>CM017190.1:9073024-9670524 GCA_004837865.1 Musa balbisiana | reverse complement strand
CATGGCTCGAGGAGTTGAGAGAAAGAGAGAGAGGATGAATACAATTATTGGGAATCCAACGTATCTATAGTACAGTGACTACACTTGGATTTTAGACACCATCCTAAATGATTGAACAGGTTTAGCTTCGAAGGAAGCGAATTATGTGTCGTTTATACAACACCAATATTTGGGATCACGATGCAGGGAATTGATCTAAACAGATGGGTGGTCAACGATGGAAGGACAGGGGAACGGCGGAGCACGTTGGGGAGGTGTCGCAAGTAACTGGAGAGGTTGGACGTAGAGAGAGAGAGAGAGAGAGAAGGGAAGACAAGGAAACAGCTCGAGGCTTCAAAAGAGGGGGATCGCTCCGTCACGCAAAAGCAGCGGGTTTTCCGGTCAAAAGAATGGAGGATCCGACGTCCTGACCCACGCCGCGTGGACTGTCCTTCGCCGTCCGCGAGTAACGACGATGAGGGATTTCTTTTTCTTGACTACCATCGTTTTCTTGCTTCCGCAATAATGAGACAAGCGAGACTTTACTCTCTCTCTCTCTCAAGCGAGAATTTCTGGCGTTTAAGGTGAGTAATTAACAGGTGTGCAGAGAGAGAGAGAGAGAAGGGGTGTGGGGATTGGGGAAAGTGGCGGAGAGGAGAAAGTAGCGAGCGGTAAATGGGAAATCGAGGCCGCAGCACAGCCGTCACCATGGCGGCGTTGCAGCAGGCTCTCTGATTTCTTTCCCCCCTTAAACTAGTATTGGTTTCGGAATTCAAGAAAGAGAGACTAGAAGAGGAGAAGCCAGAGAGAGAGAGAGAGAGAGAGAGAGAGAGAGAGAGAGAGAGAGAGAGGGAGAGGTTGACAGAGAGAAGCCGGCAGCATATACTGCTCCACTCCTGCTGCCGTGGCTGTGTTCTCAGAGACAAAAGCAGCAGCGGAACAAAAGAAGAAGGAATACAGCAGAGCTGGCAGTGACCATTCCCGCGGCCCTCTTTCCTCCCCCTTCTTTCTTGCTCCCGCCCTCCCTACTGTGACCGCTGTCACACTTCCCCTAGATAGCAAGGGGGAGGTAGTGAACTGTTGTCGGTGGAGGGATAATTATGGCGGGATTTTTTCTCGGAGGGGGCGGTGGCAGCCAGCAACAGCGTGGGGATCAGCAAGCCGGAGGGATCCCTCCGACGGAGAGCTTCTTTCTTTACGGCGGTCGCGGGAGCCGGGGGGAGGACGTGGCTTACACCCGAGGCTTCGAGCTGTGGCAGCAGCACCAGATCCAGCGGGAGCACCAGCTCTACTCCGCCGCGGGCTTCCCGAATGAGTTGCCGTCCGTGGCCTCGCGGCCTACGCGAGGAAGCCTGGAAGGCGGCAGCGGGGGGATGAGCTGCCAGGACTGCGGCAACCAGGCCAAGAAGGACTGCGCCCACATGAGGTGCCGGACCTGCTGCAAGAGCCGCGGCTTCCAGTGCACCACCCACGTCAAGAGCACCTGGGTCCCCGCCGCCAAGCGCCGCGAGCGCCAGCAGCAGCTCGCCGGCGCCGCTGCCTCGGTGCAGCAAGACCAGCGCCACCGCGGGGGCGGCAGATCCGCGGCCGAGGGCAGCAGCGGAGGGAGCGAGCCTTCCAAGCGTCCCAGGGAGATCACGGCCTGCACCCGAATACCGAACGCCTTGGCGACCACCACCACGTATGGTACTACAATTTCCTACTACTCCTTAGCAGCGCCTAACACTGTCGTTGTTATCCGCACCACTATTAGCAGAATCCTTCGCGCAGCCCCATTCTCTCTACTCCTCCCTCGCTGCCCACCACATGTTCTCCAATTTACCCTTTCCTTTCTGGCACAACAAGAGTCGGAGTGCTCCTATTTACTTGACTGGATGTTGCAGGAGGAAGCCTCGAGCCGGATAGCTTCCCGCCGGAGGTGAGCGCGCAAGCGATGTTCCGGTGCGTGCGAGTGAGCCACGTGGACGAACCGGACGACGTGTACGCGTACCAGACCGCCGTCAGCATCGGCGGCCATGTCTTCAAGGGAATACTCTATGATCACGGCCCCGAGGCCGACTACCCGTCGTCGTCCTCCTCTCGTTATCAGCTCCACCACCGCGAAGGCTCTTCTTCTCCAGCGGCAGCAGCAGCTGCCGCTGCTGCTATAACCAATATCAGCACCGGAGACGCCACCATTGCGACCACCGCTGCAGCCACTGAATTGCTCGAGCCTTACCCGACTCCGCTGAGTGCCTACATGGCCTGCACCCAATTCTTCCCCCACCAACACAGACAATAGCTGAGAGCCCAAGGAAGAGGATACCTCAATCACTGCCTTGTTATCTGATGCTCCGCATCCGGCCACCAATTTTCTTGTACCAATCGCCACTCCTCCTCATCTATTGGCAATTGTGTAATCTTTCCAATAATTTGGAGTACTCTCTTTCATGATCACTGTCGCATCGTCACTCTTCTCCTTCCTCTCTTATCAGCATTCTCTGCATTCTTTCGACATTTTCGGGTGCTGTGTCTATAGTTTAGTCCCAAGTAGAAGGCTGTTTACCGGGATTTGCGGGATATGCTTAGGATATTGAAATGGACCTGCGTGCAGTTTGGACTGCTGTCAGTGAGCTGCAAACCAAGAATTAAACTGCATAGTTCACATAGTTTCCAACCTCAGCAATTATATCTTGCATGGAAACCTTTACCACTCTTCTTGATAGCCTGTGGTGATGTGTTATATGGATGTGGATGAACACTAACATGTTTGCTCCTCTCTTAAGGCTGAAGTCGTTCCAAACTCAGAGGGGAGGAAGAGAGAGAAGAGATCCACAACAAATGCCTGTGGCACAAGAAAGGTAGGTTGGTCTTAATTATATGCTTTAGTACATACTGTACAGTCGCATGAGTCCTATTGTATTGCTTTTCCAAGGTTGCTGCTTTCTTCCTTTTGATTTCTCCTCCTTGAATAGTATACTACTTTCCAGGCCACTTGCTGATCTTGTCAATGCTGCTATTTATATTATCTTTCCATTGTTCTGTTTTCCATCTATTCCTTATCTTATTCAAAGCAGCAGATTATAGGTTAATATCTGCTTGGAAATACCATCATGAGTCCACTTCTGATGTAGAAGAAGACAGGGGCATCATCTGCAATAACAAATTATGAATAAGGTGGAAAATTTTGCTTTCTTTGGAACAATGCAACTCATGGAGAAGAAAATAAAAATGGCTTACTCTGATGACAATTCCACAACAAAAAAGGTATTTTTATTCATAAGATGATGAAATTGTGGCAGAAATCAACATGAAAGCACAATCAAATATTCTTAACTTAGTGTATGGGTCTTCCAGATCTTTAGTTACTTTCTTAAATCATGTTAAGTGGTCTTAATTTGTTTACATCATTCATTTGACTCGAGTTATAAAATTAAAGCTGCCACAATTTAGAAGGAGAACTATTGATGCAAAACTCACCTGGTGATTACTTGTAATCCCATCTAAATCTTCTTCTTTGTTTGGTAGCTAGGAGTTCTTATCTTGTTATCCTGGCTCTGATCTTGCATGCCTTTTGCACATTACAAAATCATTGGTAAGTTATAAAGAACTCTAAACTCTAGGGTTTTGCAATCATTCATGACCTTGATTGCAAAGTATTAATAACTATGTATGCTGCAAATTAAAGATTTGTTGCTGATTGCAAAGTCTTATATGTCCTCATAGCTTAGAAAAAGATTGTTGCAGATATAACTTAATAGTTTGATTTACATACTCTTGCATTATATTTAGTCATTTTCCTTGATTATTTCTGTTGCTCAAAAATGTGACAATGGACATGATTAGGTAACTCATTTTAGATACCTTTGTTCTTTGTCTTTTGAATGAAAGTCATCTTAGAGACATTTGATCATCACAGTTTAACTTCTTAGATTCAAGGGTTTATTATGGACTTCTAGCAGATGGAACTTGTTGAGTAGGGTTTCTCTTTTTACTTTGTTGGTGATGATAACAGAGGGGAGAACCATCATGTTATTCTGGAACCACCAAGAACTTAGACCCAACAAAATTAATCATCATAGTCTAAGAATGTTTATGATGTTCCTTTATTCATGGCATTGTACTTCTTTGACCATAGAAATAAGATTGCATTCATCGACCGAATCTCATGCACTAGATTGTCCCTTTTTGCTATGGGAAATACTAATCGGAAAATGGTTGTGAATTGTAGCATTAGTAATGCATGAAATATGTAGTGCAAAGTGAGGTTTTCTGGGAATTCAGGCACTTCCAAACTTCAATTACAGATAGCTTGACTCTTGCAACCACCAATATTGAACATACTGAATTGTTGATGAAAGTTTACATTGTTTCATCATTGGTATTACTACTTAATTACAGAAAGCATGCATTTCTAAGAATGAAATGTGTGTGCTTATTACTGATGGTGTTTGTTGTGCTCCTGCCATTGCCATGAAATATTTTCTGCCATCTGGGGCAAACCAGCATCAGTAATTACCTTGCAAGCTATCTAAAATAGGCACAAGAGAAGGAAATATATCTTAGCTTCATGTGGCAAGGAATGCATTCTCATGAGCAATATGATATGTTATACATGCAACTAAACCCTGCATAAACATGGTGTTATGGACATCCCCACTGCAAATTTTCTCTGATGTGTTGCAGAATTAGGGAAGCTTTCTTCTACTGTTGTGTGGTGTTCAATAGATCCACAGTGAGCAGGAAGGATTGATGAACTGATGAGATGCTCCAATAGTTCCACATTGTGAATTGATGATGAATTAATGCTCTGATTTCTATTGGTGAAATCTTATGGACTGCAAGTGAAACTAACTAATATCTAAGTAATCAATCTTTTAAGTTTAATGTAAATTAAAAGACTATATACCCTCTGTCTTCACTCTCATCTGATGCCTTGATGCATGTGATGGACATGACAAAGTAGATTTCTACTTGATGATAAGTCGAATTTGAGATTCAAATTATGATTCTTACGCCAATCTTAAATTCAACAGATAGAACATTTTTCAACTCCGAAAGAGAGTGTTGGACATAAGATGATCACACAACATTCCTACTACAGAAATTGATTTAAATGAGATACATATATGCATCAACATGAGTACTCTATCACTACCCCAAGAAGACTACATGAGGCAAAATGAGGTGGAGTTTATCTTCGAACCGTATCGATGGAAGCGTCGATGCATCTCATAGACTTTTGCCGCGCATGTATTCGAGTGGAATCACCCGTTTAGTACTGACCAAACGCATCGAGCAGGTTCGATCAAAACTTCGCTTGGGAGGTGTTCTTGGAATGGATTGTCGCCAGCGTCCATCCAGGATCCATCTAAGAGTTCAGATCATCAAGCTCTGGTGGAAACAAGCTGAGAAAGAGAGAGAGAGAGAGAGAGAGAGAGAGAGAGAGTGGAATGATCAACCTACTAGTAACATGGTGCAGAAGGTTTGAAGAGAGAGAGAGAGAGAGAGAGAGAGAGAGAGAGAGAGAGAGAGAGAGAGAGAGAGAGAGTGACAGTAGGAAGGCTAAGCTTACACGATTGTCTCCTCACCCACCGCATTTACGTCGGCCGGGGTGGTGAGGAGGCGACGCAAGGACGGCGGTGGGAGCCATGTCCGGACCCTCCCTATGGGCCGTAAAGTACCCCATGTGATGGCGGGCCATGCTTTCTCTCCCTCTGCTCTGCTGTTACTCTCAATCCTAGTGGTCTAGTGCCTGTTTTGGGAGGGACGAAGGGAGCTGTGCATGCATGCTTCGGGTGGGTGGAGAGATGTGAGAAAAGATCGCGAGATCGTGGGGCCGTCACAGCTTCAGTGGAAAGCTTCTCTGTGAGTTAGTAGACTGTGCAGGTCTCCACAATCTTGCCGATGGATCGAGAGGACGAATACCACATCAGCGTCATCGTCACTGTTCCCGCTCTGTCGTCGACAACTTGCTTTGGCGCATTGCGATTTGTCGGGGGTGGTGGGGATTCACTCGCTTCGGTCTGAACAGGGAACATTATTTCCCTCGTGCCCGGGGGGAGACAGATGATATAATGGAGTCAGATTCGCCGATCTGTGTTCGCCATCTCGACTGAAACACGATACTCCACCGTGATCCATACGACATACGACTTGATCATGAACAAGAGACTAGTTTGGTTTTAGCGAGGAGAGTTCTTCTCACACATAAAATACAATGAAAGAAAAAGGACCAGCTTTTAGCATTAGATCTTGTGTTTGTAATGATCAAGTCAAATTTATCTTACACAATTGATGTTTCTTTTGTGGATACAGAAAACAGTTTACATCAGAATTTATAAAAATCTAAAAACCAACGACATATATCGAAATAGTATTTTGCTGTCCCTCGCTTCGCTATGTAATTTCTCAATCTCGCCCCTAAGCTTTTCAATCCCTGTCCCCGTTTCGCTTCTTAATTTCTCGGTATAACTTTTCAACCTGTACCTGCAATTCGCTTTACAATTTCTCAAACTCTAATTGCAATTCGTTACTCAATTTCTTAATATCAGCTCGAAGCTCGCTATGCTTGTTCTCAATATCAGCCTGAAACTTGTCGTTCTCTCGTTGCAAATGTGCAAATTGATGTTCCTGCGATCAGACAAAATAAGTTTCAAGAAGATAAATAAATACTCTTATATGCACACAAAATTTGAAGAGAGTGCCCAACAAAGATTGGTGACTAACAAGTTCATTGGCCTCACGATGCATTGTTGTGCGATAATTTTAAAAAACAGAGAGATTGGTCATTCATAAACATAGCATAAGAAAGACAACAACTTAAAACCTAACTAGCTTCATACCAGTTACGATAACATGTATACAACTAAAAGGCTACAGAAAACCTTCAACGAGTGATTTTGGTTCAACGCTTTGATGCCCATACCATGTACGATAACATGTATACAACTAAAAGGCTGCAGAAAACTTTTACCGAGTAATTTTGGTTCAATGCTTTGATGTCCAAGCTCGTCATAAGAAAGAATTAAAAAGCTAATATTTTTTGCTAGTTCTAGTCAAGGAATGATAAGGATTTAACAATTTCTATGCACAAGTATCTTAAAAAGGTGACATAATCAGATGATCAGAGCCTGTGAACTTCAAACAGGGTGGAGCTAGGATCTTTTATTTATTTGTTTAACTTTATGGGGGAATGGAGGTACTATGCTGAGCCAAAAGATATGACAGTTTCCTATTGCCTATTTATGATTTTGAATGGAATATATCTTTTTTGTTCCTTCCTTACATTTTGCTGCACAGGGAATTTCACACTCGACAATATAAATTTTCATAAGTTCTTCGATCTAAAAGCAATTGTAATAGAAGACTACAAACACACAACGTTAGCAATTATACTTGTATTACTGAAATCAATTAGGAGCAATTAAGCAGACGTTTGACGGCTCCTAGTTTGATTAGTGATATTACTTTCAGCAGACAACAAGGGGGAAAGGTTAATGTAGTTGACCCCAAATCATAAAGATATTGTTCTGTTGCTTTTGTTGCTACTATAACGCTTTTCTTCCTATATGCAATTAAAACTACTGAAATGGGGAAACAGTGAAAACACACCTTTAATTCCAAAGAGTTGCCAGAGAGATAACTGAGAGGGATGGACTGTGAACCGGAAACAAAGACCATCTCTCATTAGTTTTAGAGGTCAAAGCTCCTAAGAAGCTCAACTATCAAGAAGGTGCTAAGAGAAAAGGTAATTTTTTGTTAATTTACCAAATAATCGCGGAATGCTATAGGCCAAAAAGAAGATAAGACGTCTGCGAATGGCCAAGTTTTTAGGCCAACACTAAAGTGATGTCTGAAGAATCTAACATACCATGCTTAACCAATTCTAGTTCTGGTACCCAAATCTTCAATTTACTATAACCGAAAGCAGAATGCAAAACTGCAGTGAGTTGAACACAATCACCAAAGCATTAAAAGATCTAGTAAAAGAAGCACAGCCTTAAATAACCCTATATGGATGGAAATGTATTCGAACATCACAAAATATTATGTTCTCATTGACTACATGTCAAGAACCTTGCATGACAACTGCAGCAGTCAACTGCTGATCTGGAATAAGATCCTCATCAAAGCAACTAATTAATGACTATGACATGATATGCAGATCGTAACATATATTGCAATTAAAACTTCCACCCTATCAACATTATTCAATTGATTTTTTTTATTTCCTAATGTAAATCACATTTCCATATTAATAATTGAGAAATATGTTACAGCATAAATAAAGCACTATTTCCCCTATCCTATATGCTCCATAGTAAGCATGGCATAGAACCGTTCCTATTGCCTATTTATGATTTTGAATGGAATATATCTTTTTTGTTCCTTCCTTACATTTTGCTGCACAGGGAATTTCACACTCGACAATATAAATTTTCATAAGTTCTTCGATCTAAAAGCAATTGTAATAGAAGACTACAAACACACAACGTTAGCAATTATACTTGTATTACTGAAATCAATTAGGAGCAATTAAGCAGACGTTTGACGGCTCCTAGTTTGATTAGTGATATTACTTTCAGCAGACAACAAGGGGGAAAGGTTAATGTAGTTGACCCCAAATCATAAAGATATTGTTCTGTTGCTTTTGTTGCTACTATAACGCTTTTCTTCCTATATGCAATTAAAACTACTGAAATGGGGAAACAGTGAAAACACACCTTTAATTCCAAAGAGTTGCCAGAGAGATAACTGAGAGGGATGGACTGTGAACCGGAAACAAAGACCATCTCTCATTAGTTTTAGAGGTCAAAGCTCCTAAGAAGCTCAACTATCAAGAAGGTGCTAAGAGAAAAGGTAATTTTTTTGTTAATTTACCAAAATAATAGAGAATGCTATAGGCCAAAAAGAAGATAAGACGTCTGCGAATGGCCAAATTTTTAGGCCAAATAAAGTGATGTCTGAAGAATCTAACCCTTACAATTCTTACCCAATTCTAGTTCTGGGTTGGATTTCATAAATTATCTTAGTAAAATTTTCTCAAATGGATGACATATGTGAGACAATATAGGCAAGCATCTGGAACTTTCTCAAACAACAAACAGCCACAAGAAGAAACAAAGGTGCCAATGTAGATCGAGTATTGAATCCATGATTTTGAAACAGTTAAATGTTGGTATACTCAAATTAACCCAATGCAGCAAGTATTGAATCCATGACTGTTTAGCCAGGTTTTGAAGGAGTCGAGTAATAACTGCGACTGTTTAGCACATAACAGATTTGAGAAGAGTTAACAACCAACCAGAGATTCTATTGGCATTAGATATTTTTATTTATCAAAAGTTGGGATAAATCTTCAATTTACTATAACCGAAAGCAGAATGCAAAACTGCAGTGAGTTGAACACAATCACCAAAGCATTAAAAGATCTAGTAAAAGAAGCACAGCCTTAAATAACCCTATATGGATGGAAATGTATTCGAACATCACAAAATATTATGTTCTCATTGACTACATGTCAAGAACCTTGCATGACAACTGCAGCAGTCAACTGCTGATCTGGAATAAGATCCTCATCAAAGCAACTAATTAATGACTATGACATGATATGCAGATCGTAACATATATTGCAATTTAAAACTTCCACCCTATCAACATTATTCAATTGATTTTTTTTATTTCCTAATGTAAATCACATTTCCATATTAATAATTGAGAAATATGTTACAGCATAAATAAAGCACTATTTCCCCTATCCTATATGCTCCATAGTAAGCATGGCATAGAACCTTCCTTGCCAACTGGCTGTGAATGACAATCTTGTTATTAAGGGCTTGTGTTGAATTTTCTCTGGTGTGATGACTAGATAGCGCTAGTAAAGAAGTCTTATAACTGGTCTTCTTCATAGCTATAGTCCTACCCTTAGATGCCTGTCTTATCCTTCTAATTTTTAGTGAATCATACGTTTTCAGCTGCAATCAGGATGCATATGATCTCTGATATTGATGGTAAAACAGTCCACCAAAAAAAATTGTCGAGTCTGCTCAGTGTCATCAAATATTACCTTATTATTTTGATGACTACAAAAAGCGAGAATATGCCCCACTGCCTCACAAGTATAATCTGATATAACTATATTGTGAATCAGCCAAATAGGATATGAGGTAAAATCAAACAAGTCACACCTGGGAGCTCTTCATTTCCAAGATGAATTTGGAGAGATTGACATCCTGAATCATCACGCTGTCAATAACATTAAGACAACCAGCACATGCGAACCAAGAAAGACGACCGAACAAACATCAATGTTCATCCAAACCCAAACCTCGATGATGACCGGCGTGATGGCCTCCGTTTGCTTGGAGAGCACCCCTGGCACCTCCAACGTCCTCGCCTACAGACACACAAACACCTATAATTGAACTCGAAACTTCTCTCGTCAATGGATCTCACAAACCAGCCAGCATCAAATAACAAGTACCAAAGTTAAGGTGTCGACGAGGCATACCCTATTCGCCGCGAAGAAGTTTCGCGACGGCGAAAAATTGGACGAGCGGCAACTGGCGGCCGCTGACTAGAAGCCGTGTCCGCCGCCGGCCGCCACGCGGCTACCGACCTACGGTGCCACGCCAAGGCAGCTCCTCCTCTCTTGCAAGCCACCGTATATACTTGGAAATTTAGGGATGGGAAACGAAAAGGGAAAGGGCGATAAAGTTGTAAGTGATATTTAATTGGTTGGAGGGGTATATTAGTCTTTTTAGGAGATTTGTTAGGATTTGTTGATGTTGAAAGCTTGGAAATATCTATCCTCTCGTGAGAAGAGATATGCGCTACGCGGATTCCTTTTAAAGATTTTGGAATATCCATCGTATCAGCTTCCTATATAAATAAGATTCTTTTGGCATTTTAAAGCAGAGGTAGGAGTCCATGTGGAGAAATCTAACGTTTGCATCGATCGTTGGCAGGCCGCAGAAAGAAAGCCCACAAGCTTGCTGAGTCTCTAGGCCCAGCAGTGACTATAATCCTAACGGGTATTATCAACTGACGTGAAGAATGTAGATCAGGTCATCTCCCTTTTTTTTGTTCGGCAATCACGTGGGACAACGATTTGTCGACCACCGTGAGGTCGATACAGATCGAGCTAACCTACACCCCCCATTTGATTATCGTAAGTAGAGAGTTGTTCGAGTCGATTTTGTCAACCGTCAAGACTGGCAAGCGATGTCCCTTTTGTCATCTTCTGTTGACGACAGGTTACAAGGGATATACGGGCTAATTAATCACATATGAAGGATGTATGGATCGATCGTTTACAGATCGCAACACTCCCGTTTTCCAAGGTATAAGAATTGGATTCCCAACAATAAGCACCCTTAGTTCTCATTATTTCACTAAAGACTAATCGATCATTGGAGGGGTTGAGATGAAAAATCTTTCCCAATATTTTTCTTTGTGTAGGACCCCAAAAAGACCATAGCCCACATCAAACACACAATGATCGTCTTATATCCACCTCAACTGCCTCGCTCCAAATATTGAATTTTTTATTCGATTACCACAAGGGCTGATTCGACGATCTTATGCCTTCGAAACGAATTATGACAATCCTCGATTGACAACATCAAGCCAATAATAAAAATATTTTTCAAATTGCAAACAGAAAACACACAACTGCATGGGAGTACACTCGTGGAAGCACCAACAATCTACTTCTGAATGCGGGTCTTATGTTTCATCAATGTTGCATAAGCTGGCATCAGGATACAGGTGAATCTAACATTTAATTTACTTGATGATGAAGGGGATTGACATCTAAGAAGAGGATTGTTCTTCCACAAGTCTACCATGGGTGTAGATGAAAAGAGAGAAAAATATACCATCTTTTTAACAGTCAAAAGTATGTGAAACCCTATGGTGTCCAGATAATCGACCTGATTTGAAAATTGTCAGCCAAATCGAAGACTCCATTTTGAATTGTTTGATGATAGACGTTTAAGCAGGCAACAATACATTTGAGAAACTTATATTTGACTCCGATAACCGAGAAATTTTCTGGATGCAATCAAGAAAGATTGATCTATCTATATTATCTATATCTATTATTGAATTTCTATGCAATTTGATATACATCATTTTTGGATGAATTATCAAAGTCTCATTGGTTCACACTCCCAAAAAGGTCGTTGAATTGCCGTACAACTTCTTACTTTGTAGATATAGCGTCAAGGCAAGAACCTTTTATGAACCAAGTTACACCAAAGTTAAGACTGTAACCTATGGATCCTTGGGGACGGCAATAAGGCGAAGAGGGATCTTCTTTGGAGTGGTGAGTCCAGGAGCTTCCGACATGTCCAAATCCACCGGGTTCAAGCCGTCAGGCAATTCCCAGTTGAAGTGATACAGGAGGTTGGCCAGAGCAATCTGTATGGTGGCCATGGCGAAGTTGATTCCAGGGCACATCCTTCGTCCAGCTCCAAATGGGATGAACAGGAAGTCATTGCCTCTGTGGTCCACGGCGTTGTCCATGAACCTCTCGGGTTGGAACTCCTCTGGTGCTTCCCAGGACTTGGGATCTCTCGCTATGGCCCAGGCGTTGACGATAACCCTTGTTTTGGCCGGGACATGGTAACCCTGCAACGAGAAGCTGCTCATGGTCTCTCGTGGAACCAGGATCGGGGCCGGAGTGTGCAATCGCAGGACCTCCTTGATCACTGCTTTCAGATAGGTCATTTGGTCCACGTCCTCTTCTACCACCATCGGCTTGCCGTCGGCGACCTGCCGTACTTCGTCTTGCAGCTTCTTCATCGCTCTCGGGTTCCGCACGAGCTCTGCCATGGCCCATTCCAGTGATACGAAGGATGTGTCTGTCCCAGCAGCGATCAAGTCCTGTCGGGTGAATTTGAGGCTTAGGTAAGAGATGGATTGGGATGAACCACAAGGAGGGATGCCATAGCTCACAGCTCACCAAGGTGATAGCTTTGATGTCGATTTCTGCGAGTCCCAAGTCTCCGGCGCCATCTCTCTGGAGCGACAGAAGAACATCCACGAAGTCTTCATTCCTATTGAAGCCCTGCTCAGCTCGTTCGATATGCTCTTGCAGTATCCCGCTGAGGAACTCGTCGATCCTCCTTCCGATTCTGTCGAGCTTGGCGTCGGTTCCGGTGATGGCGCTCAGCCACCCCAGCGCCGGAAACGCGTCGTCTACCTGGAACCCCCCCAGCAGCACCGACCCGTCGTCTATCATGGCCCGGAACCTCGCCGCCGTCCTCCCCTCCTTCGTCTCCTTCCCCGCCGCGGCGTGGTACACCGTGGCGTTGGCGTACTCGTACAGCACCTCGCTCAGCTCCACCTCACCCCGCGGCCGCCCGCCGCCGGCGCACGCCGCCGCGACGCGCTCCATCATCCTGCGGACCTCCTCCTGGCGCAAGGCCTGCAAGGAGAGCACGCGCTTGAGGCTCAGGAGGTGCACCACGGCCAGCTTCTTGGCATGGCGCCAGCGCTCGCCGTAGGGGGCGAACGAGATGTTCCGGGCGCCGAAGGTGATCTTCATCGCCGCTTTCGAGGCAGGGCGGGTGGAGATAGCGAGGTCGTGGGTCTTGAATAGCTCCTGGGCGGCGTCGGCGGAGGACACGATGAGCGCCGGGACTTGGCCCATGCGGATGAGCATGACGGGGCCATACTTGCGGGAAAGATCGAGGAGCGAGCGGTGGGGAAGCGAGCTCAGCTGGTGGAGGTTGCCGAGGAGGAGAAGACCGGGCGGAGAGGGCGGGAGTCTCAGCTGGGTCTTCCCAGACAACAGGACTTTGATGGCCGACAGAATTGCCAACAGAAGGAAGGGACCAAGGAAGAAGAGGAGTGACATGGTTGAAATCTAGATCTGCGAGGAGCAAAATCCACGGGAACCGCGGTCGGCAGATAAACTCCTGAACTGCAGGGGTGCTGCCTGCCGGGACCACGGCACCGTGCGCTGCGTCAGCTACTGTGTCCTATTGTCATCGTCTTCTTGTGGCTTCTCTTCTCGGGAAGGTAATCCACAATTTTCGAGATGTTCCGATTAAATTAACATCAATCTCAAATTCATTATCTGTAATATTCACATCCACATACACATTTTAGATACAGAATCTAACTAGTATTCTTTATATCCAATCCAATTGGTTAGTACATATTTTAATATGGAATCTAACTGGCATTCATTTTATATCTAATCCGATTGATCAAAAGTAGATGCTAATATGAGTACTGTGATTAACCTATGCTTAAACAGCCGAAAATTGCTCCATTTTGTATTAACAGATGAAATATTTGACCGTTTTCTTAATTTTACTTGATGTGAGGTCGAATTTTTCATCCCTTTCCCGTTAAATTCTTGGATGATCTAAGATAAGTCTTGCCAAATTAGATGCAGTCGAGATAGACAGGCTGGACACTAGGATTAGGATGAGCATTTTGAGCTGTTTGGCCTTTTAAATCGGCTACTCAAGACAGATCATGCATTGGATCGTGAAAGCTAGTGAGAGTCAAAGGGTGTCTAAACAGTATTCTGGTCATCGTTGTCGTTGATCACTTGACAAGAGAAACATTTGGATTTCACTTCATTTTTATCCGACATACATGAGAAAGAAAAGTGTGACAACTTCCTCAATGAAAGTAGAACTTCCTGTTCACATTCTGAGAGGTCGATGCTAATGACTAAGTCTGGCAATTTCCTGGAAATTTCGTCGCCGCGTCGACGAGAAGGAAGCTTCGTTGAGCCACACTTCCCGCCTCGTCTTCTTTCCTATTTAAGTGCTCGATTTGAATCGCTCCACCAACACC
This sequence comes from Musa balbisiana, assembly GCA_004837865.1. Taxonomy (NCBI): domain Eukaryota; kingdom Viridiplantae; phylum Streptophyta; class Magnoliopsida; order Zingiberales; family Musaceae; genus Musa; species Musa balbisiana. Next base: position 9,655,743 of record CM017190.1, on the reverse strand, counting down.
ACCGTCAACGAACCTCCTCCTCTCTTGTGCAGTGGACTCGTCGATGGAAGGCGCTGCGCCATTCATGAACGGAATCGGAGTTCGTCCATGGCCACGTCTCCATCCCCGCGGAGAGGGGTGGGTTCTCAGCTGGCTCGGTTTCTTGATGATGGTGTCGTCCTCCAGCACTATCATGGATGCCGTCAAGAAGGTCGGCTCGTCGGCAGACGCCGAGCCCGTCTCCCCTGGCTATCTCTTCGGCATGTACCTGCAGTGGATCACCGGAATGGTCATCATGTTGCTGCCGGTGATGCTCCCCAACTCTCCCCACGTGACAAAGATGGGTGCCCTGGTTGCGGTGGGTATGATGTGGTTCATGGTTGCACCTTGATGTGGTTTATGGGATGTCCTGCTTATTGCAAGTTTTCAGTTAGGTTACATGCATAAGTTGTTCTTCTTCAAATCACAATTTTCTTGCAGCTCGTGTCCTCTAAATTCTACAGGAAATCCATGCATGGAAGTGGAATATTCCTTCCATAATGGAATGGTAAGAAAAGAACAAATAGAAGATACAATCTGTTGGATCCGTAGCTCATCCTCAGATGATGTGCCTTATGTCTTTGAAGCGAACAACCTCGTCGAAGAGTTGGTGGGTGGTCGTGTCAAGACTTTTCCTATAGTTTATCAGTTCACATTGTCTTGTGATCTGCACATTTCTTTCCGACTTCCCTTTCATCTCCAGCGAGCTGGCATTATCTTCTCCTTTGGCATCTTACGGAGAAGCGTCGTTGACGACGGGCAAACCTGACCTGAGAACAAGCAGGATTGGAGGATCACCTGTTTGGGCTGCGCCAAAGAACGACTTTTCCGTCGTTCTCGCAAGGCACATCGACCGAGTGGTGTGGGGTCACCGCCTATGCGAGTTGGGCATTTCGCGTTCCCTGTCTCACCCGATACTCTGCTCTAAGAAACCATCCCCTCACCACGTACGGCCAATAGATCAATGATCTAATCCCAAGAGCATAGTCATCCACGTGGATGCTCGAACGCTCGAACGGAGGTGATCAATGTTAGGTCAGCTCTGAGCTTCGTCTCTGAAGTACACAATCTTCCTTCTTTGATCAAGTTGCTACACCTCTTTCGCTGATCATCGACACAAAGGTCGAGGGGGGATTGTCTGACTTGATCTCTCTGAAACTAAAATTAGTATCGAGTAAAATTAGGAGGAGTTCAGGTGTTCCGGTCCGACTTCATCGTTGATCAAGAGGTCGACTTTTATACTGGTGAATGAAGGTTGACCGTTGTTAATGGCCGCTGACTTTTCGGGTGATTGACTCATACCTACTATGGGAGTGACGTTCGACTTGTACGGATAGACGTCGTCTCAAGTTTTTCAGAGTGGCTCGTACCCTTCGTGTGGGCGCTTGTCGATATGCATGGATTTGCATCATGCGACATTGTTCTGAGCTTTCCGAGGCTATCGTGTGCTGCGTGACATCGTCCTATATAGCCTCGGATGGTATGGAAGCGGGCGGCCGCCTCATCTGAGTTCAAGGCATTCCATGTCAGTCTTGAGACTCCACGTTGGTACTAATGTAACTATTGACTATTGGAACGGGGGTGGAGAATGAATATGCTCCATCAGTAAACACAAATCATTCTGGTTTGACATGTTGGTTCCTAGAAGATTGAAGGAGACGGTGAAAAGAAAAGCAGAGACATATTAGCTTTAGTTCATCTCCCTCTCTCTCTCTACCGATTTCCTTTCCCATGAGCTTCGATCAACAGCATACAGTCTCAAACATTGACTATTGGGCTGATAGCCCACAAGTTCGGCCCATAGCCCACCCCTATTTTAACCTAACCCTAGATCTAATAAGGGGGGTGTGGTGGTTGTGAAAATAGGGAAAAAACTACAGCAACGAGGCATCAAATTGCAACAACAACTTGATTCAAAAAAACGAGAAGAAAATGATAGAAAAATAAGAAAAGGAAAGGGAAGAAGACAAGGACAATGCAGAGAGACTGTTCTCAATCATGTTCTCATCTCAGGTTAAATAAGATATACAATAGATTTTTACTGTGATTACTTGGGGAGAATTTGAATATTGTGTACAGTGACATAATCATTGTATCCTAGTTATTCTTTTGAGATTGTTGCTTAGGTTTTTGACAAAAGACTAAGATTTATATATTCATCATTATTATAGTAGATTATCTCTAGTTTGTCCCATGGTTTTTACCCTTCACGTTGGAGGGGTTTTCCACGTAAATCTTGGTGTCTTATTTGATTGTGACATAATCATTGTATCCTAGTTATTCTTTTGAGATTGTTGCTTAGGTTTTTGACAAAAGACTGAGATTTATATATTCATCATTATTATAGTAGATTATCTCTAGTTTGTCCCATGGTTTTTACCCTTCACGTTGGAGGAGTTTTCCACGTAAATCTTGGTGTCTTATTTGATTGTGATTTTTATTTAATTCTGTTGCGTGTTATGGTCTGCTAGTATTTGTTCCTATACAAAGTTTATTTCCCTTTATATCTCATCAACTGGTATCAGAGTAGGGTATTGGTGATTTAATTTTTGTGTTTGAACATGGAGGCCGGTAGTATTTCTCGCATGATTAGCTTGAATAGAAACAATTGGATGATATGAAAATCAAGAATAAAAGATCTCTTGTATTATAAAGATTTGTATGGACCTTTGCAGAGGGATACTGCAAAGCCAGCAAATATGACAGATGATGAGTGGAAGAGGTTAGATCGAAAAATAGTCGAGTTTATTCGATAGTGGCTCGATGACAATGTCTTTCACAATGTTTCTATTGAAAGTTCTTTATATTCTCTTTGAAAAAAGTTGGAAGGCCTCTATGAAAGAAAAATAGCTGGCAACAAAGCTTTTTTGATCAAAAAAACTTGTGAACCTAAAATATAAAATGGGTGCTTCTATTGCTGAGCATTTGAATGAAATGCAGAGTATCATTAACCAATTATTCTATATGAAAATATCTCTTCATGATGAGTTACAAGCATTGTTACTTAGTTCTTTACAAGAAAGTTGGGAGACACTGATAGTTTCCCTCAGTAATTCTGCGCCATTTGGTATTATCGCCATGAGTCAAGTAACAAGCAGTTTGTTGATTGAGAAGTTAAGAAGAAAGAATTCAACAATATCTCAGAATAGATACAAGTAAGTCAAGATTAAGAAAAGAAATTATTTGCTATAGAGAAAGAACAGTCAATGTAAGAAATATAAGAAAAGTAAGAAAAAGGGAAAAGAAGTGGAGTCTACATAGTCAAAAGATAATATCATAGCTATAGTACATAGTGATTATTTGATTTTGTCTAATGATATATTTTTTTTGTGTCAGGATCTTGAGTGGGTGATTGACATAGATGCTTCTTATCATGCTACACCACGAAGGGAGTTTTTCGCTACCTACAGGTCTGAAAATTTTAATGTTGTCAAGATGGGCAACTATGGCATGTCAGACATTATTGGCATGAGTGATATCCGCATAAATACCAACCTTGGTTATAAGTTGATACTTAAGAATGTGAGACATATGGTTGACTTGAGGCTGAATTTAATTTCAGTTGGAAGACTAAATGATGAAGACTATGATAATAGATTTTACAGAGGGCAATACAAGCTTAGTAAGGGTTCTCTTATTATGGCTAGTGGAAAGAAATGTCATACTTTATATAGGTTGCAGGCCAAAGCTTGTGGTGAGCAGTTAAATGCTATAGAGAAAGACTTCAGCATGGAGTTGTGGCATAGGCGATTGTGACACATGAGCGAGAAGGGGCTGCAAGCTCTTTCCAAGATAGAAATATTGCTAGACCTCAGATGTACACGTCTGAACCCTTGTATTAATTGTTTGGCTGGTAAATAATATAGAGTTTTATTTGCTAGTCCTACTTTATCTAGAAAAATACATGCCTTAGACCGTATTTATACAGATATATGTGATCCATGTATGTGGTCTTTTGAGGACAAAAACTCCTGGTAGATCTGTTAATATTCCTAGTATTAGTGGTGCACTTTATTTTATCACTTTTATAGATGATTTTTCTAGAAAAGTTTGGGTTTATACTATAAAAACCAAAGATCAGGTTATTAATATTTTCAAAGAGTTTCATTCCATAGTTAAAAGGGAGACAGAAAGGCAATTGAAATGCATAAGATCAAATAATGGCGATGAGTATATAAGATTGTTTAATGATTATTGTAGGTCACATAACATCTAACATGAGATGACAGTCATGATACACCTCAGCACAATGCAATTATAGAGAGGATAAACTGCATCATCATGGAAAAGATTAGATATATGCTTTCACAGGCCAAGTTACCCAAAAAGTTTTGAGATGAGACTTTGAGGATTACAGTTGATGTGATAAACTTATCACCATGTACAACCTTAGAGAGTGATATTGCGGAGCATGTATGGTCAAGGAAAGATGTTTCCTATAGGCATTTGAGAGTATTTGGTTGTTGTATATTTGTACATATTTCAGACAATGAGAGGTTCATGCTAGATGGTAAAACTAAATAATGTATTTTTCTTGGCTACTCACATGATAAGTTTGGTTATAGGCTTTGGGATCCAGAAAAATATAATATATTTAGAAGCAGAGATGTAGTCTTCTTTGATGATCAAACATTTGAGGATTTGAAGAAGAAGACACCAGCTAAGACTTCTGCAGAAGGATTAGTAGATTGTGACACAGTTACTCATCCAATATATTAGGATGATAGGGGAGATATGCAGGAAGATGGTATAGAGCATGATATTAATCTACCTGTAGAACATATTGAGCAAGAATAAGTTGGAGAGTAGCTTCTCGTAGAACCTCAATTGAGAAGATCTTCTAAACAACGTCATTCTTCCAAAAGATACTCTACAGATGAATATGTGATGCTTACTGATGTAGGTGAACCAGAAAGTTACCAAGAAACAATTGAAAGTGAGCATAAAAAGAAGTGATTAGTTGCTGAGAGATTGATGCTCTTCAGAAAAACCACACTTATGATTTGATGCAACTACCGGAATGAAAGTCTTAAAGAACAAGTGAGTTTTTATGTTAAAGACTTAATAATATTATTTTCAACCAAAGTACAAAGCTAAGTTGGTTGTGAAAGGCTTTAGTAAAAAAAAATGTATTGACTTTAAAGAGATTTTTTCTCATGTTATTAAAATATCTTCTATTCGCGTTGCTCTTGGTATTACTGTTAGCCAAGACTTAGAAGTTGAGCAGTTATATGTAAAGACAACTTTTCTTCATGGTGATTTTGAGGAGAAAATTTATATGGAGCAATCAGAAGGTATCAAAGTCAAAAGTAAAGAAAACTTTATTTGCAAATTGAGGAAGAGCTTCTATAGGCTGAAGCAAGTTCCAAGACAGTGGTATAAAAAATTTGATTCATTTATGATTGAAAATGAATACAAAGGAATAACTTCAGATCATTATATGTACATCAAATGGTTTGGTGAGAATTTTATTATTCTCTTACTTTATGTTGATGACATGCTTATTCTTGGGAAAGATATGTTTACAATTGACAAGTTGAAGAAGGAACTGAGTAAGTCTTTTGCAATGAAGGATATGGGGCTAGCAAAGCAAATACTGGGTATGTAGATTTCCCGTGATAAAAAAAATAAGAAGATTTGATTTTTACAGGAGAAATATATCGAGAAGATATTGGAAATATTCAGTATGAGCAATACAAAGCCAGTTGGTTATCCTCTTGCAAGTTACTTCAAGTTATGCTAAGAATAGAGTCCATCAAGTGATGAGGAGAAGGAGAAAATACAAAAGATTCCTTATGCTTCAACAGTTGGAAGTTTAATGTACGTGATGATATGTACGAGGCCGGACATCGCATATATAGTGGGTGTTACTAGTAGATTTCTTACAAATACAAGCAAAGGACATTAGACAGTAGTGAAGTGGATATTTAGATATCTCAAAGGGAGTACTAAGATTTGTTTAAGCTTTAGAGTTGGACCACTTATGTTGACAGATTACACAGATGCAGATATAGCAAGAGATATTGATACGTGAAAGTCCACATCAAGTTTTGTACTTATTTTTATAGGGGGAGCTGTGTCATGACAATCCAGATTATAAAGGTATATTATTCTATCCACCATACATGTAGAATATATTGCTACTATAGAGATTTATAAAGAAATATTATGGATAAAAGAATTCTTACAAGAATTTGGGCTAAAACAAGAAAACTATATGGTGAATTGTGATAGCCAGAGTGTCATCCATTTATGTAAAAACCTAATTTTTTATTCCAAGTCAAAGTATATAGATGTCAGATACCATTAGAGTCGAAATGTACTTAAAGAGAAGTAGTTGCAGCTTCAGAAAATTCACACAGATGACGACAGAGCAAACATGTTAATAAAGACCTTACAAAAGAAAGGCAGGAGATGTGCCGACATTTCGTCAGCATGACTTCACATTGATGAGTCATATGACAGCCTCTCTTATGGGCTGAAGGGGGAGGTTGTTGGGCTGATAGCCTACAAGTTCAGCCTATAGTGAGCTTTAATAACCCATAGTCCACCCCTCTTTTAACTTAATCCTAGATCTAATAATGGGGGTGTGGTGGCTGCGAAAATATAGGAAAAACTACACCAACGAGGCAGCAAATTGCAATAGCAATTTGATTTAAAAAATGAGGAGAAAAGGGCAAAAAAATAAGAGAAGAAAAGAGAAAAAGATAAAGGACAATGCAGAGAGACTATTCTCAATCATCTAGGCAGTGTTCTCATCTCAAGTTAGATCAGATCTATGATAGATTCTTGCTATGATTACTTGAGGAGAATTTGGATATTATGTACAGTGACGTAATCCTTGTATCCTAGTTTTCTCTTGGGATTGTTGCTTGAGTTTTGGACAAAAGGTTGATATTTGTATATTCATTATTCTTATAATACATAATCTCTAGTTTATCTCGTGATTTTTACCTTTCATGTTGGAAAGATTTTTAACGTAAATCTTGATGTCCTATTTGATTATGATTTTCATTTAATTCTATTACGTGTTACAACCTACTAGTATTTATTCCTATACTAAGTTTATTTCTCTTTATATATCATAGTTATTCCACTCTTTACTGTCTTTATGACACTAATTTAGATCATGTTGGCAAAGTAGATTTAGGTGTGAGCAGGCAATTATTGGTCTCTTATTCTGAGAAGCAACCATAATCATTCTTTTTAGGCAGAAGCAAATATTCCCATGCACACCTTAGACCCACTTCTACAGCTACCAACAATAAAGCCAAAGGACATTCCTGTGAGCCAGGAAATCTGGAAGGAGCACTAACTCTAAACTTCTTTTCGATAGAGAAATCATATCGACTTCTAACAGCTGTGGAAGGTTAAACATAATCTCATAGATTTTGAAGTTAAGACTTGGAAGGCGAATTCAATGAATGATATACTGTGCACGTCTCATCTTCTATCTGAAATCGTCAGAGTTGTACTCTGATGCCTCAGCAAACAAAAAGACCTAAGTATGTTTAGGTAAACACAGCTTTCCATGGTTTAGGTATCTTGAGGCTGTCATGTTGGCATAATAAGTGTGAGGATTCTTAGGCTGACAGCTGCTGGTTGGTCTTGCTTTTGTAGGACACAAATGTTATCTTGTTTGGCAACCACGAAAGTAGAGTGCCAAAGAAAGTGCAGCTCATCCATTGCCTCAAATCTGAAGTCCTAATTAATACCTCTATTTATTAGGTAGACATAGTTTTCTGCTGTGAGGCCATCGCAAGAAGTTCTTGAATATAGTCTTAAACATTTTCACACCACCAATACTTGATGCTTAAGTAACTTAATGGATAATGATTGTTAATGTTGTTTGGCAACCATGAAGGTTTAACCTAATGGTGACATTGAACAGATACAGTAAAAGCAAAAAAGGACACTGGATTTCCAAAGAGCCCTATCACGTTATTACAAAACATTAAAAGCACATGCACGGCTAACCTACTTCTCAACACATCCCTTTAATGCACAGATGGGTTCATTTAAATAGACCTGCAATGTTGGGGCCAGCCTACTGAGGAGAGCGATGTTTGAGGAATCAATACAGTGAACGAAGATAATGTCATGCGTACATAATCTAGCCAGTAATAGGTCACCAATAGTCCTAATTCTGGTCTTACAAAGATAATAGAGAGTCTAAATTAACATTTAAGTGGGTGATTTGACTCTGTCTGTCATGTTCAAGATTCTTTATCCTTTCTCTCCTTTTCCATTATGCTACAAGTCCCGAATAAATTGATCATGGAATATAATCCAACAGAAAGAAAAAGGAGATGATGATGTACAAGTGAAGAAAAAGTTGCCCACAACAACCAAAGGTGAAAGCTCACCTACACAAATGAAGACTCGCTACGTGTATTTCCTTTTTATCCCCTCCAAATAATTACTTTTATTCTACTAATTTATATGTGTAGTGGGGGTAATGACATGTGAATAATTATGATTATAATTATTAATTTTTTCGTTTAATTGTTTCTGGAGACCACGCGCTGCTCGACCGCGCGACGTGGTCCGGGAACGAATTCCACCTCCATCCCCTGCTTGTCTCCGATGCGCCAAACAAGTTTTTGGATCAGGAAGCGTCGCCACGTCATGATGTGTGATGTCTTCGTGAGGCGTCATGATGAATGTTGTGGTGTTTTCTGCGTGTTGAGTGATAGCAGATCAAGGAAGAAACGAACCGGATGAGACGAGACAACCGAGTTAGAGGCTTCTTGGCGGACCACACCACGCTAGTCGACGGTTTTTTATGAATGGGCCCCTGGGAAGAATCTAAATTATCATTCTACTCCTGTCGACGAGCCGTTTAATTAACAGCCCCTCCTCTTCCCCCTCCGTCGTCGCTCGGTCTCGCTCGACTGATGCCTCTTTGACCCCCTCCTCTAGCGATGGAAACCCCCTTCAAGCCCTAGCAAGATAGAAGAAGAAGAAGAAGAGATTGGGTGAAGAGGGAGCGGCGTCGGACAGCGTCCGACGAGCGGCGGGCGAGGGCCATGGGTCAGTGCTACGGCAAGAACATCTCTGTTGCCGAGGACGGCCACGCGGACCGCCACCGGGAACGCCTGAGCCCCGCAGACGGAAACGCAGATAGTGGTGGCGCGGCCCCCGCCACCCCGCTCCGCAGAGGCCCCGCTACCCCGCTCCGCAGAGGCCGAAGCGGCGCCGCCACGCCCGTTCACTCCTCCTCGACCAGCACCACCGCCACCGCATGGCCCAGCCCCTACCAGCAGGGCTCCGCCAGCCCTTTTCCCGCCGAGGTCCCCCCCTCCCCGGCGAGGTCCACCCCCCGGCGATTGTTTCGGCGGCCCTTCCCGCCACCATCTCCCGCGAAGCATATAAGGATCGCCCTCGCAAAGCGCCAGGGCCTGCCGAAACCCAAGGAGAGTCCGATCCCCGAGGATGGAAACGAGGAGGTGGAGAGACCGCTGGATAAGAGCTTCGGGTATGGCAAGAACTTTGAGGCGAAGTATGAGCTGGGGAAGGAGGTTGGAAGAGGACATTTTGGGCACACGTGCTTGGCGACGGCCAAGAAAGGGGTGATCAAGGGTCAGTTTGTCGCCGTCAAGATCATTTCCAAAGCAAAGGTGCGGTGGTATGTCCAAAATGGTTTTCTTTTTTTTCAAAAATTTCCATTTTGTCGCCATCTAGATTATCTCCGAAGCTAAGGTGTGATGGTATGTCCAAAAAAAGGGTTTTTCATTTTCTACAAAATCTACCGTCTTATGTTTAAGCATTTCCTTAAGATTGATACCTGATGAGATATAAAAAGAAATAAACTTTTGTATATAAACAAATACTAGCAGGCCATAATACATAACGAAATTAAATGGAATCACAGTTAAATAGAACATTAAGATTTACGTGGAAAATCTTTCCAATGTGAAGGATAAAAAACACTGGACAAACTAAAGATAATCTACTATAAGAATAATGAATATATAAATTTTAATCTTTTGTCCAAAACCCTAGCAACAATCACAAGAGAATAACTAAAATACAAGGATCATGTCACTATGCACAATATCTAAATTCTCCCCAAGAAATCACAACAAGAATCTATTGTAGATATGATCTAACATGAGATGATAACACTTTTAGATGATTGAGAACAGTCTCTCTGTGTTGTCCTTGTTTTTTTCCTTTTATTTCTCCTTGAATTTATGTTTTTTCTCCTCCTTATTGAATAAAATTGTTGTTGTAATTTTTTCCCATTTTTCCCCTCATTACTGCTTTTTTTCTGCTCCCAAAAAATGCTGTTAAAGCCCACTATAGGTTGAACCTTGTGGGTTGTATGCCCAACAACCTCCCCCTTCAGCCCATAAGGGAGGTTGTCTCAAGACTCCTCAATGTGAAGCCATGTCGACCAACTGTCGGCATATCTCATGTCTTTCTTTTAGTAAGGTCTTTGTCAACATGTCTGCTCCATTGTCATCTGTGTGAATTTTCTAAAGCTGCAACTGCTTCTCTTCAAGTACATTTCGAATCTAGTGGTATTTGATATTTATATGTTTTGACTTGGAATGAAAAGTTATGTTCTTACACAAATGGATGGCACTCTGGCTGTCACAATGCACTATAGTTTTTCTGTTTCAGCCTTAATTCTTGTAAGAATTTTTTTATCCATAACATTTCTTTGCAAACATCTATAGCAATAATATATTCTACCACTGTGGTGGAGAGAGCAATACACCTTTGCAATTTGGATTGTCATAACATAGTTCCCCCTGCAAAAGTAAGTACATAACCAGATGTGAACTTCCTCGTATCTATATCTCTTGCCTTATCTGCATTTGTATAACCTATTAACACAGGTGATTCACCTCCAAAACTTAAACAAACCTTAGAGCTCCCTCTGAGATATATAAAAATCAATTTCACTGTTGCCCAATGCTCTTTACCTAGATTTGTAAAAAATCTGCTAGTAACACCCATTGTATATGCGATGTCCGACCTCATACATACCATTGCATACATTAAACTTCCAACTACTGAAGCATAAGGAACCTTTTACATTTTCTCCTTCTCCTCATTACTTGATGGACTCTGTTCTGAGCACAACTTGTAGTGACCTGCAAGAGGAGAACCAACTAGCTTTGCATTGCTCATACTCAACCTTTTTAATACATTCTCAATGTATTTCTCCTGTGACAACCAAATCTTCTTGGTTTTTCTATCACGGGAAATCTGCATACCCAGTATTTGCTTTGTTGGCCCCATGTCCTTCATTGCAAAAGGCTCACTCAGTTCCTTCTTCAACCTGTCAATTGAAGACATATCTTTCCCAAGAATAAGCATGTCATCAACATAAAGTAAGAGAATAATAAAATTCTCATCAAACCATTTAATATACACACAATGATCTGAAGCCATTCTTTTGTATTCATTTTCTATCATAAATGAATCAAACTTTCTATACCACTGTCTTGGAACTTGTTTCAACCTATACAAGCTCTTTCTCAACTTGCAGACAAAGTTCTCTTTACCTTTGACTTTGAAGACTTCTGGTTGCTCCATATAAATTTTCTCCTCCAAATCACCATGAAGAAATGCTGTCTTCACATCTAACTGCTCAACCTCCAAGTCTTAGCTAGCAGCAATACCAAGAGCAACACAAATAGAAGACATTTTAACAACAGGAGAAAAAAATCTCTTCAGAGTCAATACTTTTCTTTTGACCAAAGCCTTTCACAACCAATCTAACTTTGTACTTTGGTTGAAAACAATATTCTTGAGTCTTCAACCTGAAAACCCACTTATTCTTCTTCTTCAAGGCCTTCATTCTCTTTGGTAGTTGCACCAAATCATATGTGTGGTTCTTCTGAAGAGCATCCATCTCTTCTTGCATAGCAAATAATCACTTCTTTTTCTGCTCACTTTCAACTACTTCCTGGTGACTCTCTAGTTCACCTGCATCAGTAAGTATTACATACTCATCTATAGAGTATCTTTTGGAAGGTTGACGTTGTCTAGAAGATTTTCTCAATTGAGGTTCTGCGGGAAGTTGCTCTCTTCTTCTTGCTCAACATGTCCTGCAGGTAGATCAACATCAGACTCTATACCAATTCTCAAAGGTCTGATCCTCAAAGAAGAACACATCTCTGCTTCTAAACACATTCTGCTTTTCTGGATCCTAAAGCCTGTAACCAAACTGATCATGTGAGTAGCTAAGAAAAATACATTCTTTAGTCTTACCATCTAGCTTGGACCTCTCATTATCTGGAACATGTGCAAATGCACGACAACCAAACACTTTCAAATGCTTGTAGGAAATATCTTTCCCTGACCATACATGCTCTGCAACATCACCATCTAGGACTGTACATGGTCACAAGTTGATTACATCAACTGCAGTCCTCAAAGCCTCATTCCAAAACTTTTTGGGTAGCTTATCCTGTGAAAGCATACATCTGATCTTTTCTATGATGGTGCGGTTCATCCTCTCTGCAATAGCATTATGTTGAGGTGTACCAAGAACCGTCATCTCATGTTGGATGCCATGTGACTTGCAATAATCATTAAATAATCCTGTGTACTCACCACCATTATCTGATCTAACGCATTTCAATTGTCTTTTTGTCTCCCTTTCAACCCTAGCATGAAATTTTTTAAAGACATTAATAACCTGATCTTTGGTTTTCCAAGTATAGACCCAAATTTTCCTGAAAAATCATCTATAAAAGTGACAAAATAAAGTGCGCCACTGATGCCAGAAACATTAACAGATCCACCAGGAGTTTTTTCCTCAAAGGACCACATACATTTATATAAACACGGTCTAAGACATGTATTTTTCTAGACATAGCAGGACTAGCAAATGAAACTCTGTGTTGTTTACCAGCCAAACAATCAATACAAGGGTTCAAATGTATACTTCTGAGGTTTGGCAATACCTCTCTCTTGGAAAGAGTTTGCAGCCCCTTCTCGTTCATGTGTTCCAGTCGCCTATGCCACAACTCTATGCCGAAGTCTTTCTCTGTAGCATTTAACTGCTCACCACAAGCTTTGGCTTGCAACCTATATAAGGTGTGACATTTCTTTCCACTAGCCACAATAAGAGAACTCTTATTGAGTTTCCATTGCCCTTTGTGAAATCTACTATCATAGTCTTCATCATTTAGTCTTCCAACTGAAATTAAATTTAGTCTCAAGTCAACCACATGCCTCACATCCTTAAGTACCAACTTGCAGCCAAGGTTGGTCTTTATGTGGATATCACCCATGTCAATGATATTTGTCGTGCCATAATTGCCCATCTTGACAATACCAAAGTTTCCAGACCTGTATGTAGCAAAAAACTCCCTCCGTGGTGTAGCATAATAAGAAGCACTTGTGTCAATCATCCACTCAAGATCCTGACACACATAAGAAAAAATATCATTAAAATGAGACAAAATCAAATAATCACCACCCTGCACTGTAGTTGTAGTATTATCTTTTGACTTTATAGACTCCACTTCTTTTTTTTTTTTCTTGCTCTTCTTAGGTTGCTTACATTGATTCTTGTAATGTCCTTTCTCACCACAGTTATAGCAAACAATATTTTTTCTTAATCTTGACTTGCTTCTACTCATGTGTGAACTACTTATATCCTTGGACTTTGACCTTCCTCTATTCTTTGAGATAAGTGCATGTGAATCATTCTGAGATGTTGCTGAATTCTTTCTTCTCAACTCATTCAACAAACTGTTTTTTACTTGACTCATGGTAACAAACCATCTGGCGTAGAATTACTGAGGGAAACCACCAATGTCTCCTAATTTTTTGGTAATGAACTGAGAAGTAACAATGTCCGCAACTCATCATCAAGAGATATTTTCATAAAGGATAACTGGTTAGTGATACTCTGCATTTCATTCAAATGCTCAGCAATAGAAGCACCCTCTTTATATTTTAGGTTCACAAGTTTTTTAATCAAGAAAGCTTTGTTACCAGCTATTTTTTTTTCATAGAGACCTTCCAACTTTTTCCAAAGAGAATATGCAGAACTTTCAGTAGAAACATGGTGAAAGACATTGTCATCAAGCACTGTCGAATAAACCAAACTGTTTTTCGATCTAACTTCTTCCACTCATTCTTTGTCATAGTTGTGGGTTTTGCACTATCCCCCTGTAAATGTCCATATAAGTCTTTGCAATATAAGAGATCTTCCATTCTTGGTTTCCATATCATTCAATTGTTTCCATTCAAGCTAATCATACGAGAAACACTATTGGCCTCCATGTTCAAATACAAAATTAAATCACAAAAACTCTTCTCTGATACCAGTTGATAGGATATAAAGAGAAATAAACTTTTGTATATGAACAAATACTAGTAGGCCATAACACGCAGCGGAATTAAATGGAATCACAATCAAATAGAATACCAAGATTTACGTGTAAAACCCTTCTAATGTGAAGGGTAAAAACCACGGGGCAAACTAAAGATAATCCACTATAAGAATAATGAATATACAAATCTCAATTTTTTGCCCAAAACCCTAACAACAATCTAAAGAGAATAACTGGGATACAAGGATCACGTCACTGTACACAATATCTAAATTCTCCCCAAGAAATCACAACAAGAATCTACTGTAGATCTGATCTAATATGAGATAATAACACTGCTAGATGATTGAGAACAGTCTCTCTGCATTGTCCTTGTTTTCTTCCCTTTCTTTCTCCTTGAATTTCTGTTTTTTTCTCTTCCTTGTTGAATCAAATTGCTGCTGCAATTTTTTTCCCTTTTTCCCCTCATTGCTGCCTTTTTTTTTATCCCAAAAAACGCAGCCACCGCACCCCCCTATTTGATCTAGGGTTTCACTTGAAAGGGGGGTGGGCTGTTAAAGTCCACTATGGGCTGAACCTGGTGGGTTGTTAGCCCAACAATACCTAATTAGTGTCAAACGATGCAAGAACTCAATCTATTCTTTTTTTATATTGTTTTTTGTTTGACAACTGACTGCTTTTCATTCGTAATTTAGTGTTTTTTTTAACCTCTTCATTTTGACGTTAATTTTAATTTATGTCTCTTTGTATGTTTCGAGTTGTCAATTGGGGGGAGAGGGGGTATTGCAGAGTTGTCCTTGATTGCTTGGCATGCATATTATGTATTCTGGGACAAGAAATGAGAAACAAATTTTCATGAGATGCTGGGGCTTTAGATTATCAGGTTTTCTCATAATCGGCAATGAAAACTAGATAATTTGAAGATTAATTCTGGTGCCTTTGGTCTCACAATTATATGCTTCCATTTGAAGCATTGCATTGTACTATGGTTCTGAGCATTTTCAATAGCCTGGTTTTCATTATCAAGTTGCACAAGCAAGTTACCAACATTGCTTATGCTACTATTCTTTGAACCCGAATTGCTTGTTTAAAACTCCATTGTATGTTTTCTATTGACTAACTGATGATTTACAATGGATAGCCCATCTGCATTCCCTTGGAAATGGAACCTTGATAAAAACACTCTGACGCCTTATTAAAACCCATCTGCACATATCCACCACTAGGTTGATATTGTGTCCCATATAAGCAAACATGTTATTTGCTGCTGTGCAAGTCATGTAATGCAAATCTAGTTGTCCAAAATGGACTATGTGAGCAACAATTTTAAGGTTTAATTACGGTCTGGAGAAATTTCTTGATTAACAAATTTGGGAAAATCTGTATGACAAATCACCTGCATGCATGATGCTGTCTTAAATTAATGTTCTCAACATGAATTCCTCGAGTTTTGGTGGGATATACTAGAAGCAAAATGTTGTTTTGATTAGATGCATTTAGTGAACTTTAAGAACTAATTTGTTATTCGACAAATTGCACTCATATCGTTTTATGTGTTGGCTTATTGGCTTACATATGCTTGTGTTTAAAATTTTTGTGTGCTAAGTCGTCGACCCTCTGGATTCTGCTTACTTCAAGGGAAAATTTTAAGGCATCAGCCCATTTTACCTGGTCTTGAGATGTGACTGATATAGGTCTCTCTGCCAATTGACTAGCCTTCTAGGTTTTGGGAATGAGTCCTTACTTGTTTATACTTTTCCCTTGAAAGGTTTGACTAGGAATTGATGCTAACTTTTAGTTTGACATTAGGGTGACAGTGGATTTTAAAATTCTTAAAACGAGCATGAAATCACTAGCTCTGCATTCTGATATTTATAATGAACATGTAGTTAGTTCACTGCTGCTTTTTTTGACAGATGACAACACCAATATCAATTGAAGATGTTCGTAGGGAGGTCAAAATCCTGAAAGCTTTATCTGGGCATAAAAATCTTGTCAAGTTTTATGATGCATGTGAGGATGAACTTAATGTCTACATAGTCATGGAGTATGTCTTCTTGATTTCATTTTTATTGTTTTTAATGAATTTGTAATGATATAGCTAGGAGTACCAGTTACTTGGATTAGACATCCTGATATTTGTTCTTCATTTTCTAGATAGATTGATTCCACACTTTCCTGTACTTATCCTGATGGCATGCATCTTTTATCCTACTTGGTATAACAATTGAAAGACAAGAATCTTCTTTACCAAATAAGCAAAAGAAGAGGCTTCTCTGTGATGGTGGTTCATGCATCGTGCTTTTTTATTATGCAAGTACAGGGACCTTACTATCTATCTATTATTCTTTCCCAGATTATGTGAAGGTGGAGAATTATTAGATAGAATTCTATCCAGGTAGAATTGTTTTTCTCATGAATTCATAGACTAACTGCTTGATTTTTTTTTCTTCACACATGAAATCTTACGTGAAATTCTTATTTCTTGTGTTCTCAAGAGGTGGAAGGTGCACAGAGGAGGATGCAAAAGCAATTGTCATTCAAATACTGAGTGTGATGGGCTTCTGTCATCTTCAAGGTGTTGTGCATCGTGATCTAAAGCCAGAGGTTTGTATCATAAGTAGCTTAATCATTGCAACATATACTTGTTATCATCCAGTCCCTGCATCTGATGGCAACCTCGTGCACTGGGCCACCTTCCTTTTCTCTTTCCAGCATATTTATTAATCAATGCTGCTGACATTTCTTGTTTTGTTCTTCATGACAGAATTTTCTTTTTACCACCAGAGACGAAAATGCCACCATGAAGTTGATTGATTTTGGTCTTTCTGATTTTATTAAACCAGGTGAGCATTGTCTAACTATTTGAACTTATCTGGGTTTCCTAGAATTTTTTATCGCCAATTTAGTCGCACCTTATGTGAAGTTGTGCAATTATCTTGGGAGGACTAGGATTTGGTCCTCTTATGTTTTTTTTCAGGATCATTTGTTGTGTATGCTTTCGATTTTCTTATGTGAAACAGTGATTTAAAAAGCGCTAGGCGCCAAGGTCCAAAAACGCCCGAGCGAAGTGAGACGCTAAAATATAAAAATATAAAATTTTAATTAATAAATATAATTATTTAAAATTTTAAATAAAAATATTCTATTAAATTAAGAAAATCTAAGGTATAAAATCACAATGTTACATTAACAAAAAGTTTTAAAATTCAAAACAATAAAATTTTACATCAAAGTCATTCATCATAACCAATATTATTATTATTTTCACACAAATCATCTTCATTGAATTCGTTATCTTCCTCTTGTCCTTCCTCTTTATCAAAATATGTTTCATTCTTTATGTCTTCAACAATAGCAGTAGCCGAGCTTGATGCTTTTGTACTCATTTTTCTCTTTGTTATTTGTCTTGTATATGTTTGTAATTCTTCAACATCTGAAGCTCTTGTCATATCTCCCCATGTCAATCTATCATCTTCAAATACAAGCTCGTCTTCGGTATCTTATAAGTTAGCACCCATTTCTCCCACCAACCATTCATTTGAATCATCAATATCTTACAATGAGATTGGATCAATTCTGTTCCAACCGATTTCTTCTATTTGAGTGAATCTGTCATATCATATAATTTAAATATATATTAATACATCTATCTAAATAAATTAATTAATTAAAATAAAAATATTTAGTGATCCTTACATGCTCAAAGACACTCCTGTTTCGTTCACAACCCAAAGCACTACATGTTAAACTAAGTACTTTAATAGCAAATTACTATAAGTTTAGGGTGGAAAATAGACTCCACCGTTCAGTTGCAAAATTTATGTTATTATTAGCAATAACATAGTAACATAATATAGATGAAATTAATTATATTAAATTATTAATACCTGGAGACGTAGTTGTCTTGGATCGAATGTCTATTGGAATTCCAAAAAGACCTTCGGCATTTTTATATAAAAATAATTCACGAATAATCTTATCTTGCACCTCAAGGCTGGGAACTAATCTTGCAACGCACTGATATAACTTATCCAAAACTTCTACATCAAACCCAACATATTTAATCTTATAAAAGAATTCAGGGTTCAAATAATTTCCTGCTGCATGTAAGAAACGATAAAGTTGACAATTCCATCTTTCGTCAATGATTGTAAAAATTTTCTCATATTTTTCTTCATTTTTATTAAATTTTTTTTTAATCGTCTCCTTTGCTCTATCCATAGCCTCATAAATATATCTCATTGTAGGTTTATTTTTATTATCCACCAACCGAAAGACTCGAACAAGATGGCCCATTACCTTTAATATATAAACTATATGATTCCAAAAGGATGACATTAAGATGATATCAGTAGCCCTCTTGTCTTTTGTTTCTTTTGCCCATTTGCTTGTCACTTATTTCTCAGAGGTAAACAAGTTTCTCATATTATGTTTTTTACGATGCACGCTCTGTACTGTCAAGAATGAAGTAGCAAATCGAGTGACACCATATCTCACTAATTCTTTGTTCCCTGTGAATTCTCTCATCATATTCAAAGCCCCAATATGATTATAAAGAAATCCAATAACAAAAATTGCCCTTTCTAAGGTTTTCTTGATGTTTAAGATCTTTCCAATATCCTCCAACATTAAATCAATACAATATGTCGCACATAGAGTCCAATATAAGTGTTGCCTTTTTGTTTCAAGCAATTTACCTGAGACAAAGGAAAAAGAAAATGATAAGACTTAAGAGTTTAACACATTTAATTGAAGATAAAATAATTAAAATTTCAAAAGATGAATATTACCAGCTAATACATAGTTGCTTCCATTATCGGTTATGATTTGAACGACATTTTGTTCTCTAATTTCTTCCACGAAGTTGTCAAGTAAATCATATATCTTGTCTCCATATTTTACAAAAGATGAAGCATCTATTGACTTCACAAACATAGTCCCTAAAGAACAGTTAACCATAAAATTAATTATACTCCTGCGCCTCCTGTCAGTCCAAACATTTAACATAACAAAGCAACCATGTGTTGCCCATGATTCTTTATAACCCTTTAGTAAGTTATTTGTATAATTCAATTCTTTTTGCAACAATGGAACTCGCATCTCATAATAACTTGGAGGTTTTAATTCTACACTATATTTTTCAATAGCTTTAATCATTTCCTTAAAACTATCTAAACGAGTTGTATTAAGGGGAAGACCAGCCTGATAGAAGAAGTGAGCAATGTGCTGAATTGTTCTCCTTCTTATTTCTTTATCACAAGCATCACTTATCTTTGTTTGTCTAAATTTTGAGCCTTCTGCTTGCCTTTGTTGCTTCTGTGATCCTTGAAACATATAGATCCATCGATCCTTTTTTACCTTTCTTAGTTCTCATAACTTCTTTTCTTTTTTTGTCATATACTTTTTTCCCACTTTGGTTAATACTCATAGAATATTCTTCTTCTTCATCCCTGAGATGTTCAACATTGTCTTCTGGTAAATTCCCGTAAGATTCATTCTTTTGCGTCTTCTTTTCATTCATATAACTCAGCAACTCTTCTTTTACCTCAGGTGGACACTTTTTACAAGCTGTTGCATTCTTGAAATTTTCTACTAGATATTGTTTTGCACGAAAAATACCGCCTCTAGTAGTCTTATCGTAGAACATGCAAGTCACTGCATTAAGATCTTTCGGATCTTTTAGATAATTATACTTCCATGCAGGATCTTTTTTTGATGCCATTGGAGACTCTATTGAGTTGCTCTGTACACTTGCCATTTATCCTGAAACCTAACAATAATTTTAAATAAATAAAAATTAATAGTATTAAAATCAAAAGAATATATTATTAATCTAATAAATACAAATACTGTTACTAGTATATAGTTAACAGTATACAGTATACTATTAGCAGTATACTGTTAACAGTATACTTTCAAAAGAGAAGAGAAGAGTATAAGGGAAGATCGAGGGTGCTAATTGAGAAAAGCGGGAGCGACAGCGGTAGCAGCAACGGTGAGCGACGACAGTGGCAGCGGCAGCGATAGTAGCGAGCAACTGGAGCGGGAGCGGTGAGTGACGACAGTGGCAACGACAACAGTAGCGGGAGCGGCGACAGTGGTAGCGGCAACGTTAAAAGCGAGCAATGGCAGTGGCAGCAGCAACAGCAGCAATGAGCAGTGGGAGCGACAGCGACAGCGAGCAACGGTAGCGTGAACGGTGAGCAAGGTTAGGGTTGGGGAAGTCGTACTGATATCGGTGCTTTAGTTGGTTCGATTGAACCAACTAAAGAACCGGAGACCGAACCGGACCTAAAACGCTGGTTCGGTCGCCTGGTTTAACCCAGGCGCTTACTCGAAGCGCCCAGCGCCTAGGCTCAGGCGAGCGCCCAGGCGGCGCCTCTTTGAAACGCGCCGCCTGAAATGGAGCGAGGCGCTCGGGCCTCACCTCGCCTCGCCCGAGCGCCTATTGAAATCACTGATGTGAAACAATATGAAAGGAATCATATAATTAAACTATCTTCTGAAGTTGATTTTGGTTCATATGAATTGCTTTATCGTTCAATTCAAATTGGGATCACATATACGGCTGTTTGCATTGATGCCTTTCCTTGTTTCTTAATCTTTATTGAGGAAGGAACCTGGGAAATAGTGGCAAGAATGTTGCATTATGCAAATATAATAATAGAGTATGAGTTATAATGTAAGGGAGGAGAACACCTGAATTCCCAAAGGTCCTGCATGGTACTTGGGTTCTGATATGAGATGGAATCACCATCATGTGAGGCTCCTTTCATGGTGGGTGAAGGTTATGTGGTCCCTAAGACCATGGCGATTCAGATTATGTTCACACCTTGTGGTGGACTGATTATTACAATGAAGGTTATGTGGTCCCTAAGACCATGGCGATTCAGATTATGTTCACACCCTTGTGGTGGACTGATTATTACAATCCTATGAGAACCCACACAAGGTTAAAATAAGCACATTTGGTTCCAGACTGGCATTGAAATATAGGGACGGGACTGGTTGAGATCAAGCAGTTTGACCTGTTTGAATTAAAAAGCTATGAAAATATATGCTCCATCCAAATGGTGATTTTAAAATGAAAACATTAAAAGAAATGAAAACAAAACACACAATAATATAGGCTAAATTGTTGACTTCCTCCTATCATTGATAATATAATTGCTTAATAATCTGCATGTCAACAGAGCAATATGTGTGGCTTCTTCCTTGACCTCTTTCTCATCCTTCTTTTTCCCATCTTCATCCAGTTGCTTTATATGCTGTGATCAATTGGAACATTTACGATTGTTGTCTAAGCTGATGGGCTGTTTTTTCCAAATTGATCCTGAGACTCTAGATCCTTGGGTGCTGAGAAATGAAAACATTTAGACTACCTTGATTTGGCACATAGATTTAAGATGATGATCTTACGTGCTGTCCACTAGGAAGGATTTGGGGAGGCAATGGGTGCTCACAAGTATACCAAAGATTCATTTGAGGAGATTGTCATACCAACAATGATCTACATCATTTGTTGCCTATGATATGAGATGTAAAAGTAGGGTATAAAATAGAATATTTTATTCATAGGGAAATAGGGTATAAAATACATAACAAAAAATTAACAATCTCTTAGTAACAATTAACAGAACAATAAAATATATTTTGTAGTCACTAATTTATCCATTATGGACAAAGATTAGATGACAAGACTTAGAATGAAAAAGAAAAAACATTTTGATGAGGTAGCAAATTTCTTGATTGTTGGTGTGCAAAAGACATTTTATCAGATGATCTACGTTAGATATGATAATCGGAATGGAAAGTAATCAAAGCATTATCTCTGCAAATAAAGTTTCCAGTCTGGCTACCTGACACCAGGATTTCTTAAATAACCATTCACCTTATTAAAATATTGATTTTTGGAATATAACTACTCCTTTTTAAACTTTAAAGAATTATGCCACCTAAAATAGTTGATATGGGGACTGGGCAAGGGGCTAGTTTATGTTTGGGGCATCCATCAAATTCCTTTAAGACAGATAGATACGACTACATGTCAGAAAAATGATCTTAAGAGGAGATGAGATACATTGGAGACGAGGAGGATGGTTTACTACCTAATTAACCTGGTTGTTTTCTCCTATTAGTTGAATGTACTTTGGCCCTAATTAATCTGGTATTCATAGATTTTTTTCACAAACTACTTCGTTTTTTTTATAAAATTCCAACATTCTATTTTCACCACTGTTCTTTTCAACCTGTATCATCATGCTATGCTTGATGTCATCTAAAATTCTCTGCTTTATGATTGTGCAGACGAAAGACTAAATGATATTGTTGGAAGTGCATATTATGTTGCCCCTGAAGTTCTACATAGATCATACAGTATGGAGGCAGATATTTGGAGTATTGGTGTTATAGCATATATCTTGTTGTGTGGTAGTAGACCTTTCTGGGCACGGACAGAATCAGGAATTTTTCATGCAGTGCTGAAAGCTGATCCCAACTTTGATGATCCACCTTGGCCTGATGTATCTCCAGGAGCTAAAGATTTTGTGAAAAGGCTCTTGAATAAGGACTATAGAAAAAGAATGACAGCTGCACAGGCCTTGAGTAAATTGCTACTTATTTCTAATCATAATTGTTTCTCACTAGTAAATAGTTAGTACTTTTTCTTATCTATTAGGTTTAAAATTAATTCATTATATTTTATAGCTTCTGAAGATACTTTGCTCCCTTAGATACTAGACTATGTTAGCTAGTTGATCGAGGCTTGTATCTATATTCAATTCCTGAAAACAAAACTGCTTCTCTGGTGGCAGCGCACCCTTGGTTGCGAGATGAACAATGGCAAATTCCTTTAGATATACTGATATATAAGTTAGCCAAGTCTTATCTTCGTGTCACACCTCTTAAACGGGCCGCATTAAAGGTATGTGCCAATAAATACTAAAACTTTGGTAGCTTTATGATTTGTGCTGGTTTTTCACTTGTTATGTATGCATCTGGAAGAAAATATTGAGTTTTTCCCTTGTATGGGAATTGCTATTCTGAATGCCTATTATGCTTTGATTTTTAAGAGCAATTAATGTTCTATGATAACTGTTTATAACAAAAACCTTTGTTTAGACACATCATAACGTTTCCATCCAATTTCATATCCACATATTGTACATGGCCTATTTTCCCTTCATGCTTATTCCTTTGTTACAACTTGATTGCCAAAAAGGGAAAAAATATGTTTTCTATCTTGGTCATCTCACAATATGTAGTGCAGCTTAGAATTTTCATGTCTGTTTAGGGTAAATCCGCATCTACCCGGTTGTTCACTTTGTGAAAATACATCCTGCATGAAAAAAATATACTCCACTAGTGAAACTCATGAAATTTTAGAAAAAAAATAATATCAATGTTGTGTCTGATGATGAGAGATCATAACATTTGCAAAGTATGTAGAGAATGAAGTTCGGTTTCACTTGCCTATTTTCGTGTTGTTTTTTAGTGCTTATTATTCCTTAGCTGAATCCCTTGAAGGCTGTGTTACCTTCCAATTGAGATTTCAAATTGTGGGTTCTGACTTTGTCAAGTGGGTGACCGCATAAGAACAGAAATACTGACATACTATGCTTGTGATAAAACACACAAAAAAAAGAATAAAAAGACTGCTCAGGAGTGCAGCAACAATATGCACGTAATGTACTAGGTGATATTTAACACGTGCAGGGCAAATGTGTGAAGCGTGTATTCTGGGCATGTGACATTGCCTAGGAATTGACCAAGTAGCCTTATACAATGGACTATGTTTGGCATGCCAGATAATTTCTTCTTGCCAATATATATGCTTGGTTGATAAGCTGTCACAGTTTGCAGCTAGGTCAGATTTCCATCAAAGTTTATGAATGGGCACTGATGGGAGCATTTGATTAAAACATTATTTATAGTTTCGGGATCCAACTGACAGCTCTTTGTTCTTTGTTGGTGAGAGTAGTTTCAGTTGTACATGGGGGCATCTTTCCTAAACTCATTTGGTCGATACAGAGGCATATATAATGGAACAAATGACATTTGCAACTTTAACAATATGTCATTTAAAACTGTCCCCAATTATTCTTATTTCTCTTTTTTTTTTTTTGCAGCATTTGTTACATTGGGTACAGATACAACCTGTATCTATCTATAAGCATGTGTGCCACCAATTGTTCTGATGATACTTTGAAGTTTATTAAACATCTTTTAATATGTTTTCATACTTATATACTTCTACTACAGGCACTATCTAAAGCTCTAACGGACGACGAGCTTTTTTATCTAAGGTTGCAGTTTAAGCTATTAGAACCAAATAAAGATGGTCATGTATCGCTTGAAAACTTCCGAATGGTCAGCCAATTCTATGTTTGTTTCTTGCACATTTCAGTAGAATAGTTTACAGTAAAAGGCAATGTAGCTATGAAGATTTCTATTGATGTGCTATATACTCCTATTTGAATATCTATGTATGTGCATTTGGTGCAGGCACTATTTCAAAATGCAAGCGAAGCGATGAGGGAGGCTAGGGTTCCTGATATACTGAATGCGGTGAGGCATCCATTCTTCTGTTATTTCATACTAGTTGCCTAGTTTCTTTTGTAGAGCACCATTAGTTTTTAAGAATTCTAATTTGGTTTTTCATTTTATGGAATTCATAGGTTCTTCATTGTCACATGTCATAGTAATCGTTTGCCTAAATTACTGAGATTATAGAAGTTATTATGGCCTGTTTCATAGGCTGTGTATATCTTTAAGATCATTGTCAGATGAAAAAAAATTGCAATGAAAGTAATTAAGGATTATTATGTTAAAAACTTTCTTTTGTTGGACTCTCTGGAGGATCTAGATTAGGCTTTGGTTGTTGGATCTCTATAATTTATTACAATAGAGGGGATCTTAGTTCTTTTAGGTTGTTTCTCTTTGTGGCAAATTGCTGTCTGCAAAACATGTCTGTCATATGTTCGTGAATCATTGTGGATCGTGAAATTCATGTCATTTAATGTCTGTTTGACATTTCTCTCTGTTCCTAATGAGAAGTTTTTACTGAAAGAGTCGTTTATTGATGTCTGTACTAAAACCCAGCTAGAGCCACTCTCATATAGAAGGATGGACTTCGAGGAATTCTGTGCTGCTACAATCAGCCCCTATCAACTCGAGGCGTTGGATGGTTGGGAACAGATAGCTAGCACAGCTTTCGAGTATTTTGAGCGGGAGGGAAATCGAGTCATTTTTGTGAAAGAACTCGCTCAGGTACCACCAATCATCCATACAACAATTCTTCATCTCTGTTTGATTGTTTCATCTATTAGAATGTAACATCAGTTGCTGCCTGTAGGAATTGAACCTCCCCTCAACTTCTTATTCTGTTCTGAGAGGCTGGATTAGACCAGAAGACCGCAAGTTCAGTTTCCTTGGATACACCAAATACTTGCTCGGTGTGACGATACGCAGCTCAAACACAAGACACTGCTAGATTCTTGATGTAGTTGTTTCCTGATACTGATCCATTCATAAATAATGTGCCGGTCTCATCACCTTTTTTCTCCCCCATGTATATTTGTCGACATGCATATAATAGCTTCTATATGTAGATAATGAATTAGAGAACGGATGTAAAGACGAATTTGCAATGAAGCTGAAACGAAGGGCTCCTAACGCATTATATTGTTCTATCGACTTTGTTTAGTCTCCCCCCATTTGCCGCTGTGCTTTGGTCGATTTCTTGCATTCTGCTCCTTGTGTTGTAGGATTTCTCTTAGCACCAGTGAAGAAGACACTCTTGTTGCATCTTTGGAAGAGTAATCAATATCCCAGTTAATATCTTCCTTGACTTGCCTGACGTATCGCCCGTCGCCCAGAGAACAACACATCAAACAGAGACCGCAATCAAGTTGGCTCGAACTGTTGCTCTCTGTCATGAACGCGACAAGACAAATCCAGTGGCCGGAGGCAGCCCGGCCTCGCTGATCGATCCTTGCTCTCACACGAACCAGCCATTTGGCTTCCAGTTCTAGACGCCCCCACATCGAACTTTAGAATGCCGGTCAACATCCTCGAGAACATATGTCGGAGCGAACCGCCTCTCCACGGCAGGAGGAAGACAAGAAGGTTGATGAGCTCGTCCTTGGTCCTCGTGCGAGTTTGTGATTGGCTCGGTCGTGGTTTGCGTGTTTGATCCACGCACAAGGATCCATGGAAGCTGCGTCTTTGGAACTTTGGCAACGTGGTGGGGACTTGCGTTTACCAAATGGACCACCGGCCGAGGCCGTGTTGCTGTCATAGAACAGAATGAAGTGTATACAGGCAAAGAAATCATCTGATATAAGTCGAAGCAGTCAAGGTAAAAATGATCGATAAACAAAGGAGCAAGCTTGCACACCGTTTCAAGTACACAGCTTCGAGGATTGCAACAAGTCAAGACATCTCTCACTAGTATAATTCAAGTGGATAATGACTGTATGAATCTGGAAGTCAGTGATGTGATAAGGGCCTGTCCAATTTAATGCGACCGACGTCACAGGTTTTGTATGTTAACACCAATAATTCCACCAACATACGTACACAGTTACAGATACATGAAAACATTTTGTTGTACTTGGAAATCCACCTGATTAAGAACTGCAGCAGTAGAAGAAGCTCGAGCTTTTGTCTTGTAGCCATGGCAGTATCAGGCACGTACAGTTGCATGCGTGTGCAGGTTGTGGTTTCCGGGGTGGGTAAGATGATAATCTTTTGTGGTCATAAATAGTTTGGAATGTGCCACACAAGTTTAATCCTATTGTTCCATGGTTTTTGTTGCAACTATGAAAGGAGACTTTTGCACCACTTGAATTCTCTCATGAGCAAACAATCTATGTGGTATGTGAATCCATAAAGTCTTGAGAAATAGAAGGAAAAGTAGAGCACCAAATCTTATTTCTTAATCGACAACAATAAGAATGGTAAGATTCTCTTGGAATCAATACTTTACATCTCCGATATAGACACCCCACCCGTCACCGGCTGTGGTTAGGGTTAGGGTTATGGGTTCATTCAAGCCCTGAAACAAAGGTGAAAGTGGTGGTGGTGGTGGTGGTGATGATGGTGGCCATGGTGGTGGTGACCGGCGGCGACGGAGTTGCAGTCGCGGTCGATGATATCCTGGACGCGGCGGAAGTGCTCGACGTGGCAGGGGATGGTGATGGCGCCCTGGTGGTCGAAGCCGTACTCCTCCTCCGCCTCCTTGAGCAACCCCACGAAGAGGGGGTGGCTCAGGTAGTCCACCGGCACCACGAACCGCTGCCGCTCCTCCCCCTCCCCGCCCACCCTTATTCCCATCCACCCCTTCCTTATCCCCTCCTCCTCCTCCCCTCTCCTCCTCCCATGCCCCGCCATGATCTTGTGCGGCAAGTGCAGGTGCAACCCCATCTCCCTCCCTCTCTCTTTCTCCCTCGCCTTCCTGCCTTGGGAGAAATCAACAGACAGCAAAGCAGAAGGATCGATCTAAAATAGAGAAGATTTTAGAGATGAGGAGTGGCGCACACAGCGCTCGACGTCCAGCCACAACTACAGAGGTCAATAAGCTACACTAATAGAGAAAGAAGGAGAGGGAGAGAGCGAGGCTTTAGATGACGTCCTTCCAACGTAGGCTTATTGTGTCCACGGAATCATTAACAGGTCGGATCCACAAGGGATCCGAATCCGACAATCATGTTCATTACCGGTTTCCCGATAGGCATCATTCATTTCATGCTTTCGCCCAAAGCAAGCAGTCGTGGTAACCACCATCGTCATCACCATCATCACCAAGTGATTCCAAAGAAATGGCCGAGCATGATCCACGCCACTCCCTCAAAAGGCTTCATGCGGAAAGCAGCAGAGACTTCGGTGGTGCTGTGCTCGTGCAGCCATGCATGCCGACCGGAGTGCTTCCCATATCATTCGACGACTGGAGGCTGATGGCACGTGTGGAGTCGTATCTCGTTTTGACTCTTGACGTGTGTTCGATTGTCCGGAAATACATGTTCTTGGGGTCAAATAAATCATGTAAATTAAACGGATCTTATGACATGATCAACTTGACGGATGATTCAAATTGGGCCTAAATGGGCCTTAAATCAGTCACTGCAAACAGGCTTCGAAGTTGCTGCATGTTAAGGATTCTTTGATCATCAGTAATATTGTTGCAAAGGCTAAAGCAAATCTTACAAACATTTGTTATATAAAGATAAATGTAATTTTGACCGATATATTCGAGGAGTATCTTTTTGCCTTTGATAATGTGACTTGCCAAATCTAGAAAAAATCTCATCAGTAAATTTATTGCAAAGGTTAAATCGATCTCAAGAATAATATTATTGCAGACTAGAAAAATCAAAAGAAAGAACCGAGTTCACCGCCATAAAAGCAGAGGTTCACACCCTAAAGGAGCATGCATGGGAAGAAGGTTCATCCCACGTTCCAACAAAACCTAGTTCTGCTGGCAGCAAAAGGAGCATGATCTTGATGTCCATCCATAACAAGAACATCATCAGGATTCAATGGAAGCAGCCACAAATGGCTCCCAGCACTGTCTTTCCAAGTGCATGCATTGGCTGCAGAAGGGGAAGAAAACTGGAGGAGAAGGGTAGGGAACAACCGTAGAATTCACTGTTAAGTCGGGCTTGCTGTCTGTACAGCATGACAAAGTTCCTTCCTAGTTGACTTCTGCGAGCCCTGTTCTTGTTGTCCATCACGTCGAGAACATCAATCAGATTCATTGAACTTCAGCCGCAAATGCCAGTCCATGTTTTGGCAAGTCCTTAAGCTGACCGACCCATAGGAACTTGTGAGAATTGGAGAAGAAGAGAAGGGATCAATGTACCTTTCTCCTCTTCTCCGTCTGCTGCACCCACCAAATGAGCTTGTCTTTCACGGTCATTTGGGGCCTTGTACGTTCTGGTGAGGAAGACCACCAGTTTGGGTGGGGCACGTTACCATGAGCGACCTGGGCAGGAGAATTACCAGCAGCAGTGCTGTCAGATTCCTTGAGCCATAATAAAGAAATGATTCCTTGGACCGACTTGTGGATGGAGACGGGCGGCCGTGCGGTCAGATGAAGGGAACGTGGTCCGGGTCGGCCAGTGGCTTCCTTTACCTCAACTGCGACGCCGTTTTCGCTCCCCTGTTCCTGTTCACGTTCTTCACCCCTGTTCGCCTATAAAAGGTTACGCGTGTGTCTATGAACCATTTCTTCCTTCTTCCTCCCACTTTCTTGAGCCCTCCCGATTCCTTGCTTTAGTCTTTGGCCATGTCCATCGCAACCGAACCCGACGGTAAGGCCTTCCTCCTCGCCTCAAGCTTCCGATGCGATGTGTGATGAGGTTGTTCTTCGGTTTGGCTTGACAGCACGAGTCTTTCGGTTGTTTTGGTTCGACAGT
Source organism: Musa balbisiana (assembly GCA_004837865.1). Lineage (NCBI taxonomy): Eukaryota > Viridiplantae > Streptophyta > Magnoliopsida > Zingiberales > Musaceae > Musa > Musa balbisiana. The sequence continues at coordinate 9,626,000 of CM017190.1, read as the reverse complement.
TGAAGGGACTAGCGGTGGCTCTTGCCGGCGACCGGAGAAGAGGAGGAGGACTGACTCTCCGTTCAATGAGAGCAGAACAGATCAGGGCCGAGGGCAGGATCTGATCAGCAACCTGCCCAACGATTGCCTCTTGCTTATCTTCAGTTTTCTTCCGAGTCCCAGAGATCGCTGCCGGTGTTCTGCGGTGTCGAGGAGTTGGTTCGCGCTGCAGACCTTCCTGAGAAGGTCTGAATTCAGAGCCAACGTGGTGCTTCCCCCTCGATCGCGACAAGAGATCTCCAGATGCCTCCAGGGAAGCAGTGCCAACGACTTGAGGCTGGGCGCCATGGCCATCGGGATGGACGAATGCGGAATCTTAACGGAGCTATCTGTGATCGACACGCTTCTTTGTTCTCCGCTTCCTCTTCATCATCATCATCGTCATCATCGTCACGTTTCGGACGTCGGCCTCTCGGCCATGGCGCAGGCTTGCAGCAACCTCAGGTCTCTCGCGCTACACAACTGCACCAAAGTGAGCGATCGGGGCCTCGCGACGGTCGCACAGAACTGCACGGCACTGAAGAACCTGGAGCTAACCCATGCGGCGTCGGTCGGCGACCATGGCCTCGTCATCCTTGCAACCAGATGCCTCAAGTTAGCATCGTTGAGCCTGACCGCATGTCCAAGAGTCACTGATCGTTCGCTAGAGGCATTCTCCAAGCATTCCACCCACCTCAAGTCGATCACAGTGGCGCAGTGTCCTTTCATCACAGACTACGGCATTCTTTCGATCGTCGTCTTGCTAACGAAGCTAGAGACCGTCAAGATCTCGTCGATGAAGCTGGGCGACGGCGTCCTCCGAGCAATCGCACAAAGCGGCGAGCAGATCAAGACGTTGGCTCTGGAGCAGGTGTGGGGTGTATCAGTGACGGGCTACCGTTGCATCGGAGGGACCACAAGGCTCAAAGGGCTTTCTTTAGACGCTTGCACCGGGTTGACGGATCGGTGCTTCAGAAGGTTATCGCCCACCAGCTTTGCCGGCCTCAAGAAGGTGGCGATGACGAGCTGCTCCTCGCTGACAGATTCGAGTCTCCTCGCGCTCACAGGACTTGCAGTGGAACTGGAGAGTCTCCACCTGGATACTTTCGAAGCTTTCACCTACAGTACGAGTTTCTGCTTGGCAACCAGCCGGTTGAGGTTCGACTCTGCGGTGCTCTTTGCCGGCGACCGGAGAAGAGGAGAGGACTGACTCTCCGTTCATGAGAGCGAACAGATCAGCGCGGGCAGGATCTGATCAGCAACCTGCCCAACGATTGCCTCTTGCTTATCTTCAGTTTTCTTCCGAGTCCCAGAGATCGCTGCCGGTGTTCTGCGGTGTCGAGGAGTTGGTTCGCGCTGCAGACCTTCCTGAGAAGGTCTGAATTCAGAGCCAACGTGGTGCTTCCCCCTCGATCGCGACAAGAGATCTCCAGATGCCTCCAGGGAAGCAGTGCCAACGACTTGAGGCTGGGCGCCATGGCCATCGGGATGGACGAATGCGGAATCTTAACGGAGCTATCTGTGATCGACACGCTTCTTTGTTCTCCGCTTCCTCTTCATCATCATCATCGTCATCATCGTCACGTTTCGGACGTCGGCCTCTCGGCCATGGCGCAGGCTTGCAGCAACCTCAGGTCTCTCGCGCTACACAACTGCACCAAAGTGAGCGATCGGGGCCTCGCGACGGTCGCACAGAACTGCACGGCACTGAAGAACCTGGAGCTAACCCATGCGGCGTCGGTCGGCGACCATGGCCTCGTCATCCTTGCAACCAGATGCCTCAAGTTAGCATCGTTGAGCCTGACCGCATGTCCAAGAGTCACTGATCGTTCGCTAGAGGCATTCTCCAAGCATTCCACCCACCTCAAGTCGATCACAGTGGCGCAGTGTCCTTTCATCACAGACTACGGCATTCTTTCGATCGTCGTCTTGCTAACGAAGCTAGAGACCGTCAAGATCTCGTCGATGAAGCTGGGCGACGGCGTCCTCCGAGCAATCGCACAAAGCGGCGAGCAGATCAAGACGTTGGCTCTGGAGCAGGTGTGGGGTGTATCAGTGACGGGCTACCGTTGCATCGGAGGGACCACAAGGCTCAAAGGGCTTTCTTTAGACGCTTGCACCGGGTTGACGGATCGGTGCTTCAGAAGGTTATCGCCCACCAGCTTTGCCGGCCTCAAGAAGGTGGCGATGACGAGCTGCTCCTCGCTGACAGATTCGAGTCTCCTCGCGCTCACAGGACTTGCAGTGGAACTGGAGAGTCTCCACCTGGATACTTTCGAAGCTTTCACCTACAGGGGATTGATGATTGCTCTGGCAAACTGCAGCCGGACTCTGAAGGTGTTGACTCTGGTCAAGTGCGATTTCCGTGGCCGTGGAGCACTTGAGCAGCAAGAGGTCTACCCCGCTCTTCTTCTTCCTCTCCCTGCGCAATGCCCGATGCTACAGACCGTGAAACTGGAAGAGTGCGAGGGACTGGGAGATGGCTTCATCTTGTGGATCGGGCTGGCCTGCAAGAACATCACCGACGTCAGTTTCGTGCGCATGGACTCCATCACCGACTATGGCATCAAGTCCTTCATGAACCAGCTCAAGGGGTGGAACAGGATCAGCAGGGTGGACCTGAGCGGGAGCGCCGGCGTCGGCAACAGGAGCGTGTGGGCGGTGACAAGGGAGTGCAAGGCGCGGCTGAGGTCGCTGGTGCTGCGGGGGTGCGAGCGCGTGTCGGACCGGGGCGCGGCGGTGATCACCAGGCGGTGCACCAAGCTGGTGGAGCTCGACCTAGGCGGGTGCAGCATCAGCGACGAGGCGGTGGAGAAGGTGGTGGGGGAGGACCCGCCGGACCTGGAGGTGCTGTCGCTGGCGGGGTGCACCAGGATCACGGACCGGAGCCTGGACGCGTTGGATGAGTACCGGGGCCTGGGCCTGAACCGGCTCGACCTGACCGGTTGCCCGGGACTGAGCCAATTACGGGTCAATTTCATCAAGATGTACATCGATGAGGTCGATTACTGACGGCATGCACCAAACCAAACCTTGACATCCATGTGCTCATCCGATCCATGTTTAGTAATTGCGTCTTTGTGGATGATATCGCCCTTTCCTGTGATTATTAATGGACCTTTATCTCATTCCATCTTTAGCAGTGTTGTGAGTCAATTTATGTCCACATTGCTTCTTTTCTTAATATTCTTTGCGCTTTTCAAATTCATAACAACCTATTCTTATGTTGAAATTTATTGATTGCGAAAACTATCAATCTTCTTTGTCTTATTCAACTCTCTCTCTCTCTCTCTCTCTCTCTCTCTCTCTCTCTCTCTATATATATATATATATATATATATATAAGAGAGAGAGAGAGAGAGAGAGAGAGAGAGAGATATATATATATATATATATATATATATATAGAGAGAGAGAGAGAGAGAGAGAGAGAGAGAGAGAGAGAGAGAGAGCGCTAAAAAGACCTTTGGTAGGAAGAATGCTATATATTGATGATTGGAGCGAAAGAACATGATCCAATTCATCAGAAAGAAAATTTATTAAAATTAATGTTAAAAAGAGCCTCTACTTTGATTCATGTACTTCCTTGTACTTCCTCTCATCATAAAAAAGAAAGAGTTTGGAGTCAATACGGATCTACTTCGGTGTTTGTCTTGGCCTATGGTATTGGGGAGGCTAGAGATTCTAATCATTAAAATGATTTACAAATTAGATAAAATTCTCTCTAAGAATACACCTAGGGCTCTGTTGTATTGTGTCGAAGTGATTGTTGAATCGAAGTCACGATAAATAAGAAGCACATCAATGAATCATAAGATCGTGCATCGAATTATTATACTACGATTATGGGGCAATGTATAATACAATCTTATCTCATAACTAGCAATTATTGTTATCGAATCAGCACTCCTCGTAATATCATAATTTATCTTGATCTCATGATATCGAACCGAGTGATGCGATATTTCATCGAGCTACCCATACGTCGTGTTGTTGATAACATAACATAAGATAGAATCAATAATTTATCAGATAAATTTTAGATACGAAACGTGACTATACTAACCGGTAACACCAATCGTCGAATGTTTGGATGCACCAATCTCATAAATTCCTAATTCAATCGACAACATACGACTCATCATAGACTTGCAAGCTAGAATTAGGCTGTATTCACTGATGTATTAATTTGCGATGCTTGTTCGTCATCGTGCATCGACTCCCACTGCGACAATATATCCAGTCCAATATGAAATGAATCATGAACATGTAGCTTCATTATCTTATACGCCGATCTGTAGCTGATATGGCCTAATATCGCCGTTTACGTGCCCCAACAAATGACGATAAAACTTGAGTTGCACTACGCGTGTACTCTATCATAAACAATCGGGCAAGGAAATATGTATACAACACAACAGTGAGTGTTTTTGCCGTACGGTAGCTTTCCCAGTTGTGATCAACTCAACCACCCCATTCAACTCTGCTGCCTTACATCTCCCTGCCCTACTGTCGATGTCAAATTAGACCGTGGCTGCTGCATAGAGGCCTCAGTACCGTGCAGCGGCAATTTCAAAGCCATGGCAGTGAGAATTAACTATGGGAGACGGCTTCACGTGCAGAGGGAGGGAGACAGAGGCTGAGGAGGAGGGGTGGGTGGGGGGTGCATGGTTTCGTGGTCATTTCTGAGGACAGCCCAGCTGTAGAGTCGCGGTCTGCCGCTCCTCTGCCTCGTCTTTTATTCACTTCTTTATCTTTGCTGTTGTTTATGCCTTCATTGCAAGGAACCCCACAGCCCACCACTATCTCTCTCATCTCTTATACCGGGTGAAGGTAATCATTTCCTTCATCATCACCTCCTACGCCACCCATATCAGAACCCTTACTGCCTCCGCTCGGTTGCTGCCCTCAATCCCCCCTTGAAAGAAGCCGGAAGTCTTGGGGGGTGGGGAAGAGGAGGAGATAAAACCAGGTAAACCAGGCAAGGGAAGCTTGATCTTTTGAGGGGAATGTTGTCTGGCTCGAGGCCTTCGTTTCTCTTACAGATCTGTTTGAAGAGATCTCGGACCAGGCTTCATTCCCCCCAATCGTAGCTTCCATCTCTCCACCTCTAGCTAGCAGTCACCATGGCCTCAAGATCTGAAGGTGCGTTCTTTCCGTTCTTCTTTTCGTTTGGCCTTTCCTGTTGTTTCTGCGATGAGCAGATTGGAGCAATGATGGAGGGTTATGATGACTGACTGTCTTCCGAGATCTTCTCGTCTCATGTTTTCTTCCCCTTTCCTGACATGAAGGCTAAAAGGCCTTCATCATTACCTCCCGAAAGGGGTTTATCTCTTGTCTTGCTTCCCTTTCTCCGCCTGGCAAATTTGCATGCTGAGTTAGATGGAAGATTTCGAGGTTAACCCACTTCAGATCTCTGTTCTCCTTTTCCCTTCCTTTTCGGAGGGGCACATTTCAACCTTCTTTATGTTCATCATGTTGCAGTCCACAGTGCAGATATGATCACAAGTTACAAGCAAGTGCATGTGGCATCTCTTGCTACCTGTCGATCTCCACCTCATCTTGACTGGATCTTGTTTGGTACTTTGCATTTTGATATGGAAATGTCAGATTAGGTTATAGCATTTGGTTTTTCCATCACAACCTCGATCTTTATGCTCAGACCAAAACCTAAATCCATTCCCAAGGCTACGCTTAGAATATTATCCTGATGCCACTTCTCAAGAGATAGATGCCTTCGGTTCTCACGCTCCAAGACGTACATCTGCCTCCTGTTGTTGTGTGTAGCCAACACATCTCGACCTTCAAAGTTCAATGTCATTGTATCTTCTTTTTTAGGTTAATCTCATTTGCATACTTCTTTCCTACTAGTGGAAACAGGAAAAGCTCCCGTCCAGCTTCAGGTTTCGCTGTAAGAATGCTAGAAACTGAAGCTGTCCTTGCTTCGCATAACATGAATCTGGAAACACGCGTTGCGGTGGCTGCTTCTTCTTCTTCTCCTCCTTCTTCTTCTTGCACATGGAGAGGGTTGAGAGCACAGTACTGTAGGGTTTTGTTTGGACACAGAAGGGTAAACATGACAGCTTTCAAATCGGACACTCTCACACGGAACCAAGGAAAACGTCAGCTTGCACCCATTGCATCCCATCTCGCAGGCTCACGCACCATCACTCACAGTAGATCTCGGGGTGACTTTGCCTCCGTTCTTGGCATCACGTAGTATGTCATCTGAGCTCACAACCAAACCTCAGATTAGGTTATACATCTGATAACCAGAAAAAGAAGAAGTATGCACTTACTTCCACACCGAACGAACATCTCAGTTCCAACGAATCCATTTTCTCTGTCAGTAGATCAAGCTCTACTGAATGACATCAAGATTTTGTTAAAAGGGATGAAGATATCTGTGATGCACAGACTTGGAATGTTTTGTTGAAGGTGAAGTTAAGGCTTTTGGACGACTATATGCGGCCACTTTTGTGGACATCTTTACTGTTTGGCTTGTCGGCAGCGGAAGAGTTTGAATATAAGCTCTTCGGTGCTTTCTTTTCCATGAGTTCGCCGTTCCACGAAGAGCATTGGAAATGGTGTCCACGGTAATCCGACCATGTTTCTTTGTGTGGAGGCGAGGGTACTATCAAATTGGATTTGTGGCAGAGAGATGATATTAAGCATTGCACTTTTGTTCTTGTAATTATTTGCAGTAGAATAACATTGTTAAGCAACAGCTTCGGAAAACATTTCTGGTTCATTCCTTATATCTCATATTTATTCTGCTCTTTCATTTATCACATCTGTTCTTCTAACAAGTGATGGATTCAGAATGCGTGTATTTTTGATCCGAGAGGATCCTTATTGGGTCAAGATAGATAATGTGATCTGTGTGTGCGCGATATCCTCTTCTGTGCTTGGAGGAGATAGTGAACGATGCTGCACATGGATGCATCAGATAGATGTTGCACGCATTCCTTCGTTTCATCCTGTTATCTCGTGCTCTCGTCTGCCCCCCGTGCATAGCACTGCAATTAGCACCATCACGGCCATCGCCGTCTCCTCTTCTTCGCCTTCATCCATTCATTACTCGGTGTATCCCAGCCACATCCGGCAGTAATCCATGGTGATTAGGAACGAATATAGGATATCAAATTTGATATGGCATATTTCAGCACCATATGTCAGCAGTTGGCGATCATGACAGTACTGACAAAGGAGGTCCTGACATGACGTGACACTTCTGACCCTGGGTGACCACTTGCTCTCGTACTGTTTGGCATCGTACAAGTCAACGTTGCATACTGCAGAGCCATTCCGGAAAGTTCGAAATGGTGCCACACGGCGTGGGTCAGTATAAGTCGGTTGGCGCTTGTTCGCAAGGTATAAGCTAGCTGCCCGAGGAGTCGGCAATCATTAATGGAGCATGTACAACTAACCCTCGTTCATAGGTATAAAAGCCAACCCCCTGACCAGCACCAAGGGGAGGACTTCGAGCATTCAATTCTCTCTTACTCTACTCAACACTAACTTAGACTTTGGAGGGGTCGAGTAGAGAAATCTCCCTTCCGATCTTGGCATGTGTGCAGAAGCTCAGCAATGAAGAAGCAGGCAACTTGCCAAGGGAGAAGGATGCACTCGGGAGATGAGGCTCGAACTCAACCCGACTTGACGCTCACTTTCACCATCCGAGCATCCGTGTGGGCAACCTTACACATCCAGGATTGGACTGAGCCGTGCTGACACCTCGGCCTTCATGGGCGTCGCTATTGTGGTTGCATGGGCTCGCAAGCTACCAGCCGCATACCGTTGACTGCTTGCACGCAAATGGTGGCCATATGTGAGGGCAACAAGGGCAGCAACAGTTGTTGCCCTTTCTTGCTTTTGTATCAACAATTTTGATATCTAAAGTATTTCTAAAACATAACACACTCAATTTAAAATCCAATCTTTGCATGAATAACCTGGCTCTAACACCACTGTAGGGAAATCTAGGGCGACATCACATACGCAGTGGAAGAATAGAAAACCAAAACTTAGATTTTTTCGTAGAAATGAAGGTTCCATCATCGTGCGACGATTGGTGCATAAAAACTTATGAAACTAAAAATCACGTGTGAGATAGTTGTGTTACCTAGGGAGATTGTATATTTTTGAAATCATGTAGATTTGTGAGAGAGGATGAAGAAGGTTAATTGTTCTTCTCTGTAGCAGTGATCCACATGGTAAGAGCTATGAAAATGTTCCTCGAATTACTACCCAAATCTTCACACACCCCAAATAGGGGTTGTTAGCTGAGAAGAAAAAGGGGAGAGAAGAATAAGATGTGGCAGCCAAAAAGGTCTAGCTCATGGCCCTTTGATTCCCTTATATTTATAAGGCTCTATATCAACTTAATCATAATGAATCTTATTCTATTTGGTTTTAGATCTCCATCTAACTACCCAAGCCTCTTAGATTAGTGGATCTTTATTCAATAATATTTCATTGGCTCTTATTGGATCTCATCCGTAAGCCCTACCTCGACCAACCACTCCTCGGTCATGTTTCTAATCGCTTGGGAAGAATAGAGAATCTCCTTCAAGTGCCCGAGCTGCTCGTACTCGTCGTTAGACGGACCCGGGGGAGAATTGTTGATCGACCGAGACAACCGTCGAAGACTAAAACTCCAACTCTGACTGCAACTACAATTGATAAAAAAGTATCGACTCTTCCAACCCTTATTATTGGAAGGAGCCCCACTCACCCTAAAACCTTCTTGAGATGACAAATAGTAGCCACCCGCTCCCTTGGAAAGACGGAACCAAGAGAAGAAGAGTGAGCGAGTCAGCGTGATACCTACCCCTCAGCATTCCCCAAGGAAGGCTATCAAATAGCACCATCTACGATGGAGAGATCCACCACCATGAGAGGCAAGCCTCAATAACAGGGTGTAGGGGGAACAAAAGTCCCGCCTCAAGCACATCCAACGTCAAACCAAACCCGTTCAGAAAAGGGTTGTAGGCGCATTACTTAGACCAAGGAGCATGAAGCTCGTAATCAGTCAGGATGCTATAACATTCTCAAACGCGGCCGAGCAGTTCCTCGGTCACGATGGAACCGAAATCATGTAGTGATTTTGAAACCTCAAGGGCCCAAACAGTCTTCTCGTTCACCGAGGAGGCTTCACCCGATGACATACTTAATCGACCACTTGAGGAGGAAGAAGAAGACATCCTGACTAACTTGGACGGCTAAATGAATGAAGAAGAAGAGAACCGGGGAAACCGTAGAACAAGTGAGCGAAACAGAGCCGGCGAAGGGACTTATAAAGAGAACGATGCATACCTAAAGCAACCCTTTGCCTACACCGAAGAGGAAGACATCTCATTTTATCATAATGACTCGTGAGAAGGAGCGCCCAAATCCAAACTCCCAAGCAGGATGGCAGGAGGATGTGCCAAAAAACTCAAAAATCCCACTCAAAATATTCAAAAATTAGAACTCCCATCAAGGCCAAGGTCAAAGTCAACTTTCCCTCCATTTCCCCAGAAGGCTGAAGATTCAAAACCTCTCGCTCAAAGACTTGTAGGGCTCAAAGACATGAGCTCAAGTGACATTACTCGATTACATCAGTCTTCAGTACCCGTGTTAGTTTGGCAAGTCCCATAGTCCCACATCGGGAAAATCAGACTTGTTGTCTCGTCTTGAAACTATAAATAAGGGCCTGAGCTTTGAAGTCAGATGCACCACAAGAGGTACCATAAGTGGCACCACAAGAAAAACCTAAGTGTTTACTTTGGGTTTAAGTCCACACTCAGTTAAATAGTTTGGGCTTATAGATTTGGGTTTTTCTTATTTAGTATTTTACGGTGTTTTATGGCCTAGGAACATCTTCCTAAGGCATTTGTAATTGTCCCTCTTTTATAATAGTGATTTGCTCCTCCTTCGTCCGTGGATGTAGGTCAATTGACCGAACCACGTAAATTTGGTGTTCTGGTGTTCTTGTCTCTCTTTTTATTTGTTTTCCGCTTTATTGTCTTGTTGGATTGCCAAATTACCTTTTTAGGTAAATATCCTGGGGCTAGCTCTAACAAACTGGTATCAGAGCCTAGTTTCGGGATCTTTTGGCAACAATGACAATAACAAAGATCGTCGTTGAGAAATTTGACAGAAATGTCAACTTCGGCATGTGGCAACTTAAGATGGAAGCCATTTTGGTTCAAGACGGAGTTGATTTGGCACTACAGGGAGCAGAGAACATTCCAGATGGTATGATAAAGGAAGATCTTACGGGTATAGATAAGAAGGCCCGATCAAGCATCATCCTAAATCTCTCTGATGAGGTTTTACGGGAGGTAGCTACGGAGACTACGACTAAGAGCATGTGGGACAAGCTTAAAGCCTTGTACATGAAGAGGACAGTGGAGAATCGTCTCTACTTGAAGCAGAGTCTATATATGCTTCGGATGACTGAAGGTACATCTATACTCTCACATCTTGATAAGTTTGATTCTTTGGTTATGGATTTGGAGAATATAGATGCAAAAATTGATGATGAGGATAAGGCTTTGTTACTCTTGTGTTCTCTTCCCCAATCTTTTAAGTATTTCCGTGATACTTTGATTTATGGAAAAGAAACAGTTTTGTATCAAGAAATTAAATCTGCATTGAAATCTAAGGAGCAGATAGACAGGAATATCACTGGGGAAAGTAGAGAGAATCAGGCTGAGGGTCTGGTTGTCAGGGGTAGAATGGATAAAAGAGAATTTGACAGTAGTAGATCTAAATCTAGATCTAAATCCAGACATAGAAATTTGGAATGCAGATATTGTCATAAAATGGGGCATATTAAATCTGATTGCTTTAAATTGAAACATAAATTAAAGCAAAAGGAAAAAAGTGTTGAGAAAACTACTGAGTCTGCTGAAGCTAGTGTAGCAGCTGATGAGAATACTGGAAATATTTTCTTTGCTACTGATGATAGGACAAGGTCTAAAAATGAATGGATTTTAGATTCAGGTTGTTCTTATCACATGTGTCCCAATAGGGATTTGTTTTCCACATATGAATCTTGTAATGGTGGAATTGTTTTGATGGGCAATAACGCCGCATGTGATGTTGTTGGTAAAGGCACAATCCGAATTAAAATGCATGATGGTATTGTGAGGATGCTCACTAATGTTAGACATGTTCCTGATTTGAAAAATAATCTCATCTCTTTAGGCACCCTAGAGGCTCTTGGGTGTAAATACACAGCTGAAGGTGGAGTTATGAAAGTTTCTAGAAATGCCCTTGTTGTTATGAAAGTATGTAGGTCTGGTAGTTTATATATTCTGCAGGGAACTACTGTCACAGGCTCGGTTGCAGTCTCGTCATCATCATTGTCTGATTCTGACATCACCAAATTATGGCATATGCGTTTGGGTCATATGAGCGAAAAAAGTTTGAGCATATTGAGCAAAAGGGGTCTACTTTGCGGACAGAGTACTGGGCCACTTGATTTTTGTGAACACTGCATTTTTGGAAAGCAGAAAAGAGTCAGCTTCACTTCTCCGGCAGTTCACAAAACGAAAGGTACTCTTGACTATATTCATTCAGACCTTTGGGGTCCAGCTCGTGTTCAGTCTAAAGGTGGTGCCAGGTATATGTTGACTTTCATTGACGATTATTCCAGGAAAGTTTGGGTTTATTTTTTGTAGCATAAAAATGATGTCTTTCTAACCTTTAAACAATGGAAGGCTTTGATTGAGAAACAAACAGGTAAACAGATTAAGCGGCTTCGAACAGATAATGACATAGAATTTTGTGAAGGTGACTTTGAAGAATTTTGCAAAAATGAAGGAATTGCTCGGCATCGCACTGTTAGGATGACGCCTCAACAAAATGGTGTGGCCGAACGTATGAACAGAACACTCTTGGAGAGAGCAAGGTGTATGATCTCAAATGCAGGGTTGACAAAGGACTTTTGGGCAGAGGCGATTAATATGGCCTGTTACGTTGTTAACCGCGCTCCTTCTGCAGCACTTGACTTTAAAACTCCGGAGGAAGTTTGGTCAGGTACTCCTGCTGATTATTCTGATTTTAAAATTTTTGGGTGTCCAGCATACATGCATGTAAATGAAGGAAAATTAGAGCCTCGGGCTAAAAAGTGCATTTTCCTTGGGTATGCTTCTGGGGTAAAAGGATATAGATTATGGTATTCTGATCCCAAATCCCCAAAATTTATAATCAGTAGAGATGTTACTTTTGATGAATTATCTATGTTATCTTCCAAAGAGGAATCTACTAGTTGTACAAATGATAGTGCACAGAAGCAGGTGAAGCTTGAGATTGGTAGTTCAGATTCTTTTCAGTCGAACTCTTCTACTCAAAGAATGCCAGTAGATGGTCCCGAGTCTACTGACGCAGTTGTTCCAGAGGAAGAGCAATATTCCATAGCCAAGGATAGACCACGGAGAAATATTCGACCACCACAAAGATATGCAAATTTGGTTGCATATGCTTTGTTTGTTGCAGAAGAGACAAGTGAAGTTGGTGAGCCTACTTCCTACTCAGATGCAGTTTCTTGTGATAATTCCGCTAAGTGGTTGATTGTGATGAATGAAGAAATTGAGTCTCTCTATCAGAATAAAACTTGGGATCTTGTGAAGCCGCCTTCGAGTAAGAAAATTGTTGGATGCAAATGGGATATCATTGCTGAGGGAAAAGTCCTTGTTCAGAAAATTCATACGAAGGACAATCCAACTGATATGTTTATGAAGCCTCTTCCGGTTTACAAGTTCAAGCAGTGCTTGGACTTGGTTGGTATTCATTGTTGGTGATTGCCCGTTGGGGCTTTTATGAAGAAGGTGGAGCAAGTTTTGTTGGGACATGCCAAGGTGGAGATTTGTTAGTTTGGCAAGTCCCATAGTCCCACATCGGGAAAATCAGACTTGTTGTCTCATCTTGAAACTATAAATAAGGGCCTGAGCTTTGAAGTCAGATACACCACAAGAGGTACCATAAGTGGCACCACAAGAAAAACCTAAGTGTTTACTTTGGGTTTAAGTCCACACTCAGTTAAATAGTTTGGGCTTATAGATTTGGGTTTTTCTTGTTTAGTATTTTCCGGTGTTTTATGGCCTAGGAACATCTTCCTAAGGCATTTGTAATTGTCCCTCTTTTATAATAGTGATTTGCTCCTCCTTCGTCCGTGGATGTAGGTCAATTGACCGAACCACGTAAATTTGGTGTTCTGGTGTTCTTGTCTCTCCTTTTATTTGTTTTCCACTTTATTGTCTTGTTGGATTGCCAAATTACCTTTTTAGGTAAATATCCTGGGGCTAGCTCTAACAACCCGAGCTATGGCGCTCGGCTACATCAAACCCTAGTGCCCGAGCTACGGTGCTTTGTTATGTCAGTCTTTAGTGCCTGAGCTATGGTGCTTGGCTATATCAGTCCCTAGTGTTTGAGCTACAGTGCTCAATTATATTAGTCTTCAGTGCCCAAGCTACAGTGCTCGACTGTATCAGTCCCTAGTGCCCGAGCTACGGTGCTCAATTACATCAGTCTTCAATGGCCGAGCTATTGTGCTCGGTTGTATCAATCCCCAGTGCCCGAGCTACGGTGCTCGATTACATCAGTCTTCAGTACCCGAGCTACGATGCTCGATTGTATCAGTCCCTAGTGCCCGAGCTATGGTGCTCAATTTCATAAGTCTTCAATGCTTGAGCTACGGTGCTCGGTCGTATTGGTCCCTAGTGCCCTAGGTACGATGCTGAGTGACATCAGCCTTCAGTGCTTGAGCTACGATGCTCAATCATATCAATCTCCAGTACCCGAGCAATATTGCTTAGCTAGTCATGTAGTCCTCCATCATTTGCTACCGACCAGTCCAGTGTTCGATCGATACCCATTCCCTAAAGTTACGTCGCCCAACCAATCCAACATTAATCGGTGATTGAGCCAACAATCCTTGTACAATATTAATCGGTGGGGAGAGAGAAAGAGAATGTTATGACACATTTTGGTAACACGCTCTTTGACAATAGTCCACAGCCACTATAGCACCAACGTGTAGCTTAAAAGCCAATGTGGCGAACCACGTCAGCGTAACGCCTCAGACTCAGCTAACTCAGCCATCCTCCCGCGCGATACAAGACCATACAAGGTATGCTGTCAAGTACGACTGACCCCCATGTGCAAGTATAAAAACCCATCACTTGGCTAGCGCCAAAGTGAAGAAAAAAAAACTCTATTTGATTCCACTCCAATCTTGACTTAGCTTCGGAGGGGTTGAGTCGAGAAATCCCCCTCCCGACCTCGTCCTGTGTGCAAGAACCCGATGATAAAGAAGCAAATCACTTATCGTGGGTGAAGATTGTGCTCAGGGAGCGAAACCCAAATTTCACCTGACCCGATGCTCACTCTCGCTACCAAAGTGTTCACGTGGGCGGCCCTACACATCGGTGATTGGACCAAGTCATACTGACTCCACGACCACAACTTAAAAAGCTTCACCAACATCTGTCATCATTGGTGCATAAACCATGGCTTCATCTTAATATCTTGCTGAATCTATGTGGCCTATAGATAGCTTCCCATCTGACGTCAGACAGTGGGAGTCGAGCCAATACAATGATCGGGTGTGTTCTTGGGGGCAAACACTCCACCGGCTTTTCATTTGTTGCATGTACAAAGATTTGATCTGTGTTCAGCTATGTATCTGACTATCAACCAATCTGGTGAATCCTACTGCGCATTCTATTGATGAGTTTTGGGTGGTCGGCTCTTACAAAAACAAAGTCATGAAGCAGAATCCCAATATCAAGGCAATTAAAAGAAATTTCATCCTGTTAACCATATGAATCCGATCATGTTCCAATCCAACAATTTAAGCTTTTAGAAATAATGACATCCATAAAAACATTTCCCAGGAATGATTACAGATTGTCGAATGATAACAGATATTGTGACGATTGATTCACCGAGTTTATAATCCAGTGGCACTCCTAACAACCAGAATCCGACTGTTTCTTATTTCACATGAAGAACTAGTACAGCAAAATCTGCTCATGCCCTGGACAAAAGTTACAGTACGACATCAACTTTCATATGAAATAGAGTTAGGTTGGTCGATAGTCATCTCTCGGATATTCTACTTCTTGACCTCTTCATATTCTGCTTCGGAAGCCTGACCACCACCTTGAGAGCCACCAGAGGATGACCCACCTGAGCCTCCTGCCATGTGCTGCCCGATCTTTGAGACCGCTTTGTTCGCTGCGTCAAGCTTGGCTTTGATATTATCAACACTGTCTCCGGCCATCTCTTTGCGAAGATCAGCTACTGCAGTCTCGATCTCGGTGACCACCTCAGCCGGAATCTTATCCCTGTACTCACTTAAGCTCTTCTCGATACTGTAGATTGTCGTGTCAGCACTGTTCTTGATATCGATCAGGGCTTTCCTCTCCTGGTCCTTTTGAGCATGCAGCTCAGCCTCCTTGACCATCTTCTCAATCTCTTCCTCGGAGAGGCCACCAGATGAGCGAATAGTGATCTGCTGTTCTTTTCCAGTAGCCTTGTCTTTAGCTGAGACTGTCACAATTCCGTTGGCATCAAGATCAAAGGTAACCTCAATCTGCGGCATGCCTCTTGGAGCTGGTGGGATGCCAACAAGCTCAAACTCGCCTAGGAGCTTGTTGTCTGTAGCCATTTCACGCTCACCTTGCAGCACACGAACACCAACCTGGGTCTGGTTATCAGCCGCAGTGGAGAATACCTGATTGACGGAAAAAACCAAATAACCTCAGTATCAAGTAAAAATTGACATCCTATTGCACATCTATCAAAGCATGAAAATGCTTATCTCCCAAAATCCACATAAGACAAACCATTTCCAGTGCTAAACAAATGTTTTAACAAAATCCCGAAACAGGCATGCCACAATCTAAAAACAAATTCAGGTTGATGAAGAGTAATAAACAAGGTACGAAATATAAAAGCATAGGTTCAAAATTCAGTATTCGTCTTCTTTTACGGTGAAACAATTATTGATCTCATAAATTTCAACATCTCAATGGCTTTGGCTGTCATTTCAGTCAAACCTAATATAATAGTAGTCAAGCTATACCATGATTTAGGTATCCTGTTATCACTACCTTGATAACAGATTCTTGATGAAATAGCAACATAGGATGCTTGTATGGACAAAATATAAGGAAACAAAAAAAGGACTTGCATTTTCCATTCAAGTAGATTAATTATGATGAGACTTTACTGTTGGAGTCGCATTTCCTTCTGGTCCTATGTTTTCATGACAACCCCATATCCGTAGCTTCTTTTATTAAACTTTCTACTAATAATTTTTTTCATCAATCATATTCTTACCTGACTCTTCTTCGTGGGAATGGTTGTATTCCTGTTGATCAGTCTCGTAAAAATACCACCAAGGGTCTCAATACCTAGTGACAAGGGAGTTACATCTAATAAAAGGAGCTCTTTAACATCTCCACGAAGTATACCACCCTGAATGGCAGCTCCCATTGCAACAGCTTCATCTGGATTCACTCCCTTGCTAGGGCTCTTTCCAAAGATTTCTGAAACTATTTCCTGGACTTTCGGAACCCTAGTCATTCCACCAACAAGAAGAACCTCATCAACATCCTTGCTGCTTATGCCAGCATCCTTCAAACAGCTTCTACAGGGATTTTTGGTTCTTTCTATTAAATTATTCACCAAAGTCTCAAACTTTGATCTTGTGAGTGTTATGTTCATATGCTTTGCTCCGGAAGCATCAGCTGTTATGAATGGAAGATTGATCTCAGTCTGGGATGTCGATGAGAGTTCAATCTTAGCCTTCTCAGCCGCTTCCCGGAGCCTCTGTAGAGCCAGCTTATCCTTTGAAAGGTCTATTGCCTCAGTTCTCTTAAATTCATCAACCAAGAATTCTACCAATGCATTGTCAAAATCTTCTCCACCCAAGAAGGTGTCGCCATTTGTCGATTTAACCTGAAATAAAGAAATGAGACCATTAACAAGACCTAACAAAAAGAAAAAGCAGACCCTCCCTACAAAGGCAAGAAAAATAAAGAACATATACCTCAAATACACCATTTGATATTTCCAAGATTGAAACATCAAATGTTCCACCTCCAAGATCAAAAACTGCAATGAGGCCCTCCTTGTTGTTCAACCCATAGGCAAGCGCAGCAGCAGTTGGTTCATTGATAATTCTTTGTACATCAAGACCAGCAATCCTCCCTGCATCCTTTGTAGCCTGACGTTGGGCATCATTAAAATATGCAGGAACAGTGATAACAGCCTTTGAAACTGACTTCCCAAGATAAGATTCAGCAGTTTCTTTCATCTTTGTCAAAACAAATGCACCAATCTGGCTGGGAGAATACTGCTGACCATTTGCTTCAACCCATGCATCCCCATTGGGTGCCCTCACAATCTTGAAGGGGACCATCTTCATCTCTTTCTGTGTTTGAGGATCATCAAAGCGGCGTCCTATCAGTCGCTTGGTTCCAAAAAGGGTGTTTGTAGGATTGGTAACTGCCTGACGTTTTGCTGGAGTTCCAACAAGTAGTTCTCCCTTCTGATTAAAAGCTACAACTGATGGCGTGGTACGAGCTCCTTCAGAGTTTTCTATGACTTTAGCATTCTGTTATATACAAGCATAGGAGAGTATTATTCATTATCAGAGTTACAGATGACCAAATACAAACAAGACTATCAGAGATCTACCTTTCCCTCCATAACGGCGACACATGAATTTGTTGTTCCCAAATCAATTCCAATTATATCATTTCCTGCTGGTTTTGTGCTGGATAAAAAGAGTAGTCATGGGTAAAGCAAACCAAAAAAAAGAAGAAGCAGAAAACAAGCATATTAGAGAAGCTACATTAAAGATGCACTTCAAATTAAATACATGAGACAATACCTGAACGATCTAACCAAATTAGCCCATTTATGACCCAGAGGAGAAGCACACCAAGGCACGCTTGCATTGCCAGATAACTGCATAAATAAACATGAAATATGGAACACTACAAGTATAACTATGTTACTCAACATAAAAAATAGCAATAAGCTATACAAGTACTAAAACAGAATTATCATAATTTAATACAAACAAGAGATAGCAAAGTGATGGATAGTAGGGTAACAAACAAGAGGCAAAAGAGATAATGGTGCTCAAAGGGGGTGCCCAGTGACATCAAACAAACAAATGAACTACATGAAACTAACTTAAGAATTATTACCTTGACTCTGTTGTTTTAGAAAACTGCAAAACATGATTATGTAATCCATCACCATGAAAGAAGCTTCCTAGCTAGGTGATCATGGCAAAACTTCTATTTTTTACTTTTCACTCTTTTATTTTTCCAGTTATGGAAACAGTGAAAGTGACGCTGCTACCCAATGTTCAATTGCATGTGTCTTCCACTTTCTAACAGTTCAACACTCCCACATGCATGGCATATACAAATGATTAACCATTGCTAAATATTTGGGATTATGAATAATAGCTAGAAAATTTGAGAACAGAAAGTTCACACGCAAAATCAGATTAATCATTGCATGTTGAAAATAAGAAACCCTTCAATTATGAAAAGTGTGATAGTTAAGAGAAGATACTACAGAAAGAGAGATGAAAGAAAAGAATCAAGAGTATCAGTTCAAAGAAGGAAGAAAGTAGAAACAAGAGGAGTTAAATATATGGAAAAGAAGGAATAAGAAGAACTGCACCTGATCCTCATGACTACATAACAAGTGATAAAGATCAGATGCACAGCTCCATATGAACAAAACGAAGACTTCTAAAGATAAATAATAAAAGGAAGCACTTTTCAGGTTAGGAAAATGCTCTTTGACACCCACAACGGAAGCACAAAGGGACAACCAGATGACCCAAACTATCAGTCTCTTTACACCCACAACGGAAGCACAAAGGGACAACCAGATGACCCAAACTATCAGTCTCATACTGACAGTATGCCACTACTTTCCCTGATTATGTCCATAGTTCACACTGATGAGGGTGCCCTTGTTTGGGTTCCTCCTGTAGGCATCTGAAGCAGAGCTCTAAGTCATGAACCCAACTTTGAAAATCAGCTAAACAAAAAGCCATTAATTTTGATATTGATCAAGATCTGATTTGCTAAATTTTGGAACGAAATATAGTTCACAAGACCTATATCACACAAATTCCATAAGACTATTAATAAACAAACTTGTTATGGTCTGTCCACCATGAAAAGATGAAGGGAAAGGAACAAAGAAATAGAAGATAAGATTCACTTCACGACCATTGTCTGCTAATACTTGTCCATTACAATACCACAGGCTTGGGAACAAAAGACCTGAGCAGATACAGATCACTAACACACTTCCATAAGAAAAGAAAATTAAGCCCAGACTCAGCCCTATGATAAACAACAGGGAACAAGATTGCTAGTATGTGTACCAGTGTTGTCTCTCTCCCTTTGCAGAACTGACTAGGACAGAAGCTGCAGATCACCAACTGGGTAATGGACTGGGGTACTGAGAGGGTTTTAGTGAGAGAAAAGAGTACAAAAGGTAAGGACAAGTTTGCCAGAAGGAGCATGGTGGAACAAAGAGGGAGACACACACAGAAGGATGGGTAAATCAAGCCGACAAAAAGGAAAGAAAGACAAGTACAAACGCCACTTTGGTAATGATTTCTTGTATTATACACCACAGTGAACCAATTTTAATAACAAAATGCAACTACACAATGCCTGTTTTAGTTATTAAAAAACTCAAATTTCAGATTTGTGCATGCTTTTACATCAAATATTAAACCGGTACACTCAATCTAAAATACAATCTCTGTAAACATTCCACCTCTTATGAGCTAATTTTCTATGATTTCAGTCTTAGACAGCCCAGAGGATAAAATAAAATATCTCAAATAGATATAGACCATCAAAATTATGTTCACTTTCGTGACTCCAAATCTTCCTCCTCAACCCTCTAGAATTTATTGGAAAGTTTTTGTAGCTGAAACTTCTGGCACCAGAAAAACAACCAAACGTACTACATCTGGCTTAAACAAATAAACTGTCAGCACGAAGAAAATAAAACACGGAAGCTTCAACTATCAATCACACTCTGAGCTCGATGTCAAATACACTTCTCAAATTAAATTTTAGGATAAAACAATATTAATCAGGTTTGTGCAATTTATCATTTTTATATGAAAACACAACATAAAAGATGAAAATTTCTGACCATGATGATAACAAGAAGAGGAAAGCATTGCTGGGCCTGCACCAACTCACAGCAGAATCACAATAACACAATAATGGTGAAAATGAGGCTAATCGAAAGTCTAATTGATCTGTAACAATAAAATAGCTACATATAATCTTCCAGGAAACGGTACAGAGGCACAGTGAGAAGACCACAAGAAATTTTACGACAGGAAGGTTACTAATCCGGGCCGCTTCGGAGGGGCCAACAATCCTAAGAGAGAAAGCGAGCTTACGCATCTAAGGCGAGAGGACAGAGATGGCGGCGACAGATCGCGCCGCCTCAAAGCTCGAAGCATCATGGATGTCGCCATCGATTTCCTCCGACGACGCGAGAGACACAACCAGGGGTCGGGTGGGTTTAGGGCTCTGAGGCGATTCTTCGAGGCCGGTCTTTGCTCATTCCCCTCGAGCAGCTCTGTGGCCGCAACTCGCGCTATCTTTTCGGTCTACGGCCGCCCGAACCGGGTTGGCTTAATGGACCGAACTCCAAGATCACTCGGGGTCCGATTCATAATACATGTCCCGACCGGCCCACCCATCACATTAATGGACCGTAAGCGTGGGAGATGAACGGTCCATAATACATGTCCCGACCGCCCAGTGCATCCTCTCCAATGCTCGATCTGCTCCCATCAAATACTTTAAAATTCGGGGCCCCAGAAGATGAACGGTCTTTTCCTCCGTTATCACAAGAACGCGCCATTTCTAACCGTTGAGATCCTGATGAACGGCTAAAGAAGGTTTGATTCCGGGCTGTCTCGATTTCGGTAGGCAACAGGAAAAACCCACTTAACTGGGTGGGGCCAACACCGAAGCGTCGCCTCTCATTCGTCGATAGTGGCCTCATTACCACGGTGTCACCTGTCCCAGCCGCAATTTGGGATGTCGAAGACAAAGATTATTTAGAAACGTAGGGATTAATATTAATCTTTCTCCTCCTCTTCTCCAAAACACAAATTATGCCATTAGCCACTTGCAGATCGTCTTACAACAGTAAACTGGCACATACAATTAGATGCAATACCACAACATGTGATACATATATCTAGAATCACTTTTGACTTGACGAGTACAATGGAGATGATAAATGGTTGACGAGCGTATGATTGATGATGGACATATAACATTATCTTTTTACTGCCAATTTAAGCATCGGACTTGCATTAAATCTGCAATGAAAACAAACAAAGAGACCAAGAAACTGTTAGCAAACAAGCCATGATGGTGATGGATATATAAGCTCATCGTATATGTCTGCCAACTATTTGTGTTTGCATGGGCTACCCATTCGATCTTCTGTGGAGATCAAGTGGCTTAGATCAATAACAAAGCTGAGAGAGAGATTACCAGTGGCTTCTTGTTTCTTGGGTCTGTGTTTCCGATGCTTTGGGCATCACTGCTATCTCTGGATGGATCTTCTTCTTCAACATTTTTGTCATCAGCTACCCATTCACCACAAACCAGTCAACAAAACATCGAGATCAGGAAACTGCTAGTAAACAAGTATTGCCATTCACGGAGAGAGGGTGGCTGAGAACAGCATTGACACTCACAGACCATGCATGAGAGAGTGGCGAAGCGTACCTTCTGTAGCTTTGTGTTGGTGGTGGTGTTGGCTTTGGCTTTGGCGGTGCAGAGTGATGTCCGCTTCTCCTGTTTCTTTGTCTTTGCTGTCTTCTTCCTCTCGCGATTGGCATTGGCTCCCTCGTTGAGATTCTCGGCAGCAAACAGATCGGCGAGCGTCGTCCTTCCCCGCTCGCTTTTCTTCTTGTCCTCCTCCAGCAGTGGGGACTCTTCTACGTCTTGCACCACCACCGTCACCTCTGGTTCAACAGGTAGTTTGACCTTAATTGACTCGATGATGGCCGGCGCAACTTCCGTTCCTTCTTCTCTCTCCTCTACCTCCATGTCTGCTTCTTCCTCCTGCAGGAGTTCGTCTTCCTGGATGGAGTAGGATCGAGAAAGAAAGTTGCCTTGGTGTCCCAACGTGCCAATGGTGAGAATGCCGTCGAGGACGTCGTGAAGCAGTAATGGTTCCTTCTCCATCAGACCCTCGAAGACCACCTCGTGCTTCTCTTCGTCATCTCCGCCAAAAGCATCTGGGAATCAGAAACCAAAAAAAGGGCATCATCTCGCATTCCCGAAACCAGGGAAAGCTACGAGGAAGGAAGTCCTCAGATTCTCCCCCAACCTTTCTTTTGAGAAACCTGGGAGTATTTGACGCTGGGGTGCAGCTTGCGACGCATCCAATCGAAGATGATCTATGCCACAAGAGTCACAGTAACAGTAGCTATATAACCAACACGACAACAACAGTAGCAGAGAGGGATCTGCTCACTCACCTTCATCGTTTTCTCTCTGGGAACTACCGAAGTGCACGCAACACAAGGAAGGCCACCGCAAGGCTGGAGTGTGGTGGTGGTCTGAAGAGGGGGGGGGGGGGGGAGGGGAGGACTTTAAAAGAAGGAGATGCAGACACGATAAGGAGATGGCGACGCAAAAATCGCGCTCATGACAAGCCACTTCGCCATCTCTTCCGTTCCAGGTAAATGAAGTGCGATCGGGAATTGCCTCGTGATTAGTCAACAGGAGGTGGTCCCGAGGGGTTTGGTTGGCATCGATTTGGCTCGATTGAACCGGCGAGATTCGTACAATGGGGTCTCCGCGCTGCTCGGCCATGTGAGGGTAGGGCCCGGTCAAAATCAATATCAGAATCATCCAAACTCGGTCAACGTGACATCAACGATCCAATGCACTTGCGCTGCAATTTATATTCAGGTAGCATAATGGTTTGGTGTCGAAGGGAATTGCTTTTATAGGTCAATTGTCACATATTTCGGTATGATGTCTTATGCTCATGTTTCTAATCTATGTTCGTCTTCTAGTACGTATATATATCTGGTAGGAAAAGAACATGCCATGTGTATGTGTGTGTGTGTGTGCGTGAGAGAGAGAAAAACATGTCATGTGTTTGTGGTCCTTTTAACTGGATGTGAGCTAGAGATACAAACAGTGTGCAGGGTACGTTGCACATGAAGGTTATGGTGAGTGTTCCCCCATGTCCCATCTTCTCCTTTTGATCTCGACCGTCGATTTATACATATCATAAAAGTTGACATAACAACTTCCTATCACATCATTGGTGATTATATTTAAATTAAAAAATTATTATTATTATTATTAAGTTAATTATCCAATCGAATCGAAGACAACTACTATGGATGGGGCTAAAATACATTACGACATAAAATCTCCCAGGCTTACCAAGTTAATGTATGATTTATCCTGTTGGATCAAAGCATGACAATTAAACTTGGTTATTCGATCAGATCCATCCACGTCTGAAATCTCCTCATCTATTTTATGAGAAGAATATATATATGTCCTTATAATTGTAACTATCCAATGACAGACAGATACCTTACCAAATAAAATAATATATTACAACAACAGTAATGTAATTAGTCAAATTGCACTCTTTAACACAAGCATTATCCTGATCCGATGGGATAATTGACCAATTAACAGTCTAAATGATTGTTCCAAAAATATTTAGTCCCACTCATTTACTCCTTAAATATAGATATCACAAAGTAAAAAACACATAATTGCCTTTACTTTCTAAGGCCCCAACAAGAAGAGCATTCATTTATTCTGATGTGAACTGTCAGAGTCTGCTAAAGAATGTATGTAAAATAACACAAACATTTACAGAATGATATTATGAATAAAGGCTGCAGGGAACAAAATCCTAGAGCCACAATTTTACATTGTGATCTTGCATCTCATTCTTCTTCTGCAGCAGCAGCAGCAGCAGCAGGCAGGCCTTCTTTGAACCATGTGTAGAGCCCTCCCTCCAGGTGGTATACATTTTTATACCCATTCAGCACCAGCAAATATGCTGCTATTAAAGACCTGCCAAAATCATACTTTCTCATCAATAACATGGAAGAAGTTAGGACTAGTGTCATCATGTGTCACAGATGATGGCCTAAACATCGATCAATCAAACTTGAAATGCTGACAGACACTGTTAGATTAGATGAAAGGTTCAATAAACCACATGCAGAGACTCCTTGATGCAGTGTATCGATCTTGCTGAAATAATATACTTTAACCAAGTTACCTGGACTGTTGGCCCTCTGGAAGATTTTGTGATGGTTTCATTGTTCCTCCGGTTGAACATGCTACAATGATTTTTGCATCCTTATCAAGTTTTGACTCCACACCTGTTTGCAGATGAAAATATTTATCATTCACGATTCAACATATCTACACAAAAAGATGTGTTACAACTCTAATTAGTTTACTCTGGATAAACTCGGGATTCTCTTCTGTGCCAGAGAATATGCCAAAGAATGCGAAAGCAGCGCGTCTAGCAATATCCCATGCGGTCCATTCCTTTATAAGCCTGTATATTTGTACATTGATTGCACCTGGTGGATGAGCCTAAAGTAGTTTTCAAGAATCACAATTAGAGATGTGAAGCATTCACCAAAATTCACTGACAAGTCAATCGAACTTAAGAAAATTAATATAACATATTTGGCAGAAACCTACTCAAAGTCAAGTGGTCAATCCCTGGATTGACTTTTTAACATGATATTATCATGAGAACACAAAGCTGTATTATGGAAATGGATATAATAAGCAGCACAAAGCACTCATAGAAAGAACTATTATGGATGGAAGCTAGAGATGGTTCTTATTTGTTGTGGTCCAAGGTTGAATCGTTTGAAAGGACAAAGAGGTGACACTAAAAACATTCAGCTTCATAGGGATCTTTAGATAAAATTATCCCTCAAAAAAGAAAGGAAAAAGAAAATCTCAAGCATACCTAGTAATTCCCTTTTTTTTACAAGACCCCCTTAAATGTATTGGAGTTTCGTACAGTTGCCCCTTAGTTTCATAAAGTCAAACTTCCATCACATACACATTCTTACTCTCCCACAAACCATTAGGTTTTGGGCAAGTCATTTTTTCCTAAATTTGCATTGGATAGGTTAAACACTACAGATAAATGTTGATGATGGCCTAACCATATGGCCACAAGACCTACTTAACTCTTCCTTGAAGCTTTCTCCAACCGATGGAATTAGACTTGCACAAATAAGAATTTAGTGATGAAAGATGAGAAACTTTCTTATAAATGCAAGTGCAAATACGTTATAGAACAAAATTAGCAACAAAAGGTTGTTGATGCTTGTAGGTTTATGTATCTCCATTTGATACCCATTTTCTCTTTAGCCAATTCTGTCTGTTAGGTGTCATTTTTCGCTTTGCACCAATTAAGAGTTGCAAAATGACTACATTGCATTTATACATTTTATAACAAAAGCAATTAAAAAAAAAATACCTCCTTAAATTCTGCTTCAGGACGGACATCCAAAATTACAAAATTGTTTTCTTTTTGGAGACGAAGTGCTTCCTTTACGTCAACACTGCGGACCTGCAAACAAATTATGTTATCATACAGAGATGGAGATCGCATCATCCAATTCAGAAAAAGAACGGCAGATTCACCAAAATGTTCTTTAGCCAAAATCACAAACTCCCTTCTAGCAAGATTTACCTACATGAATTCACAGTCACTCAATCCGAGAGCATGAGCACCATTACAGGACAACCAGAAGAGCATTGTCTCTCCTACTGGCACTTATAATAGTGATAAGAAAAGGTAGGATAATCAGCAAGATCCTCCTTGTAGAAGAGTATCTTTTATGCATTACTCTGATTGCATGTTGTTGATGAGAACTGCAAACTTAACATGAAACCTGACAAAGTTCTAAATTACATGGAATAATACACTGCTGATGAACTAAGTCATGGATGACCAAAAGATATGTACCAACAGCTTAGCAAACTTGAGCAATCGTCACAAGAATCAGATCTCTTCATCAAAAACAGCATTGGATTGCTAAAAAGGAAAGAAGAAGATCTATACACTGCATCAAGAAGTCATCACTGACGGGAAATGTCAACTAGTCTATATGAGTATAGTGTTAAATTAAGCAGAAAAATCATCTAAAAAATAGAACACATTAAACGGGAATTACCCTCTTCTGAAGGAGAAGCTCACGCTTGGTCTTCCAGTCTTCTTCGGCTGAGTGCAAACAAGATAGAACACGTGACCAATTCGATGCACAAATGAGGAAAATCGACAAGAACAGGGATGATTTGGTCATATTATACCAGGTGATTTCGCAGGTTTCGTGGCGGCGCTTCTGACGCGGAACGAGCGAGCGGCGGAGCAGGAGGACCGGAAGCCGGCCGCGGCGGCCACCGGCGTCGAGGGAGGGATCGAATTGATGTCGGAAGAGAAGCGAAGTCCGGAACAGGAGAGGCTTGGCTTTGTGATGGCGGTAGCAGCAGCAGCAGAAGCAAGCATCTTGCTGTCTCTCGAACTTGGTACGAAGGAGTACTGCCTACTACCGTGATGGAATGGGCGGCGAGGAAAATATCAAGACGGGAAACATTGGGCAGTAGCGGATTGGTGGTGCCACGATATCTCGACTGGTGGTGGAGATTGAGCGGCGGCCCTGCTTTCATCTGGATTTCTTGCGTTCTTGTGGCCCACCGATCCTCTTTCTGCTTTCCTGCCCCTTCCAGCCCAATGCCATCCCAGCTTGAATCCTAAATCAGTTTCGCAACCCTAATCCAACCCAGCCGATCTGCTGATCGAGCTTGACCGATCGATATTGGTTTGGGCCCGGCTCGGTATATGTGGGACGGATAGGTCAGGTTGGGTGGGCTAGAGAACGGAAGGACGCAGCAGAGTACAGGCGATCGCAAGCTTGGCGATCTCAACCCTGCCTTCAACGTGCTCGTCGAAATGCCGGGATGAGATTTCCATGTTCACTGATTTGTACCTAAGTTACATATTCCAATTCAATGATTTATACATCTCCACTGAAGTATGAATGCAAATCTAATCAGGAAACAAAGAACTTGTAGCTCGACAAGCATCTCAGAACACGGGGCAACCTTCGACGACGACACCCGGAGCTGTTGGGCAGGAAGCCAGAGGACACCCATCCAAGTGATTCCCCCACCAATTGAGTCTCACCTTCTCCAATCCCAAGCACATATACAGCAACACGCCCATGAATGCCAGCCCTGCATCCAGAGCACCAGAGAGCACATAGTTGTGCCGCTGCCACCACTCACGCCTGTACCTGTAGATCACATAACCTGAGAGGAAACCGACAAGGACCCATGTCGTGTAATTCACGGCTGTTGCCGGCGGCATCGATCCAGTGGCGCCGATCAGTACGGGCATGTTTATGAGGCGGATCCACTCCTGCTCTGGGAAGGCTTTATGCGCAAGCCAGACGAGCAGAGGCGCCAGCGCACCAGCCAGGAAGAACCAGTTGATGTTGGAGTAGGTGCCGAGGTCTCCAAAGATCCTGCGTGGACCAATGAGACCCCAGATGACAGAGGCGTCGTAGAAGACGTGGTCACCAGGGCAGGTCCATGGACTGTCCGAAGGCAGGAGCTTGGTGTTGCAGATGTCGGTAATGGTCTCCATAAGCCACCATGCAGTTCCCAAATATACGAGTGCAGCAATCAAGGTGCCCACAACCTATATTTCCTCATCATTATGAACTCAATCAATACTCTTTGGCAGCCAAAGGACATGGAAGTGTCAACGAACCTGTGCCATGAACATAGTTCTGGGTGGTATCTTCATGTAGTGCCCCAATTTGAAGTCTTGCAAGAACAACAAGGCCTGTTTCATGCTGATGAATCCGTATACCTTAAAGCACATGTTTGCGACTGGGCGTCCGGGATACAAGTATCCGATGATGTACTCTGTAATGACGTTTAGTCCCGGTGTCTTGGTCATCAAACAGGAGAAGCCATTGATCAGGCTAGCTAACTCAGAAGCTGCAGGGAGCTGACACGGTGAAGGAAACTAGCAAGCAGATATACCTGGTTCGTGGTGGCTTTGATGATTCCGACGGGGAGCGTGAAGAAAATGGCGATGAAGCAGGCTAGTAGTACTCCCCACCATGGCAGCTGGAGCTGATCGATGAAGTACTCACATGCGAAGATGGTAAGAGCAACGTTGGCAACGAGGAGGATGATGAACCACCAGTGCGGGACCTGGTCGTATCTGCTCATTAGCTTCGTATGGATATCCATCTTCTCTTTGAATGCCGACTTGCTCATCTGCCATATTTGGCTACAAGCAAGCACAACTGTGATCGATCGAATACTTGGCATTCGTTGCAGGCAAATCGAGTGTCACCACGCACCTTCCATGGAAGAGAAGAACATGAGAGATGGTCGCCGTGAGAGAGGCAAAGCCGACGCCGTAGGTCATTGCGAAGAGTGCGCTCAGGTAGAGCGGACCATTCTTCTCGTAGGCCTTGATGTCGAGGTGGAAGTTGGGGTCTATGATGCTGGAGATGTTGTAGCTCTGCCCGGTGGATGTGAAGAGGCCATCGGAGAAGATGGGGAAGGTTTTGGCGTTGTAGAGGTTGAGCCAGTACGCAGCGGGCGTGATGACATACATGATGAGCGCAAAGCCAGCCGCGACATTGGCAGTGGCAAACCAAGGGCTGGCCAGGGGGCTGCTGAGGTAGGAGGAGATGGTGGCCCAGTCCAGGCCGATGGCGCCGATGCCGAGGCCATGGAGGCCAGAACCGAGCTGCTGGGCAAGGACGGAGCGAGGGAAGATCCAGCACATCCAGGAGAGGGAGGTGAGCACGGAGAAGAGGTGGCCTGGGAGAACGTAGTAGGCAAAGCTACAGAGGAAGGCCACCATGAAGAACTGGTTCCGAGTCATGCCACCTTTGGGGCGACCTTCTTTCTCGTGCAGGGCTCTGCATGTAGATGAAAGGAAAGCAGTTCAACGCTTGCAATCTGGACTAGGGTGGCCTCGAAAGTTGATTCCATCTACATGTCCCTGCCACTGGTTACATGGCCTATATTGTTTCGGGTAACTACGTGATATATGAGTCTTATGAGACCCCGCTGGGCATTGGCAATGAGTAAACTATCTGGGTCTCAAGGTCATCCAACCACCAATCATATGTTCTAAGCTCGCATCATGTCTAAAGCCAGAAAAAGCAGGATTAAAAACTAAAAAGAGAGAGCAATTTACCTGAACAGTGGACCTGCACCAGATTTTGTGGCCACACATCGCCGCCGTTCCACCAGGTACCGCCGGAAAGCCACCGAAGCGGAAGTGTCTCACCAACAGCAGAGAAGATCGATGGCTACACTGCGAAGATGGGAGAGCAAACTTGACAATGGATATCATTTAATGCCGACTTGCTCATCTGCCATAAGTTTGGCTACAAGCAAGCACAACCTGTGATCGATCGAATACTTGGCATTCGTTGCAGTCAAATCGAGTGTCACCACGCACCTTCCATGGAAGAGAAGAACATGAGAGATGTCGCCGTGAGAGAGGCAAAAGCCGACGCCGTAGGTCATTGCGAAGAGTGCGCTCAGGTAGAGCGGACCATTCTTCTCGTAGGCCTTTATGTCGAGGTGGAAGTTGGGGTCTATGATGCTGGAGATGTTGTAGCTCTGCCCGGTTGGATGTGAAGAGGCCATCGGAGAAGATGGGGAAGGTTTTGGCGTTGTAGAGGTTGAGCAGTACGCAGCGGGCGTGATGACATACATGATGAGCGCAAAGCCAGCCGCGACATTGGCAGTGGCAAACCAAGGGCTGGCCAGGGGGCTGCTGAGGTAGGAGGAGATGGTGGCCCAGTCCAGGCCGATGGCGCCGATGCCGAGGCCATGGAGGCCAGAACCGAGCTGCTGGGCAAGGACGGAGCGAGGGAAGATCCAGCACATCCAGGAGAGGGAGGTGAGCACGGAGAAGAGGTGGCCTGGGAGAACGTAGTAGGCAAAGCTACAGAGGAAGGCCACCATGAAGAACTGGTTCCGAGTCATGCCACCTTTGGGGCGACCTTCTTTCTCGTGCAGGGCTCTGCATGTAGATGAAAGGAAAGCAGTTCAACGCTTGCAATCTGGACTAGGGTGGCCTCGAAAGTTGATTCCATCTACATGTCCCTGCCACTGGTTACATGGCCTATATGTGTCGGTAAACTACGTGATATATGAGTCTTATGAGACCCCGCTGGGCATTGGCAATGAGTAAACTATCTGGGTCTCAAGTCACCAACCACTAATCAGATGTTCTAAGCTCGCATCATCGTCTCAAGCCAGAAAAAGCAAGGATTTAAAAACTAAAAAGAGAGAGCAATTACCTGAACAGTGAGACCTGCACCAGATTTTGCGGCCACCACATCGCCGCCGGCTCCACCAGGTACCGCCGGAACATCCCAGCCCACCCGAAGCCGAGAACCTGTGTCATCAATATCAACAGCAAGACGAACGAATTATGCGATGGCTACACAAAGGATCGAGGGAAGGGATGCGGATGAGGCAAGACCTGTGTGGTGATGACGACGAGTAAGGAGACGAAGAAGGTGATGTGCTTCTGGTAGAATATCCTGACGGCGCTGACGATGTGGATGGCATAGACGCTGCCGGCGCCGGAGTTGGCGAAGATGGTGATGAGGACGTGCTCCTTCATGTTGAAAGGGCCCGGGTTGAGGGTGAACTCCCACCGGCTCCCCCTGAAGAAGACGCGGTCGGTGATGGTGGAGGCCATGAGGTGGCCCAGCGGCACCACCGCGATCTGGGCGGAGATGGAGGTGATGGAGAGCGGCTCCTTCCGGTACCAGAAGAACTGGTTCAGGAAGGCGAGCAGAACGCAGGAGGCTGTTCCCAGGACCCACATGCGGAAGGTGAGGACGGGCGTCGCGGGGTCGTCATTGACCGGCACCGTCAAGGCCACCTGCTCGATGGGCGAGTTCTCTTCCTCTTCCTCCTCCTCCTTTCGTGGTGGTGGAGATGACGAGAACGACGCCGAGGTGGAGGGATCGGAGGCGACTGCATGATGCGAAGGATGAGAGGAGGGAAGAGAGAAGAAGTGGAGGAGATGATAAGCTTACGCAGGGGAGCTGTGATCTGGCGCTGCTCTTCTTCCTCTTGAGGCTTGTCCATTTTGGCAACCTATTCTTCTTCCGCAGGGGAGAAGAATATGGTTGTTGTGTCGGAAGGAAGAGAAAGAGAGAAAAGGGGAATCAAGTATACCAATTCGGGTGTACAGATCTGTGCAGTCTGTCAACGGGAGCCGCTCGAGATGATGCAAAGGGCGTTGACTGCAATAGATCCACGGATAATTAAAATAATGAAATAGAAAGAATGCGTAACTGGGTGTGACATGTACTACACATCTACGAGCAATCATACACTAGAGGATACGAGTAATAATAGATAAGTCACCGTCGAATTTGTGGTAATCTTCATGTATCTGGTAATATCTATTAAGGAAATTGCAACCGTCACGAAGGAAAGAAGCCGAAAACAGTAGAATGAAAGCGAGATAAGGTACCACTGTAACCCACATGGAGCACAAGTCCGGAGCCTACCCCATCTCGCTTGCCGTCCACGCAACATGGTAAATGTGGAGTGAGTACTAAAAGGCACAGAGCGTCGTTTGTGACGGAAACGAGCGAACCTGGCATGATCTAACTCCATTGACACCACATCAAAAACGCGAGATCGGACGACCACAGAGTAACCATGGAACCAATTGGTCGTGCCACAAAACCGAACGGGTTGCCCAATGTGCTTCTCGTACTGGGAACACATGGAATATTCTGGGTCGAGCGTCGGCCCGACACATCAGATTTGCAACGATTTTCAGAATTGGATCCCAGAATCCCAAACTGAATCTGAATCACAAATGCGGCCAGATTCATCGGCCTCACCTCGAAGACGGATTCCAGTGCAGCATTCATATAACAATTCAACACGCGGTCGGTTGTGGACCTTGCATAAGAGAGAATATTATAAACGTATATTATATTAGTTTCTGTAAGAATGTATGCCAAAAATTCTAGTACATCTTATCTGTTTCTACATCTTTCACTAAAATTCATCCAATAAAACTCAACCATGATTATAACATAACAATCAAACGATAATCTTTATTAATGCTAATTAGAGTTTTAACTAACTTACATGATAATTAGACACGTAAAATTTTGGAACTTTACATGGACATACATGCTAAACTTAAATTTTAATATTATAAACGTACAAACGCATACAAACTTACCCCTTCATAAATGTATACGAGCGTTCTTTATGATGAAAATGAGTAAGACTTGGGATGTAAACTTTCCTCGTTGCAAAAATGACTGGGATTATGAAATTAGATATTAGAGTAGGTATTATAAATAGATGACCCAACCAGCCGTCCTAATGCACCAATCATAATCGAGGAAAAGAGAGGTAGCGTTACTACCTCAAACACCACAAGCAGAAAAGCCCACCAAACGTGAAATCTCCTCCACCTCTTCTCAGCATGGGTTGCAAATAGTTTCGAGAGAGACGTCATACCAAATGACCATTCCAAAAACTTCCACTGTATGCCGACACAACATCGGTTTTCAACCTCTCCGTTTAACTGTTTTGCAAATATGACCTACAGCAGATTAAAAACGAGGAGTCAATCTCATGTTTTGATCATAGAATAGTGTGTGGTTGACGACTAAGTTACAGAGCGTAACAACAAAGGCAACAACCAGTCTTGTTGCTTGATAATTTCAAAGATGTACAAAGCTTCTCATTGATCCATGACTTACGAGACATTAACAATGAGGTACGTATGAACCCTTGCATCATAACTTCGCGTTGTACATGCTAAAATCACAAAACTTGTCATAATAACCTAACATATTCAAGTAGCCTGGCTGAAGAAAACATTTGAAGATAAATTGTGTAGTTTTTTATTGGACGATGAAAAACAAGAAGACTGTTTCACATTGAACTCAAATGACCAACCAATCAGGTTCACCGAAAAAAAACTTTAATATTCCATACTAAAAAAGGTTGTCCTTTTATGTTGTGATGGGAGACAGAATTGCAGCAAACCATACTGAAATATGAGTGCACGACCCTAAGGTCATCAAAGCAGGGTTGCGACTCACGGCAGTTAATATATCTGAGAATTAGCATGCCTGGATGAATCTAAACTTTAAAATGCACAGTAATGACAAAACTTATGAAGTTGATGAAGCAATTGATTCCTACAATAGATTCCCAGAGCACAAATTACTGCACATAAGGCCAACAATTAATACCTGTATCAGGCATAGATAAGACTTCAACAACTCCTGGCCATCATGTATCTTCTCAGAACAGTGTAAGCACCATAGCTTCAGGTGTCCTAGTGGTGAATGTACTGGGTGGTCAACATACTCTTTCTGTTTCCCCTGATTGCAAGGCAAGCATACCATGATTTTGAGCATTAGCCTTAAATCCAAAATCTAGCATAAACTAGCAAACACATCAACTCCTGTGGGCATAAAACTAAAAATCAAAATCTAGCATAACCATGCATACACATCAATTCCACAGAAATATACCTATTTGTGAGGCGGTAAATGTAGAGCATAGAAGCCTATTGCTGACGCATTAGAATGTTCTGGTCTTGGCCATCCCGGATCCCAAAATTTGCAGGGGTTGATCTTGACAATTCAAATCACACTGGTCCTTAATGTACTTGTTCGATCTCAATGTCTCAGTAATATGAACCTCATACTCTCATACTATCTTTGCTTTAGGATTACCAAGACCAGAACTAAACAAATTTTGCATCATTAAAAAATATCAGCTATATCGTAACCATACATACAAAGCTATATCGTAGCAAAACATGCACTATCCAACAATTCAGGATTTTAGCCAATTTCTCAGTCTTATAGACTATCTAATCAAAATCAAACAGAATCAATGAAATCCAACTGACAAAAGTTACAGCCAATTCTAGGAAATTTGACAACCTCAAAAGAAAATAAAAAGAGAGAAATGGAAGAAAAGAAGAAGCCAAGTTAGAAGACAGGCAAAATAAAAAAATACACATACAGCTATGAGACTGTGAAATAGGAGGCCAATACTAGTACTGGTTAACTATGTTTTACATTCATCATTCTTGTATGTTTCACCATTTCGCTATAACATTCATGATCCACTGTGATAAAAGAAAAGAAGTACATTGAGAGAGAAAGACTAAGTATTAAAAGTATATATTATCATTTCGTCTATTCCATAAATAACTAGCCAATAACTTAGGTGATGGTGAACTCAGCTAGCTTAGCTAAAAAGTTTATCATAGTAAAAAAATAATACTTGAATTGAGTATATTTGCCTATAATTGTTTTCCAAGCCTCTTCAAAATAATTCAGGCTCTGGCCCACTTTCTGCCTGCAAACCAACTTACAATCATAGAGGGGAACTAGTTATGCTTTATCCAGAAACTAGAATTTAGTGCCGTCTCATCCTCAACAGAAAGCCACGAAACAACGGTCATGGGCTCCAGGGTTTCACATATCAAGTCGAATACCACATCAAGTACATGAAGAACGCCGTGAATTTTATATCATATTGACACAAACCACCACATGTGAATATACATGCATAATTCAATATATTAACCATAATAACTTCATTTAAAATGCTACCATAGAAAATCTAAAAGGAATCTGAGTCACCAGTTTTAGCGCATTGACACAAACTAGGGCATGTACATATACATGCACAATCCAATACATCAACCAGAATAATTCGCTTTAGTGCTAGCATAAGAATCAGAAAAAAAGTTTACTGTAATACACTGCAGAAGCAATACTTCCCAACACGGGCACATGTCATCACTTAAATGATAAAATTAAAGCCAAACTAAAAATATGTATCAGATAAAAGAGTTTGCTTGATCATATCATAACTGTCAAGTTGCCAATACTACGATAAGGGTCAAGGTTTAAAGCATGCTCACATACGGTCCATGCTTAGTAACCACTTTAGAGAGAATACACCAACCAAATTTAGGCAGATGGCAAAAGCCACAGCATGGCTATATAACTATGCCAGTTACAACTATTATAATAATTATAAGGGATAGGAAACCGTGAATGGATTATCTAATAAGTGTCTCGTCACGGAAGTCTCCCGAATTGACTGGACCTACAAGAAAGTGACCGCACAACAATGATTGAGTTCAACTTTACATTGCAACAAAACGCCTTTCTTGAGCACATCTTACGTATATGGTAAAGCGTAGATTTCGCAAGTCACCTGGATTAGGAAATCCCACGATCAACGCCTGCCACGAGGTCCACTGAATGACCTCGGACCAGGAAAGCGAGCAAACTGCAGCCTCAAGTTGGCTGATTCTCGATCGTTTTCGTCAAATTTATAACCTGCAAAATCGAGTCGTGACTACTTTACAATGCGGACAGGGCCATACTTTACGGAAGATACGCAGATTGCCGTAGAACGGAAAGTTGCAGCATAGCGCACTATCGAGGACGTGATTGCACGCGCATAACTAATGAAGACAAAACAAAGACACTAAAGCATCGCAAGTTCTTCAACATCTGCCAATTATTAAGGCTGACTCTTTAGTAATCAACAGTGAACCAACATCATACAGTCAATTATTAAGGCCGACTATTTAGTAATCAACTGTCAACCAATATCGTGCGTACTAATTTCAAGTGGCTCTGATAGCTTTATCATGACAAAAATCTGAAGCTATCATGTCACCTCCTGTTTGTCAAAATTTTGACAGTATGCAAAGCAAGTTCTGCCACTCGCAGGTCGGAATGAAGAGTTAATTGATGAAATGTCCACGGTCTCAAATCTAATCTATTGACTTGGAACATATTCTGTTATTCTGGCCGTGGCGGAGAATGTAAAACTTTCAAAGAGCAAAAAAGAAGATCCAGTGCAAGGACCTCACCACTAATCACCTATATCGTAAATAAGCAGCCTTAACAGAGACCAAGGCTGATCACCCAAGCTTGTAGCAAGTAGTTAGTAGAAAACTAGATACAACGGAATACCAAAGTAAGGGGAAGTTTAATTTCAGCATTAAATCCTCTATGTACCAAGAAATTAAGAAGATAAATTTGAAAAACATCGAGCAGAAAAAGGGGTACTAAAAATCCACACACCGAACTTACATCGCATGACAGATTTGCATGTTGCCAATAAACACTACACCAATAACTGCATTTATCACCATGGAATCAGACTGCTATTTTAACCCTCCAAACCAACAACTATTACTATGAACTTGCGATACTCCTAATTAACTGTTCGAAATAATGACCACCATAACGATTTGGGTTGCTGCTATTATGGAATATATAAAAGTATGGCCAAAATAATATAACAGGTGTGGCCTAATCTAAAACAGAAAGAGCAGCAATTGAGTTCGATCACTCTTAACCAAATAGAGAAACTAATTTATACCCCAAATCATGATGATATGGGTTAGAACCAAAATTCTTACTACTGTACCCTTGATATATTCAATAATAGTCATTTTTCCTGTGATAATTCGTTGCAATGATCCAACTATGACTGAACATGTAGTCATCAAGCTCATCCAAAGTGTTGTTTAGCGGGTAAAGGTACATTACAACTCTCGTGACATGAGATTACAGATTTAAAGGGCGTACAAAACTGCGTTTAACAAATTTCCCTGATCTTTGTGTGATGACAATGTGAAAGTGAACAAACGCATGCAACAACCATGCCTTTATTCCAACTGCCCAAATAGACTAAGTTGATATCTTCTTTATATCCTCATCATATCAAATGTTCCTCACAGGTATGTTAATGAATAAAGTTCAATTAGCCTCAGACTACCTCAAGCAATTAAGATGTTTTTCGCCAATCCTAAATATTTAAGGCCAATGCATTGCACTTATCGAAATTGAAACACCAAAAAATCAACAGATATTAAGCCATATATGCTTCTCTTCAATCTGCTTCCTCAGTGCAAGCAAAATTATACTTGATATTATACATGACAATCAAGTAGACAGGTCAATGAAAGACTCGACAAGGAAAGAGGGTCCGTGAAGCGCCTATGTATTAACAAACAATACCTTCTGCAGAAGCATCAAAGACAATAGCAATAACAGAACTACTATAAACAGCAAAATTAAAACAAGCATTGTATCAAGTGTACTAAGATTTAAGGATGTCATTATCACCTTGCAAAGCTTCCAATGCAATTGCAGCTTGGGCTGTAGTGGCAAAATCAACAAAGCATAGGACAAGTGGATCAGCCCCAGGCTACACGAACATTGAACCCCAAAGAAAATGAAGTTAGTAATATTGAATGTGAATACCAAAGGCCCTCAATAAAGTTTGAGACTCACATGTCTGGATTCCTTGTTCACAAGTCTCACCTCTTGGAACCCTACAAAAGGGCGGAAAATGTCTGCAAAATGATGAAGGAATAGCAAACAACTAAAATCTAGTAGCTCAAAAAGACACAAAACTGTCAAAAGGATACGAGAGACTTCCCTGCGTGTACAGTCAGCAGGGAGGCCCTCCACAAATAAAGTATTTGAAGCATCTGGAGGAAGCGGAGGTTCGGGCCTTCTGCCACCATATCCAGCACTCCGACCATCCAAGCTTCCGATACTGATGATTCGTCGATCATCAATAGGTTGGTTATTAATTCCTCCACCCACAGGCCTAACAGACTCACCAGCACCATAAGAAGAAATCTGCAGTAAAATTTCAAGGTTAGCTGCCAACAAGAAGTTAACACCCATTGTAGAAAAGCATTCATGAAAAATACCCCATTGCGTAAGTAACGATCATATGAAGCCCCAAGGGATTCAGTATCTCTGACAGTAGGATGCGCAGTCCCTTCATCCTCACGAGGGTAATAGGCAAACACGTCGGAACCACTAGGCACATCTTTAATTCAAATAAGATTAGTTTAATAAGGAATTATGTAATATATGCAGCAAATACAATTATTTATACACCTATAGCTAAAATGTTTTTGCTCCTTGCCCGAAGGCATTTAATTAGAAAAGAAGACTACCATATATAAAGATGATCTGACTACATATCTTTTAGGGAGCAAATCATACAAGGAGATAAAAAGAGCAAGCACAACTAGATATCTAGGAAAAATTCATAAAAACTTGTTGCAAGTAAGACGAAAGTCATTCTTGTTCATTTTGATGGTATCTCTAACAATAAAAATGATCCAAATGATAAAAGTTGAAGTCATCTTCTGGAACTAAAGAACTATGGCAAGTGACATTGCAGTTTAATATAGCATAACATCAACACGAGCAGTTACCAATGCATGATCTCAAACAACTTTATTTCTTTTAATAAAAATGTAACCTGTCTTCAAAATATTAAAAAAATCTTAAAAAGAAGGGGTTTTCCACCCAAAATGAACCACCGAAAAAATGTGTTGCTTCAGCATCATGTAACTGAACGGCAAGAAACCAATTCGTGTTCAACTAAAATAACCAAAATTACAAGCATTTCACTATGCTAAACTATTGAAAGCAATTCAACCACGTATGAGATCTCAACCACAGAAACATTTCTAAGCGAGTGTGCCGTGTTGCTTGTTAATCTTTCCAAACTCTACCCCTCATACTAGAGAAAACAACACCAGATAGGTAACTACGGATGAAACCTGCACGTAAGTTTCCCCTATTCTACCCTTAATTAACAGCAACGAATCTTTCGAGATCAGAAAAATTCAAAGAACCCTAGCCTCGATAACCACAGCAACCTCATGAATCACCGCCCATATTCCCCTAACAGACACCCAGAAGGATTGACCTCTATAGACCATCTTTAAATATGAGGCAAACTGCCACAAAGGAAACCTAGCAAATCCGATAGGTAGAAAAGGAAAACATGAAACGAAGACAGATCGAAGCAAAATATACAGAAAGAGAAACGCGCGTAGAAGCCAGAAAAGGTCAGCGGTGGCAGCTGGGAGATACGCACACTGGTACTCCGCACGAGGTCGCTTGAGAGTGGCGGGGGGAGGGGCCATCGCCGCCGCAGCCGCCTGGTGGCGCGCATCGCCGTACCTCCAGTACGCATCGGCCATTGTCGCGGGGTCGGAGGAGGGCAGGATGCAAGTCTAGGGTTCGTCCCCGGTTGGAAGTGGGGTGGCCCTCGTAACGGGGGAGAGGCGAAAGGAACGGTGAGCACTCGCGTGCGCTCCAAGAATGATCGCGAAGAATGATCGGAAGCCCTAATTATAGATCCGTGGAAGTCGGACCAACAATTCAAATTGGACCGATCCGTGCCGTCGTGCGAGACCAGCCACGGCCCGATTGGGCCGAGCTCTAAACCGGCTCAAATTTTCATCATCAATTCGATCTGAAGAAATTGATATTATCTATTATTCGAGTATTGTTAGAGAATTCTTTTTAGGGGACGAGATCTCGAGTCGGGCTACACTGATAGTGTGATGTATTATTAGAATGCTCTAATTTAACGTTTTATCTCATGCTGACATGGTATATTAATTTGGCGTTTTATCATCTTCAACCGGAGCTCACTTGAATAGTCGAAAATAATTGTTATATTATTTATCATCCTATTGTGCTTCAAGATATCATTTTGTATATTCGATCGTGCAATGTCTGTCTTGGAACATCAACAACAATTGTGTGGATGCTTTGGATCATGTTGCTTCAAATGATTTTTTTTTTTTGGTCATAAGCGAGCGCATTGAATGCAAAGAGAAATTTTGCTAAGTACATTGGACTCGTTGATTCTTATGTCCAAAGCAAAAATATCATGTATTTAAAGATGTTTTTGATAGAATAAGATCCTTTAAATATTTTGATGTATTTATTATTGGACGAATACATCATGGACAAAGATGCTTTACGACGTATTAATTTTTTTAGTACTTTAATAGATGTGTCATATGTAATGGAATACTTTGATAATGTTTGGTGCTCTATGTGTTGATAGGAAAATTTTCTACTAATGACAACTTGACTTGTGGGTTATACACGTAATAATTTGGTTGACATAAATGAGACAAAGCCTATAGTTTTGGTTTGTTCGTATATAATGGGACACATCATTATGGATTGTTCCCTCAAAATAATATTTCATGGGATATTTTTCTTCTTTTTACTTAGTATAAAAAGTATCTTTTTGTATAGTAATCAATGCTATATATATATATATATTATCCATTTGTTAACTTAGAGCACTAGAGAGATTAGGTCAAAAAATCGATACTCAACCTCGATCTTCGTGTATATCATCTTCGAAGCATGTGAACATATCCAACTCGAAGAGCTCTAGAGGTACCTTGATAATCATCTCATCATTCTTAAACATTTTAATTTTTTATAAATATTTTAATATTAGAAAAAGAGCCCATGTCGTAAGAATGTTGGCCCGCTAATCCACTCAATAATCATTCGAACAACGGTGCTTCACCCTCAACCAATAGTATCATCACTCACGGGACAATAATCGATGTTTCGTAACCTTAGCACATCTACCTCAATGTAAGCCATGATACAATACTGACATGTATTCAACAACCTAAGCATCTCTCCTCCAATAGAGACCTCGAGCCGTATACATTCCCTATCAGAGTCTTCTTAAACCTTACTCAACAAGTGTCAACATTGATAGGGATAATGTAGACTATCATCTCACTCCTACCTCAATTGATCTAGTGGATGATGATTCGAACCTCATAGCAATTCGCGATACTGTCAATGCTTGTCGAGGTTCCTCGACTCGATGTGGCACCGACCCCCTAAAAGTATCGGAACACTCACGGGATTGAGCGCTCTAATATTCGAATGTGGAGTTTAGTGAGCCCCATAGACCATAATCTACCTTGCTTGAGTCTGAGGCACAACCAACAAATTCTATGGAAGATACTCTTCAAGCATAGCTACAACAGATGGATCGACACCTAGAAAACATGCGTTGGGAGTTTTGTCTATCCAAGGGCGAAGATTTGGTTGAAATCATCTTTGGTCGATCCTCGTTCATCTAGAAGACTCAGGAAGAGCCCATCCTTGGTAGCTTCGAACTGCTAACCTTAGAAGGGTTCGACGGAGATATAAACCTAACCGATCACATCTTGGCCTTTTGTGCTCAAATGTTCTTATACGATACGTCGGACACCCTGATGTGTCACACATTCTCTATCATGCTGTGAGACTTGCCTCCAAAGTGGTATGCTCATAACAAGCCACTCTTAATTAGCTCATTTGGTTGATTAGCTAAGAAGTTCAAACAATACTTTATTGGAAACATACGACCTAAGTGTTCAACAATGACCCTTCTAAGACTTCGATAGGGGGGGGAAGAGACACTATTGGATTTCACTACTTAATTCACAAATGAGATTTGAGACATAGCAATGTCCATTCATCATTGTTCATAGAGACCTTCATAATGAGGCTTAGGCCCTCTCGACTCTTATAGTCATTAATAGAGAAACCACTAATAATAGTACTCAAGATATTTTAATGAGCAAGCCAATACATCATCGTCAAGGCGATGATCTCGGCAAAGTGCATGAAGCCAAGCAAGAGCAACTACTCCTAGTATCAATTCCAAGGTCACCTTAGCGGATGAGGCATGATCAACTTGAGCCACCTTGCCCTAGTTCCGAGTTGACTCTCCTAAATATATTATACACTGAGGTGTTTCTCCAAATTAATGAAACAAGACACTTAAGGGATCCCCATCTAATGAGAACCCCATAAACAAGTAGGGATAGATCAAAGTACTTTTGATTCTATAGAGATTACAATAATGACATTGAAGATTACAATGATTTAAAGGAGTAGATCGAGAAGCTCATTTATCTAAGACATCTTTTGCGATTTGTTTAAAGGCATCATGAGTCTTCACCTTGACTTGAGAGGCCAATGGAAAGATGAATTGATATCATAATTGACAACTCGACCTCGGGAGGGGATGGTTTCTTGACTCGTAAAGTCTATGCTCAAGTTACCACTAAGAAGTGCCAAAGGATGAATGATGACCTAGAGATAACTTTCAAGGAGATGAGGTGCAGTACCTCAACTCAAACCATGACAATGCATAGGTGGTCTCATAAGGATGATTAACACTATGGTGAAAAGGATCCTAATTGACATAGGTAGCTTTGTAGACATATTTTATTATGATACTTTTTAGAAACTCAGTCTAACCTGACTCAGATTACTTCATCCTTGACGGGGTTCACTAGTGATTTTATCTTTCTTCTAAGGACTATCAACTTATACGTCACCTTTGTAGATGAGTCTCACTTCAAAATAGTTTCGCCTAAGTTGATGGTGATAGACATTCTCTTTGTGTATGATGTAATCATAGGTCAATCAACACTAAGATATGAACAGTTGTATCAACTTGCCCACAAATCATGCCGATGTTATCTAATAGTGGTTTTCCTTTCAAAGAAAACATAGCCCGAGGTGTCCTCGATGGATCCACGAGACATTACTAACCCAACTCCTTACTCTGATCTTGTGGAGTCATTGATCAAAATATTTATTAATCATTCTCGACCCGATCAAACTGTTAAGTGTTAAGATCAAAGCGGCACTAAGAGGGGGGGTGAATTAGTGCAAAGGATTAAAACGTCGATTTTGGAAACTTTTTCATACGATAAAAATCGAACTCGGAAGTGCTTAACTTGAAAGCGTGTTCGTAAATATGTGCAGCAAAAGTAATGAGGAAGTAAAGCACTTATAAAGATTTGCAGTAAGGTAAAGCGCAAGAAATAAATGCAAACCAGTGAACACGCCAATTTTAAAGTGGTTCGGTCAAAATGACCTACATCCACTTGCGAAGCCTTCTTCGATGAGGCTCCCAACTTCCACTAGCAAATCACTTTGAAGGGGAAGGACAAATACCCCTCTTACAACTTTTTACAAGTGGTTCACACTCTTACAAACTTTCAACGAGAAAGAAGGAAGTGAACACTCAAGCAATTGAAAACAAGACTTGCTAAGGCTTTTATCTTAATCTATTGCTTCTCAAAAGTTGTAATCTCTGCTGAGAATTGAGGGGTATTTATAGGCCTCAAGAGGATTCAAATTTGGGCTCCAAAATTTGAATTCTCTTTTGTTCCCGAAGCTAGCGGTGCCACCGCCTATCAGTTCTGACACTGATAGTGTACTGGGCGGTGCCATCGCCTAGCTCTTCGGGTGCTGGGCGGTGCCACCGCCCAACCTTTCGGGTTCTGGGCCATACCACCGCCTAGTCTGGCAGTGCCACCACCTACACTATTTCAGCTCACTGGTTGGGCTCCAAACTTGGCCCAAACCAGTCCGAACTCGGACCTAATTAGCCCCTACTTGGGTTATAAGATTAACACCTAATCCTAGCCCTAATTAACATGCTAACTATGAATTTTAAGGACATTTCCTAAGCTATTACAAAGTCCACAAGTCAAGACTTCTTCCGACGAACTTCCGGCGGTCTTCCGATAAACTCTCGAAAACCATTCTGCGGACTTCCGACAAGCTCCTAGACTTCACGATTTGATCTTGGCGAGTTCCGACGAGCTTCTTCGGAAAACTATGATCTTTCTCGGTGAGCTCCGCGAACTTCCGATGTACCTTCCGGCGAGCTTCCAAAAACCTTCGGCAAGCTCCCTACTCAATCTCGGCTAGTTCCGGCAGCATTCCCGACGAACCTTCAGACTTCCGTCGGAATCTCGAACTCCCAACGAATCCTTCACGCTTGAGTCCAGCACTTTATTTCGCTTTATGTCTTCATCGTTATCGTAGTTAATCCTGCACACACAAGCCAAAACTCTACTATGATCTAGACAATTATTACAACGTGAATTGACATTCTGTTGCCCGGCACGTCATTGGTTGGCGCTTCGTCTGATTCTTCAGCGCATCGTCCTCTCTTGCGGCTTGTTGCCCAATCG
Source organism: Musa balbisiana (assembly GCA_004837865.1). Taxonomy (NCBI): domain Eukaryota; kingdom Viridiplantae; phylum Streptophyta; class Magnoliopsida; order Zingiberales; family Musaceae; genus Musa; species Musa balbisiana. The sequence continues at coordinate 9,581,927 of CM017190.1, read as the reverse complement.
GTGGTTGACCTCCGCAACCCCGATATCCTTGGTGCAATTCCACTCTCCTTGGCCCGATGCCCGACGTTCAAAGCGTTCTACCGTCCAATATCCTAACGTGATCTCCTCCGGCACAACGTCAATTCCTCATGTGTCAACTGTCTAATCCTGATCGAGTAGACCTGCATCACTCAAAATGTAATTAAATATCTAAACACAATCAATTAGTTTCATCATCAAAATCTGAGATTCAACATTAAGGTCAGGGTAATACTATTTGAGTTGAGACAAGTATAACTTATTAACTTTTTTCTGAAGTAATACTGAAGTCTTTGTATGGTCATTGAGATACATGCCCAGAATCAACCCTAGTATGGCCCAGCACCTTTTGAACATCTCACTTGAGATATACTCGGTAAAGCAATGACTCCAAAAGTTCACTCCTGATCGCTAATAAGCTATTAGCATCAAGGTAAACAAGTTGTTAGGTGTTGGTTTTACATCCGAGATGTAATATCCCCAGTGACTTACAAATATTATATTTATTAAAAAAATCTAATGAAACAACATATGTACATTGACTATTCCGATCTCAATAAGACATGCCAAAATGATAGCTACCTCTTTTATTAGATTGACCAACTGATCGATGTCACTTTGAGTCATGAGTTGTTGATATTTATTGATGCTCTCTTGAGATACAATTAGTTTAAGATAGCTCTAAAAGACAAAGAACACACCTCACTCATTACCGATCAAGAAACAAACTGCTACTAAGTTATGTCTTTCGAGCTAAAGAACACTAAGGCAACTTACTAGAAGATGATGAACAAGATATACTAGCACCAAATTATGAGAAATATTAAAGCCTACATGAATAACATAATTATAAAAGTAAGATGGCCGACATGCATCTGGTCAACCTAGCAAAGACATTCCAAGCATTAAAAAATTTTAAATATATTTAAACTTGGCTAAGTGTGTATTTAGAGTTAACTTAAGCAAATTCCTTGGTCTTGTTGTACACCAAGAATAAATAATAATCTCGAAAAGGTGTAAGCTATATTGGAGATGCATCCACCTCGATCAATTAAAGAGATACAACAAACGATAGGTCATTTAACAATCATTAGTCGATTCTTATCTAAATTGGTGACAAATGTCTTCCAATCTTTGTCATTTGGTAGGCTCGATTGGTTTAGCATCCACTAATTCTAAAAGACATGTCACGAGAGATAACCTCATCAAAAAGCACTTGAGGTACTTAGGTTGGCCAACCCTGGCCCGACCTTTTCGATGAGTGCCTTAGGAGACCAGGTTGGTAAATCACAACATGACCTCCTCAATGAGCTCTTAACCCAACTAAATCGATTAAGTATTTAGGATCCCCCTTCATTGCCACATAATCCATGTGTCGAACCGCTTAACGAGTGCACTTTGGACCTCTCTATAAGAGCCCTTAAATTATGGACTAAGGGATAAATAATAGAATAAATATTCTCAACCAATGACATCTTGATATATTATAGGACATATGGTTTCTTAGTTGGCATAAAGGAGATAAAGTCAATTTTTTAGTTTGGCAACATGAAAGGGGCGATTATTGATTATTTTCTCAAAAAATAATTTATGAGAAGCTCGAGAGGTATCTCAACAATCATCTCATCTTTCCTATGTATATAGATCCGAATAATTTGAAGTTAACTCGGAAGTCACTAATTTTTCCTGAAACTAAGTATTTTTTTAAAAAATAGACAGATGTACTAATAAAAGATACTTTCAATCACTTTAGATACTTCAAATGTTATTGTATGTAGATAGGCACATCACACACAACATAGTTGCTTTGTGCAACATCGGGTGAGACATGCACAAATATACATTTTCTACATTTGAGTTGTTGATCACAGCACAAGTGGATACATGTCGTGGTAAATGATACATGTCGTGGTAAATGATACATGTCGGTTGGACAAGATTAGATTGGTTCATGCTTGCCCATGACTAATCAAAGTTGGACTGAAACTTGTTGATTGATTCGGACTGGTTTAGCCCATAATTAGTTTAAGTTTTATGCTCGGTTACGTGAGAAAAAGTTGATGCTTTGCATCATTTCGATCGGCACAGTGAGATCAATGAAGACTTTAATATGGCTGACATTCCTTGTCGTTAAAGGATCATTCATGGTGGTATATATTTGAATAATTGATCCAACCTAATTCATTTTCTAAATAAACGTTATCAAGAGGAAAAGTAATTATTCTTAAGAAAAAAAATGAGGAAAGAAAATACTTTTATTTTATATCTCGTGTCATATTCCAATTCGTTCTTACAAAAGTTTACATTTAATATGGTTACTTCAATGTCAAATTTAATTGAGTTAGCATAATAACAGAGTATTATTTTTAATATCATGTTGGTATAATTGGCTAAAAATAGTTGATAATATCAAAATTGAATTAATATAGAGAGGGATACGATATCATCTATAACGTGATTTAGGCGAATTAGCCAAATAACATTGAAACTATATATAATTCATTCCCAGAAGTGCCACTTCAAATACTGTAAATCGGTTTACCTTAACCAAATGAATGAGGTCAATAGTCTTTCTTTCTAGCAGTGATCAACATAGTAGGAGCTACGAAGACGCTCCTCAAATCGTTGTACAAACATTCTCTTCACACGTACCATATGATCAAGAAGGGATCAGCCTTTCTTGCTATCCATATATCTCAAACAAGGACTATTAGCTGATGAGAAGAGGGAGAGGAGAGTATAGGAGGTGATAGCCAAAAAAGGGTTTAGCCTATGGTCCTTTAGTTCCCTCCTATTTATAGAGGTCCTTTGTCAACTTAACTCTAATGGATCTTACCCTATTGTGTACTGGATCTCCATCCAACTACCCAAGCATCTTAGATTCATAGATTTATACCTAATAATCTCTCATTAACTCATATTGGATCTCATTCATATGATCTAATAATTCATAGGCTTATTAGATATCCAATAAGATAGGGGCTCCGATGAATATCTCATATTTGAATCTCTATTTGTCACAATACCTACTATTTGTGTGTGACATCATAAGTCCAATACCGATCCAACTATGAGTCATACTTGTCAGAACTTCTTCTGACATAGTGAATTATTATCTCCATAATAATTCACTTAACTCATCAATTACGGACGTATTAAGCTATAGTCCCCAAATGATATACGGGAATTCAATCCTTTAGATTTATCTGTCCTCAATTATCTTATATCTATAATCTCTCATCTATCTAATATCTGAAAGATCGTATTCCAGATATTGTGATGTCAGGCCTATATAGTTTCTGCTTGAGTCTTGCTCTAATCCGATTCTCCTAGAGATTTTTTTTTTCTTAATCCGAATGACCCTAGCTATGGATTTACTTGAGCAAGAATATATAAGATATTTCTCTCATGACATTGAGAGCATATAATCCTCTATCAACACTCAATTACCCTTGTAAGGTTGGTTGCTACTCCCGATGATCGGTTGTGCTAGATCTTAAACTTCTATACCTATAAGTCCGATATCAAATAGTGGAATACTCATACCGGATATCCTTAATATCTCATGTCTAAGGATTATATACACCATTAGGATGATGAAATCATTGTTTGACAATGAGATAGCATCAATCATCTAGCATTCTATAGGTGGATCGATCAGTGAACTCATTCTCTAATGAGCACCTACATTATATTCTAGTATCTCCACACGAGCAACTATGAGACTAGTCACCTCCATCATATGGACGGGTATACAACACATTAGTTTATTTGATTATCTCGATGTCCCCCTCTAGTAACCTATGATTGAGATTCTTTAGGGTATGTGTTTAAAGGCAAATCAGTCTTATTATTGTGATCTTATCACGATTCGATTTTGATTACATAGATACATAGATATCACAATCTATACAACAGGTAATATAAAGCGAAAAAAATATCATATATATAATAAATAAAAAGAGTATGTATCATGTCATATATTCCATCACTCATGTGATTAGCTCACTTGGTTGATTAGCTAAGAAATTTGAGTGACACTTTATTGAAAATGTACTTCTTAAGTGTTCAATAGTGACCCTCCTAGGACTTCGGTAGGGGGAGAAAGAGAAGTTATTAGATCTTATTACTTAATTCACAAATGAGAATTGAGACATAGCTAATACCTATCTATCGTTCTTTATAGAGACCTTCATAATGGAGCTTAGGCCCTTTTAACTCCTATAGTCATTAATAGAGAAACCACCAATAATAGTACCCAAGATACTACAGTGAGCTAACCATTATATCATCGTTAAGGTGATGACCTTGGGAAAGCGCATAGAGTCAAGCAAGAGGCTAAAGTAAGAGCAACCACTCCTAATATCAATTCCAAGGTCACCTTAATGGAGGAGGCACAATTGACCTGAGCCACCTTGCCCTAGCTCCGAGTTAGACTCTCCTCAATATGTTATGCACCAAGGTGTTCCTCCAAATTAATGAAACAAGACTCCTAAGGGATCTTCATTTATGAGAACCCTATAAATAAGTAAGAATAGGTCGAAGCACTATTAATTCTATAGAGATTGCAACAACGAAATGAAAGATTACAATGATTTAAATAAGTAGATCGCAGACCTCATCTATTAGGGACACCTCTAGCGATTTGTTTGAAAGCATCAAGGGTCTTCACCTTGACCTGAGGGGCCAATAGAAAGTTGAATTGATGTCATAACTAACTGCTCGACCTCAAGTGGGGATAGTTTCTTAACTCGCAAGGTCTATGCTCAAGTTACCATTAAGAAGCGCTAAAGGATGGATGGTGACCTAAAGATAACTTTCAAGGAAGAAGATGTGGAGTACCTCAACTCAAACTATGATGATGCGAAGGTGGTCTCCTAAGGATGATCAATACTATGGTGAAGAGGATCATAATTGACATTGATAGTTCTGTACACATCTTTTATTATGATGCTTTTTAGATGACTAACAATCTTACCTTTAATTGTCTCATCCTTAACAAGGTTCACTAATGATTCTTTCTCTCTCCTGAAGACTATCAACTTATACGTCACCTTTGGAGATGAGCCTCACTTCAAGATAGTTCCAACTAAGTTCATAGCGATAGACATTCTCTTTGTGTATAATGTAATCATAAGTCAATCAACACTAAGATATTAGTAGTAGTATCAACTTGCCCACAAATCATGCCAATGTTATATAATAGTAGTTTTCTTTTCAAAGAAAACATAACTCAAGGTATCCTCATTGGATCCTCGAGACATTACTAACCCAACTCCTCACTCTAAGTTTGTGGAGCTGCTGATCAAAGTACCTCCTAATTATACTCGACCCGATTGAACTGTTAAGGTTGGGGCAACACTACTTGAGTTGAGGCGAGTACAACTCATCAACTTTTTTCGAAATAATACTAAGGCCTTTGTATGATTGACATGCCTAGAATCAATCCTAATATAGCCCAACACCTTTTGAACATCTCACTTGTGATACACCCGATGAAGCAATGGCTCAGAAAGTTCACTCTCACTAGCAAGCCATTAGCATCAAGATAAATAAGTTGTTAGGTATTGGTTTTATATTCGAGATGCAATATCCCTAGTGATTTATAAATATTGTATATATTAAAAAATATAATGAAAACTAGCAGATGTACATTGACTATTCCGATCACAACAAGGTATGCCAAAAGGATAGCTACATCTTTTCTTAGATCGACCAACTGATCGATGCCATCTTGGGTCACGAGTTGTTGATGTCCATTGATGCTCTCTCGAGATATAATTAGATCAAGATATCTCCTAAAGATAAGAAACACACTTTCTTCATTACCAATCGAGAAACAAAATGCTACCTAGTCATGTCTTTTGAGCTAAAGAACACTAAAGCAACTTACCAGAAGATGATGAATAAGATATACAAGCACTAAATTGAGAGAAATATTAAGACTTACATAGATATCATAATTGTAAAAAGTAAGATGGCCAATGTGCATCTGGTCAACCTGGTAGAGGCATTCCAAGTATTAAAAAAATTTCAGATGTATCTAAACTTGGCTGAGTGTGTATTTAGAATTAACTTAGCAAGTTCCTTAGCCTTATTGTATACTAAGAATAAATGATAATCTCAAGAAAGTGTGGGCTATATTGGAGATGCATCTACCTCGATAAATCAAGGAGATACAACAAATAATAGGTCATTTGACAATCATTAGTCAATTCTTATCTAAATTGACAATAAATGTCTTTTCTTTTGTATGTCATTTGATAGGCCTAATTAATTTAGGGTTCAATAATTCTACAAAGCACCTCACGGGAGATAACCTCATGGAAAAACACTTGAGATACCTAGGTTGGCCAACCCTAACCCGACCTCCTCGATGAGCGCCTTAGGAGACCAGGTTGGTCATTCACAACTCGACCTCCTCAATGAGCTCTTAACCCAACTAGATCGATTAAGTATTTAGGATCCCTCTCCATTGCCACATGATTTATATGTCGAGCTACTCAACGGTTGCACTTTGGACCTTTCTATAAGAGCCCTTAAAGTGTGAGTTAAGAGATAAATAATAGAAAAAATATTCTTAATCAATGACAACTCGATATATTATAGGACATATGGTTGCTTAATTGGCATAAAGAAGATAAAGTTAACCTTTTTTGTTTGCCAACATGGAAAGAGATTGTTTTCTCAAGAAATATTTTATAAGAAGCTCTAAAGGTATCTCAACAATTCTTATCTTTCTTTTATGTATATAGATCTGAATCATTTTAAGTTAATTTAGACGATACTAATTTTTCCTCAAACAAAATATTTTTCTAAAAAAAATAGATAGATGTACTAATAAAAGATACTTTCAACCACTTTGGATACTTCAAATGTTATTGTATGTAGATGGGCACGCCACACGCAACATAGTTGCTTTGTGCAACATTGAGTGAGATATATACAAATATACATTTTCTACATTTGAGTTGTTGGTAAATTGTAGGTTCCGATCTCACTTAGCTGGATAAGATTGGATTAGATCATGCTTGCCCATGACTAATCAAAGTTGAACCGACACTTGTTGATCGATTCGAACTGGTTTAGCTCATAATTAGTTTAAGTTTTATGCTCAGTAAAAAAAAGTTGATGCTTTACATTATTTTGATTGGTATAGTCAGATCAACAAAGACTTTAATATGACTGACACTCGAGTCATCTCTCTCTTGAAAAAATCATTCCTTGTCGTTAAAGGATCAATCACGGTGGTATATATTTAAATAATTGATCCAACCTAATTTATTTTTTAAATAAATATTATCAAGAGGAAAAAATAATTATTCTTGATAAAAAATACGAGGAAAGAAATTTTTTTTTATATCTCGTGTCATATTTCAATTCGTCCTTACAAAAGTTTGCATTTAATATGATTGCTTCCACATCGAATTTAATTGAGTTAGCGTAATAACAGAGTATTATTTTTAATATCATGTTGGTGTAATTGGCTGAAAATAGTTGATAGTGCCACTTCAAATAGTGTAAGTCGGTTTACCTTAACCAAATAAAGCCGAGCAAGGAGGCGTCCTTCTTTGCCCGATCTCACCGGACAAACGACTGCAGCCGTACAGCAATACAAACGACTGCATAAATACACGGGGGAGAGGATGCGAGAGACCCATCAACTGCGCCTTTCACTGCCATTCTCACAGCGACAAATCCTTCGACCCATCGATTATTTCCAGATTTCCACTCTTCTTTTTTTTTCTGACATTTTTTCATTATTATTTCAACGCAAGATCGAGATATTCTTCTTCTTTGCAGGCTACAATCTTTCAGAGGAGGCGATGGCGGAGAAAGATACAGGTTTGTTTTATTTTTTTCTTGTTAGTTCTACAGAGATTGAGAAGTTTGATTGTATGTTAGAGGTTTTGTATTAATCGAGGGATTTAATATTTTCGCGATTTTTTTGGGTGTATGATTTGATTTTGTTGTTTGGGGGAATTGCTTTGGTGTTCTTTAACCCTCTCTTGATGAGTTTAGATTCTTCCAATGATGTCGCTCGACTGGGAGAGTTAGGGACAGAAGCCCTGACTCGCGTTCCGAACCCTCGAGTTTACAGCTGCGGCAAGTGCCGAACCCTTGTCTCGCGTTCCGATGACATCCTAGCAGAAACACAGGTGATGCCCTTATTACTCTTTTGCTAATTGGACTAAATAGTAATGATTCGGAATAGCTGCTTTGGTGACATGAACAGATGGGCACATGATATTAGCTCAAGTTTCTGTTTTCCTCGTTGCATCTTGATTTCTTCAGTCATTCCTGCATGGTAGGTTACAAGAAGAACACTGGTGTGTTAGTCTCATGGGTCATGGAATTTAGGGAAATTGTTTGCATCAATACAAGTTGGTGTAACCATGAAATTGTGTTTGTGAGATTTGGTGACATTTGAAGATCATGATAATCAACTTTGGTATGTTTTGTTCCAAGTAATCCCTTTAGGAGGCCAATCTATTTCTCACATTTGATGAATTAGTGCTGTGACCTCTGTTCCACGCTTCATTAAATTTTTCTCAGGAGTGTTTTGGGCCTGCGCTGCGACTCTGTTTTATCGTGCCACGAACATATATGAGGGGCCAGAGCAAGACCGGCGGCTACTGACAGGAGGACTGTATAAGGTTGCCGATGTCTTCTGCCGTGGATGTGATGAGTACTTGGGGATGGAAGCATGGAAGAGGTCATGATGTGGCGAACATGTTTAAAGAAGGGAAGTTCTGCATTGACAGTACAAAGATTGTCGTGGAGCAAAGTTGTACATAGATGGTGTGTTGAGAAGAAGAACAATGTGGTTCTGCGTGATCCTGGATCTATTCTTGTACATTAAGTTAACCTTCCCACCGTAGCGTGCTGGTCTCTGTAAATATCGGTGATGTTGGTTGTTCCTCCAATCATGAAAACATTTTTATTTGTTGGATGCGATCACAAGTTACTTTTGCTGCATGGGTTTTGAACTGCCCACGCCACACCTCATGAAATGGTCTATCACATCTTTTAACTTCAAGGGTTTATCGTACTCCACTGCTGTAGACGATGAACTTCTTATTTCCAAGAGTTGATAGACTTCGCGAGTACGCAGGTTTTCCTTTTATAAGCCACGGGTTGTAGTCAGCGAGGGTACGCCCTTTTTGGAAGTCAGACCGACGGGACAAGCTTGTCTGCGGCCACATCAGTAATAATGTGAGCCTATGCTGTGCCACATCATCACTCGACAAGATAGACCCGTTGTGGCCAATTGCCACACTACCGATGCGTGGTGGCGATGGGCAACGTCGTGCGGTGACGGCGACGTTCTGCACCTTCGACGCATAGCAATGGTGATACGCAGCGTCGGTGGCTTGTAGAAGTGGCCATGACATGCAGCAATGGCAGCACGCGATGACGTCGAGACGCGACGACGAGCTTGAAATGTCGCGATCGTCTTGATGATACGAAGGACCAGGGGACCTCAATCCCACGTTGAGAAGTTGACCTGTTGTACCCAACTGCTCCATATATATATATATATATATATATATATATCGGCGATCTTAAATCTTTAGAATGTTTGTTCCCATTCTCCCATCGGTATGTCCTCAGCATTCAGTGCTCTGAGCCCTACTCTGTTCTATCCCAGGCTCTCCTAATATAAACCTTTTTGTGACATGATCCAACACAACCTACCTAAAATACTTACAAACATAACAGCATCGCAGTGCTCTGGAGCCAGCTTGCTGCTTATCTGACTACAAAAACTATGCACGGTGGCAGTCATTGCGCCGCTTGCGGTTCAGCAGTTTGTGCACATCTCTTATCTGACTAAATGCCGCAGACGCTACACGGTTGTATGTTTCGTGCAGCCGGGAACTCATCTGACTCCACATGTGCTGCATAAGCTCCACATGTGTTTGTGCAGTCTTCTGATGATCTGAGGACTACATGTTACAGTTCCGCACAGTTGCACGGCCATGCGGTAGAAGCGAACAACTCACCCGCGCAGGCCCGCAGAGTGAATCGCATTAAATACGAGCAGCGTTGCAGGCCGCGGCATTAATGCGCTTCGCTGGCAGTGAGCAGTGAGCAGCGAGCAGCTCACCTTCAATGCGTGGCAGGGAGGAGCGACAGGGGGGCCAACTTCTACAGCCGAGCTATTAACCCCAGCACTACAAGAACAACAAGCCAAAGTGTACTTCTCATTGAGCTTTGGATTACACATGAGGAAGAAGAAGAAGAACGGAGGATGGATCTGCTCGTCTTAAAGATGTTATTAGCTAACCCAATGGCAATACAAACCACTACAGGACAACAGAATATAGATATATTATATAGATATATATATATATATATAAACAACAAGACAACGCGCGGTTTGGCCTATTTGTATCGGAAGCTATAGATTCTTGAGACGTTTCCTTTTGTATGACATGGGAGGAAAAAGAACAGTAAAGGCACAGAAGTAAATTCTGGGTTTGCTTTGGTTTGGTTTGGTTTGGAGAGGGAGTCAATGCCCGAACCACACAACCACCATCGCTCTGTGTTGAAGAAGACGAACCTATAACTAAGTGATGACTCGGTCACACCCGCGGTTCGTTCTTGACTCGGTCTCTATTTATTTGACCTTTCTATTTCCGCGTTGTATACGGCCGGCTTCAGTCAGATCTCGCTGTGGACTGCAGCCTTGATCTTTTGAACCGTGCATGAGATGAGGCCGTTCACGGTGTCCACCGTCTCCGCCGTCAGCTTTTCCGTCGGCTGGCCGTTCACCAGAATCTGGAACCCGATGGTCAGCAGCGAACCGGAGCCGGCGGTGGCGGCGCCGACGCTGTGGTGCTCTTCGGTGAGCTCTCCTTGGTAGCCGGCGCCATCGGGGACGATGGCGAAACCGGAAGGGAGGAGGGCGACGTGGGCGGAGTCGCCGCCGTTCATCACTAGGTGCATGGCTGGGATGTCCACCGGCGCGTACACCAGCATTGCGCCGGAAGCGTCGGTGTAGGTCTCCTGCAGTAGCATCATGCTGGTTTGGTTGGCGTTCGTGGCCTGCGCGTCACCGGGATCACAAGTTATGTTCGTGCAGCACACTGTGGACGATGAGGGTTAAAGAGGGGGAGGGAGGGAGAGAGAGAGAGATGCAGGGTTCGCTTACAGTGGCCCAGATGAGGGAGACGCGGTCGGCTGCTTCCTGGCCTTTGGTGATGTGCGCCATCTCGCACATCGGCCCGCCGTTGGAGAGGATGTCCCACTTGCTGCGGAATCTGGTCTCGCATAAGAAGTCGAACAGCCGCTTGGGCGGCGCGGGAATCCACACCGATGTGGCCGCGCTGAGAACCAACCCCACCGGCTCACCGGGTACGTTCACGCTCATCCTCGTCATCACCCGCACGTCCTCCCCGATGGTCTCCGACGCCAGCTTGCTCCACCCATGCGCGGGCGACGCGCAGACCCCGGCGCAGAAGGCGTTGGTCATCCGACGCGCCAGCTTCAACATGCTCCTCTGCCCGCTCGCCGTTATCGATGCTGTCGAGATCACAATATCGTAAGAATCAGTCAAACGACGCTGTTCATCATGCTTCAGAGATCAAGCGGCTGGCTCGTTACCAGTCTCGTCGCGGGCCACGGCGGTGGAGGACACGAGGGTGGCAAGGCACTCGCACTGGCGCTGTAGGGTGGCTACCCAGCGTCCGGCGCCGAACGCCTGGCCGGAGCGGAGCAGCGGGCGATACAGATGATGCACTTGGCCTTCGTCGTACTCCGCGTGCTCCACCCAGGTGACCTGCCAATTCGATCAAACAATGATATCGACATTTTGTCAAATCGCTAGTCCTTCATCTTAATAGATCTGCTTCTTTCATATTTCTCATTTATTATTTGTGCAGGACATGAACAAGAAGCATTCATACCTCCACAAGTACGTAAAGGGTAACTAAGAAGGAGAAGATGTTGTGCAGTGGGGATGGCATTAAAGAAATAGGATAAAAGGGATAAGAACACACCGACAAAAATGTTGATCAAGACTCAAGTCCCGAGGTAGTAGGAGGAAGATCTAAATGAGATTTTTCTTGTGATCGAAAAAGAAAGATTTTGCTCGGCTAAAGACAGGGAGAGGAGGACCTTGGAGTAGCCATCCGGCATGTCTTGCACCAGGCAACCAGACGGCAGCCTCCTGCAGCTTGTAGAAGAGAGATCTGCTCTGATGCCGTCAACGGCGACATCGACCACGGCCCAAACGCCCTCCGCGTGCTGCTTGCAGAACCTGAGAAAGCTCACCTCGCGCACTGCCACCAGCGGGGAGAGGACGTGAAGCTCCGCCTGCATCTGAACCATTCGCAAAGCTCGGTGTCAGAAAGAAACCCATGGTATTTTGTGAAGGCAACACAGTACACAGTGCAACGATTGGCTCACGAGTTGGAGGGCGCCGTCTCTTGTTCCACCCACGCCGCTGGATATCAACTCCGTGGTGGTGGCCTTGGCCACGATACTTGGGAACATATGAACCCAACGACTCTGCGTTACGGAGAAGAAGACATGTCACGAAGCTGAAGCTATCCATCCACCATTGGAGAAGTAGGATTAACAGATCATAACTTACCGCATCCATTAGGGTCTCGACGAGGGCGACGCTGTCAATGGACACTATCCTCGTCTCCCTCGAGGCCTCTGACACAGACCCAACCGGCGATATCCCGGCTATGGGGCGAAACGTCCGGCGGTACTGCTCGTAGTTCAGTGCCTTGGGACCACCTTGTGAGCTCGGAAGCCAAAGTGGCTCCTCCATCTGCGCCATGCTCATTAGCTCTTCCATTGCAGCCAATGCAAGCTCCAAGAGCATGCTCCTGTCGCTCCCCAGCAGCGCCTCCATGTTCTTGCCCATGGTCGGAGCGACAGCATCCAGTGGGTTGCTGCTGAACCCCGGCAAATAGTCGGGCAAAGCGGAAATAGTCGGAGCAACGACGGAGTTGAACCCGGCGAAGATATTGTTCCCGACTCCAATCTCCAACACCGAGCTCGGCATGGTCGGAGAGATGTGGCCGGCCAAAGAGGAGACGGACTTCCCCAGAAACTTCTTGGCGACTGCGCACAGCCGGTCGAGCTCTTCCTTTAACCGAGCGTTCTCCAGTCTAAGTTGCAGCCGTTCCACCGAGACATTGCCGAGCATGACCGGACCTCCGCAGTTCTTGCAAGCCGCGCTCTGCGTTGCTTCTCGAATCGCCATGTTCGCCGCCCTCATCTTGTCGTTTTCCTGCCGGAGCTTCGTGTTCTCGAAGCGCTCGATTTGCGTCTGTAATCGATCAACGAGCAAAAGTTCAAAAGGGAACTACAATCCAAGCAACAAAGAGAGGATTTGTGTGTCTCGTAACGTTCCTACCTTCATTTGGGTGCGTCGATTCTGGAACCAGAACTTGACTTGTCTGCTCTCCAAGCACAGCCTCCTGCTCAGTTCCAGCCTTTGCTTCTCATCCGGGTGGGGGCACTCCTTGAACAGACTACAGCATGGAACAGGCGATCAGGAAGAAGAAAAGGCCACAGATTGCCAATGGATTCAAGGATCGGTCTTACGCTTCGAGTTCCTGGATCTGTTGCGGAGTATGGCGGTGGTGTCTCTTTTTCTTGCGAGGATTCTCCTGATCGACGTCGTCACCGGATATGGCTTCCAAGTTGTCGCTCTCCGATCTGCTCTCATTCTCATCGTCCTTGCTCCTCTTGGCCGAACCCACGTCACTGCCACCGCCGACGCCTGCCATCCTGCTCATGTCTATCTGTCCATCCACGTTCGATTGCTGGCCCAAAAAGCCAAAAAGGAGAAAGCGTCATGAATGAATCGAAGGGAAGGAAACATGGTCCGAGGTTCGGTCTCGTTTACCAGGCCGAGGGAGAGGCGGGGAGAAATGAAGGCGGAGTTAGGGAGCCTCTGGGAGATGAGCTGCGGCGGAGATAACTCTCCGGCGGTCATGGCCGCGTTGCCGTAAGCTAGAGCGCCTCCTGATCTGCCGTCTGATAACCCCCCAAAGCTCATCAAAGATCCTTCCTTTTCTTGGTTCTTCTCCCTCCAGACTTGGTCCTCCGTGCTAGCTTGTGCTCTCATAATATTTTCTTTCCTCGCCGACTTGCACTTGTCTGGGATCGGATCTTTTGCCTTCGCTTGCCCAGAATCAGAATTTTTCTGAGGAATTTAATCGGTTTTAATGATGCATCAATATTGAGTACAGTGAAAGAAAGGGAAAAGATGGATACAGAGAATATACTGTACAGAATTAAGGAAAGAGGCAGAAATGGAGAGAGATCAGAGAAGGCGAAAACCGCAGGCTTTACTGCAAACCAATGCCTCCTCCAACTCCCTCTCCCTCTTTCCTGGTAAAGAAGGAAAAAGAAGACAAGCCTTGTGCTGCTGTGTCACCTCTTCCTCTCCCCCTCTTCCCGGGCTCCTCCTATCTACACCCTGGATCAGAACCCTAACTCACTCGCAGCAGTCCCAATCCCAACCACAAGATCCAATTTTTAACGTGAAAAAGAGCGAAAAATCCGATCTTTGGCTCTCCACTGCACCACCCTTTGGGGCAGAAGAAGGACAAGCAGGGAAGCAAACCCGGAAGCGCCTCAGAGATGCCAGCAGCGGAGAGGGAGACCTCAAACATGAAAACCGGAATTGTGGACTCTTCGGCCTCACAGATAAACAAAAACGACAACCAATCGCTGTTCATTTGACCCCCACAACTCTTTCTCTCCCTCTCTCTCACATCCCTCGTAAAAGATGAAACCAAAAGGAAAGGTCCAAAGCCGACACCGAGATTAAAACAGAAGAGAAGGCCCTTTACACACTCTCGCTAGCCCCAAGCGAGAACGATAGAGAGAGAGAGAGAGAGAGAGAGAGAGAGAGAGAGAGCGGCAGAGCGACCACGTTCTGCACCATGGCAGATCAATAAAAAAGGTTTTGACTATGTCGCAGACGGCAGCAGCACCCTGCAGTCAAAAACGACCCCTGCGACTTGCAAGACAGCAGTAAAAGAGGGGGAAAAGAAGCGAAAAAGCAGACTCCTTTCCATGGCAATTACCTCACTCTTTCGCAGGGTAAGAAACGGATCGAATCCAGGAGCCCGGAAAGTGACCGACGGCGACTTCGAATGAGGAGAAGAAGAACAGGGGGGCAGAGCGAGGAGGTGGGGATCAGAGGGGACGAATGCAACGCATGGGGTCTATAAGCTCACCGGGGAGAGCCTAAATGACGGTATTGCCCCCGGCCTCGGTCTTAACAACGACGGTGCATCACAGGATCAGCCGAGCGGCGTCCGTTCGATCGAGATCCTACGGCTGAAGCGGCCAGGCCGCGCTACTTTAGGAAGTCGGGGGAGGGGGGAATTGACTGAGGCGGTGACCAGCTTCGAGTTCGGGTTCAGGTGCGACTCAGGTGGTGTGGCGGAGCATCCGGTGAGATTAAATGAACCCACCGCGCGTTGCTTTGCGTGGGCTGCATTCTCGTATTTCTACATCCCCTCCCAATAATAATAATAATAATTATAACTATTATCTGTATTTTCGATAAATATTAGTTGGATAAAAATTCTTTGCGAGCTCATTGAGAGGATGCCATTCTAAGCGTTGATTGGGTTGGTTGCATTTATTCTCTTACTTGCCATATTATCGACATACTTATCGATTAGAAATTAAATATCCATGTATTCATGATTGTTGATTTTTCTTTCTTTGGTTTTATTATTATTATTATTTGTACAAGAAAATTTGGGGGAAAAAGATTTAACTTCTTCAATAATCTTAATAAACAACCGAATACATTATTATTATTATTATTATCATTGTCACTATTATTACTACTATGTAGAGGATAGAGAGAAAAAATCATCGACTATTAATTACTTGATTTTATATGCTAATTAAGAAATAGTAATCTATGATATCATTGCATGGGCTCTTGTTAATTGAACCATTTATGGTGCGTGTCAAGTGCTTATTAATTATTTGATCATCTCAACATTAAATCAAATCACCAATTCATAACTAAGAATTAGTTGATTTGATTATTGATGCCTAATTAACTCCACGGATGAGGTCTTGCTCTCTCAAATTTTTTAGGGTTTTCTAGCTATTAAATGACATGCTTTCTTTGTGGATTAGAACAACAAAATAACAACATTTAGTGAAGCATTGCTGATAAATAAATGTCCATCTCATTATTATCCCAGGCATATAAATATTTTCCTGCCTGAATTTATTATTTGTTGTCTTGAGCACTGACTCCACAATCATGTTAAATAGTTCTAGTTTCAATAAGTAGTCAATTATGATCTCTTAAATGTGTCTCTATTTCTCCTATGTAATTGCATTGATAGAAGTATAAAATCATGGAGAACAAAGGCAATAATAATTAGAACTGTTTTTAAAGCATTGTGGCACTGTTCAAGCTTGATCTTTATGAGAATGGTCAACACTGAGCATAATTAGTGTCACCTCCATTCATTGACACATTATAATACTAAAAGAAATGCCAAGTTTATACCAAGTTTTGTTTTTCATAAATATGCATTTCATGATAAAAGTATATTTTATGTCCCACTGTTACATTGTAGATTGTTTGTATGATACATGTATTTACCTAACCTTGTGAGTACACATAATTATTGTATTGTCAGTTTCAATATTGTGGATTCATGCAATAACACCAAGGGTAGTGTGCCAACTCAATCTCATGACATGAATAGCATTTATGCCTACATTAGTTATTCCTAAATAGAGCAATCAAATAACAGGGAACCCTAATTTTCCTAGTAATTAATATGGTTAATACCTACCATCAAAGATTGGTGAATGAGTATGCAACCACAACAGGTGTTGCCTAAATGCCTCATGTTGAGCAAAACACACTGTTTAGAACAGTGCAGATGCATGATTTCATCCATCTATCATGTGGTCATCACAATTGTCCATAAATGTTGATCCCTTTGTCTTTATGTTTAGTATTTATGCAGAGTCATATTGTCTTTGTACAAGCAATTTACAGGTTGTTCCCATAGTCAAATGGACTATTTTGCTCTCAGTCTAATAATATGGACATGCCAATATTAAGGGGTATACTAGTCCTTAAATTCTAAGTATCTTGTGGTGATATATATATATATATATATATTTTTTGTTGAAAATAAAAACTGTATTAAACTAGAGAATCAACATACAAAATGTTAGAAGGGCCATCCGATTTCCAAGTTTTTTTTCTTTCAGTATTTTAAATTAGTATATAAATGGTAAATATAAGAATAAATTCTCGAAGAGTTACCTTTTTTTTATATTTTTCTCGAGAAGCATCACATAAATTTAGAATTTTCAAACAACTTTATTTATTTTTTTTGCCTAATGCCTAGAATACTCTTTCTCACTCTCTTTTCCTATAAATCGGTTAATAGGGTGAATCGATCTCATTATAATATTTTTACACTATGTTATGGTGTTTTCAACAATACCATAGAAATAATGTAATGTTATATAAAATATCATAACATATTATTTTGTATGAATTTTATAAAAAATATTATATTTATAATATTTTTACATCACGTTATAGTGTTTTCGATAGTACTAGGAAACCACTATAATGTAGCAAAAAAAAACTATAATATAATATTTTTATTTTAAGTAATATTAGAAAAATACCATAAGAAACATTATGTTATAATATTTTTATACGACATTATAATATTTTTTGGTATTGCTGAAAACACTGTAATACAGTATAAAAATATTATAATTAGATCGATTCGAGCGGTTAATAAATAAATAGGTGATAGGAGGTATTTCAGGTATTAGATAAAAAATGATGTTGTTTAGGAATTCTAAAAATGTGAGCACTTCTTGAAGAAAAAAAATTCAAAAAAACCCTAAATATGATATTATTATTATTATTTTAAAAATGGAGATCCTTTCTTAAGGTTTAAGTTTATTGGTCAAATTCTAATTTATGGTCATCCAATTAAAAACCTTCTCCCACTTGGTTAGACCAATAGGTGATAGGTAGGGTGGTTGTGATTCACTCAAGAAGAAGTCCTACGTGTTGGCTGTGCATGGCTGTGTCAACCCATGCACGAAGGAGAGCGACGAACGAGACCTCGGCCAAAGCTAACGGCGTTCGCCATGGCTGCTTCGACACGGAAAGCACACGGGAGGCAACAAAGTCAAAAGGGAGGAGCGTTGGCCATGTGAAGGCCATTTGTTCGTCAAGACTTCGTCGACCATGGGACAGGCAGTAATTGAGCTCAATAGAATTCAGCGGCAGTGACGTACGACCACGGTGGCCACGAAGGAGGGCACTTCCGACGCAAAGGTCAACCGTGATAGGAAGATGAAGGAAGACGTACGCAGGCAATAATTAATGGCGTGGTCGCAGGTGAGTCGCTCGTTTAAATGCTTCTGAGGGGGTCAAGAACAGGCATTAAGAGTCCAAGACAGTGGCTCAAAGGTCGTTACTCTTGTCTTGCTGCCGGGAACCAATGATTCAATGAATCCTTTCGTTTTTTCCTTCTTACCAAACCAAAAAGCAAAAAAACTTAAGATTATTTAGAATTTAAAGTTCTTAGCAATCTTATTATAAAAATCTTTATATTCCAAAATTGAAATAAAAAAAATATCATAATTTAATTTGATCCAACTAATGTTTGATTTTTTTTTCTCTCGTTTAATGGGGAGATCACAATTGGATTAACTAAATACACTCTCATTTTGGGTTTTCCAATCTACCACCAACAAGGATTATAAAACTAATGTTCATCCTTATTCTTTTAATCATTTACCATCTTTTTAAGCTATAATTAATAAAAAAATTGCTCAAAAATCTTTCTAATCATAATAAAAACAATGTGATTGATAAAAAAAAAATGATGATTGAATTCTAAAACACATCCACACAAAGGTAGAGATACT
Source organism: Musa balbisiana (assembly GCA_004837865.1). Classification (NCBI taxonomy): domain Eukaryota; kingdom Viridiplantae; phylum Streptophyta; class Magnoliopsida; order Zingiberales; family Musaceae; genus Musa; species Musa balbisiana. Next base: position 9,562,976 of record CM017190.1, on the reverse strand, counting down.
TAAGTCTATAGATTGAATGCGATCGATAATAGATTTTCTCGCATTGAAATAGAGAATAATTTAGTCGGTATAGTATGTTTAGAATTAAAGAAAATCATAATATGATATAATGTAAGATAAAGATCAACAATTAAGTCACAATAATGTAAAGATCGAAATCCCATTCTCTTATACCTTTGTCGCTCTTCGAGATTAAGAGGGTCTTCATTTATGAGATGTTGAAATGTATAATGGAGATATTTATGATGGGATGCTCCTCGTCAAAGAAAAGAAATCTCATATCGTTTGATTTGACATTGATAAATATTCTATTATCATTCTTTTTAGGTGATTCTTTGATTTATTAGAGTAAAAACAAAATGGTATTATCTGTTCAAATACTATCGATGCTACAATAGAATTAACTTAGTTACGTTGGATACTTTAATATTTATGGGTCTCATTTCAATGCTTAGCACAACTGTAGCATCATTCAAATCGTTCAGATAATATCTTTTATGAATTTATAAAACATATTGAGATTAATTATCATTTTAGACATATATACAAAGCTATTATCATCACTGACGATTTAGCTTCTTAGCTTCTACTAAACTATTTTAAGTTTGTAGGATCATATCAATCAAAATTACTAGGTAAAAGGTTCTCATATCCTTTGATTTGATACTGATTAGATTGCCTTTCACCCTACAAATAGGATTAATATATATATATATACATAAAATATTACTAAAATATAACCTTCTTCTTCCTCACTTCACTTGCGGTAAGCGACGTCGATTGCAAGAAAGCTTCGTTTGAGAGACACTGTTTCTGTCAAAATCTCATCAAGGATCTGAGCTGCCTCCGAAAGCTGTTCTTCCACCACTCCTCCATGCACAGAATAAGACCAGTCATATTGACGGGAGACAAAGCAACGAAAAAGACCGGACATAATGACATAAACTTCAACGTTATTATAGCCTTACGCGTCGAAGGTGGCAATACCAAATAGCCACACGAGTTATGATGTTGTCATCCAAAGATACAGTTCGAACCAACGACTCACTGACTTGGCCGGACTCGACCAACCCACCTTTCTCGAGTCCGAGTTCAGGCTTCAGTTCCCCGGCTCTAATAAGCCTTAGCTCGCTCATCCATGCGATCGAATCGGGGCTATACTATCGTATTTTTTTATTTAAAAAATTTATATTAAAATTTTTATAATTTTAAAAATAAAATAAATAATCTCATTTGTCTTAACGTCATTATTGACAGAAAACATAGCACGTGATATCAAATATTGTATCAGTATGAAAATGATGGACAAAAATATAATTTCAATATTTCTTTTATTTTCAATATATGAAATATTAAAATTATCCTAATATGTTTTTCATCAATGCAACTAATAGTATTAGGATAAATGATATTATTTATTTTATTTTTAAAATTATAAAAAATTAATATAAAATTATAGGTATAGATATCACGATACTAATAGTATCCAAATACAAAGAATAATCTATAATTAAATAAATCACCGAAGCTTTCTTCTCACGCAATTCCCCTTTGCTCTTCGGTGTCGAAGCAGGTCGCTTTTGCTTTCCAAGGAAGCGTCGCTATCCTCCTTCCTCTTGTTGATTCTGCCCTACAGCAACCTTAGGTCGTTGTCAATTGGACAAAGCCTAGCCATCATCAAACACACCGCAAAAGCCTTCCCATTAGATTGAACATGCATAGTTGATGCCGCTCTCGGAGTTTATCCTTCGTAAATACATCATAATCGACCGATGCAGTCTTCATTTTTGGAAACGCATGCACCGAGTGACAAGCCAATTCCCTAAACGACCGGTGCTCCTAAAACCCCACGAAACAATCAGAGCCATGTTATAAATTATCACAAATCTATGTGGCATGGTCATCGTTTGTGGGGTTAATTATAGATTATCCCTTTTAATTAGACCCCCTCAACTATTTAGATTCTGAAATTTTATATTGGAATCCCTGTAGTTGTAAAAATAAAATATCTTGATCTATTTACCCTAATACCATCAGTTTTATTGACGAAAACATAAAAATTATAGGCAAAAAAAAATTTTAATGTTACAGTTGATGATGACGGATGGTGTCGATGATGACAAACGATGATGCCACTAATGACCATGGGTGGTTGTTGTAGATGAGGTGAGCGATAGCAAAAGATAAGGGCTACTCAGTATTTGTATTAATTCCGATATAGTTGTTGTCGAGTGACCATTGACGTTAACGTAAATGTAGAGCGATGAAAGAGCCGCTCACTATGTCAACATAGACGCAGCTACCAAGTGACGAAAGAGTTGCTCGGCATTTACATCGATGCCAACACAAATATAAAGTGACGTTGCTTTGTATCTATGTTGGCACCGACACATGTATAGAGTGGTGCCATTCTACATTTTCATTGATGTTGACATAGTGAGTGTCCCTTTCGTCGTTTTGTATCTACGTTGATGTTGACACAGTTGTTAAGTAATGAAAGGGTTGTTTGACAATTGTATCGGTATTGACATAAATGTAGAGCAACTTTTATTTCTTGTTATCACTCTCCTCATTTACAACAGTCACTCACGGTCACCAATGGTGCCGTCGTATGCCACCACTAACGCCATCTCTCACCACCGACTAGAATGTTGAAATTACTTTTTTGTTCATTATTTTTGTATTTACATCGGTAAAACCAATGATATTAGAATAAATAAACTGTATATGTTTTATGGGGATTCTAATATAAATTTTTTAAGTCTATCGATCAAAATATAACGGAGGTCTAACTACACGGAGTAATATATAATTAGCTCTCATCTGCGAGTGTATAAAGTACAATTCCTTTAAAAAGAATTCATATAATTGGATGATCTATTTTTTATCGATGGTTTATCTTGTTGCGACTCAAACATTAAAATATTTTTATTATATTAAATGATATAACTATGTAATGATACACTTATCAATTAGCGTAGGGCGTCTGACACCGATGACCTCATTTGCGAGAAGAATATCATCCTCCTCGTCACCATCCCAGCAAGTCAGGAAACAACCATTTCCCCCTCCTTCGTTCTCCTATCAAGAAATGAGAATCAAAGTTCCTGATGAATACGCTTTCTTCTATCGATAACTAAAATGTGTGAGTTGACGTGCGGAACAATTCTGTGTCCAAGCAACGGAAGATCACTAATCCTTTCAGTCATCTTACAATACAGAAGGAATGTTCCTGAATAGATGGAAACTTTTTGTTATTCTTTACGGTTGTGGTTGTAGATGATGCTAATGTAGTTCATAGTGCTAATAATTGATGAGAGTCAAGTAGCTTACCATTCATGACAACCCTTGGTGTACCTGTAGGGTGTGTCTGTACTAATCTAAGCTTTTTTAATTTTCTTATAGGATACGATGGGGTTACTCATCCATTCATCCAAATTATGATAATCGGAGTCGATCATGCCTATGTCATCAAGTCCGTCGATGTCGTAAATGTGATCACAATCCACAATCCTATTGAAATTGAGTTTAGGAGTAATCGTCACTCCGTTAACTACAAGATTATGTTTTCTTATAATTTAAAAGATCAGGAATTTGAGTTACGAAGATAGATTTTTTAAATATTTAAAAGTAAGATTATACATATTGATACTCTACTGACTCCGCATTGACAGGAACCGCATTGACAGGAACCTCATATACTAAGTATGCCCTTTAGAAATAATTTTTTTCTTCTGGATTTCTTATACTCATCGAGGCCGAGCAAGATGAGGCATCTAATACTTCATGACAGTTATCTAACAATTGATTATGCTTGTAAAATATGCTAATCTTTTTCTCTTTCTATTGCCTGTGGCTTTGTTTGTTCTTATTGTGTTTGTCCATGTCATACTTAAAATCATCATTTGCATCACTTTTTTCCCTTATGGAATTGTGGAAGGCATTCAAAATTTAGATTTTGTTGATCAGTGAGCATTCCTTCTACTGCAGTCTACAGTGCTACAGTGTGTTTGTTGGATCGGAGAATGTGCATATGAGAATGTTGGACAAGGCCGATGCAGCCTTCGCTTGGATGCACGGTCTCCTAAATCCAAGCATACATTTCCTTTTCCTTATGTAAAGTTGGTTTGACGAATCTGAAGGTGCCTATATTTTCTTTTGGCACTGTAGCAATATTACAGTAGCATGATTAGTAAGTAAATAATTATGAAGCTTGATAAGTCATCATGATCACGGGCACAAAAGATTATTTGCTTTGGAAGAACTCACATATTTGTCTAAACTAAAAGTTATTTCGAAATCAACTGAGCTTTCTTTTCGTGTCTAAGTCTTAATTCAATCTTAGTCAAAGTAAAATCCATCCAACTTGGAAGATGTCGACCATATAAAACTAAGTCAATGGTTGATAGGACACATTTTGATATTTCTTACATGAGCCCAGCAGACACTACGATACAGACGTGGAACCTCAAGTACGATTTGTCGCCCCCTTCATATGAACGATATCATCACGGTACAGTCGTCTCGGAAAGCTTAAGGCAACGCCGCGTGACGCTGATCCGTGCAAGTCAGTTGACACTCGTACAAAAGCTAAAGTCGTTCGTCCGAGGAGTTGATTGCAGTTAATTGACTCCGTATGACCAACTCATCATCATAAGTATAAAAGCCCTCCTTAATCAGGAAGGGAAGGACTTCGAACACTAAACTCTATCTCATTTCACCAAAAGTTAACTAAAGTTTCGGAGGGGTCGAGTCAGAAAATTCTCCTCCCGACCTCGACCTGTGTGCAGGAGTCTAGCAATAGAGAAGCAGATCACTCGCCAAGAGAGAAGACCACGCTCGAGGGATGAAGCTCGAACACGACGCTCATCCTCACCACCTAAGCATCTACGTGGGCAACCTTGTACATCTTGGACTAAACCAAGCCATGTTGATATCTCCATCATGATATAAAAGTTCACCAACAAGGATATTTCTGACTAATGCCTCTCCAATGTTTTAGTTAGTTAAGATGAACTCACGAAAAGAAATTTAATCTATGGAAAATGCACTTAATGAGCTTTTTTTACAATTGGAGTAGCTATACACTAATATTAGGCTTAATTATGGTCATGGTCTCATGACGGGTTGAATCCCAGAGGTGATGGTAGTTGGTTTGTCATGCAATCAGCCACGTGTTGGTTATGTGTTGGCGATACGCCACTCTTACGATGCGTGTCGACCACATGCCATCCATATGACAGCCACGTGTTGACCAGAGGTGGCGTACAGGTTGTAATTCCCATATCAAAACTGATGCTAAAGCAATCAGTTAGTAATAAGCAGAACCCCCCTCTCTCTATCCCAGCGGTCGACATGGAGATATGTTCCTGTTTGCATTTAATCTACAGGTTTTTCCAGAACGTATAAAATGAACAAATATGTATGTCACTGAAATCCTTTTTAATTAGAATAGGTTAGCTGTTAATCCTTTTAACTATTTTGCTTTTAGATTTCGTAGCTGAGCTGCTCGAAGTTCTTCGGATTCATGCTTTTCGTTTTTCTACATTCCTTAAGCACGTTCTGAACATATGCAGCGTCTCCTCCCTTCGGGCAGAGGAGCCCTCTCAGAATGGATCCCCATGCTCATTCTTGCCATCGGACATGCATCTGCATCCATTAAACAGTACAAGTGCTGTGATTGTGCTTCTTCCTATAGGAGAGATCATGTTTTCCTTCACAACCAAGTTAAAGACGAAAACCCTGGCGATTTCCTTACTTCTCTTCTGCATGCATGTGTTTCTTCAATTTATTTCGATATGATGTGAGGACATCATTGACAAAGCGAAAGGATTCTATCACTATTGATCTCGCTTGATGGTTCTTTCCTAACACGCAACAAGAACAACCAGTTTCTATGCATCTATTACTAATAATACAGTGCAACTCTACGCACAAGATCTGATTTCCTTCATTAAATGATCTAGGTATGTTTGTTTTGCTGATTGATATTGTACTTCTCCTGATATCGATCGATTCTACGTAGTCCAGAAAAGATGGTAGAACTATTCACATATTTCTGAAGAGAGAATACAAATTCAAGCATGATGTAAGGCCAAACATATCGTGGCATTTGCAGATAATGGCCACCCTACATGATTAGATAGCTTTATTGTTCAAGCTGAACTCTTGCAGATTCTAGACATGTCTGCATGCACTTAATGTCAGGCGTGTAATTAGTAGCCTAACTGGAAAAGACTTCTACTCGGATTTGCATCTCCTCATGAGAAACTTGTGTAGATTACCGCCTCGGAAGCAATCATGAGAAAAGCCAGAGGTCCAGAGCTAGTTGGATACAATGAAACTCTCGGAGAAGTGCCGTCCACTTTGGACACAAGTTAAAGGTCCAAGGACAAGAGTGTTAGCGGAAGCTTCTTCGTGAGATCTTGTTGTCTTTTACTTGTGTTATCATACACGTCATAGTGTTTCAGGCTGCTTGTACCATTTGCAAACCCAAGTTTCATCTTATCCGTGGGGTCTCTGATTGACACTAATTGGCTTTTTCGTTGGCGTTCACCTTCTTATTCTAATGGAATTAGATCTTCATGTCTCTACTTTTGATTTAGGTGATACGATAAGTGTTTCCATCTCAAAATTGTCAAGTACAGATTGCTGTTTGACAGCAGATAATGAGCCAGTTCTTGAAGACAATCAAGAGTCTGGTTTTATGTAACCAAAAGATACTTGAATTGACATGGAATTCTCTAGCTTGGCTTGGCACAAGAAGATGGACCCGCGTGAAGCTAAACGACCTACGAATTTGTGTTTTATCAGAAGATTTTCTATTTTACGATGACGATTCATAATCCAATCGGATTGACTAGCTGCACCATGTCCAAAAAGTTCAGATCTTCAGATTTGCTTTCTCGAGTGATCTCAATCATCGTCTATCTAGCTTGAAGGTTTTCTTATTGCATTCATAGACTAATCGAAGCTACGAAAGGTGGATCAAGATTCTTGAGAAGACCATTGTAATTTAGTTTGTCTCAATCGTTAATTATCAATTTTTATTATTTATTAATCATTAAAAAAAATTATTGATGTCTTGGTCGGGTCGACGTGGTCTAGATCTATATATGCATGGTTGTTAGAGGTGTTTTCGAGATGATAATACTAAGCTACCGATGTGTCACCTGCATGAATATTGAAGTCAAGAGAGATTTTTTGATCCGATCTCTTTGACATTCAAGTTAGAAAAGTTTCTCTAACGCCCAAGTTAGAAATTCAAGATGTATAACTATGGATCCGAGTAGTCAAATAAAGGTTCCCTCTCTTTTGTTGTGTTGAGGATATATTTTTATATTTGGTTACAGAGGGAGGGGGGATAGTCTCTAACTGCCTCAACATTCTCTTCTTGGCCTCTTGTTCATATGGACAATAGGAGTGAGAGGAACAACCTGTCTTGGATTTGTTTTGAACTTTATCTATGGGCAGGTGGGTGAAAGGTGGTTTGAATTTTTCTTTTTCTCCATATGACGATTATATGTTGAATAATGATTAATTGATAGTATACTCTTTATCATTAATTATTATAATTTTTTAAAAAAATTGAAAGATAAAAAAGAAATCTAAATAACAAGGAAGCACAGAGTCTAATGTTATAAACCACAAAACAAATTAGCATCTTGATCTAGTGATTGGAGGAGGTAAAAACTGATTGTACAAGAAGTGTTTCTATGGAATTAGCGAGAAGAGAGATATGAAGCACATTCTTCATCAAATTACGTGAAAGCTTCTAGTGATGAGTTTTAGCTTTTAGCGCCAACATCCTGCCGTCCATTTCTCATCAACCTACTGTCGTAGTTGCAGGATCCAAGGCTTGGTCAACTGGTCAGTAGTATGCTTAATAATGCATACGATTCTTGGAATGTTTGCTCTCTCAACCAATCACAGCGTTGAGACGGCCAAATTGCACTAGTTTTTTACCCCTTTTTTTCGTCTCTTTTGTTGCTTTGTTCATCACTGGCCGCAAGAACAGATGGGTAGGCAGGATCTGTGTCTTTGATGACTCAGATCCACGCACTCGGGGTCTGGATTCTTCGCTTACATGTTCTTGTGGGCGTCCCCTTTCCAGGTATCTAGAGGTGCTCTTTTAGATCAAATGATATGATAGCTGGTGAGGCCTGGAGATGCAAGTGTGCAGGAAAGATGAGGGAGAGATGCCCAAGAAAAAGGAAAGAAACCTCAGAAAGTTCCAATGTGTTGCCAGCTCCATCCACATGATGCGTGTGTGATGCATCAACCAACCTGCTGCTTTGTGGTAACAAACTAGCCGAGAAAGACCAAAACTTTGGATTTTTGATACTAACACTTTTCAATCAATCTGCAAGATTACAAATATATATATGTATATTCTCTCTCTCTCTCTCTCTCTCTCTCTCTCTCTCTCTCTCTAAGATCGATTATTGCATGTGAGTAACCAAACAGCTTTTTGTTTTTCGATGGGAGAAAGTGTTGAGATGATATCAGGGAGATGAAGAGGCATAATCTCATCTCTATATTTTCTTGTTATGTCGTAAGAATCCAACTTGAGAGAAAGTTAATCGATGTTAAGGTCATCAACACCAGGAATATAGAGGTCTTCTTCTTCTTCTTCTTCGAGTGGCACTGTCACCATGAGCATTATGACATCATAGAAACAGCGGCATCGTTAAACCCTCATCTCCAGCTTCTTCTGAAAGAGAACCGGATGATGGATGGACACCATAAAATAGCTACAATATCTACATGCATGAAAATAATAATACTGATATAAATCTTGTGCCTCGGAGGGATAAGTCTCCAGCATGAAGCACAAGAAGACCGGAAGGCCAGCTCACCAAATGCAGCCTCCAACATGTACCTGCAAGTTGCCGCCTCTCCCCATCAATCACCCTTCCGTTATGCGCTCAAAACCTCACCAGGCATGGCTTGCGAAACACGTCCATGAAGAAGCTTCAATCAATCAGGGCTTTGACTTGGAAAGAAACATACTGATGGCTACTCATCGAGCAGCCCGGTCTCTTCTCATCCACATCCAATCACTCGACGAGGCAGATTCCATTGCAGTTCATGATGTTTCTTAGTCGATACAAATGATGTGGATGCGAAAGGTTACCCAAATGATCCCAGTGTTTTAAGCATGCATTCTTAGTGTCAACCTAAGCCCCCTGGAATTCTTATCGCTTGGCACAGGATGAGCTTGGTAAGCTGTCTAAAGTTGCTTCTTCTGATTCATACGAGTAGGCAACCTTTGGAATTGTTGTCTCTGTCCTCAGCGGGCAAACAGGGAGGCCTCCCATTGGTCGTCAGCTGTGAGCCCCACGAAGACCACACTATTTTTGTGCGAGCCCCCAAACTAAGGAATATTAAGTAGGTCGAATGATATTTATGCTTTTCTTTTTTGTGTCTATGAAATCACATAAAAGTTATCATTTGATCAATATTTTTTAGAGATTAATATTAGTTTACTTAGCTATGTACAATAAATTGTGTATGTAATTGAGTAAGTGAATAAGGTATCATCGTCTCCAATCTAGTTATGAACATGAATCCTAATAATTCACCGACGTTAGGTGGCAGATTGACGGACATCTTAGGCATGATCTAGTCAGCAACATGATATGTTCATGAATATTTTGGACATGTGGAGGAGACGTTCCAATGCATTGCAATTATTATTATTAGCTCACGAGAATGTTACGTTATGTTGCAACGTTTTTTCGTAATTATGAGAAAAAAATGAGTATATTTATTTATTTTCAGTCTCCGATAAATAGACCGCAGAGAGGGTCGCAAAAGAAGCATCCACAAGAACGAGCTGCTGCGTCCAGAAGCCAAACGGGGAAGCCGGCGAGCTCGCGCGAATTGGAATGGATGGTGGGCTTCGTCTCCTCCTCCTCCTCCTCCTGAATCTGCCGCCTTCCGCGAAGCGATCCGGCGTCGCCCTCCGCCTCTCCTCCAAATCCCTCACCCTCTACCGGTGCCGCCCCAATTAGGCCCCCGCCAAGATCAAGATCGCTCCTTTTCGAGCGGCGTCTCCGGTGGGGATTTGGATTGGCGGCTGGGGTTGGGGTCTTCCATGGGGGCCGGGAACTCGAGCGCCGCGGGGCTGGAGAGGGCAAGCGGCCGGACGGGCCTCGCGGACCTGCCGGAGAGCTGCGTGGCGGGGATCCTGCTACGGCTTGACCCGCCGGAAATCTGCCGGCTGGCTCGGCTTTGTCACACCTTCCGGGCTGCGGCGTCTTCTGACGTCGTCTGGGAGACGAAGTTGCCCGGGAATTATAAGTATTTGTTGGGGAAGGCGTTGGGCGAGGATAATTCCGACGGGCAAAAGCTTAGCAAGAAGGAGATCTTTGCACTGCTTTGTCGTCGCAATCCCTTTAATGGGGCATACATGGTATGGGTGCAGAATCTTCTCTCCTTTTCATCATTCGACTTAATTCATCCGCATCTTGTAGTTCAACGAAGTCAAAGATTAAGGGAAACAAAAAAAGAGGGGATTTTTTGTTGTTGAAATAAGCTAATTACGACATCCCATATCTGTTGGATTTGGGGTTTTTGGCTTCTATTCCCTTGTCGTATGCAGAGGTGCTCATTTCAGAAGTAAATGAAAGTTACCTGATTTGATGATAAATTTTATAACTCAATTATCAGTTTTCTGATTTGGAGGCTGTTTTTCTTATATAGATGGAACTTCTTTATTTTGGGTGAATCGTGTAGGAATTTTGCCTGGAGAAAAGCCGATGTTTGATTTGTATGTCGATTTCTTCAAAGGCATTGTCAATAACGGGGATCGACGATAGGAGATACTGGAACTTTATACCTACTGTTGAATCTAGGTAAATGCCTTCCCTAGTTTTCGATGCTTAAATATGTCATGTTGTTATCGTCTCTGGTTAAGTTTCTGCTTTGATTACCATAACCATTAATCAGAATATTTAAGGCTCTGCTTTACTTCAGAAAGTTAATATTTGTTAACATACATCTGAGAAATATGTGATTTTACTTACTTTGAAGTACGATCCAGCTCGTGCTTGTCGATCTTTCATTGTGAGCTTAAGTACATGTGCTACCTTGAGTTAAGTTGTATCGTTAGTGTTCTCTTTTAATATGCTTGTATCTATGTCATAATTTTGCGGTAGGGTTGAATTATATGAAAACTTGTGGTTGGATTGTTTGACTGTAAGGGTTGGTACAAAGCCCCATGCTTGTCTACTTGGATTGGCTGAATAGGTTGTTGCTGCATAATGTCATTATCAGCTTATACAACATCTATACAGAACTATCAAGTATGTTACTGTGGTGACAGCTTGACCACTCGATTACTGTATCTTCTCCCATTCCACACTACTCGCTTCTCGTGTTTCCAGCTTTAGTTTTGCTTCAGTACTGCACATTTATTCCATTGAATTTGTGGATCATGTTATTTGAACTTCCTCTCTGGCATCTTTATGTTGGAATGAATGGCTAGTAATACCAAAGTATCTTACTTGATGTAAAAGAGAGCCTAGTTAATTGGTTCAACATCTACTGCTACGTAAAAGGACAAACCAATTAACCCTAGCTGCCAGGTACACATAACCAATGTGTGGTGCATCTCCTTCCTGCACCATATCATGATGTGAACATTCTCATGTTCCCAGCTTTAGTTTTGCTTCTATACTGCAAATTTATTCCATTGACTTTGTAGATCATGTTATTTAAACTTCCTCTCTGGCATCTTTATGTCGTAATGAATGACTAGTAATTCCAAAGTATCTTACTTGACGTAAAAGACAGCCTCATTAAGTGGTTCAACATCTACTATTACATAGAAGGACAAACCAATTAACTCTGGTTGCCGGATGCACATAACCAGTGTGTGGTGCATCTCCATCCCGCACCATATCATGATGTAAATATTATTATTTCTTAGCTCTTCAACATCGTATCCCACCTTTAAGGCTTTTCAAGTGTATCTTTGCTTTCGTAAAATTTAGATTTTATATGAGGACATCCTTCCGTAGAACCAACAACAAATATACACTGTGACTACTGGGTTTATAGATTGGTATGTAGTGATATTTCTTTCCTTTGGTGATATTATAGAATGATGAACAACCACACAGCTGCAACCATGCACTGTTCTGTAGTTTTGATTCTCAATTCATCCTAAAAGAATTTTGTGATTTGTACAAAGTAAACTGACATGAAGCTCGTTACCTTGTAGGTTTCACATGGTTGCATACCTTCATCAAATATGGTGGCTTGAGGTACGTGGGGAAGTAGAATTCTGCTTTCCAGAAGGTATATACAGCCTATTTTTCCGACTTCATTTAGGTAGAGCCATTAGACGACTTGGCCGCCGCGTCTGTAGCCCCGAGCACATACATGGATGGGACAAGAAGCCAGTAAGATTTCAACTATCAACTTCGGATGGCCAACTTGCTCAATCCAAGTGTTATCTAGACGAACCAGGAAGTTGGCTCCATTACCACGTAGGAGATTTTGCTATCAGGAGCTCCAGTGCACCAATCAAAATTAAGTTCTCAATGATACAGATCGACTGCACACACACAAAAGGGGGCCTCTGCGTTGACTCTGTTTCCATATGGCCCAAAGGCTTTAGGCCAGCAATTGCATCCTATCATCTCTTTTAGCTTATAATGGATGAGCGAGTTATAAGTAGTATTTTGCTGTCACAGCCTTGTGGATGTACATATTATTTATTCCTCATGTAATGCCAAGGGTGAGGTTTTTTTATCTTTTCCCCCTTGTAATGTATTTCTTCTTCTTTTTTGTCTATAAAATGAACATAGAAAAAAGAAAACATCCATTGGGAATGTATTTTGGTGTTATAGAGATCATTGCTTCTCGTTTTCTCTATCTCAGCTAATTACACAGGCCACAAATAGAACACATGTGAATATTTTATTGTATTTTAATTCCAATCAAATTAATGACTAACAAAAAAAAGTATTCAAATCATCCCAATTTAAATATTAATATTTTAAAATCAATTTAAGCGAGTCTTATCACTCGTGGGACCCGTTCTCCCCCATCCAGGATGCAGAACCGGCAAACCATTTAAGAGCCGTCAATTGCATTTGGGAGCCATTTATTACCACTCATTTTAAACGTACCGCTATGTCGATATACTCGAGGCAACATCATCGAGCGGTTGATATCGGACCCCCACGTGTCTCGTGGCCCCGCCACCCCTTCCCCCACGAGTTCTGAGAGCGCCTCAAATGGCATCCTGTCTCTCGTCGCGTACCCAAGTGCCTACCCAATTGCAAGTCCGGAGTACGTCGTGCAGAGACTTGTCAGAGTTAACTTTCGGCGACTCACCATTGGTGGGTAGGTTCGAAGGTCAGTTACGTCGAGTCGACGCAGGATGTGTCAGAGCGTCGGAGTTCCCGTCCGTAAAACCCGTCCGTAACCGTAAAACCCGTCCGTAAAACCCGTCGATCTCGAGCTTTTACTCACCCCTCTTGCCTCCGACCCCATTAAAACCAGCCACCAACGGACTGCGAGAAGGGTAGTTACGAAGAGCGAACTCTGATAACAACCCATGTGGGCCCCGCCCAGTTGAATCGAATCGAATCAGGCTAATCTCTGACCGTTCCCATCGGTGCAAGTTGCTTCGCCGAGCCACTCCGCGTCTTATAAACCATGTCTTTGCATTAATGTCGCCAAAACCTTCGAAATTGCATTTGAGGGTTTATGCACATGCAATCCGAGGAATACGGACGCACTTGATTGAATCTCTGACACGACGACAGTCGGGTGATAGGGCGATACGTGTAATTTTTGGTCGCCAAGGGGGTGCAATGCAAACTTGCCTCGTTAATATAAATAGGCTTTGATTGCTCCGTCGTGTGGTCAAGAGGCGAAACCCTTCTTCTCCTACTTTCTTGCGCTCGATCGCTGGCTACCATGGCGATGGAGATGGCGTCGATGGCGGCGGCGATCGGGGTCTCCGTCCCCGTCCTCCGCTTCCTCTTATGCTTCGTGGCCACGATTCCCGTGAGCCTCGCGTGGCGGCTGGTCCCCGGGACGCTACCGCGACACCTCTACGCCGCCCTCTCGGGGGCGGTCCTCTCCTACCTCTCTTTCGGCGCCTCCTCCAACCTCCACTTCCTGATCCCCATGGCCATGAGCTACGCCTCCATGCTCTTCATCCGCCGCTACGCCGGCGCTATTACCTTCTTCACTGGCTTCGGTTATCTCATCGGATGGTACGATCCTGCTCCGATTGATGCTCAATTCGAGCTTAATTTTGCTATATCACATTGGATCTGGTGGTTTATGTAGGTTCTTGTAGAAATCCTAATGGCTGGGAAGATTAGGGTGTTTTGATTTCGCGAGAGATAATTCCTTTATTTGGTCTCGGTTGTGTGGCGTGAAAAAATTCGTGATGTGCAGGAGTATCTTTCTACTTTTGGTGTGAGCAAACCATGTGCCATGCGGGGTCTAACAAAGACGCTTATTTCTTCCAAATTCAGTTCTTGCTTTATTCAATGCTAGTATCAGCATTATAGCGTTTAAAGACGGGAATAGGATAATAAATTTGAGCCTATAATTTCCATCCAATGTTATTTCAGAGCTAATATGACAACCAAGATAATTAACGCTGTCCATATTCAAGTTATGAAGAGGTATAGATTTGGAGATTGCTTGTATAACAAAATTAGTTCATGCAAAATATAGGTTAAACAATAACTTACCATCCAAAACATCCAAAGAAAGACTGCCAAAGAACAAATGGGGCCAAGAAGTAGTCAACGAGGGTGGATGGACATTAAAAGAGTATCAAAAGAATTATTTGCTGATGCTGAAAGAATTTATGGGATGGTTGGCAGTAAAGTAGCTTAAGAAGTTAGTCAAAGAAGGGTTGTTAATTATGCCACTGAATTAGATGCACTATTTTGAAATTTTGACTCATCAGCACTTACTTAAATTTTGACTTGATTCAGTCAAGAGAATTTTGAGTGGAGATGCATGAATGTGTGTTTTGTAAAGACAACAAAAACTAGCAAATTTATTTTTATTTTAATGAAAAGTGGAAAAAACTGTGACAGAATTCTATTCTGCTTTGATAGACCATCATACTATATTTGAATGTCTTTATAATCACTTGTGAGTCAAAGCAATAGTTATGGTGACACTCATTTCTCGCACTAGAACTTAACATACTTGTCAAAACTTCTTGTTCTTGCAGTTCTATGGATTTTAATGTGATTTGTGATGTATAACAATTATTAGAAAATAATCGAGTTAGGGTTGTAAATATAAGTGCTACAGATGGGCCGATGCGAGGAAAGGAAGTGATAACATGGGAGCTCCTCCAAGCGTTCCACTCGGTGGAGCTACTCTTGGATGAATTTTCAACGTTATTGGGGAGCCTGCTTATAATTTAGGTCCTAAAGATACTAGCACATCTCCTATTCATAGACCTGCAACTGCCTTAGAGATTCTTCTTTGACTTTGAAGAACCTTCTTAATAATTAAATCTCTTTCTCTGTTCCCTGCATGATTAGTGTGTATGTCCTACTAGCATTATGAATACATTGATCCGAAGCTAGAATTTCTGCATTAGCACTCTATTTGTAGGATCAGGCACGTCTTGTAGCTACATCGTGCAGGTGTATGTGCGCTTGTTTGATTTGATGATTCATGATAACACTCTTTTGATTTAGTTCTTACTATTAGCTTTGAAGTTGCTAATCATGCTCTTTTCTTGGCAACCTTTTCTAATTACCTTATTTCTATGTAGCCATGTATATTATATGAGTGGGGATGCATGGAAGGAAGGAGGGATTGATGCAACAGGTAATGAGGCTTGGCTTGTGTATTCATTAGTAAAATTTAGTTTTATATGTTTTCTTTTCTTGCCTCTTAATTATAAGTTTGACCCCAAGAGATGCATTGCGTATATCTTATTTTCAGGTCAATATTAGTGGACTTCATTTGATTTCCTAACTTGTGCTTAAGGGAAATCTGCTGAATAGAACTCATCTCATCTTCTTGTCACATGAAGTAGGAGATTGTGCAGACAAAATGCAGATAATTTGCTTGGACGTATTTCTTAGACCTGAAAGGAACAGCTTATCTGAGTCTCTAACGTTTGACTTTTGGGGAAGTAACTAATTTTTCAGATGTTTACTGTAAAAATTAGCATGAAACATGCATCATAATTAACAAATATGAACCCTAAACAACTGGCATACATCAATATCAGTTAGTGATCGAGAGATTCTTGAACTAATTGTTACTTTTCCTAAATTAGTTTTATGGTTTATGATGATGGATTCATATATTAGTTTTAGAAAAATATGAGGCAAAGTGAACTGATTCCTCTGAAACTTTTCACCAATTAGATTTGGTCCTTCTTTCTATCACACTAAACAAGCTTGTTGCAAATAATTTTTTGAACCACCTACCTTTTTTTATCTCAGATTGTTTTTATAAAATAAAGGAAAAATGTGAAACATGAATTTTCTGAATATTTCCCCAATCTTACACCTTGTTTCTTGCATGTTGATGAAGAGAGCATATGGATACATCTTGGCATATCTAGCTATTGTCAAGAAACAATCTGAAAGCAGATGTATCAAAATATTTGTTTTTATACTTTAGGAAAGGAAAAAAGTTTAGCTATGATAAATGTTAAACAAATCTGACCTCAAAGGCAGAGCTTGATCTTTCTGAAACCTTAGTTCCCATTGAAAATGCTCGATGGTGGAACAAAGAGCTTTTTGATTCATAATGTATGCTTTTGAGAAATCTTGGGCCAAAACAGAAAGCTTACAGCATATACAAATGGTATGGGGCATTGTTACTCTTCTATGGGTCTAGTTGATATGGCACTTGCCACGTGGCATTCCCTTTCACGTGCAGCAACAAACTAAGATTTGTAGGATCCATGCATTAAGTGACTCATCCTGTGTTTTTTAGTTTTTGCCGAATACTGTTATGACCACAGGAAGATATTAAGTTAATCTAAGGGAAACTTGACTGAGCCTCACCTAACATTAAGGAATTAGTTATGTAATCACGAGTATCCTAGAGAAAGCTTTTGTTGACAGTCATGGCTTTTTCAGCCAAGTCATGATGCTTGGACATGGAAGTTCCACAGGGACCCACATACATCTTTCCTTGGCAGTACAAGTATTGTCACATTGATAGTATCTAGTAGCCATGAGACATAGTTCACCTCCTGAATTTGATTTGTGTTTCTGCTTTACTGATAAGCAAGGGCAAAGCTGATGTTTTTCATATTAACACTGCTTGGGCTTCTAGTAACATGAACCTATGTCAAAGATCAGAGATATGAACTCCTGGTGATTGCATCTGCTAGAACAAGATATCACTTCTTTGCGGAACATGCACTACGCCGCACTGCATTGGGATGACTCTTTATTAGTTTAATTACTACCATCTGGGAAGTCTGGTTTAGAAGTATCCAACTGTGAAGTTTTACATTTTGTACTCATTGAGTCAGCAACCTTTGGAAGTTCAACTCTTAAATGCCTACTCAAAAGGACTTCTTTGGTAGCAGACAATCGAACATTAGTGTATGTTTTTGAGACATGGAAGTAGTATCATTCAATGTGTACCTTGCTTTAATGGTGACTCAGATAATTTCCCTTCTCCCATTTTAGGAGCTTTAATGGTGCTGACTCTCAAGGTTATATCATGTGCAATAAATTACAGCGACGGGTTACTAAAGGAAGAAAGCTTACGTGAGGCTCAGAAAAAGAATCGATTAGTTTGTTGCCCCTCTTTAGTTGAATATATTGGTTACTGCCTCTGCTGTGGAAGTCACTTTGCGGGTCCTGTATATGAGATGAAGGATTATCTTGAATGGACAGAACACAAAGGAGTATGTGCAGCATGTCATTTTCCTTTGCATTTCTAAAGCAGATTAACTGTTTTCCTTTCCTCCAGGTTATGTTCTCTGGCTAACAATTTTTTGATTTTGTTCAGATTTGGGCTTCTTCCGCTAACAGTCCATTACCATCACCTCTTGGTGCAACATTACGAGCTCTACTTCAAGCTGCTATATGTATGGGCTTGTACTTGCAATTAGTACCACATTTCCCACTTTCTCGGTTCAACGAACCCATATACTATGAATGGGGTTTCTGGCACAGGCTGTTCTACCAGTACATGTCTGGATTTACAGCCCGTTGGAAGTACTACTTTATCTGGTCAATCTCAGAAGCTTCAATTATCATATCTGGGTTTGGTTTCAGTGGCTGGTCAGATTCCTCTCCTCCCAAGCCACAATGGGACCGTGCAAAAAATGTTGATATTCTTGGTGTGGAGTTTGCAACTAGTGCAGTTCAGTTGCCTCTTGTATGGAACATCCAAGTCAGCACTTGGTTACGCCACTGTGAGTTTCCTAACTTAGGTTTGAGAGGGATTTGGTTTTTGTATTATGTCTTCATTTGTTAGATTCAGAAGCAGAAAGGTCAGCATGTGCTTCTCTATAGGCATATATCTTGTTGGCCAATTTCTTAATTAGAGTGGTTGCTTATGTGGATTGTGCGGCACTTTGCTGCTCCTGCCTGAGAGCCTCTTGGATATATAGGTTGACATGAAATTTGCATATGGACCGTTTTAGCTCGCTGGTGTTTATTAATGTGTGCACACATATATTTGCTTTCTTGTGCACATGCTTTGCTAGAAGTGGATGTTACAACACAACCTAGTTGTGATAGGGAAGCTTTGACATTAGTCCTTATGAACTCCATTCCTCACCTGTTGAACATGTTCACCGTTTGAACCAAGGTTTTAAATTTCGAATTGTATCGCCCGTACCAATTAGTACATGTCGGTCCACCAGCTGATCGGTACGCGGACCGCTTGCTACCAGGTGGTATCAGTTGGCGGACAGAACGAGGCATGACGACGAGGAAGGCGAGGCTGTGATGCTCGTTGAACGGAGAATGCATTGCGGAGAAGAGAGTTGGACGTCGTGGGACATGAAGAAGCACTCCATCGGGCAAAATGTGGTAGGGGGCGGAGGGATTGTGGCCGCTGTGGTTGGGGAGGTCGCAGTCGATGGTGAAGGGATCCTAGCTTGGGTAGGACTGTTGCTTCGTCTTCTCGCTCTCACTGTCATCTTGGTCTTCTTCCTCGTAGTTGTTGAGGGCGACAGCGGCGGGGGCGCGGGAGATGAGCTCGCCTTGGGCTAGATCCCCATCGGATCCAGCTGTCGTGGGAGCATTGCGGAGTGCCTCGCGGGGGATGAGTTGGAGCTGGGGATGGAGGTGACGCGTTGCGTTCTTGCCCGTTCCACCATCACCCCGTTTCCATCTCTCAAGATGGAAAGGGGATATTTTTATAAACAAATGTATATAAACATGTATATATATATATATGTTTATATATATATATATGTTTATATATATATATATGTTTATATATATATATGTTTATATATATATATGTTTATATAAACATATGTTTATATTTTTAACATATATATATATAAATACATATACTGAGCGGTATGCTAGGGCATATCGCTTGGTATGCCGTACCTTGTCATACCAAGCAAAACTCGATACATTGGTACGGTATAAAATTAAAAGTCTTAATTTGAACCAGGATTCTCAATTTGTGTACCACTCGGTACAGGCAATACGTATCGGTCCAAGAAGATATCGGTATGCGAACCGTCCTCTTCCGGGTAGTACTAGTGTTTTGATCGGTATCGAGGTATATTGCCTCGGATTTCAACCGTTACCGAGGTATACCAATCGGTACGCCTTGGCGTGGTAGGTGAAGGTATTTTTAAGGTTTTAGGACATACCGATGGTATATATTAGTACGCACCGTATCGAGCAGAGCTCAGTACGCCGATACGGACCGATATTCAAAACCTTGGTTTGAACAATAATTAATGAAGTAGATGAACTCCTAAGGACACATAGAAGTGTAGAATAATTCGAATGCAACTATCAACTTTGAGAAGAATGGTAAAAGGAGCTCAATTTTTTGGCTGAGGTTATGCTTGTTTTTTCAGTTTAATTAGGTGGTCATGGTGATTACTAGTTTACTAGTAATCTATGATATGCCAATTCTTTTACTATTACATAATGCTAAAGTTTCTAAACTTTAGCTAAATGCTTCTTGGCTTTGCCATAATCTTCTATTTCAGTAGTATGTACTGATCAATCTGCTAAGAAAGTGAAATGATTTGTTAAGTAGAGCAAGTAATCTGAGAGGTCATGTTGTTTCAGATGTCTACGAGAGGCTCATTCAGAAAGGGAAGAAACCTGGATTCTTTCAGTTGCTGGCAACACAGACAATTAGCGCCGTTTGGCATGTGAGTTATGCATGAGCTTTTGCTGGTAAAATTATGAATGCAATAATGCGGTGTTATATACTGGGAAAAGTAAACTTCATTTTACCAGTTTTGGACTGTTAATATATATTTGATTTTTATGCAAGTTTGCTTGCAAGTATTAGCTTAATAAGGATCAATATAGTTCTCTATGGTTCACATGGTATTTCTTTCTGGGGCTAATATCTAATCTTTGAGATAATTTCGAGTATCTTTCAACTTATCTTGAACTTTACTCCCACAATGTTGTCTCAATATAATCCATGGAAGTCCAGGAAGATGGAGATTTGTGTTTCTGCATTATAGATCCATGAAGGTTTTGCTTTTGATATCATTGAAAAGCTCATTTTGGATGTCATAATAAACATTTTCATTACTAGATACACTTTTAAGATAACCAGGAAAACAGATGATCTAGATTAACTTCTATTCGTAAGTGACTACCTGCAGCAGAAAATGTTTATTGCTTACAAAATTTCTCAGTAACATTAATTTCTCTCCATGTCTAAACAGGGATTGTATCCTGGATATATTATATTCTTTGTTCAATCAGCATTGATGATTGCAGGTTCACGAGGTAATTTTCTACCAAAATTTTGTCTAGGCTAAGCTGTCTTGTATTGCATTTATTCATGAATTTATGCAAACTGCTTGAACACTCTTTTCCGTTTGTTTATGTCCTTCCTTTCCATTGAACAGTAATCTACAGATGGCAGCAAGCTGTTAACACGAAGAATTTTTTCCTCAGAAAGATGCTAACGTTTACAAACTTCGCCTACACTCTGCTTGTCCTCAACTACTCCTGCATTGGCTTCATGGTTAGATATTGAACGATACTTTTCCTATTTTGTGCATATAGATATGCTTTGGGTTTGCAAACAGCACTCTACATATTGTTCAAAGCTCATCTTTTTTTTTTTTTTATATTTGGGCAGTTCTTAGTGTCCTTTTCCATCTGTGACTTATAATGGTTACTTGGGCCATTTCTCCACATTTTTTGACAGAAAGTAGTTTGTGAAGTAGCCTTTACATTTGCTCGTTTAGTATGGTGCAGGTGTAAAATTGCATCAGGAAACATGATATCAGACTCCTAAATGAAAAAATAGTTGTGTGAAATAGGGTTTTTCTTTCATCTGCAGAAGAGGCATTTATTTAATTATTTCCTTGTTTTGAAGGTCCTGAGCATGAAAGAGACCCTTGCAGCTTACCAGAGTGTATACTTTGTTGGCACTGTTGTTCCAATCATAGTTATCCTGCTCGGTTACATTATTAAACCAGCTAGGCCTGTGAGGTCTAAAACTCAGAAAACCCACTAAGAGAAAACTTGTCCATTTTATTGTGATGGGAGAAGAGGTGAATGAATATTCAAGCTTCTGGTTCCTGGGGGTTTTTCCTGCATTTGAAGCCGGTAAAGCCATTTGTTTGTTCCAGTGTAGCTTTCTTTATTTCTAGTTTCTGGGTCTTATGTAAACTATACACTCTTGGCTTGAGTCCTATTATTTGATTTGCTAATTTGTATTGATGGTATGTTCAACATTTTTATGCAAAGCGATTGGGAGTAAAGACATCATTTTAGAGCTGAAATGCTATCCCCTGTGGCTGATTGAGCAGAAAAGCTCATTTGTCTGTTTCTCTTCTGTAATTTAGGTTTAGCAGTCAACCCATTGCATTTCATGTTTGATCCTGTGGTATTATAGCTGAAAAGATCAAAGCTTCTGGATATTATTTCTTTAGGTATATCAGAGTAGATAAAAGCGACCGGATTTTTGAGTTATGAAAATGATCTCTCTATATTTAATATAGAGATAAGATTTCATATCATTGACCTTCCTAAACCTTGCATTTGGAGAATAGACCGAAAGGACTCACAGCTAGTGTTTTCTGCCATTGTTTCTGCATCGTATCTTACATCATCTAATTAGAAGATAGCTACTGGATATACATGTGTAGAGAAACTTTGGTAGATGGAGTAGGTTCTTTATGCAGATGCCAATGCTTCTTTATTAATCATCGGCCATGTCAATTGTTGCTTGACATTTACATTAATTAGCTTTAATCCTCTGCATGACCCTTTGTTGTCTATATGTTCTTCCATGTAATACGGCTCGATCATATTTTTGTTGCTAAAAGATTCTCCTTGTTGGTTTCTGCTACATTAAACAATTCCCAATTCATTTCATGGTCGGTGCAATCAAAGGTTTTCGAGTGTTTTGGTAAAGAGTTCAACCAGATTTTGTTGGGGCAGCATTTGGAAGAAGCTGTATGTGGTATGATAGCGGATCTATGGCTAATCATTGATGTAGGCGAAGTTGACCTTCTGATGGTATTTATCTACTGGCCAATTTGCCAACCCTTGTTATATTTTGTCCCCGTAAAATGAGAGGAACTCAAAGTCAACATTGACTAGGAGTTCACTTTGGATGTGAGAAGAAGATGAAACCATTGTTTACCATTTATTTCATTAGGTGGACTTTTAGAGGGGCAGCTCTTTCGAAGGGGTCTCGTCAAGGAAAAGCCAATCTACATACATGTTCCCAGTCAATCTTGTTCTTGGTCTATTCCATTCCAATGTTGACAGTGTGGTGTGTGCTTTTATTATTTATTTACTTCATTATAAAAGACCAAGAAAAAAGATGGCTGAAGTCAGACCTACCAGGAAGTGCCTCTGCTGACAGTGGGGTGGTGCATTACTATCTTTTTTCCATGGTAGGTCTGACTCCACCAAAGTAGTAGGAACTTGTAATGCCATATAATTGGATGTAAGGTTCTCTGCCACTCGAATGATGATGATCACACTTGGGTTTCTGATTGGACAAAAATGACTTTAAAAGGCCTATCAAAACTAAAAGCTTTGGCATCCAGAATTGCATATCTTAAAGCAACCATTAACTGGTACTGGCTTAGCCATATTATTCTTTTTATCCCCTTTCAATCTATACATACTACTTGTATCTTTCTCATGCTTTGCGCTGTTTCACATGGTCTCGTGTATCCCTCTCAATCATATACAAATATTTTACTTGGCATGTGTTACGGTTATCTCACATTTAGGTGTCATTTGCTACCACCACGCTGTCAATTAGGAATACTTAAGCCTTCCAAACTCATACCCCCCCCACCCATGTGCTTGCTTAATGTTGATAAAGTGGTCTTTTCTAATGATGACTTAACCACCGTTGATGTCAACGCTTGACTCGTCGTTTGTTGAGTTCCTGATGCAAGTCATCGTATGCCACAAGTCATCAAGTCGATGCCAGCAAACATTACACCTCACTGTGTTTCAGCTGCGGGGTTGACATCAATGAGACAGCATCGGGATCCGGAGATATATATATATATATATATATATGCAGACCTCTCACCAACTTAGCTGACATTTTAAATGATCCAACTATAGCCACCACAGCTTCATCGGCTCTCGATGAGCCAGCCTTCGGTGCTTGATTCCGTGAGGCTCTTGAATAAACTATTTATCATAGCCTAATAAAAAAGAATCAGTGAGTCTGATCCATTCCTTCGTTGGTTGGGTCTCTTCTTTATCTCTTTCCTTGGAACCTGAGAAGAAGTTTTTTAGCTTCTAATTAACTGCAAAATGTCTTCCATTGATTTTAGCTGGCAAAATCACCCGAGTTAATAGTAGCAGCTGAGTACCTGTTTTAGAGGACTTGAGATTTGGTTCCCAAACAATGCCAGGAGTCGGTGGCACGCAGGAAGTGATGGCCGAGGATTGAGATATATGAACTAATTATTTATGTATGAATATATGCTCGTCTCTTCCTATCATTCATTCAATTTGTCTGTGCATGTACAGACCATAAACAAAGACCGTTGAGGTTTGATCCATACGAAGACATAAAGCAATTAAGCATCATTGTAGTATGGTCATGTGGTTGAGTCCTATGACAGATTTAAGGACGCTTTCTTATAAATCAAGCATGATTTACGAAGAAATCTTGCTTACTGTAGCCTGCAAAAAAAAAAGGATCAAAACAGTATTATGTGATGAGATGTCTTCTGCTCGAGTATTGAGTGTTACCCCAATGCTGAGCCCGATCTTACTGCAATGACAAAACCTTCCTCGTTAGGGAGATTTTGAAATCCCAAATTTCTTCAAATTTTGTTTCAAGTTGGAATCGATTGTTAAATTATTTTTAAAAAAGTGATTTCAAGTGCGAAATAATTTTTTTGAAATATCGTCTAATATCCTACGATCAATATTCATCTTCATCATTTATTCTTTTAATAAAAAATATAAAATATACATGTCATGTCATGACTAAAAATAAAACTAGAATTATATTTTTAGAGGCTATCTTTTTTTAGAAAATAAAAATTACAAATAGGAGTTACCATCAATCTTTTAATGAACTATGAAATTTCTTGAGGTCAAATAATCCCTAACTATACCGTACATACAACATCATCAATCATCATCATCATCATCATCATCATCATCATCATATATATATATATATATCAACGAAATAAGAGGTATTAACCAAAAAAAAAAAAAAGTCACATCAACATATTATTGATATGGGAGAATCACAACTCACGCGTGAGCCACGCCACACAACCTTTTTATTCTTGTGATGGATCGCCTCTAGTACCAAGATTCCTTCCCCTGTATCCGCCCGTGATGCCAACATTACTTTGCTCTTCTCAACTCATGCAACTCAAGCAAGCTTAAAATAATCACATTTAACCCTCTTTTGTCATGGAATTGTTATCCTAACGTTACCGATGGGCCAAGTTTCCATGTTTCCTCGAAGGATTCAGCAACGTTGGCACGAATCTCATCGCTGATCGCTGCTCATCCGACGGATACCACACCTTCGTAATAATACGTACACTCGTATATGACTCCGGTGGACCCACGGGAGATAAAATTACGGCACCTCCTTAACGTACCAATGATGCGTCGTCCCCTCACACCACGCCCGGCGGGCCCCGTGGAGTGGTGTGACACGACGCCGTAGGGTGCGCCGTCGCTTTCCCGGGACCGCGTGGCGGCCGTCGGGTTCGCGAGCTGTCGGTGGCGGCGGGCCCCGTCCTGACCCTACCTCCCGACGTCACCCGAAATTTTCACCGAGAATTTTCACCGACACGCGGGTCCCACGCCGGGTGAGAGGGCGGCCGGGCGCGCGGGCCCGTCGTGGTCGTCGCGATCGCCGCTGCCGTTTCACCGGAAGGAGGGAGAGGAAGGAGCAGAGCGTTTCTGTTTGTGAGAGGGGTTGGCGACGTGGAACAGTAGTGGTTACGCAGCGGTCGGGCGGGCGGCCGCAGCGGCTTGACTTGTGGGGGAAGCCTACAGCTGCCGCAACAGCATTTCTTTTTTATTCTTATTCTTATTGCCTTGCCTACTTTTTCCCTTTGCCACCACCACCAGCCTCTTTCTCTCTCTCTCTCTCGATCACTGTGATGCTTTTGGTAATTGTTGTGGGGGAAGGAAGGTGAGAAGCTAAAAGAAGAGCCGCTTATTGTTTACTTACTTCTTGACTTCTTTACTATGTATGTGGGTATATATAGATTCGCTTCTGTCTCGGTTGTTCCCTTCCTTCCTCAACTATCCCCTCTCCTTACCCAAGCAAGCAAGAAACCTTTCGTCTCTTCCTCTAGAGTTTAGCTCACGCTTAATTGACTTCGACGGGGCATGTTCTCGATTGACTTCTTCCCTTTGCGGGTCTTGGAAGAAATCTAGCTTGGGGGTGAAATCCAGTGGCGTGGCTTTGCTTGCTTCTCTTGTAGATCCTCTCGATTCCGAAGATCTAAGGAGGAAAATGCGGTCGAAGACAGGCGGCAGGCCGGCGACGTTCAGCCCCATAACGGAGTCGCCGCCGGCGGTGGAGAAGGCCGCGGGGTGGGAGGTCAGGCCGTGCGGGATGCTCGTCCAGAAGCGCGGCGCCGACGCCGACGCCACGGCCGCTCCCGTGCCCACCATCCGCGTCAAGGTCAAGCACGGCTCCGTGTACCACGAGATCTACGTCAGCTCGCAGGCCACCTTCGGTAAGAACTCCGACAGATCCTTGGGCGACGTTTTCATTTGTTCCACACCAAGATGGTCGGCGAATTGATTGAGCGGCGGCGGTGGCTCATAGGGGAGCTGAAGAAGGCGCTGTCTGCCAAGACGGGGCTGCACCCCTTGGACATGAAGCTGCTGTACAAGGACAAGGAGAGGGAGTCGACGGCGTTCGTCGACACCGCCGGCGTGAAGGACAAGTCCAAGGTGGTGTTGGAGGAAGACCCCACGGCGCAGGCGAAACGCCTGCTCGAGATGCGCAGGACCGACAAGATGGAGAAGGCCGCCAAGTCCATCGCCGCCATCAGCCTCGAGGTCGATCGCCTCGCCTCCAAGGTAATCTCCCACCCAGCACCACAATTGGCCAGCCTTCCCTTGTCCTGATCTCAAGAGCAATCTCTACATGATCGCTGCTCCGCGCGGGCATTGGCTGGATCAGGTGTCGGCGCTAGAGGCCATCGTGAACAGAGGTGGGAGGGTGGTGGATCATGATGTGACCAATCTCATCGAGTCTTTGATGAACGAGCTGATCAAGTTGGACGCCGTCGTTGCCGACGGGGATGTGAAGCTGCAGAGGAGAATGCAGGTCGAATCCATCGTTCTCTTTGTTTGTTTGCTCATTTTGATTGGTTGCTGATTGATTCTGTGCTGAGAACAGATCAAGAGAGTGCAGAAGTATGTCGAAACCTTGGACGCGGTCAAGATCAAGAACGCGATGCCAAGAGCGAAGGTCCAACCTAGCAAAGAGCAGCCGCAGCAACATCCGACTCAGCCTCAGGATCAACAGCGACATCCAATTCAGCAGCAAAAGAGGGATTCGCAGCCAACACGGAGGCCCTATCAACAACAGAAGCTTCAGCAGCCACAGGTGGTGGTGACGACGAAGTGGGAAACATTCGATTCCCTCCTGTTCATGCCATCCACCTCCACGTCCACCGCGGCCGCCTCGTCCGCTCCACATGCAAGGTTCGACTGGGAGCCATTTTGAGTGTTCGACGAATTGCCTTGAGGCCAGGAGTGTGTGTGATAATGTCCAGTTGCCGTTTCCAGCTCTGATGAGATCCTCCTGAAGACCACTTTCTCGTGCTCTATTACTATTCTTTCGTGTGTATATCCAGCCACTGTCTATCTACTCTTTTGCAAGGGGGTCTATCTAATTTAGCTCCATGAGAAATAAATGGGACTCATCACGAGCCCAGTTCCAAAGAAACAAGAGTGATGGTAAATGATGTCAGGCGCGATCGAGATCCCTTTCTTCTTCGACCATCAGTGTGTGTGCGCCTTTTTAGGGGGATGAGTATGGCAACAAAGACCAATCATGGGAAGTGGGACTTGGCGAGGTTGAGGACCAATTCTGCTTCGATGTTAGTGGATCTCAGTGGGAGCTTACGATTCTTTTTGTTTCTTGTGCCTCCAATCACGAGTCGAGGCTACTGAGATAGTGCGATCAAACACGGTTGCTGCTAACTTTGATGGAAGGCCAAATGAACCACACGCAGGCTTCGCTGTGTTCGTGGTGGCTGCCATGTGCTGGACTCCGATGGGGGCCTCGCCGTGCCCACATTCGTTAAGACTCGTCGGCGTGTAGTAGCTTGTGACATATGCGTGAGTGGTTCGACCACCAATCTCCACGGCTGGATTGATTGCGAAGGACATGTGTTGGGTCATAACGAGAGTGCCGTGCGGAGCGAGAGCAGGTAATATGTCGTCGAATGCTTCAAATTACACCATCGCCGGAAGGAATTTAGTATGCTTGAAATGCTGCTGTCTTGAATCGGATGACAGAATTGATGGCCTGCAGAATTCTATTTGTTGTGGTGGTATTGTTGTCCGGTTGTCCTTTTAGGTTCATTCACTCCGGGGTGGGTTGTGCTCAAGATAGATAGGTCGAATACCTACCTACCTACTTACCTACCTGTATTTATGGCCTACCTAATACGCTTCTTCAGGGCATGGAAATGGTGGTGGGCAGCGTCAGCTGGTGAGGTGAATGAATGTGTTACGATGACAGTATCGGTTGACCTAATTCTACCACCTAATTAAGTCACCTAAATAAACTGGGGTGGGAGACCTCATCTTTAGTTGGAGAGCAGCAACATTTGAAGCCAATCAGCAGGACCATTAATTGATGTGGTATTTTCAATTCTTGTGCCAATTGGGAAGATATAACAAAAGCTCAACCTATGCTGACACTTCTTGTGCCAATTGAATGGTAGATTTTGTACAAACTATAAATTATTTTTTATTTTTTTAAATTTAATTAAACATATAATTTTTTTACACATTAATTAGAACTTATGATTTTGTTAATGTTATAATGATATTATGTGTATTTTTAGTATTTATTTATCTCTCACCTCTAGTCATATACGAATGATTATTGAATTTCTATCGATCTGATTTAAGAGACTAAATAAATTTAAATATTTAAAAAATAAATTAGATTTATATATTGGAAACAATTTAACAAAAAAAATTTGATCCATTAGAGCTAGTAAAATTTTAGGAGTATTTTATCTAATTTTTTTTATTATTGGACTTTTACCTAATGATATCCCCTAATTAATTTTTATCTTAAGACTTTTTATTATTTTAACGAAAATATCTTTTTTTAAAGATAAAATGTAAATTTAATCTTCAATCGCCATATGGGGATTTGCACTCCCATCAGTCTCTTCCACGACACTGCCAATGCTTCAGCACGCGCATATCCACGTAGTAGACGACGACGACGACGACGACGACACATCCTCCCTCGGCCAACCAAAGCTTAGGAGTTCGTTTTCTAGCGATCGTCCTCTTTTTCAGGTGTGCGATGCACCAACAACTGCTGCTACAGCGCCCCGTCGGCAGAAACCTCGCCTACGTCTACACATCTCCGGATGTCGACACATCCACCGATCGCACCGTACCCCCAGTCAGAGCGGTGGGCGGGGGGTTGCGGAGCGGTAACGAGGCGGATAAACCTCCCCGTTTCTTCCTTACCGCGTTGAGGTCCGGAGGTCCCAACCCATACGAGGTGACATCCCCCTGTTCCTCTTGCTCTCCCTCACCGTCCACCTCAATGGCAGACGTCTGCCATCGATGATTCCGGTCGGGTTAGTCTGCCGCCAGACCAAGTCATTCCGATTCGCTCCCGTGATGGTAGCGCTCTAAAGTCGGAATCACCCTCGATTTAGCGGAGCAGTTTGGGAACTTTTCCAGCTTTATCGGGGCATTATCGTCATTCCATATTCGAATCGTCGCTTTCCCTGACGTCGACGTCGTCCCGGCCCACCGGGTCGAAAAGACTACATTGCCCCTCTCCCTTACCTCAAAAGCAAGAACGACGACACGCCGGCGCACGTGCGTTGGAGACAACTGCTACGGCGAGGAATTACCGATTTCGGTGTCACTGTCGACGGCAGTGAGTGGACCGTCTCGGCCCGGCCGTAAACCCGGCCCTGTGATTCATTCCTTGTCCACTTGTAGTGGTTGTAGAAGCTGCCTCTGTTGCTGCCTCCTCTTGTTAGCTGATTCCCATCACCAAATCCCACTTTCTCCCCTGTTTTTAACGATAGCCGATGTCTTCCTCTTCCTTCCTCCATTTGGGAACAAAAGAAGAGGCATAGTCTCTCTCTCTCCTCTCTCTGCTCTTCGCTTGGATCAGTGGGACGACAGCGTTTCCGAGCCATGGTGGAAGGGGCCGAGCCAGTCGCTGACTCCGGTGACGGTGGTACCGACGGATCCGCGGAGCACTGGCTCTCCCGCACCCTCCTGCTCGTCCCCATCGCCATTGAGAAGGCCAGGTCCGCCAAGGGCTTCGCTGGGCGGTGGAAATCTATCGCCGACAAGCTCCAGAGTCTGCCCCCCTGCCTCTCTGACCTCTCCAGCCACCCTTGCTTCGCCCGCCACGCCCTCTGCCGCGAGCTGCTCCAGTCCGTCGTTACCACCCTTTCCGAAGCCGTCGAATTGGCCGACCGATGCGGCTGCGATGGGGACGGGCGCTCCCTCGGCAAGCTCCGGATGCAGAGCGACCTCGATGCCCTGTCAGGCAAGCTCGACCTCAATCTCCGTGACTGCGGGCTTCTGGTCAAGACTGGCGTCCTAGGTGAGGCGGCGCTCCCTCCGGCCGGCGCCGCACGGCCCGGCGAGGCGGAGCTCGCCAGCTCGAATCTCGGCGAGCTGCTCGCCCGCCTTCAGTTCGGCCACTCCGAGGCGAAGCTGCGGGCCTTGGATGGGTTGTTGGAGGCCATGAGGGAGGACGAGAAGAGCGTGGTGGCGGCCTTGGGCCGAAGCAATGTCTCCGCCCTGATACTACTATTGACGACCACCTCGCCGATGGTCAGGGAGAAGGCCGCAACTGCGGTGTGCTTGCTCACTGAGTCGGGAAATTGCGAGAGTTTGCTGGTCTCCGAGGGAGTGCTGCCGTCGCTCATCCGGCTTCTGGAATCTGGGAGCTTGGTAGCCCGAGAAAAAGCAGTGATCTCGCTTCAGAGGCTGTCCATGTCCGCCAACACCGCCCGTTTGATCTCTCGCCATGGTGGAATTCGCCCTCTAATCGAAGTCTGTCTGATCGGGGACTCTATTTCTCAGTCAGCCGCTGCCGGTGCGCTGAACAACCTCTCTGCAGTGCCCGAATCCAGGCAGAGTCTCGTGGATGAGGGAGTCGTTCGTGTCATGATCAATCTGCTTGATCGTGGAATCGTGTTGGGATCGAAGGAGTATGCTGCTGAGTGTTTGCAGCACTTGACTTCCAGCAACGAGAGCCTAAGGGCATTGGTCGTGTCGGAGGGAGGAATTCGGAGCCTTCTGGCATACCTTGATGGACCATTACAACAGGAATCTGCAGTTTGTGCATTGAAGAATCTGGTAGGATCTGTTTCTATGGATAGTCTCCTCTCGCTTGGTCTGCTTCCTCGCCTGGTACATGTGTTGAAAGATGGATCTTTGGGCGCGCAGCAGGCTGCTGCAGCTGCCATTTGTAAGATTTCCAGCTCGGTGGAGTCCAAGAGAATTGTTGGAGAGTTTGGTTGCATACCCTTGCTGGTAAGGATGCTCGAGGCCAAGAGTAGCAGTGGAAGGGAGGCCGCCGCACAGGCAATTGCTAGCTTGATGACCCATCCACATAACAGTAGCGAAGTTAAGAAGGATGGGAAGAGCGTGCCAAATCTGGTTCAGTTGCTCGATCCCAGCCCTCAGAATACAGCGAAGAAGTATGCTGTGTCCTGCCTTCTAATTCTGTCGTCGAGCAAAAAATGCAAGAAAATGATGATTTCATATGGTGCAATTGGTTATCTCAAGAAGCTGTCAGATATGAATGTTCCCGGTTCGAAGAAGTTGCTCGAGCGATTGGAACAACGGAGGTTGCGGAACTTGTTCAGCAGGAAATAGATTGAAGTTCTCCCTGCTTTTGAACTTACGAGCTCCATGTCTCGCTGACTCCTTGAAACATAAACCAGTGAGAAAGGAGGATGTATACTCTAATCTAACTCTGGCCTTTTCAGAACTATATAAACTGCAATCCAGACTGAGCTATTTCTTGTAAATGTTCAAGAAGCTCGTATTTCTCTTTGGTTTCTAATTATCCTGCATTGTTGTTTTGTGAGTTGAAATTGTTCTCCTAATCTGTTTACCTGGTTTGGCTGTTCCAATCGAACATATTTCCTTCTCTGTTTTCTCTGGCTAATTGACAAGTCTGTAATCAAACTGATCACCGGATCTGCATGTTATTTGTGAACTTTTTACTCCTTCACATTTATTTTTCTGAAGTGATAAATTGAGGTAAGAAAGGACATCTAGTTCTTCCATTACAGGTTCCTTTTTGTTGTGAAGGATTTAACTTTTAGGCTATCCATGTCACAGCGATGGGCTGCTATTGGAGGGAAACAGAAGATATAATTTGGTAAAAGTAACAAGTCTCCGTGTTGCCTGCCAGTACCTCAATGATTATCTTGGCTTGCCCACTATCATTTACATCAGGTACATCTTCTATCATTTTCAACGGATAAAAATAGTCAGTATTCTCTAATGTCTTCTAAAGATTAATCATATCCATGGGGGTAACAATGGTAGTCCTGTCATGCATTTATTTATTCATATGCTAGTTCATTGTGTAGCATGTTCCTGAAACTGGTCCCTCTTGGCTTATGTGAATCTCAATAGATCTTATCCTTGTGCGGTACAGTAACTCTTCCTCTTTCATTTCTGGAAATTTATATATGTGATCTTCTGATTTATTTTTGACACAGGTATGCTTCGCTCTTCAATTTCCATTCATCTTTTGGCAGTGAGTGGCGTAAAACTAACAAGTGTCAGAATTAGGCAAATTTCAATTGTTATCTGATCTTAAAAAACACACTACAATGTCTCTTTACCATAACTTTTTTGTGTCATTTGGGATGCCTGACTTTTTTTTTTTTTGTTGAGACAAAATTTAATAGGATGGCTGCAATAATTTTCTGGCCTAAAGAAATTTGCGACAACAAAACCCAAGTATCATCATAATTGTTGAAGATATTTTTTTGAGGCAGGCAGACTATTTCATTTTGACCCACTTCATTTAGTACTAGTGAATTGATGGAAATAAGGTCTTGACCTACTACCTACTTGTAATCAAACACCATCTTTATTGTTTCTTTTATTGTGTATGCCAAGTGGATCTTCATCTCTTTGTCATGACATCAGTGCTTAGTTGAGCTGTTGAATTGATCTCATTTAACTAAGTAGGAACCAGAATACACTGAAGCACTTATTTTCTTGATGAACTTAATTTGGTTTTGCAGCATGTGCCTTGAGGCTGACTAATCAATGAACTTCACATGATCCTTCATTTGTAAGTTGAAGGCCAGTATCCTTCCACTTCCCTTCTCTGCTAGTTGATGAGCACTTGTATTAGTTTGCATGTGCTATCATTCTTAAATGTTTTTGACCCACCATCTTGTCCCAGTGGCTTATGGTAACATTAGTGAGGACAAACAAAGGACCATCCCACCATCTCCCTTGGCTTTTTCAGAATCTACAATGCTGCCCAGCTACAGATTCTCTGGTAGTTTATTTTGTAGTAGTTGTTCTTCATGTTCATCCTTATGAGGAGGTTTACTTGTCTTGTCCTTTATATATTGCACCGGTAAGTGATACATGTGCTATAACTGAGGGCTTGTGAGAAGTTGGACACTGATGGTTCTTACCATTAGAATGTTGAAATCATTGTTGATATTCTCCTAAAAACCAATGAACCTCCATGGGAGCTTATTAATATAACTACATGTATTTTTGATCTGCTTACCACATTTTCTGATTTTTGTATTTCTCATACTTTTTGTGAGGAAAATAGTTGCGGGTTGACGAGGTATACTTTATTCAACCACATCTATTTTTCCGTGGATGGATCTGCTGTCGTATTTTTGGAGTGTTGATGCTATAAGCACTGATTGTATTAGGACCTTAATTTAATAAATTACCTTTATTTTGGGGAAAAAAAAAAAAAGGAGAAAGAAATTGGGCGAACCTTGTTTGCTTCATGGATTCGAGGCTACGTCAAGAACAGTTCATGTTTGTAGAGCCATGCGAGCAGAGCATCTAGCTTTTCCTTTTTCCTTTCTTTAGGCGACTTGCTCCATCAAAGGACGTCTTTAAGCTGGAACGCTTTTGCAGATGGCTATGGTGGATGTAGATGGCTTGGTTTAGGACTGTTGATCGTGCTCTGCTACTACTCTCTCCTTCATGTTGAAGCCATTGAATTGGCCGAATATATTCTTGTTCAGCGAATTCCTCGTGTCGAAGGAATCCAAACTCGAACAGCTCGGGACATGTCCTGCTTGCTTGGATTGATGGGAAGTACATGTCCACCCACATGTGATTTGTACCATCAACCTTCCCCCCTGCACTCTTTGCATGTTAAATGAGTTTGAGGCGTCGAGGGAAACAATTGTCTTTAGGCAAATCATCGATAAAGAATTAACAAAAGTGGAGAAAAGTAGGAGATGATTGGGTTGGAGAAACCAAATATTACGATCCACACCTAATATTTACCCCACTCTGTTAAGGAATTCAACTACTTACTTGGAGGAATGCAGATGTGAACTTCTTGATGACGATCTATAGTTTATTATCTAGAATTCACCAAAAAATCGATGAAAATGTACATTAAACAAAGTAGAGACAGATAAAAAGTTATGTTTTAGTCTAAGAAAAATCACAAATGCTGCATTAAAAAGCTAATGGACATGATAGGCACCTCAGAGTCTGATCTAAAAAGAACACAAGTCAACCTCCGACCACTAATACTATCAATGCATACCAATAGTATCTCTAGAGAGGACATTGCAGTAGTACTTGGCACACACTATTTTTTCTAACTGTGATATTACAGCAATAGTTCAATAAGCACAAATTGTGCGGCAAACTTGCTCAGAACAAAGAATAGTCTCATTGTTCTTCCTGCCTTGGTGATTGACTGCATAACAGATGAACAACTAATTAGCACAACATAACAGATGAGAGTCCAAGCAATACATGATGGCAATCTCAGAATGATACAAACCTGGGGTACCTCTCATACCCTGGACTTCCATCTCTTCCATAATTAGGACTACCCCTTTGCTCGGGTTTGTTATATGGACTCGGACCACGCCCATAATCAGGACTGTCCCTCTCCCTGCCTCTGCCATATGGGCTTGGAGAACGTCGAGTGTCACGGCCTCTCCTTTCCAGGGATCTCTCCCTGCCTCTCCTGTCAGGGCTGTACCCATTTCTTCTGTCATCATCGTCACGAAGTGCATACTCCACCGAAATGACCCGATCCATTAATTTGCTGCAAACTCAAGAGAAAGACAAGATGAATACAGAGCAAGGCACATTTTGAGTTATCTGTTTCGTTGTGTTGCATGAAAATAACCACATGAATACATTTAGGTTATGTTGCTGTAACCCATAAAGAACTAAAAAATTATTCTACCAGAAATAAAGAGGAACAACCAAACATGAAGACAAGTGACACAAGTTTCCCGGTATCCTTATCGTCAGAGAAATCTGTTTGAAAAAATATACATATGTAAATTTTACATGTTGTATGCCAATCTAAAGAACTCCAACCTAGGCTTTCTTGTAAAGCACCTCATAAGTTATGCACTAAAACTATTGTCAGATAATTGACAGAGATCATCATCTCTAAGAAAAAAACTAAAAAATTGCAAGGACCACAAGCCTCTCAACTACTAGGTTCGTTCATGCAATCAGCTAAAAGCTACCAAGATGCATCACAATTCATCTACCCAATGATAGAACCTCCAAGTTCATCTGAACCGAGGTGCTACTCAGTGCTCCTAGCAAATGTAAACATTTATTTAATGTATGGCCTGAAAACTAACTACCGGAAAAGATCAATACAAAAAAATTCCAGCAGAACTCTTGGTAACACTATTCCCATGCCACTAACAGTGCAAGCGTTGAAAGAAAGAAAAAATAAAAAGCAAGAACTCAGTGCAGAATGCTCCTACCAATGTAGGTGTGGAAAGATTACTGTAGGTGACCTTACGCTTACGTATATATATATATATATATATACAGAGAGAGAGAGAGAGAGAGAGAGAGAGAGAGAGGATATTTCTGTGACTCCAACCCAAAACACCTACATTGCATAGGAGAAACATTCTGTTTCAACCTTATCATTGAAAGAAACAATAAAGAAGTTATTTCATACTTCAACTTAGAAATGCCAGAGCAGGTGATCTGGGGCCAGCAAAAAATATGCTACAAAATTTCATCAACATCGTTGCTTCATTGGCAATGATGTGAAAACTAATCAAGATAGAGTGAAGGATAATCAAAACCATCAAATGCCACAAGAGATACTCATGTGGATCATTGAATCTCTGGTCTTATGAA
The DNA here is from genome assembly GCA_004837865.1 of Musa balbisiana. Classification (NCBI taxonomy): domain Eukaryota; kingdom Viridiplantae; phylum Streptophyta; class Magnoliopsida; order Zingiberales; family Musaceae; genus Musa; species Musa balbisiana. Next base: position 9,526,731 of record CM017190.1, on the reverse strand, counting down.
AACAAAACTGCTGGATAAACAACAAAGTCATGTGCATCATGATAAAGTCGATTCGCAGAAACAGCCAACCATATTGCAGGAAATGACTTTGTATATTGCTGACAATTCATGCTACACCAAAAAGCTGAACTTGGAAAAGAAAGAAAGCACCTCATATTTGTTGCCTCCAAAGCTTTAGTGGCATCCTCCTGCAACTCAAAGTGAATAAATGCAAAGTTTCTTCTGATCCTAACATTTGAGATTTTTCCATACGGTTCAAAGTGCCTCTCCAAGTCTCTCATTCTGGTATTGATTGGATCAAAGTTTATGACAAACAAAGTCTTTGTAGGCCTCATGTTAGAAGGAGACCTTCTTGAACTGGCAGATCTACCACCACGCTCTTGCTGTCATTAAGCTTAAAATAATATTAAACTAAAATAATAAGCCATAAGTAAAAAAACTTATGAAGTTATGTACCTTTGTCCACTCAACACGAAGCCGTCGCCCCTGTCTGCCAAACTCAGTTCTGTCAAGGGCTCGAATTGCATCCTCTGCATCTCTTTCATCATCCATGTAAATGAAAGCAAATCCTGCACATAATTAATTGTAAAACGAACAATAGTAAGCTTGGCATAAAGAACTGTTTAAAAACTAAAGCTTAGTTTCACAAGCTCCTTGACGACAGCTACGAGTCTGGTTGGTCCAGTTAAACTCCACAAGCTACTCGGAAATAAGTAGAACATCCCGTTTCTGTCAAAGCTACAAATTTATTGACAGATGCAAAAAATCAAGAACAGACCTCATGTGCAGAAGTAGGGACTAATCGATGTCATGGTAGAATAAGGCAAAAGTGGGTCTCTTGTGATTGGCCAATGAGTGCCACCTTCGCCATCTATTCTCCAGCCTGGCAGTGAGAACGGCATGGAGAACATGAGCAGATTGGGAGGATGGGCAAGGTTCATGGAAAGTGAAAGGCAATGGTCTCGTGGGGAAATGTCAGGTGGACAGTGCCACAGAGTATGGTGGATCATATCAGCTCCTGGAGCTACACAAAGAGATGAGGCACGGACTCAGGCAGGAGAGGTGATGGCACCCCATCAGCAAGGAAGAAAATGGGTGCTCCAGAATATTCCTGCGCCAAAGAAATTGTTGAGTATGGGGGCTTACCTTAAGAGTAAAATATTCTCATTTGCTAAACTTATCCTGATTTCCAATTCTTCATAGAACTCAACCAAAGAACATCCATGGTGATGCTGTACCGTCTGGAAACTTTTGCACAACACATGAATATATGAGCTGATGCAGTTTAAACATGTCACCTTGAAAAAGAGAGGACTCTTCCGCTTGAGAAGTGGCATCGACAAAGGAATAAGCCACATATGCTCACATTTTATAACTCTGACATAATTTGGTGCACCTAACTCATCATCTATTGTAAGGCATTTATGTAGCCACCAAACTAATAATGAAATTAAATTATCGCATGAACATTAGTACAAGTGAACGATAGGTTGATATTAGAACTCATCTGCTACCTTGAATTAGTTTGTGGGGATGTGACATCACTTGTATAAGTAATTTTATATAAGAACTCAATGTTCCAGTACTTGAAAAGGGGACAAACACCAAGCGACAAATAACAAAGAATGAAACAAGTTACTGTCCTTTACTATCTGGGTCCAAACAGCATCAAGAGAATCAGCAAGTAGGCAGCTGCATGTCAATATATAGGCAATACTGAAAGATAATACCATAGGAGAACAAACTTGCTTATGCAACTACACATCAATGTAAACCCCAAGGTGTTTATGCACAACTTCATGAAAAACTGTTTCCAACTTCCAAAGTCAAATCATCCAATTAAAACAAGGACCTATACCATTAGCAAGGAATAGAGTAGTAGTCGACAATGGTGGTAGCATCACCACTTAGTGATAGATGGACTTGCCTGATTTCATATCCACCCTGTCAACCTTCCCATATCTGCTGAAAAGCCGTTCCAATTCAGATTGGCGAGCATCATATTCGAAGTTCCCACAGAAAATGGGCCTCATTTTCTATGAACAAGTAAAAGCTAAATCCACACGTATCTGCAAGCAAGACATCATTAAATCATTTGGAACAGACTTCCGAAAGATAACAGGCATGAGACAACAGAATAATGTTGAAATGTAAGAGAACCAACAATAGCTAACAAGTGAGGAGCCCCCCCAGTTGCATTATCACACAATACCATAGCGAAAACACTCAACAAAAATTAAAAACGAATATAACAATATGCACTACTGCTTGCACAATTGGATAAAAGACAAGCAGTGTTGGGAGTTCATGCAGTTGACACAAGTAGAGCTCAAGGAAAAAACAAGAGATGTTTCCTGTGAGGACATGCAAATAACTGGACTAACATACAACTTATTGTCATAATTTCACTAGAAAAAGGGGGCATGTCAAGACTTAAGAATGAATTAGATGCATCAAATCAAGTCTCCTCAAATGCTTTGGAAGAAAACACTGTTATATAAGTTATAATTTACACTAATGTCACACAAAAGAGAAAGTCGAAGTTGTGCATCTAATACATCATTCCTTATAGTTATGCTTCAATAATCATTCCCCGGTCACTAATACACAGATCCATCGAATACTAAGTCCCAGAACCACAAACTCAGACAAATATAAACCACGAGGGCAAATTGAACCTTGCCTTAGCGCATGACCCGAACTTTAAGTACGGAAAAGCTAATTTGCTTGAAAAGGTAATCTGCCGAAGTCAATATGTATTTATAACGCTAACCAAGGGATGGCACATCTTACTGAACCCAAAAGGAAAAACTATTTCCAAGTACGCATTTGATGTTACAGGCACTATCTGCGGTACCATCAGTCCGTTGTCAATCGATGCTTTAAGCGGAAGCAGAGCAAAAGGTTATGAAAAGGGAAGAAAACATAATAACCAGTTCGAATCCGTTGTTTCTACTGTTCTTCATAGCAGATCTGGCCCAGATCTGCCCTCCTATATCATAATTCCTATCACAAGAACACGAGGATATGAAGAAAACAGATCTGGAATTGAAAAAAAATGATACGAGTTCAGATCACGGGGCAATTTCTTCGTCCATGATATAAAAACGATAAACAGAATGACAAAAATGAAGATCGTCGTGGCATTTGGCATCACGAATTGGAGATCTGTAAAGAGATTGGATCGGATCATTCACCTTCCCGCTTTGATGATCCGAGGGAGAAACCCTAAGTCTCGATGCGCCGGCGGAAGAAAAGAAACGGCCCTTTGTTGTACCCAAGGGCCAGTGGGATGCGTATTTATATGGTCTTTGTGGGAGTTAGAGACGCAGGACACGGACGACCGCAGAAGATATTTACGTGAACCAATTGCTAACTCCCACGTAGATAGACCACGATTACACCGCGGGGATCTGGAACAGGTCATTGAGGCCGCACTGGTAGACCGACGGCGTAATAATAGGACATATTTAATGATTTGTAATATTATTTATGCATAGGGGCATAATATACGTACAAATAATAAAAGGACATATCCAACGATTTGTAATATTATTTATGCATAGGGGCATAATATACGTACAAATCCAATAAAAAAGTAAACCTCAATTTCTCGCTTAGAATATTGCTGTTTACATTCGAAATCAAATTACGTAGATAATGATGAAAGGAAATAACTGGCATGACATTGATATTGGACAAACGTTCGTGTTAGAACAGCTCCATCCAGTTTAATCCTTCTTCTCGTTCTAAACTCTGTGGTGACTCGATATCTGTGGCATATTCCTCGATCCTGTGGCTTTTATTTCTTGATTTGTTTTACTAATTTTCATTGGAATTTCTCTTTGTTTGGCATGAAGCTGAGGTTTACTGGTACTCGTGATAGGCATTATTCGGAGAGTATGGATGAAGAAGAAGAAGAAGAAGAAGAAGAAGAAGAAGAAGAAGAAGAAGAAGAAGAAGAAGAAGACGTGTTTTTCTGCACAAAGGACGAAGTAATTACATGCTCAGATAAATCCCGTTGTCTTTGTCTCAGCACTTCTCTTCCTTTGGAAGGAAGCCAGCCTCTCCGCTCACGGCATTAGAGACTCGTACAATTTAATTGGCCATCGCGAAAAGGCTCGGATGCACTGAACGTGGGGGGAACGATGATGGAAGAAGACACCTTGATCCTTTTGCTGCCTGTCATCTCTCTCTCCTTCTCTCTCCCAACCTCGTCGTGATCAAATCTCCACAGAGTTATCTCCTCCATCGGATCAGTCGTTCCTTCCCTTGAGTTGGTCGCAAGCTGCCTGGTGCCGGTGAACTGGTCGGAGCCCGATGTGAATGGCTCTTCGCTCGGTTGCGAAGGTACGATGAAGCTCGGTTGCACCACCGCTTTCTCGATGCTCCTCGCGTCGACAAGGCTCCCATGGAAGTTGTGAATGTTGCGGTGGAAGACGCTTGCGAAGGTGGAGTGGTCGCTCACCCTCGTCTTGGACGACCTGCCGTCAGCCGACCTCGCCATGATACCTTGGAGGCTGCTGCTCAACCTCTCTCTCGATGAAGCCAACGCACCGCCTCCTCCGCGGGTGGCATCATAATTCACCAGGAAGCCGCGATTGCCGGAGGAAGAATCTCCCGGCGGGGAGTTGGGGTTCATGGTGAAGTTTGTACGTGCATTCTCTCCACGCAGAGCACGCGCAGCTTCGTCGTAAGCTCGGGCGGCCTCCTCGGGCGTGTCGAAGGTACCGAGCCACAGTCGCACGTGCTGGGACGAGTCCTTGATCTCAGCAACCCATCTTCCCGACGGCCGCTGTCGAACTCCGACGAAGCGGCGGGCGGCGGCGCTCGACTTGGTTTGCTGGTTTCGGCTGTCGTTCAAGATGCCATGTCCTGACATTCTTGTGAGTTCGGTTGAAAACTTGAGAGGTTGGATAATGGCCTCGGGACTTCCATCATCATCTCTATATAGCAACGAGAGCGCAAGTAAGGAATTAGGGAAGATGCAACTTGGTCCTTTTCCCTCTCGATCCCTTTTGTCTGGTGCTTAGTTCGTCGTGTTGCGGGGGGGCTATATATTGGCACCTCGATCGTCATGTCGCCATGGATGTAGACAATCTAGTTTATCACGTATTTATGATGGTTGTCACAATACCATTTATTCCGGTCATTTAATGTGTGTCCACTTAAAAAGTGTATTTTCAAGACAGTATCCCTTAATTTTAATATACTTAAATTGACTCTGTATTACTTTCATCCATTATAATATTTTAATCTAATATAGTCTTTGATTATCACAATAATATTATTATAAATTTTAATTAAAAATATTATAAATGATATAAATTGACTCATAACATTAACTATGCGATATAAATTAAAATTTATAATTAGATAGGATTTTAGTTTAGAGTCATAATCATAATCGATGTCTTTATCATAGTTGAAGTCAAAATCTTGAGTTTATCTCTTTGTAAATATTTATAAAGAATTCATTTTATACTTTTATTAAGAGGAGAGATGAATTAGAACAGAGACTCAGGTATGAGATATTATAAGTATTTAAGCTTATTAAGAGCTTTTTAACTTTGAAAGTTGTTTGTTCTTCTCTTCCGATACTCACTTTAATGATTTTTTGATGTCCATCACCTTCAAAGCTCTTTGATTCTTAACAAATAAAACCTATGTCGGACATAAAAATTTGATACTATAATGATGTTTGAGCATTGACCAAAAAAAAAAAAAAAAACACAATATGATGTCACTTATAGTGTATCTTAATAATTTTATAGTATTTTTAATATTTTAAAAAACATCATAACACTATTGGAAAACAATATAAGCGAGTCAAATAGAGTTTGAAACACACCAATAACCATTTGCCATACTATGATTAAAATAAATATTTATAATAGTTCAAGAATAATATCACACCTAAATAAAAATAAATATTTGCTTGTTACAGTGCTTTTGGCAACAACAATATTATGAATGATTCAAATGGACTCTTGACCTTAATCATGTCAATTACAAGTCTAACAATATGATATCATAATAATTTTTTTTATCAATGACAACTAAAAACACAAAATATGATATTATTTATAATGTAACTCAATAAAAATATTATAAATGTTATTAAAAAAAATTATCGTAACTGAGTCGAGTTCAAATAATTTAACGGTTCAACTGATGAAAATTTTTGGAAACAATAAAAAAAAGTCTTTTGACAAAAAATCAAAAAAATATTTTTCGACCGAAATCGCCCATTAAAAGAGTATGAATGATCGGGGCATAAGAAACAGTAAGTAGGAGATCAAGCGAGTGGAACAAAGTTGATAGATCAATGACTAACCTAATAATACAAAAGACGTAGGACAAAGACTGTAGAAAATGGCAAATCACACCTCAATCATGCTCCTATAATTTAGGAAGGTATTATAATCATACATACTGTTGCTACCCTTGGGACAAGGAAACCTCATCTTCAATGGGTACACAGAATGCAAGTATAAATGAGGAGCAATGGTTATCCCTTAGTCTCATGTAAATGGTTGACATGGCGAGGAAAAAAGGACAGATATATTGTCACAATACGTTTATATTAATCTTTGCATGCAAGTAAATTTAGGTCGCTTGTGGTTGTATCACCCACCACAGTAGTCGAACATGGTGTGTAGCCAAGCAGAGGTTATCTGCAAGCGGACAGGGCCACGGCGGCCCTCGGCTTGTCGACTTGCGAGCAAAGAAGAGTACTCGAGATAGACTCCTCCTAAGTTATTCTTTGTTATGTTTCTTACGTACTTAGGCTGTTGGATGGTACTAATGGATGAACTCATTTATCTTGATATCAAAATGGACGAAAGGTATCAGTTGTAACATATACCACCCTCAATATCTTAATTGCTGGAGGTGTTGTTGTATAGCAAACTTAACAATGAGACGAGAGTGACTTTGATGCGAACGGATGACTTGGAGGTATTTGAGTTATAGATGCAATGTTGGAATCAAAATATTCTGCCATTTGATGTCACTACCAACCTATTTAGCTGACTCTTGGCTTTCAAACAAGCATGAAACGTAACTTGTGTGGGTCCAAGTATATATAATTAGTCAAGCTTCGTTCAGTACTACTCCCTTGGCAAATGTGGGGAATTTGGAGCAAGCAGTTGATCTGTAGCATGCATTCTCAGACTGCTAATCCATCTGACAAGCTCAAGAAAGGATGAAGTTTTAGCTGCTTTGAAGCAAAATATGGCCGATCCATTAAGTGAACAGGAAATGCAACAAAAAGAATTCAGATGGAATAGCAAAAGGTCCCTCGAGAAGGAAGCAAATAGCCATGGCATAAGGCATAGGTCCAAGGAACTCGGGCTATGGATATCATTGGGAATATATATTATATATATTGTATCGATACAAAACGGGGTGTACATACGCATGCTGAGATTCCAGACTTGATATCTCTTGATCTTACTTCAAAGTACGCAGTCGGAGAAAAACAAGTGTGTGATGAACATCAACAGGGAGTGCCTCCATTTGTGTCACTAAACTTGAATCAAGAGAAGCAAAATGCTCTAATGAAGAGAAAGGGTTTGAACTAATCGCAGTCACGAGGTTGAAAAGGATTCTTTCATAGCAAGCAAAAAGATACTTCGCAGTCTTCTTTTTACTATCATTATGGAATTTGTCATTCGCAGTCTCCTTTTAACTCGGAAGCAAAAAGACACTAAACACATCGCAGTCGAGTAAAGTTGGTAGCGTTGCTTCGGGAACTATCTTTTTGCTTTCTATTATAATGTTCGAGGATTCTTTCATAGTAAAAAGGATTCTTTCGATGGTTGCTTCTGATACGAATTATTACACTGGAGTTTGTCGATGTTGATTTGTTGGCCAAAAATTATAAGCAAATCCCTCCACTTTTGTGGGGTTGAGGTTTTTGCCCGATTTAAGACTTAGTTTGACGATTTATAATGATATCGGAGATAATATAGAATGGATTTCAAAAAAAAACTGAGAGTAGAAAAGGAACAAACTCATAATAAAATTTTAATAAAAACGAAAAAAAAACTCACAACCAAATTTAAAATCATAAAGGGAAACATAAAGATCACCACCTCAAGAATAATAAACAATGATACAAAACTAAAAATAAAAATACTCTTCACTCAATGACGCATATAAAAGATACAGAGCAGCACTCCAAGAGAATTTCTGTCAATATCATCGGTTTCTAGAGTTCATTCTAACCTCTAAACATCAAAATAAGTACTAGTGTATGAAACAACCCTTCATATATAGGGAATTTTGAAATTAAATATTTTACGATCCGTAATTAACTTCTTTAATATATTTTTTTGGTCACGAAGAAAAATACTTTGAAATAACTATAACTTTATCTAACGAATATACTCACGAGCTAAGTTAAAAATTATGAGATAACATTGTAAACTAAAAAATATATCTTAACAAATTATAACAAATTAAACACTCGTGTATCATGTAACGATAATTCATCTACAGTAAAAGGATTCTCAATGGTTGCATCTCATCAGAATTATTGCACTGGAGTTTGTCAATGTTGATTTGTTGGCTAAAAATTATAAGCAAGTCCCTCCACTTTTGTGGAGTTGACGTTTCCCTCGTCTTGAAACTTACCTTAGTCCAATCTCGAGGATTCAACAATGAGAAAAGGTGCCCCTCTCTCGCATTCCTCCATAATTTGTACCAAGGTTTCTTGGCAAATCACACACTACATATTTGAGCTCTTCTTTCCCCTTACTGTTGCTGCTTTCAATTAGGTTAATCTTCAAATAATCTGCCTACAAATAATCTTCAAACTGAAGGTGTAATCTCTCAGTAGTTTTAAAAGATCAAGGCTACTATGAAGCTCACCTATCAAGTTGGTGCTACGAGAAAATGAAATTGACTAAGATAATAGAGAATGCCATATTTCATAAAGAAGAAAAATGTCCCATATTTTTAAGCCAAGAAAAGTGATGTTCGAACCGTCTAATGCTTATAATTTATCACTAACATGCTTCGATGCGTAATCGATGCTCGATCGGTGTTTCTCCCCATTTCCCCGTTGATGTGTCGACGGTTCGTCATAATAGAGACACGCCAATCAACAATGCTAACGCAGCGGCGGAGTTCAGAGATAGCCCCTTGTCCAACCCTCACCAACGGGCACAGCCCAACCCTTCTTCCTCGTCCTCCTCCTTCGTCTTCATCGACCTCGTCGTTGTTTCTTGGATTCTTCCCTTTGAATTTTCTCTTCCCCATTTCTCATATTCCCTCGCTTGTAAGAGAAGAGGCGTTGGCTTGGGGTGGTAGGTCGTCCTCCTCCTTCGTCTTCATCGACCTCGTCGTTGTTTCTTGGATTCTTCCATTTGAATTTTCTCTTCCATTTCTCAGATTTCCCCCGCTTGTGTGGCCGCCCATATCTCAACCCCTGTCCCACCCTTTTTTTCAAAAGGGATGTTTTTTTATCTTATTGATCATGGCTCTTCAACCACAATCACAAAAGGGATGTTTTTTTATCTTTATTGATCATGGCTCTTCACCCACAATCAGCTACACCTTCGCCCACCTTTGCCCCGCGCATAAATCATCCTATGCCTAGTAGGCCTATATGCCTTGGTCGATCGCGACTACCCCCCTCTCCTCTCCTAGCCAACCACGTCTTCGGCAATCAAGTACAGGTGGAAGCACAATTAGGATTACAACTGTGATGAATATTCTTTAAAGTTATAAGGGTAAAATAATTTTTTTTACTCAATAAGGGGTGCTCTATAGTCAAACACGTACACTTAAAAGGTTTAGTTGACATTATCTGAACCTAATCCTATGAATAATTTTACAACTGTGAAAAGTTTGAATACTTCAAAAGAACTCTGAAAAGGGAAAACTTACTATTCTTTGAGGAAAATCATTTTATAATTTTTTGCTTCAAAATGTTAGAACCCCATAAGAATTTTATGTAGATTGATCTTTGAGAGGGATCAACCCTTGGAACACTATAGGGGTTCCACCCTTCTAGAAGTCGACCAAATGACTGCTATTGTAGATAGATCTTATTCTCAAAAAAAAAAAAAAAAAAAGAACCCATGCACTTAGATCAAAATGTGCTCAAGAAATTTGTCACCGAGGAACTATTCCATTCAAATTAAACACTTCACCACCATCAAGAAAAATACCTAATAAGTTTGTACAATATAAACTCTTTAACACACTACCCAGTACCAGCCTCAATGGTCAGCTATAGTTTTTGAGACTTCTCAGAATTAACAAATAAAAAAAAACCTGAAATTAAGTCGCTGCCATATGAGAACATCACAACCCGTTTGCCAAAGCAAGTCGAAAGAAACGTGTAAGCAAAATTTGGATAACAACGCAGTAGAGTGAAGGAAAGGAAACAGCAAAATCACCAGAGTGCTATGTTTGTTACGAACCACAGACGCAAATGTGGCATAAAGAGAAGCTGTGTACATATTCCCGATAAGCTTTGGTAACAAAGTAGATGGTTGGACTTTTGCATCATACCAAGACGGTGAGAAGCCCGAACAGTTCAACGAGAGTAAGAATGAGCATACATGAGAGGAAATAACGACGATGGCCACGAGGACTAAAAGAAATGCAAGGGACACATCATGCATGCCTTTTCAAGCTCCCGACTAAAAGAAGAGCCTCCGAATATAGACAATATATATTCGAACTCATTTGCTGCAGCAACGTTTGTAGCATAAATCAAAGTCCCATGAGATAGCACGTTTGTGATACTTTCCCATCAACAACACCTGCATAGGTAATACAGTGAGTGACCGACAAAAGAGTTGAAAATCAACAAGCTGAAGTGATATAACACTCGAGAAACAATCAAGTAAATTTATCACTCCACTGTTGGGAGTATTGACACACCGTCAAAAAAAAAAAAAAAAAGAACCCATGCACTTAGATCAAAATGTGCTCAAGAAATTTGTCACCGAGGAACTATTCCATTCAAATTAAACACTTCACCACCATCAAGAAAAATACCTAATAAGTTTGTACAATATAAACTCTTTAACACACTACCCAGTACCAGCCTCAATGGTCAGCTATAGTTTTTGAGACTTCTCAGAATTAACAAATGCTAGTCAAACACGTACACTTAAAAGGTTTAGTTGACATTATCTGAACCTAATCCTATGAATAATTTTACAACTGTGAAAAGTTTGAATACTTCAAAAGAACTCTGAAAAGGGAAAACTTACTATTCTTTGAGGAAAATCATTTTATAATTTTTTGCTTCAAAATGTTAGAACCCCATAAGAATTTTATGTAGATTGATCTTTGAGAGGGATCAACCCTTGGAACACTATAGGGGTTCCACCCTTCTAGAAGTCGACCAAATGACTGCTATTGTAGATAGATCTTATTCTCAAAAAGATGAAGGCTACATGCTTATATAAGACTCCAAACCCTAGCCCTAGGGTTGCTTCTTAAGTGAGTTACCCCTTTTGCCCTCAACCCTAGCCGATCAACCCAGTAAAAGGAGGGGGGCAGCTAGGAAGCCCAAGGCCCAAATATAAACCCTAGCCACTTTTCTTTATAGGATAGAGGCGACTAGGCGGGGTTTATTACAATCTAATATAGTTTTTATTAGCTGCTTCTTGGTTGAGTAGGACCCAACCCTGCTAGGGTCCTATCAAGCCCACCCTCTCTAAATCAGCCTTGTCCTCAAGGTTGAGGTTCCATGAACTCAAGGAATCGGGTCTTCAGCTCCTCATATGATTCCCAAGTGGCATCTTCGAGTGGTAAATTATTCTAATGCACTAGTACTTCAATAGAGGGACGTCGGCGACGCATCACGATTCTACGATCGAGGATGACTTGTGGTTGGACTTAAATATCTCCATCATCAATGGTATTAAGCAGTTAGATCTGGGGTGATTTGTGTTCTCCCAACTTGGGCTTCAGGCATGACATGTGGAAGACAAGACGAATTTTGGCATCCTCAAGCAATTTAAGTCTGTACGTCACGGCTCCAATACGCTCTGTAATCTGATAGGGCCCACAAAAACGTGGGGATAACTTCATGGAGGCTCGTGTGTTGATGGAGAGTTGCTTGTATGGCTGTAGGCGAAGATAAACCCAATCTCTTACTAAAAATTCTCTTTTGCTTCGTCATGTGTCGACTAGCTGCTTCATTCTGGATTGAGCGACAGACAGATTATCCTTTAGCAACCGTAGGAGTTTGTCCCTATTAATTAAATCTTGGTCGACTTGATCTATCTTGGCCAAGCCAATTACATATTTTGGAATCACAGGGGCCAGCCGACCATACAGTGCTTCATATGAGGTACATTTAGCCCAGGGAAGCCATTTCGCCCACCCCTTTGGCTGGTCACTGGCAAAACACTAAAGGTACGTCTATAAGCACCTGTTCACCATCTCTGTTTAGCTATCAGTTTGTGGATAATATGTTATGCTCATCTTGAGTTTGGTGTCATGTAACTGAAATAACTCGGTCCAAAATTTACTGCTGAAGATCCTATCATGATCACTTATAATGGACTTTGGCATCTCATACAATTTAACAATATTTTTTATGAAAATTTGAGCAATACTAGCAGCAGCGTAGGGATTTCGCACAACACAAAAATGAGCATATTTCGTAAGTCGATCAACCACCACGAGGATTGTGCTTTTACTTTTGAAGTGTGACAGCCCTTCGATGAAGTCCATGGAGATGTCAGTCCACATTGAATCTGGTATGGGTAGTGGTTGTAGCTTCCCTAGACTCGCCACTGTTTCACCCTTTTGCTGTTGGCATACATCACATTATGCCACATATTCAGAAATAATTTTTTTCATCCCTCTTCAAAAAAAATTTTGCTTTACTCTTTTGTAGATTCTCAGAAATCCGGAGTGCCTTGTTGAAGGTGTGGACTGCATTTCATGCAGGATGATTATGAGGCAAGGGGAGTCGGGTATGAGCACAATGTAACCTTTGTAGCATAGATCCCTCGAATCCCAAGTATCGTGGGCTATTGCGCTTGGATCCTCCTCCAATTTTTTTATGATGTTGCTGATATCTGGATCCTTCTTCCATTCCTCCTTAATGTCCTCGAGGAAGCCAATGGTAAGAAGCGAGATAGCTGAAAATTTAGCTTGCTCAGGTAGCCGTGAGAGTGTATCTACAACAACGTTTTCTTTCCCTTTTTTGTAAATAATTTCATAATCAAATCTTAGAAGTTTGGTTACCCATTTTTGATGCTCGGGGGATGATATCTTCTGCTCTAAGAAGTATTTAAGGCTTCTATGGTCGGTTTTAATTTGAAATCGCCGACCGATCAGGTAGGGTCTCCACCTCGTTACTGCGTGCACAATAGCGAGCATCTCCTTATCATATATTAATATTTTTTGATGGGAAGGAGACAACGCCTTGTTGGTGTATACGAGTAATCGACCATCTTGCATGAGAGCCACTCAAATTCCGACTCCAGATGCGTCGGCCTCAATGATGAAGGGTCAGCTGAAATCTGGTAGCGCTAGCACCGACGTCATCGTCATAGCTGCCTTAAGTTTGTCGAAGGCAGCAGAGGCATTATCTGACCATTGGAAGATGCATTTTTTCAATAGAGAAGTGAGAGGTGCACTGATCTTCCCATAGTCATTCACAAATTTTCAGTAGTAGCCCGTTAGTCCAAGGAACCCGCTTAGTAATTTCATGCTTATAGGTGCATTGCTTCAATTTTTGTTGGGTCTACCGTCACTCCTTCTGATATTATGTGTCCTAGGTACTCTACTTTTTGCTGGAGAAAGCTGTACTTTGGCTGCTTAACAAAAAAAGTATTCTGTCGAAGGATCGTCAAAACAACTCGTAAATGCTGAAAGTGAGTCTCAAGAGAAGGAAGGTAAATAAGAATATCATCAAAAAATATCAGCACAAATTTGTGAAGAAAGCTCTGAAAAATATCATTCATGAGACTTTGGAAGGTTGAAGGAGCATTAGTGAGTCCAAATGGCATTACCAAGAATTCATAATGGTCGTTATGTGTGCGGAATGCAGTTTTTGGAATATCATCTTTATATACCCGAATTTAGTAGTAACCAGATCGGAGGTCCAACTTCGTGAAGACTCGAGCTCCTTTTAACTCATCAAGAAGTTCATCCACCACTGGTATTAGGTACTTGTCCTTGACGGTGATGCCATTTAGAGCTCGGTAGTCGATGCACATCCGCCAAGTTCCGTCCTTCTTGCGTACAAGTAGTACCGGTGAGGAATAGGGGTTGCAACTTGGCCGAATCACCCCTGTTTCAAGCATCTCCTTTACAATCTTTTCGATTTCATCCTTCTGAAGGTGAGGATAATGGTACGACCGAGTGTTCGTTGGTGGTTTACCCAGAAGAATTGAAATCCGATAGTCATGTTGCCGAGTATGAGGAAGACCGTGCAGTTCAGCAAAAATGTCGACAAATTCAGCAAGCAATTAGGAGAGATTTTGATCTTCAATTTCTATTTTCTTCCCCTTTGGTTGCTGTTGGAGATGCATCAAAAGGCCACCATTTACCTTGTGTAAAATTTTCTCCATTTGTTGCATTGAAACGGTGGTTACATTGCTTTCGCGTTTCCCGCGTAGGATAATTTGGAAAAGTTCCAAGAGACGTCACCTAGCGTCGTCAGTCATTCTATGCCAAGCACGACCTCATAATCATCAATTGGTAGGAGGAAGAAGTCGGTGATAATTTCTTGGTTTTACAGTAATAATTTCACCTACGGGCATCTTTGGCGGCACTTTAGGATTCCGCTGTCGGCAACCTTTACGTCGAACTTACTGCAACCTTCAATATGGAGCGTCATCCGAGCAACAACCTTACTGTTTAGGAAGTTATTAGTGCTACCCGTGTCGATGAGAACAGTGGTTGGATGTTGTTTGAGAAGGCCTTCAACTTTCATCGTTTGCGGGTTTAAGTAGTCAGCTAGCGCGTGTACCATAAAGTCAGTCGGTTGTGGCTCTTCTTCTGCATCTTCTTCTTTATGTTCAAGGCTATCTTCTGAATGTTCAATAACCTCTTCTTCTACTGGGTCAATCACAAGAAGTCTCTATTTTTTACAGTGATGTTCGCGGCTCCACGGCTCGTCGCAATGCCAACATAACCCCTTTGCAGATTGCTCCCGAAGCTCTTCTCTTATCAGCTTGTTTGGTGCAGGGGCTCGACTGACAGTAGAAGGGGATGAGGGCTTCGGTATTGCTGGTTGGGAGCGACCCTAGTCCTCCGAGTTTCATGGTTCAATCGCTCCTCTTGAGGTCGTGCGAAAGAGATGGCTACCATAAGTGTGTACGGTTGTCGCGCTTTAACTTCTCCCCGGATCTCCGGCTTCAAGCCCTCAATAAAGGTCTCTAATAGTTGTTTTTCAAACCAATCACGAGTTTGATTAGATAACTTTTCAAACTTGGTTTGGTACTCCTGAATGGTGGAGGTTTGTCGAATCTTTGCTAGTTGTCCGTCAATGTTCTTATAATCGGTTGGTTCGAAGTGGATCAGTAGTCCTTCTTTGAATTGTCACTATAAGAGGACTCCATGAGTGTGTTCAAACCAATCAAACTAATGTATGGCATCCCCTTCAAGGTGTATAGCCGCAATTTCCACCATAGATGCGTCCACGATTTTGTGATACCGAAAATATCGCTTCGCGCGCGAGATCCAACCAATCGGGTCTCCTTTCTATCTAAGGAAGTCCACCCTCATGCGTGGATAGTAGGGATCGGTCACAAAACCTCCCCTCTCATAGAAGTCATTTCTTTGGTCAGAGCTCTCTCCTTGATGTGATTTCTTCGGGCTCGGTGGTCGGCCCAAATTGAGTTCGATAAAGAGAGTCTGAATCTTATCCTCCATTTGTATCTCGAAAGCTTCAAATTTAGCATTGATTGCCTCCTCAGATGTCATAGTATATGCCTCCAAATCTGTAATATTAATATCTCTCTTTTGTTGTCGGGTTAAAGGCATGTATCGGTTGAGAGAAGTGATGGCTGAAATGGTTGATGGATTGGTGTATGTAAGAGCAAAATTATCGTTGAAGAAACAACGGTTTCATAACGAAATTTTCAGCAAAAATCGAGAGATTTGAGGAGGGAATTTGACAGCAAAATCTCGGTTTAAATAACAGCAATGATGACAAATTTGATCAAGAAGATTTCGTCAGTATAACAGCAAGGAAATTGGTGCAAGTTACGATAGTAGAATTCTCGTCAAAAAATTCCAATGGTTTACGACGAAAATTTGCAATGACACAAAAACGTTTTAGAGATGAATTCCTTAATATATCAATCTCAGATGGAAGCCAAGACGATCTATGAAGCGTATAAGAAATTTTGTTCAAAAAGAATAACAAATAGATCGGTTAAAGACAACAATATATGGCTGAAATTTTCTACAGCAATCCTTCGTTCGCAAAGATGATAACTTTTATGACGAAATGAATTCGTAACACGGGATAGATAAAAAAACTTCTGCTTTGTATTTTGAATGGAAAATTACAACAGCAAAAGGTATTGGTGATAGGAGAATACCATATCTCTGATGCAATTGGAGGTGACGGTAGTAGATTGATTTAATCTAAGACAAAAGATAACGGTGGAGATGGCAACGTCAAAAGCAATTGTGGGAATTGCTTGGCTGGTGGTGGGCGGCAGGGGTGACAGCAAAAGCAGCAAGATCGCTGCTCTGATACCAGATGTTAGAACCCCAGATGAATTCTATGTAGATTGATCTTTGAGGGGGATCAACCCTTGAAACGCTATAGGGGTTCCACCCTCCTAGAAGTCGGCCAAATGACTGCAATTATACATAGATCTTATTCTCAAAGAGATGGAGGCTATATGCTTATATAGGCTCCAAACCCTAGTCCTAGGGACTGCTTCCTTAGTGAGTTACCCCTTTTGCCCTCAACTCTAGGCAATCGGCCCAGTAAAAGGAAGGGGGGGGGGCGACGGCTAGGAAGCATAATGCCCAAATATAAACTCTAGCCACTTTTCTTTATAGGATAAAGACGGTTAGGTGAGATTTATTACAATCTCACAGGGTTTTATTAGCTGCTTCTTGGTTGAGTAAGACCCAACCCTACTAAGGTCTTATCACAAAAATCATCTCAAAAATTAAATCAAAAGCTACCATCAAAGTAAATAATCAGCTAGATTACTACCATCAAAGTTCATGGTCTCCATCAGACAGCCAGATGACTGTATATCATCATTAAAACTAAGGCTACAAAAAATAAAAATCTTCAGACCTATAAAACTAATGCAGATATGGATTCGATTGAGACTTAAAAGTGTGTTCTGCATAGAAAGGTTTCAAAAACTTAATGTGATTAATGGTGAACATGCTCTCTGCTGATTTAACTCAAAATTAACCTGTCAAATTAACACATTAAGGAAATAATTTATTCCGAGACAAATATATTGTATGCCCAAGAAATCAATATCCAAAAGGGTGTACTTCGTTTTATTATAAAAGTGGACAAAAAACCATTTTAAAGGGATTATTGCGTTGAACCTTCCTAGGTCTTGTAGGAGCTTTGTGAACTGTATTCACCCTTTTCTACTTAAATACACTCGGTTAAGGTTGTAAATACAAGGAATTAAAGAACTAGACAAGGCCCAGTTACTACTACCAAAGCAACACTGTTAGCTTCTTGTCCTTTTGAATATTGTATATTATTATGATGTACTTTTAAAAGATTGTCCTACAATTCAAGCCATGTAACCTTGCACTACATCGGTATAAAGAAGACAATTGATTATAATTGGTTTGTATGATGTTTACATTGATTATGCAATGGATGAGCAGTTTTGGTAATTGAAACCAAGCTTAAGTAATCCATAATTATTCGGTGAAAAATAGGATGAAAGACACCATGCAACAAAAAAAATTTATACCTGAAATTATCAGCAAAAGAAGAGATATTATAAAAGTGAAATTTCTCTCGTAAAATTTCTGGCACTTGCTGATGCCAAACATCTCTAGGAGAAGAACCATAGAAACAAAATATGCATCAGTAAAGAGAAAGAGAACATGCAACAGTAAAAAGAAAGAAAAAATGCCATCCGATTGGGGATCAGGCAGAAAAGTTGTTCTTGATAAAACTATAATCGCCTCAACAAGAACAAAGAACATTTGTGCCTGAAAATTATTACATGATTCACTAAAAAGACATAAGATAGAACAAAAATAAAGCGAAATCTTGAAGAATGAAGAGCAGAAACATTCAAATTGCAGTTCTGTGAGCAGGACTGAGGTGCAAAATGGCATCAGGAGGGAAAGGAAGCAAACCGGACATTCGCTTGCAAGGTTTGGCTTGTAAAAGTCACAAACATGAGCCATGTGAGTTCCCCTGTATAGACTCTCTAAAGAAATTGGAGAATTTGGTCCAATCAACAGTGCAATAGCAGCATCACCCCCAGTTGGCCGAGCTGGCCCTTCAGCATAAACCTAGGGAAAAATTAGGTCTTGGTTAGTCCAAACATCTTCATCAAAGGGAACATTCCTTTTTACAATTGAACAACTAAGTCATAAGTAAAATTTGTATCTGCAAAACCCTCCATAAACAACGAACAATAATCAGAAGCATGATCAGAACAGAAACCATTGATTGAACAAGGATTTTAAACCAATTCTCAATTTACCTCATTTGAGTCACCATCTATAAGAAAGTTGACAAACTTCAGCTATGCGTTACAACCGTTTGGTACATGGTGTTTTTTTTTTGTTTGGGCAAAGAAAACAATGGTTTACATCAGAATGCGCAGAATTGCAAGACCAATGGCAAATTTCGAAACAAGAGTACCGATGCAATACTTTATAATATCATATTTTGTGGCCTCCAACTGTGCCCTCAATTCGCTATGCATTTTCTCGAGATTGACCCGAAACATTTCATTCTCGTTGTAACAGTGCAAAATGATGCTCCTGCAACCATATGAAATAAGTTTCAAGAAGATAAATAAATACTCTTATATGCGAACAGAATTTGAAAAGGGTGCCCAATAAAAATTGCCGACTAACCAGTTGATTGGCCTCACAAAGCATTGTTGTGGGACAGTTTAAAGAAACAAAACAATTGGTTGTTAATAAACATATCATAAGAAAGACAGCAACTTAAAACCAACTTAGCTTCATACTAACTATGATGACATGTATACAACTAAAAGGCTACAGAAGACCTTTAACGAATGATTTTGGTCCAATAGATTGACACCCAAGCTTATCATAAGAAATAGTAAAAAAACTGATTTTTTTTTGCTAGTTCTAGATCAGGAATGATAATTATTTAACAATTTCTAATGTACAAGTACCTTTACATAATCTGCTGATTTCACCCCATGAACTTCAACAAGGGTAGAGCTAAAATATTTTATTTATTTATTTATTTTTATGGGAAATGGGGGTACTATGCTAAGCCAAACACATATAACAGTTTCCCATTGCCTATTTATGATTTTGAATGGAATAAATCTATGATTTCTTACTTACACTTTGGTGCACAGAGAATTTCACACTCAACAATATAAATTTTCATAAGTGCTTCGATCTAAAAGCAATTGTAATATGCACCGAAAGACTAACCCTTATAATTTATTACTAACATGATTCAGTGCATGATCGCTGTTTGCTTCCCCCTTTCCTCGTTGATGTCAACGGTTTGTCATAACAGAGCCACGCCAACCGACATCGCCAA
Organism: Musa balbisiana; assembly: GCA_004837865.1. Classification (NCBI taxonomy): domain Eukaryota; kingdom Viridiplantae; phylum Streptophyta; class Magnoliopsida; order Zingiberales; family Musaceae; genus Musa; species Musa balbisiana. The sequence goes on along the minus strand of CM017190.1, from coordinate 9,507,023 downwards.
CACAACATTGGCGTTTGGACATCACCCCTTGACTTGTCCCACCCTCACCAATGGGTGCAGCCCAACCCTTTCTTCCCCGTCCTCCCCCTCCTTCATCTCCAGATTCTTTGTTATTGCTTCCCCCTTTCATTTCCCCTCTGCCATTTCTCCGATTCAGATGTCTACCGAGGCCATCGCTTGCAGAAGGAGAGGTACTGCCCTGAGGTGGCACTGCAAGTTGCCAGCCACTGCAGCGTGGGCGATCGGTGCAGGCACAATTTCTTGTCATCCACTTGTGCGGCCGCCCTTCGTCCAATTTCTCACCACTGCAGCACCTCTCTTCATAGCTCTCAAGACCAACGCGACTAGGGCGTACCTCGTCAACACCTCGCAGCTCTGTCAAGAACATCAAGACAACAATGTCAGCACACTCGAACCAAAGACAACTGAATAAACATCTGCGTCCGTCAAAACCCAAACCTTCTGCATCTTCGGCTTCGAGACGAGGACTGGGCAACATTCTCCAAACTATCGTGATGACTGACGTGATAGCCTCCGCTTGCTTGGAGGGCACCTGTTGCGCCTCCAACCTCCTCACCTACATAAACACAAATACCTATAGCGCAACTCGAAACCCTTATCGTCAATGTTTCTCGTAAGCCAGCCAACATCAAATAACAAGTGCGGCGTACCAAAGCCAAAGTATCGATGACGTACGCCTTATTCCCGTTCGTCCTGACGAGCTGCGAGAAGAGGTGCGGCAGCGACAAGAAATTGGACGAATGATGCAGCTGGCGACCTGTAATTCCACCCAGGGCAGCGAAAGAAATTCCTACGTCGATGGAGATGGAGGAGGTGAAGGAACTAAGTAGAAAAAAATTCTAGGTCGATGGCTGCCAAAATATCGGGGTCTAGCGACGATAGGTGAGGGGTGGGAGAAGTCAGAGGGCGATGTCCGAACCAACGCCGATGCTGCATCGGCGATTTCGGTTGGAGCTGTGGCAGCGCGGCTCTGTTACGACGAAGATCGCAAGTGAGGGAAGGGGGCCGCGGCCATCAACGAGGAAGGGGGAAGTAACACCGATGGCGCGCCTTCTATAACAATTTTAATATTGATGTCCGCGTAGGAGATAGAAGCATGTATGTACTAAAGAAATTAAGACGAATTTTCATTAAAAAAATCGCTAATTTTGATTTTGCCCACCGCAAGTTTAAAACTTTTCATATCATTTTTTTCACAAAAAATATTTTATTTTTATCGATCATCGCCCCATGCCGGGTAAATGTACACCTGACAATCTTACCCGTTGTGATTGATCATAGCTCTTATCGATCTTCCATCTTCACTCGAATAGTCGCATGAGCCTTAGTCGATAAGCTATTCTTTTTTACTCCCTCGGACTGGTAAGTAATGTTAATCATCCGCTGTGATCGTTTGATCCTTTTCATACAGTTTGATCCTGTCGTTTGTCCATCCTCCCCTTCTCTAACCACCTATGTCATCACAAGTTAGATGACATATAACATCGGCCACCCCCTCTCCTCCTAAAATAACAATGAAAATTTTTTAAAATAAGAATAAAATGATCTTTTACATATATATATATATATATATATATATATATATATAGGAATTTACTTGCAGAGTTGTAGCTTTCACTGGTAGATTAATCACATGAATATGTGGATTTAATCAATTGATTTGATATCTCTGTTATTTAGTGGTCAAAGGTTTCTAATGTGTCGGTCGGATTTCTTTTCCCATGTTATATTTGCATTATGAAGCCATACACAATACGATATCGGGAGGACGTTATCATTCTTGGAAATTCAATGCAAATAGCATTTAATCCATGGAGTAAGTTCCTTCGTATGAAGTATGTGAATGTTAATGGAGAGTTAAGGGTTGCCTGACAACCCCCCTCTAATCATCTTAGGATAGAGAATAGAAACTCAACTCATTATGTTTAGGATCAAGAGACCCTCTGTGTCTATCTTTCTATCAATATTTATGTGTTATAAAAGAATACCAAAAGAGTGATGATACATGATCAAAGACGTTCTCTAATAACTTATCCATTATGACATATGTACATAGTATTTCCACGATGTAGACGAAGAAGAACTCAATTCGGAACACAAGTAGCAATAAGGTGAAGAGGGATCTTCTTTGGAGTGGCAACTCCAAGAGCTTCCTACATGTCCAAATCCATCGGGTTCAAGCCATTAGCTAATTCCCAGTTGAAGTGGTACAGGAGGTTGGCCAGAGCAATCTCGATGGTAGCCATGGCGAAGTTGATTCCAGGGCACATCCTTCGACCAACTCCAAATGAGATGAACATAATACTTGAATAAAGAGGAATAAAATTTGAAAGATTGATAAATATATTTGCTGGAAATATTTTTGGAGAGGAGATAAATGAATTCATCAAATTTAAAATCATAAAGGAATATAGAAACTCATCATAAATAAGAATATAAAACTAAAAAAATAGCTCGAAAATATCTAAAAGATACAAGATTAACCCTACAACTCTTTACTGAACCAAAGAGATACATTGTTAAAATAGAAAACTTAAAGAATTTCTAAAAATACAATCAAATTCTGAATACTTTCTAAACCTAAAACATTAAAATAAATACTAGTATATAAAACAACCTTCAATATATAAGGAACTATGAAATTTATTAACGGATAACTAAGCCCTTTAGTATATTCCTTAGTTACGAAGAAAAGTTGAATTAACTCTCCTTTTGAATCTGCCCACTAGTTGAAAAGTTAAAAGTTTAAGCTTTTTAACTCATAAAAATATGCCCCTTAATTATTTAGTAATCAATTTGTACTATTCAATCAAGTTGGGTCATCTACATGTTTAGAAAATAGGCTTGAAACTCATTAAGCTTATGAACTCTCACATTTGAAAGGTCTAGATTAAAGGTTATGGGACAAGCATTGTGGACCGTAGAGAATACTATAGGATCAGTAAGATTTACATAAGCTATGATAGGATGTAATGAATATTGACATTTAGGTACTATCATTTGAAAAAGTTATGATCATACATGGCAAGATGCAATTTGACATATTAATACCATGATGATTTGAAATGTTTATGATTTGAAATGATGCATATGCTTTTTATTATGATGATGTATGTGATGTATTGCATATACTGTGTATCATGAATGCTTTAAATGATAAATGTTTGGTACCAACAATCATAAACATTCATAATCTTCTAATAGCTCGATCTCATAAGCATTCTTATCATTTCTTTACCTTGAATGAACCATCATGTTTCAATTTTCTAAGTTTTTATATTAGAAACATCTCATTCCTTAGATGACTCTGTTGAAAAATCTATGGGTGACATTACATACGCAGCGGAAGAATATTAAAAACAAAATCTCTAATTTCTCAAAGATGTATCATCGTCGTGTGAAGATTGATGTGCAAAAAATGCGAAACTTAAAACGACGTATATGAAATATTGTGTTACCTAGGGAGATCGTATATCTCCGAATCCCTGCAGTTCTCTAGGAGAGGGTGAAGGAGGTCAAGCGTTCTTTTCTCTAACAGTGATCCACACAGTATAGCTGTGACGATACTCCTAAAAACTCCAAGCATACTATCTGAGAAGGAGAATGGGAGAAAAATATAAGAGGCAACCCAAAAAGGCTTTGGCCTATGAATCATTGGTTCCCTCTTATTTATAGAAGTCTCCTCAACTTAACCCTAATGGATCCTGCCATATTTGGTATCGGATCTCCATCTAACTACCCAAGCCTCTTAGATTAGTGAATCTCTATCCAATAATATCTCATTAGCTCTTATTGGATCGCATCCATAGGATCCAATAATTCAGGGGCTTATTGGATATCGAATAAGATATGGGCTTTAGCTGATATATCATATCTGAATATCTGCTCATCGCAACGCATACCATATGTGTGTGACCCTCTAGGTCCAATATCGAGTTGGCTATGAGTCATACCTATCAGAACTACTTCTGACTTAGTGAATTATTATCTCCATAATAATTCACTCGACTCATCGACTACGAACGTACTAGGCCATTATGTCGTAGTCCCTAGACGATACAGGAGAATTCAATCTATTGAACTTATCTGTCTTCAATTATCGTGTACCTATAGTCTCTTATCTATCTAATATCCTAGAGACCGTATACCGGGCATGATTTTGTCAGACCCATACGGTTTCTGCTCGAGTCTCGCTCTAATCGGATTTTTCTAGAGAACTCTTTCTATCTAATCTGAATGACCCTGGCTAGAGATTTGTCTGAGCAAGAATATATGAGATATTCCTCTCATGACACCAAGAGTGAATATCCTTTATCAACACTCAATAGTCTTTGTAAGGTTGGCTACCACTCCCGATGACTGGTTGTGCTAGATTTGGAACCTCAAAACCTATAAGTCTAGTATCAAATAATGAAGTACTCATATAGAATATCCTTAGTATCTTAAGTCTAAGGATTAGATACATCATTGGGACTATGAAATCATTGTTTGACAATAAGGCATTGTCAACTATTCAACATTTCGTAAGTAGATCATTCAGTAAACTTATTCTCCAATAAGTACATATACTGTATCTCTAGTATCCCCACACGAGCAACTATGAGACCAACTACATTCATCATATTGACGGGTATACAGTATACAAGTTTATTTGGTTATATTGATATACCTCTCGAGTACCCTATGACCGGGATTATTTAGGATCTGTGTTTAAGGTGAATCGATCTCATTATCGTAATCTCATCACGATTCGATTCCCATTGAACAGATCCATAGACATCACAATATATTCAAGCAACAAACAATATAAAGTGATAAAATATCAAATAATAATAATAAGTAAAAAGATTGCATGTCAAATCACACGTGTCATCACTCATGTGATTGGCTTACAAGGCACCTATGACTAGTAGAATCCAAACTAAATCACCCTCATTAAACTTCACATGCTTTTTATGTTTGTTGGCAGCTTGTATGTACCTCTCATTTTGCTTTTCAATAGTTGCTTTAATACTCTCATGCAATTACTTTAAAACTACGTATATTAAAAATTGTGTTACCTAAGAAGATCGTATATCCCCGAATCCCTACAGATCTATAAGAGATGGTGAATGAGGTCAAGCATCATCTCTCTAGCGGTGATCCATATAGCAGTGCTACGATGATATTCCTCAAATCTCCAAGCCTGCTATATGAGGAGGAGAATAGGAGATGATAACCCAAAGAGGCTCTAACTTATGAACCATTAGTTCCCTTATATTTATAAAGGTCCCCTATCAACTTAACCATAATGGATCCTGCCCTATTGGGTATTGGATCTCCATCCAACTACCCAAGCCTCTTAAATTAGTGAATCTCTACCTATCCAATAATCTCTCATTAGCTCTTATTAGCTCTCAATCATAAGTTTCAGTAATTCAGGGGCTTATTGAATATCCAATAAAATAGGGGCTTCGACGAATATCTCATATTCGAACATCTACTCATCGCAACACCTACTATATACGTGTGACTCTCCGAGCCCAATATCGAGCTAGCTATGAGTCATACCCTTTAGAACTTATTCTAACTCACGCGACTCATCGACTACGGGTATACTAGGCCATTACGTCGTAGTTCCCAAACGATATAGGGTAATCCAATCCATTGACATGTCTATCCTCATTTACCGTGTACCTATAGTCCCTCATCCATCTAATATCTCAAAGATCATATACCGGGCATAGTGCTATCAAACTCATACGGTTTCTACTCGAGTCTCGCTCTAATCGGATTCTCCCGGTGAACTCTTTCTCTCTTAATCCGAATGACCCTACTAGAGATTTGTCTGAGCAAGAACATATTTGACATTTCTCTCATGATACCGAAAGCGGATGATCCTCTATCGACACTTAATAGTCCTTGTAAGGTTGGCTACCACTCCCGATGACCATCTGTGTTAGATCTGGAACCTACAAACCTATAAATTCAGTATCAAAGAGTGGAGTACTCATACATGACATCCTTGGTGTCTTAAGTTTAAGAACTAGATACACCATTGGGACTACGTAATCGTTGTCTGACAATAAGATATTATCAACCATTCAGCATTTCATAAGCAGATCAATCAGTGAACTCATTCTCCAAGGAGCACCTATACTATATCTCTAGTATCCCCACATGAGCAGTTATAAGACCAATTGTATCCATCATATGGACGGGTATACAGCACACCAGTCTATCCGGTTATCTCGATGTCCCTCTCGAGTAACTTATGATTGGGATTATTTATGATCTATGTTTAAAGGTGAATCGATCTCATTATCGTATTCTCATCATAATCCGATTCCCATTGCACAGATCAATAGACATCACAATATATTTAAGCAATAGGCAATATAAAATGATAAAATATCAAATAATAATAAAATGTATGTCAAGTCACATATGTCATTACTCATGTGATTGGCTTGCATGGTACATATGACTAGCAAATAACCAATTGAGTGACCTAAAGTTGGGCTACGCAGTGACTGCTAGTCATATGTGTCCTACAAACCAATCACGTGAGTGATAACACGTGTGACATGATATGCACTATTTTTGCTTATTATATTATTTGATATTTTATCACTTTATTTTGCATGATGCATATATTCTGATGTTTATAGATCTGTGCAATGAAAATCGTATTTTAATCTTTTGTATATGCTGAGCCTTGACTTGCGGGTTGAGTCTATCCTATTGGCTGAGCTTGACATGTTAGTTAGACCTAGTCTATAGGCTACGATCTAGCTTGCAGGCTAGGCCTAGCCTTATCGTTGATTTCAATTTAAATTCTAATTAATTCTCTCAATTTAGAAATATGACATAATGAAATTATAATAAAATTATTTAATCATTAGTATCGAGACATTAAACTATAATAAATAAAAGTATATAAAATTATGAAAAAAATAACATTCCTAATCAAATATTATATAAATATAATAAAAATCAACTATCATCATGTCATATTCTTATTTTTTTAATTACCGATGTATCCTTTAAAATCACATTATGCCTTTTTCTATCTATTGTTATTCCATTACAGGTTTTTTACCATCCCATAAGATTAAAAATTTACGAGTTAATCTCAATCCAAGTATACATTCTTTTATATATCCTCTCAAATAAACTATGAGAATAATAATTTCTCATCTTTATTGCCACATCTTTCAAAAGCTATTGGGAGAAATATATGAGCGCACTCATGATACTTATTCCACTGTGACCAAGATATCGAGATATATGAGCTATAAATAAAAAAAATTAAAATTTAATTTTCAAGGTTCGTTCCTCGACATGCAACTCTTTTCCATATTTAAGTTTCTTATACAAATAGGACCAAAAACTCTCAATAGTGGCTATATAAACAATTATTTTTAAATTTAAAAAAAACTTTAAAATTTATATCATGATTTGGGATCAGATATGACTTTAACCACTTATATTTGAAAATAAACAAGCAAACATAACTTGATAATAATTTTTATTTTATTTTATTTTTATTGGCATGGAATGAGGTGTAGTGTTGCGCCCTTCATTTCATCTTCTCCTTCTTTGAATCGATCAGTGTCACACTTTTAACCATCTATCTATTTCAAGCCATCAAAAAACGAAGGGCGCAACCTCCTTAGTTGGAGTTGGAGTGAGTTGGACTTAACCCAAAATTCGATCGGGTTATAGAAGCCCCATATTTGATAATACAAAGTGTATGTATTACTTGATAATCTTCTCGATTAAATAATGAACAAAAACAAAAAATTAAATTTAAATTAAATATCTTGTGCTTGTACACAAACCGAACCACGGGAGATTCGCCTGGATGTGGGGGCCCGACTCGTGCGTTAACTAGGCGCGGTGGTCCCCGGTCACTGTGTTGGCTCCAGCTGGCTTATTTCCGAGCGCCACGGCGACCTCCCCTCTTTGCCCTTTTCTATATTTTCTTACTATATTTGTTTTTTTTAATTGTTTTCCTTCAAGAAAAACTAAGGCGCCTAATCTTTACTTTATTCTCCTTACGGCCAACCGGCGCCAAGTCCACCATACCCACCAATGGGCTTCCGAAACGTCGGCTTTGAACTCGAAACTTTTGGACGTGGACGCGCCGATCACTGTGCTTTTTCCCATCAGTTGTCTTCCGCAGCCAGGGAAGACCGACACACCGGTCATAAACCCAGGGACCCACTGGAAAATCCCATACTAAGCACCAAAGGATGAGCGTAAAACTGAGTTCCCTCAATTAGCCCAAGCAGGGAGGGAGCCTACCCAAGCCGCACAACAGCGTTGGATGAAACGACGGAGAAACGAACGAGGGCTGCGGGCCACCTACCCCTCGGACCCACAGCACATCCGACGAGAATACGCCAACTCGTCCCCAACCGTCCGATCCCCACCATCAAGCGAAATCAAAGGCGGAGTCTCCAAGCATCCGACGGCCCAACATAGGGAAGTTTTGGGGCGGTGGTTTTACCTCTTCTAGCAGCCGTCCGATCCTGCGTATTGGGGCCCTGCACGATACCTAAAAATGAAGAGGAGGATGGGCTTCTCTCACAGGGGTTTGTTCCCTCTTTCCTACTCCCCCCCCCCCACACCCAGCCCCACTGGAGAGACTTGGATAGGAGGGAAAGAAGAAAGAGACAAAGGCGAAGGCTTTGGTTGCGGACATGGAGTTATCGCCCAAGGAGGACGACGCCGGCTCGGGGAGAGCCAGCGGGGGAGGTGGAGTTGGTGGCGGCGGAAGCGTAGCGGTGCCGGTCCACCACCGGTTGATCGCCCCAAAGCCGGAGCCCATGGAGTTTCTGGGCATGGGCGCGCTACCGATACTGCGGCGACCCGCCGCGAGGACCAAGGACCGGCACACTAAGGTGGAGGGGCGGGGGCGGCGCATCCGGATGCCTGCGGCTTGCGCCGCGCGGATCTTCCAACTTACTCGTGAGCTCGGGCATAAATCGGACGGAGAGACCATCCGCTGGCTTCTCCAACACGCGGAGCCAGCCATCATCGCGGCCACGGGGACCGGCACCGTCCCGGCCATCGCCACCGTGGTTGACGGCGCGATCAAGATCCCCACCGAGGCACCCTCTTCCTCATCCGCCGGGCTAACGTCCACCTCCGGCGAGGATGAGTCCGCCACAAAGAGACGTAAGAAGCTCCAGCCAACGCGGGCGGCGGGGAGCGGCTCCGCTTCCGCCGGCAGCGCCGTTACGGCTTTCTACCCGGTTCAAGATCCTTTACTTCAAGGTGGAGGCTCCATCTCCATATCGACGGGACTGGCGCCTATCGCTCCGACGGGGGTGGTGCCGATGTGGGCAGTGGGAGGCGGCGCCTCCTCCGGCGGAGCGAGGGTGCTGCCGCCAGGGGCGCTGTGGATGCTGCCGCAGCCTACCGCGATGGTCGAGCCGTCGGGCCAGGCACAGATATGGACGTTCCCGGCCGCGTCACAGATCTTCAACCTCGGCGGACCTCATCCCATGGCGGCCGCCGCCGTGTACCCGGGCGCGGTGCCGGGTCCCAACGTCGCAACCGCCGCTGGCGGAGGCGAGCCAAGAACAAACGAACAAGCGGTTACTTCCACAGACGGAAAGAAGCAAGAGCTACAGCTGATGGGGGGTGCGGGGGACCGCCGCCGAGATGCACTGCTGGAGACGGAGGAGGAATCCGACTCGGATGCCGAGGAAGAACCGCCGTCGGAGTCGGATGCCGAGGATTAGGTTTCGTTTTAGGCTCTTCCTTTTTCTAACTTCATTTTCTTCTACTGAGCTTTCCTTAACCTGTCGTGCTGTGTAGTTCATCAGGAAATGCGATGAAAGACAGCTCTGTTTTTTGTCCTCTTACTTTCTGGGTAACAAGGAAGTGCGCACGTGGGCACGTGAGGGATATTGTATTTTAATTTTATTGAAGCTATTTAAAAGTCCCTTTTCCTCCTGTAACGAAGTTTTGGGTGGTGCGGGAGGCGGTCAAAGCGGCTCCGTGGACCGCGAGGGTGGGCCGGGTGTGGGGTCGTATCGTGGGCCCCAAGACGACGACGGAGGGCGGCATGTGCTTTCGTAGGTGGGGAGCCTGGCCGGGGTCGTACGACGCGTGTCCGAGGGCGAGCAGTTATCGGTGATGGGGTTTCCTGTCTCGGCCGAGGCAGCGAAGTACTACGTTCCCCAGTCAGCACCGAAGTGGACAAGTCGTGTTCGACGTTGCTTTTCCTCGCCCTTCAAAAGTTGCTGTCATAGACTCGAGATGGGACTGACGATCGAAGCGATATGTTGAAACTGATTTCACGTGTTTCGTCGATGGAATCTGTATCGTGCTCTAATAACAATTGGGGATCATTTAGTGTTTAGGAGGCACAGTAACTTGTACGATTAGATGGAAAAAGAGATGGTTATGGGACCTTTTTCGTGGTCTGTACATCGAACCCCATTGTGGTGTATCCTTTCTTCCATGGTACAGGTTTTGAATGAGTTCTATTCCTTTGGTTCAGACCCATGGAAGACCTAAAACGACTGCAGTTGGACTTGCTAGATTAGGTCCTTTGGGAGTTCCTGTGTTCTTTTTGTTAGGGATATAGAGCACCGTTTTGGGATGTTCCATTGAAAGCTGTGGGTGTTGCCGGTCCACATGAAGAGGTTTGTGTATGAGTTGTTCAGGGTGTCCGTTTTACGAGTGTTGGAACGCATGAGATATTGGATTAGTATTAGAATTGGTCGAAGGAGAAACAAGTGATTTACTCGAGTCCTGTTTGGTTTTTGGTGCCATAACTCGATGTGCCAAGATTATGTGGTGAAATTATTTGATCCATTTTTTGTGTGTTGTTATGGCTGAAAGGATGTATGATTTTACTATAGGAGAATTTCTCTTGAGGTTGAAAAATCTATCTCATTTTATTTCACTCACAAGAGAATCACATCGAAAACCCATTCGATATAGTTTTGAGTGTTTAATATATAGTATAGAATGAACACATGCCGAGAGATCATTTTATATAGTATTTACTTTATAACCATCATTAGTTATAAAAATTGAGCGTTTTAATAAACAAATATTTTTTTAGATTGCATTGTTCATTTCAATGCACAATGTCTTACTTGGGACCTTACTTGAGACAAATCTTTGTTTGCTATGATGCATTAAGCATTTCAAATATTGTTTATCTTATGTGAATACATAATAAACAAGTGGACACCTCAGTTATATCAAACGCTTAGGATGCTTTTTCTAACCTAGCAAACATTCTTGCATCCCAAAGGATTCTTTGGCGGCAAGAGTTGCATCAAATGATTTGGATAGTTTTTTTTATCATTGATGAATATAAGAGACCGATTTAGTTATGTTAAGCACTTTAAATATTTTTTATATTAAGCGAATGTATCATAAGATGAATTTGATTTTTTTATTCTTTCGATTGACACATCATATGTAAGGCGATGTTTTAGTCATGACTGATGCTTCAGGTATTCTTTTATGTCCCAAAATAACAAATCATGCATAAGGAGACGCCTTAGGACATATTGGATAGTTTGGTGTCTTTTTTTTCTTAGGTAGATACATTATGTATAAAATGTGCAAAGAGATGTTTTCAACGCATACGACACTTAGGATTTTTTTTTTTTTGTCTGAGTGAACACTTAAACGATGTCAGTCGAGTTAAGTGCTTATGATATATTTTTTGTCTTGGATGAATACTTCTCATGCAATGAATATTTTTGACCTTATTGGTTATATCATACTATATATGTTAATTTGTCTTATACAAATGTATGGTGTAAAAAGAGCGCATCACTTCTTTTTTTTTTTCTTTTTTGTCTTGGTTGGATGTATACGCAAAAGTAGATGATTTGATTATGTCAGACGTTTTAATTGTTCTCCTTATATAATACTTTAAGTTTTTTTTTTATCTGAGAAGATGTATCATGCTTTAGGAGACGCCTTATATATATTTTGTCTTATGAGGATGAATTGCATGAGTGGACATGCTTTCCATGATTAGGATGCATCATACACATTGGTGCCTTTTTTGTCTTTATGCATTATAATACATGAGGAGATGTTATTTTGGTTTGTTGGAGTGTATCAAACACTCATATGTATATATTGTGTAAACACATAATGTATAAAGGGATGTTTTGCTCGATTAGAAATGCATATGGTGCTTCGAGCACCTAGTGGAGCCCGTTAATGGCTGTAATTGAAGCCCATATATGTGTTTGGGGTTGGTGTGGTCACACTCGTATCGTATTCGGCTCACTAATGGCTGTAATTGAAGCCCATATATGTGTTTGGGGTTGGTGTGGTCATACTCGTATCGTATTCGGCTCAATGCTAGTGAAGCCCGCTAATGGCTGTCGTTGAAGCCCATGTATCTTATTGGGGTTGGTCACACATGGGCTTAATCTGGGTTTTGAATGGGTGTCGTTGAAGCGACTCGATCAAATCGAATTGATTGTGCCTATAGTTGGGTCAAATCGATATTAGTGTTATAAATCGATTGATCCTTTCTTGCATTAAGGAGAATTGGTTGATCAAATAAATTCATCTTTTTATTTGATAGTATTAGAGACACAATCATCTTGGAGCAATCTGTGGATGACTGGAAGACAGAGACCCAATCGTCTTGTAGACGGACATGACGACTTGACTTCCGTTCGAGGGTGCAATGCTCCCTCATCAGAAGATAAGAAATATTGCCTGATAAATGGGGAAGATTTAGCAAACAAGCAAACGAATAATTAGGTATAATTGTAAAGGAAGTGCAAAAAAAAAAGAGATTAATTGGAGGGAAGAGAAATGTTCAAATTGCTCCCACGTCAGCAGAACTAGCGGCACACATTCGCCTAATTATCTCCCCGAACCCCAACCCACCCCAATCCCAACATCCTCATAAAGAGGCCTTCTTCCGCTCCATCAATGGATGCAATACCGCTCCTCCTCTCTCTCCTCCCCCCCCTCGGCCGTTAACCCATTACGTCGCCCGCCCGCCCCGCCGGCACCCGTCGGCTAGAGGAAGAAACACCAGGAGGAGGAGTAGGGTTCGCCTGCCGCCATGCGCGTCATAGTCCCGCTCCAGGCTGTGGTGCAGGGGAGAGGTGGCCTCGTCCTCGGCTCCCTCATCCCCTGCGCCCTCTTCTACTTCCTCCAGCTCTACATCCGCCGCGACCGCCCCTCCTCCTCCGCCTCCAACCTGCCCGAGCTCGCTCCCATGCCTCGTTCGCTCTCTAGGAGCCTCCTCTCGCCCCGCGGCTCATCCGGGCCCGTTCGTCTCTCATCGCGCGGTGCTTCCGTCGCCCGGGATGATGACAACCCCTACTACGTCGGCCTTAAGAGGTGCGCCGAGGATCCTTACCATCACTCGTCCAATCCCAATGGCTTCATGCAGCTCGGGTTGGCCGAGAATTGGGTGGGTGTTCTTCCTTCCCTCAGTTTTTTACTCTTTGGATGGCCGATATAAAAGGCTTTGGCCTACCGTTTGGTGCTCGTCTTCGGTACAGTTGTCGTTGGATATGATCCGAGATTGGTTGGTCGGTAATGTAAAGGAGCCATTGCTGTTAGATGAGGAGGGAGAGTTGAGCATCCACGGATTGGCGACGTATCAGCCTTACGATGGATTGATGGATTTGAAGATGGTGAGTAAAAGTTCTCTGCTTTCGTTTTCTAGGTCGATTAATTTCATTAATCTTGTTAATATTGATGCACATTCTTCAAGTCCGTGTTTCTAATGGATTTGGCGAAATTTTCAATACGGTTTATGATGTAAATGCTAATGGGAAACTGAGCATGGAAACATAATAGACGACCGCCGATCTCCCTTTTTCTGCCCATCAATTTGGTCCTCATCAAGTATTCCTTGTTTTGTTCTTTAGTAAAACTAGATGCAAAGTTAAGAAAATTTGTATGCATGTCTTTCTTTGTAGTAGTATAATGAATACACTTCTTCCAGTGAAAAGATGATGGCATGGCATAACAAATGTTGTGAATTAATTTCAGAAATCTGATTTGTACGAGAACATGTTGTCTTATAAAGCAAAACATATCTCATCAGCCATATCCTTCCACGAATTGAAAGCTTCTTAAATCCAATTGTAGGAGCAAACCAAATGATTAGGCAATATCCGTGCATGTCTTTCTTTGTAGTAGTATAATGAATACACATCTTCTGGTAAAAAGATGATGGCATAACAAATGTTGTGAATTAATTTCAGAAATCTGATTCGTATGAGAACATGTTGTCTTATAAAGCAAAACATATCTCATCAGCGATATCCTTCCACGAATTGAAAGCTTCTTAAATCCAATTGTAGGAGCAAACCGAATTATCAGACAATATCCGTGTAGTTGATTTTTTTTATGTTAGCAGACAGATGTTGCAGAGGTCACTTTAACACACTTCACACAGTTGTTTCAACCTTACAAAGCTGCATCTAGAATTTTATATTTGTAGATTTTAACAAATATAGTTGTATTAGACACCTGCATGATCTGCATTTTCAATCTGTTATTTTATTTTCGAGAATTGTGAATGTTTTGAGTTAGTCTTGTTGTGATTGCTATAACTTTGAGATTTGGTTGGCAGATTTTATTTTATGAAATAACTTTCTACCCATGAAGAATATCTACAACATAGGCCAAAAAAATATTCAAGCCATGCATACATTTCGTTGCCCATTATGTGATTTTTTGTATTTTTGTATGACTGCCTTTATACATATCACAGCTGATTTCTTGTTTGTGAAATTTGCTTGAGTTATTATCTTAGGTAAGCGATCATGCATGTCTAATTTGTAAATCACTACCCAAGAGTTTTCTATATCTATTCCAGTTTGCAAATGGATCATTGTCTTTTGTCCAATTTTATATCTGGCTATGATATTGTATTATTATTATTTTTCATGTTAAGAGTTGTTAATCTGATTTTTATTTTTAAAATCTGGCATATAAATCTAACATCACCTTGAGATTGTTCATTGTTTTTTCAACAGGCTGTTGCTGAATTTATGGGTCAAGTCATGCAGGGATCAGTTTCATTCCATCCATCACAAATTGTGTTAACTGCAGGTGCTACTCCTGCAGTTGAGACACTAAGTTTCTGTCTGGCTGACCCTGGAAATGCATTTCTTGTTCCATCACCTTATTACCCTGGGTAATTATTACTTTATCCTTTAAGAAAATTTTCATTTTTACAAGTCAACACGAAACTAAGAAGCATCCAATGCAGGTGGGATAGGGATATCAAGTGGCGAACTGGGATAGAACTTATTCCAGTTCCTTGCAGAAGCACTGATAACTTCAGCATAAGTATTGCTGCTCTTGAACTAGCATACAACCAAGCAAAGAAGCGAGGTGTGAAAGTTTGTGCTGTTCTTGTCTCTAACCCCTCCAACCCAGTTGGTAATCTAATAGATCGGGAAACACTATATGATCTTCTGGACTTTGTCATGGAGAAAAACATACATCTGATTTCAGATGAAGTCTTTGCTGGATCAACATATGGGAATGATAGATTTGTAAGTGTGGCTGAAGTTCTAGATTCAGAAAACTTCGATAGGAGAAGAGTTCATATAATATATGGACTGTCAAAAGATCTTTGTGTTCCAGGCTTTAGGGTCGGAGTCATCTACTCTTACAATGAAAATGTCCTGGCTGCTGCATCAAAGCTGGCCAGGTTCTCGTCCATTTCGACTCCTACCCAATGTTTGCTTATTTCAATTCTCTCGAATACAAAATTCATTACAGAATATCTCAAGGTAAACAAGGAGCAATTATGCGACATGCATGCCTTATTTGTTGACGGACTGAAACAGTTGGGTATCAACTGTGCTAGTAGCAGTGGTGGGTTCTATTGTTGGGCAGACATGAGTATGTTTATTCAATCATATAATGAGAAAGGGGAGCTTAAGCTGTGGGATAAGCTGTTGAATGAAGCTAAGATTAATGTGACACCTGGGTCATCATGTCACTGTATTGAACCTGGATGGTTTAGATGTTGCTTCACAACATTGACAAAGCAGGATATTCCTATAGTTATGGAAAGGATCCACAGAATTACTGAGAGCAACTAAGTTGTTGAATTTTCAGAATTTTCATCTTCAGCTTGCATTTTTTGATAACTTATGCAAGTGGCTCTCTGTTTGAAGAAGTGCATTCCAAAAGTTGGATAGCAAGAACTAATTCCCATTGGCATTCAATAGTAAATATATATTTTTTCAGTTTAAGATTCGACCACCATAGATCTTTGAGTTCCCACTGTCACTGAAAGCTGGGACTATATCACAACAAACTTTGAGAGCTGGAGAGAAAGGTTAGTGTTGAAATTTTAAGACAGTTTTGAACCCTTTGGTTAAGAAGCTCGAGTAAGCTCCTTGATATCATATGATGTGGCTTCTAACCTTTGGCTTGCTTGATGGTGCACTTCTTGCTCTGGTTTGTTAAAGGACAATATGGAGCCTCCATATTCCTGTTGCTCCCTGTTAAAATTAATTTGGGATGCCAGTTGTCTAGCAGCAGAGGTATATTCAGATTTCTCTCTCTCTATCTCTCTCTCTCTCTCTCTCTCTTTTCGTTTTTTTTGGTACTAGTGGGGGATGTCCACTGAAATGCAATTTTTTTTTGTCTTGTTATAACATTTGTTGTAATCTTCTCCACTGCTTTAAGTCTCAGCTAAACAGGACCTATGCCCGTGTATCAAGTTGTAACAGTTCTTAAAGCAAAATCTTGCGTATTCTAAGCTTTTGATTTGTTGTACTATTTGTGGCATGTCAAGCAATAGGTTGAAGTTGTCTGTCTCCTAGTAAACCTTGTTCTTCCCATAGCAAGTCACTCTGCTGCCTTAATGTGTTGGTGTAATCAAATCCCCCATGATTATTGGATTTTTTTTCTTGCTAATAAAATTTATAAAATAAATATTTAATATTTCAAAAAATAAATATATTTTTAAAAAATTATTATCTTGTGTAGAGGGCTCATCTCTTATTATTTAAGAGGAGGAATTTTTATTCTTTGTTTTTCATTAGCCATGAGGAATTGTGCTTATTGAGGAGAGGTAGATTCTTCTATTTTTAAAAAATAAATATTTGTAAAAATATTTTAAATATTATTTTTTGGATTAAGATATGTTATTATTATTCATATAGTTTTCTAAAATTTTTATCTTGTATGTATGATGTTAGTTGTAATACTTGATTTCTATTATATTTATATAATAATTGATTAAAAATGTTATATTTTCTCTTATTCATTTTTTAATCTATTGCTATTTATTATGTAGTAATGATTCAATGTTAATAATTAAGTGTTTGATTTCATGATTGATCATCTAAATGTTTATTTCTTTTGACCATTTAAATTTTATAAAATAGAGATAATATTTTCTGTCTTCTTAATACTATATTGATTGTAACTCTTTGTAGATGATTCTAATTTATATAAAACTTTATTTTATTTACAAATAAACACATATTTTTTTTAATAAATTGAAGCATGATCTAAATAACTTGTGCAATATGTCTTATAGATTCTATCAAAAAAATCTATTTCTAAATTTATCTATTCTTGTTTCTATCTCTTTAAATTTGATTTCAACTAAAATTCTTTCCTCGATTGAACTTTATGTGATTATTTTAAACTCTTATATCTTTTGTTATTTGTCATTATCACATTTGAATGGTGCTCAAACCCATTTTACAGAAATTTATATCATTGATTTCCCCGAGTACTTTGTAAAGTTTTACTCTTACTGATAGTATCAACCTCATTTTACCTATCTATTTTGTTTTGACTATAACATTTAGTATAGAATTTTGTTTTGACAAAACTTATTTTTTTGGAAACTAAACTCTTATATATATATATATATATATATATATATATATATATATATGTAAAAGAAAACAAAACAAAAACAGAACTCCACAGCCCACCCCATTCTCTAGAAGCATCCGCCGCAGCCCAACTCTGTAACAGAAAGTCCAAGCACCAGCAGCAGCAGCGGCTTCTCATCTCCTCTACTCTCGCCCCATCCGCAGACAACCAGGGCCGATGGTAGGTAGCCTTCTCTCTCTCTCTCTTACTCTCCTTGCGTGTTTTCAACTCTTGCAATGATGTTGATCCCCTAATTCCTTTCTTGTTTTTGTTGTTGTCTTGTCGGCCGTGCTCATGCAGTCGGTCACCCTGCACACGAATCTCGGCGACATCAAGTGCGAGGTCTTCTGCGACGAAGTCCCCAAGACCGCGGAGGTTCGCGCGCGCGCGCGCTCTCTCTCTCTCTCTCTAATCTCATGTCTTCATCGTTCCTTCCTTCTTCCCTTTTGGCGTGTTTTTTTGCTTCGTGTAGGGTTAGAAGCGTCTTCAGCATCTTAAGGGAATCGCGCGGCTAACAGAGATTTGCTAGAAGATATTGTTTAGGTTTACTATTATGAATCATGGAAGCCGCCTTCTTAGGGCTTAATCGGCCGTCTGAAGGGTCTCCGGTTTTGTAACGATAGAATGGGTTCGTAATAGCAAGCAAATTGACCCCTTCCTTTTTTGTTGGATGGATCAGTTTGTCCAGAAATGTCAATTCTTCTTGATGATAGTAGAATTTGTAGGACTTAAAGCCCAAGTTGTGCGTGCCATTAGGTTAACTACACACACTGTCAGTTAGGAATTATTTCCATAGGGTTTATGTTAGGTTGCTTGTCAAAAAACTTTGGAGGTGCGCAAACATTCATGATACGGTTGCAAAATTATGATTTCAAGTACTATGACATTGCTATTGTTGAGAAGCATTTAGCTTTATAACCTCGCAATCATGTTCACAATTTTATTGATGGTGGTAGCCATATATGTTAATCTGCACATAGATGGTTAAGGCATGTCAACATGATATATGTATATGTATATGTATATGCATATGTTTATATGTATGTGTGTGTGTGTGTGTGTGTGTACACACACAGTTCTGAAAAGAAAATGAAAACATGCTTATGGGAAGCCAATCTTATGTAGATTGTCCTCATAATGCTTGGTTAGACTTATATTTCCTTGATTTATATTGCTCACCTGTGGAGATATACTTGCTACAGAGGCATATTTCATGGTTCTTATTAGCTATGTTGTTTGCTGAGGCGGATATCATGTTAATCTTCATGCTGTGTTTTTTTCTCATATTGGCCTTCTTCCTCCTTTTATGTTTTTCTCTCATGCATCTAAACATTAGACTAAATTGGATTCCACATATATGGCCACTTGCATCTAGTTGATCCACTTAGCTTATTTAAATTTAATGGGGTTGGCCAAAGATACACAATGATAGACTAAATAAACTATGTGGCAATATTGTACAAATAAGATGTATATCTCTGGTTCTAGGTTGTGACAAGAAATGACCTAATGTTGCTGATTCTCGTTGATCATATGAACAAGTCTTTTCCTGAAAGCACAACGAAGATGGGTAGAGCTGATCAACTTTATCTCAAAGAGATCGTGACCACAGGACAAAAACTCTATAGTGTGAAGTGTGGAAGACAAGGGATGATAGAATGAAAGAGGAACTAGAATGCTATTGAGTAATGCAAGACAAAATTATGAAAAAATGTGTTCCTTTCTTCTTTAAATGGTGAATTTGAATTACTTAAGATCTTGTATGATATCTGGCTTGTGGACCTGATTTCTAAAATACTTTCGACATGACTATATGAACACAGTTTGTCTAGAATCATAGATGATTCAGCCTGGTTTTTATACTGTACACAATTTAGTAAAGCGCATTAAACAGTGGATCTTCAGGGTTTGCTCCAACAAAGTTTTGCCATTTGTTAATACTTAATGCTCTTAGCGATGCAACTTTTTAGTACAAGGACTTGGTGATCAAACTGTTAGACGTGGTGTTGCTTTAGCTATGAATAGTGCAGGCTTGCTAATCTGTAGAACAGCCACTTTATGTTGAAACAAATTTTAGATGAGACTGTTTTATTGTGATATCATATGCCAGCTCCTGAAGTTTTTTTTCTGGCTTCCATATCTACTCCTCTATCCATGAAAAACCATATATGGAAGATAGCTCTCGTAAGTTTTAGCCTACAGAACATTGGAAGAAACTTATTCTTCATCAACCATGATGCAGAACTTTTTAGCACTTTGTGCCAGTGGTTATTATGATGGAACCATATTTCATAGAAATATCAAGGGTTTCATGATCCAAGGTGGAGATCCTACAGGCACTGGTAAGGGAGGAACCAGCATATGGGGCAAGAAGTTCAATGATGAAATCCGGGAGTCACTCAAGGTATTTATACTAAATTTGTTGCCATCTCTTGTCCCTGGGTATTTATATGGTCTTATAGTCAGGTGGCAAAATGAATGGACATTCCTTACTGCAGACAAATCATCCTACAAAAAATTCATTTTAATTGAGAAAAGGCATTTTTGTTCATGACTATATTTATCTTTTTTATTGAAATATACTCCAGTAAAGTGGTCTCCTCAAGACGTTTTACGACTTATTTGCATTTCAACAAAGGTTCTGTTAGTTATTGAAATTATATGATTAATAAACTCTGATGCACTTCTCTTTAATTTTTTATAGCATAATGCGAGGGGCATACTCTCAATGGCCAATAGTGGCCCAAACACAAACGGAAGCCAGTTCTTCTTAACTTATGCCAAGCAACCTCATCTTAATGGACTCTACACAATTTTTGGAAAAGTCATTCATGGGTTTGAAGTTCTGGACCTTATGGAAAAGGTGAATTCTTTTGAGAGACCACAAACATAGTGTTGATCTTTTAAACAAGCGGTGTCGGTCGTGCATTTTCTTTTTAGCTGACTCATTCTGCTGTTGCTTTCCAGACACAAACAGGACCAGGTGATCGACCACTAGCTGAGATCAGGCTTAATCGTGTGACCATCCATGCAAATCCTCTTGCCGGATAAATTTCTCTTGGTGAGTGGTCAAATACCTACGTCTATACTATTTATTCTTTCAAGGAATTCAAGAATACACTAAACAATAATATTGGCTGCATCTGCACTGGCAATCTTCCCAAGTGCAGGTCCTGAAGATGCTATCCAAGTTCTGTGTCTCACAAGATGCAACACTAAAGATGCTATCCAATTTCTGTGTCTCACAAGATGCAACACTGAAACATGGCAATTTAATGTACACACTTTCTACGGAAAACTTTCTTCTGATTTAAGTCATTAACTCGATATGCTCTTCTTGAATGGGCATTCTCCTACTAATTATTGTAAGAGTTTATCTAAAATTGTTTCTTGAGAGCACATCTCTTAATGTACACACTTTCTTGTGATAGGTTTCTTCTTTACCATACGTTGCATTAGACGTGTTCATTCATTTCATGCCATGTTTCAGGATTTGTTCACAGCTTTTAGAATCTAAGGGTGTGGTTAGTATGGGCCGATCTGCATAAAATATTAGACTACCCTGCTGCTTTGACGGACGTGCATCTTCGCATCTATTGCAGCATAAATGCATATGATTTGTGTGCCAAGAAGAAAAACAAAATCAAATTTCTAGCCGAAGAAAAACCTTATCGCCATCAACATCACTGCCAAGAAATCAACCGAGCATCGGTCATTTAGAGAATACAGGCACTCGAAGCTTGTGGGGAATGAAATGCATATAAACTGGTCCCAAAACAGAGTAAACATTTTACTCACAGAACATCATATTATCTAGTAATTAATGCATCCTAGAAAACAGATTAGACATTTTAATTACAAAAACAATAATGCCCAACAAAAACAAATTCATGACGAATAAGAAATACAGTTTGGACCGAGTATGAAAGCAACTGAAGCCATCCACTACTACACTTGACGATGCCTTGCATGCATTTAAAAAAAATAATGACATTCCATGTAACACATTAGACTGAAATGATCAAACTCAGATTCTCAGTTCTTTGATTCTACCTCTGATGCAGTGTTGTTCTGCTTCTGCTGCTGTTGTTGCTGCTGTGGTTGCTGAAATTGATAGAGAGGAACATGTGTTGATTGTTGATTCTGCTGCTGTGATTGCAACTGATGTAGTTGAAACATCTGAGAACTTGTAGCCAGTTGTTGATTTATGGTCTTCGATAGCTGAGCCTCAGTGATCTCACCAGTAGCAAGTTTCAATCGCTGAACCTCTGCTGTCAGTGCTTCATTGATGGCTGCATGAATCAAAAGAAAGCAGGGATAGGGGTGCCTATGTGAGAGAGAGAAAGAGAGGTGCTACAAGCATATCCACCAATTGAGGAACTGCTTTACGAGATGAATGAAGCGACAGAATGGCGGAACCTTCATTAGCCAACACACTATCGACAAGACCCTCTCTAGACCTTAACTAATTTTCATCCATGAAGTTGATTTCTAAATTAAGAAAACGACCGTGAAAGATATGTATAACATGCAACCACTAGAAGTGTCATTGCCATCTCAAAGCAGGTTGAGGTACCACATATCTGGCACGGATGAACATGGTACAGAGGCACAATAAAAACTAGGTCAGATCACAATTCAAGAGTTAACATGCAGCAGAGATCTAAAGAACTTTTTCTTTCTTTTCTCAGGACCTATAACATGGTAGTTTCTAACATATAATAGAACAATAAATAGGTGCTGAGCACTAGCGAGAGAACCATGTAGCCTTTGCAATAAAATGAGAGACATCAGATAACGTTGAAAGACCAATTGATTAAAGGAGGTTCCAGAGTCAAAGCATAAAAGACAAGCTTGCATATCTTTATTAAGCTTGTTCTTTTCAATTGTGTAAAAGCATCATGAACTGAAAGGTCTTCGACATATGACCTGAAACATTTAAGCTCAATTTTCAGCAGTGGTCCATATAAACGTATACTAATCCAGTCCCAAACCATCATCCAAATTTGAGAATATCAAAACATTAAAAAAATTTTGTCCTCACAAAATCTTGAAATTCTAGTTGAGGATCAAAACATGGCACGTATAGCCCAAAATGTTACTTGATGAGAGGAAACTCTCAGATACAAGTGGAAGCAAGTGGCAATTTCATGCTGTCACATATCAGTACAGTTCATACTGGACCACTAATCTAGAAATCCATGGTCCTAATCCATCCACTAGGCAATGAAAGCAGCAGCTCCATGCCATCACGTGCCCATCACCCAAGGGCAGCCATTTGCTACTTAGAACCACTAAATCAGACATCCCCATGGTCCTAACCCTCTCCGAGTTCGTCTCAGCATGGTTTCAATCATGTGGTCTTGCCCGCAATGTACCCAAGAGGTGGGGATGGGTAAAGGCGCACTTTCTATTCAATATTAGTACTCATGTCCAATATAGAGTTTGTAGCAACACTAATTAAATCTTCATGCCTTGATAGTGTCAAAAAGAAGTCTTGGATCCAAAATACCATGCAGGTGATGTATGATTAAGAAGGCACGAAAGCCACCAGGTTGTTGCCATCTCAAGATTGCATGACATATCCAGCATGTCCCACACACCAGAAACGGTGAATGCTCCAATACCATATTTCAAAAGCCGATAGACTACCATCCCAATACCCCCAAGACACACAAGTCAAAATGTGTAGTCCCAATTTATAAGTAGTTGGTGCATTTAAACTTAATACGAATCTAATTTATAACCACTTTCACAGTGGAACTATTGAGGAATGACTATATATATATATATATTGTGTGTGTGTGGTGTGTGTGTGTGTGTGTGCGCGCGAGCATACCTACATATATGTATCATATATATATATGTATTTATGTATTTATGTTTAGGTATGTATGTATGTATACATACATGTGTAATAATACATTACTATATATACATATATATATACATATATATACTATGTATACATGTATTATATATATATATATATATATATATATATATATATATATATATATATATATATATATATATATATATATATATATATATATATATATATATATATATATATATATATATATATATATATATATATATATATATATATATATATATATATATATATATATATATATATATATATATATATATATATATATATATATATATATATATATATATATATATATATATATATATATATATATATATATATATATATATATATATATATATATATATATATATATATATATATATATATATATATATATATATATATATATATATATATATATATATATATATATATATATATATATATATATATATAT
Source organism: Musa balbisiana (assembly GCA_004837865.1). NCBI lineage: Eukaryota > Viridiplantae > Streptophyta > Magnoliopsida > Zingiberales > Musaceae > Musa > Musa balbisiana. The sequence continues at coordinate 9,482,796 of CM017190.1, read as the reverse complement.
ATATATATATATATATATATATATATATATATATATATATATATATATATATATATATATATATATATATATATATATATATATATATATATATATATATATATATATATATATATATATATATATATATATATATATATATATATATATATATATATATATATATATATATATATATATATATATATATATATATATATATATATATATATATATATATATATATATATATATATATATATATATATATATATATATATATATATATATATATATATATATATATATATATATATATATATATATATATATATATATATATATATATATATATATATATGTATGTATGTATGTATGTATGTATGTATGTATGTATGTATGTATGTATGTATGTATGTATGTATGTATGTATGTATGTATGTATGTATGTATGTATGTATGTATGTATGTATGTATGTATGTATGTATGTATGTATGTATGTATGTATGTATGTATGTATGTATGTATGTATGTATGTATGTATGTATGTATGTATGTATGTATGTATGTATGTATGTATGTATGTATGTATGTATGTATGTATGTATGTATGTATGTATGTATGTATGTATGTATGTATGTATGTATGTATGTATGCATCAAATAATATCACAACTAGTAAGCTTGCAACACACATGGTCAACATCCTTTCATGTTTAAGAGCAACACAAGCAAATTCTAAATAGAACAAAATGGGATGTTATTTCAGGATAATTTAATTCGAAGTAAATTTCATATATCCTTGACTATATCAACAGGTAGATATGCAAAAGGTTGTAGGGTACAAAATATACCAATCACTTGCATCAAGTTGCAATTGTCCCCAATTAATTTAAATGCTCAACAAGTGTCAGAAAATATTGAGGTGCATATTCAAATATATCTCATTCATTACAATCACCAACATCCAGATGGCTGCAAGAATAGACATCAGAGTAGAGCCCAAGGAGGAGCTCAGTTAAAGTTAAAAACAAGAAACATATATGCAATAGGCAAAATTTAAAGGATCTACATCGGCACATAACATGCTCTATACCGAATCTGGAATTAGGTTAGTGGTCTACCATCAGCATTGTTGAATTGTTAATTATGGTCAAATTTAGAACATTCAGATTAAGCAACTATTTATTTCCTAATCTTATTATCCCATATAATAAGCATGCACTTTGATGGTTGCACCTATTTGTTTCCCTTTACGACCTGTTCGTTTTGAGATACATATCAGAAAGCAACTTCTTTTAGTGTAACTTTACCGGAGGATGACCAAATCTGCATAATACACTGTGCAACATTAACTAAATTTGCTACTTCAAGAAAAAAACTAATGCCAAAAAATAAGTTAACTATGACATTTACCATCTCTTAGTTGTGCCTGCTGCTCCATGGCTTGAAGACGGATCCTTAGTTCATTGTTCTGACATGTCAGACCAGCTGAATCTCTCTGTGCAAAAAGAAACAATAGAACAGTCAGTTAATCACAATAATTGAAGCAATTACAGGGTGGCTTGAAGAATAGATGCAGGTAACCCACTTGCAGCAAGGTCAATTGTGCTGATAATGTAGTTGCTTCTGTCTGCAGAGTTTGCACCTTGTGTTCCAATTCTGAAATATACCTCATCTTTCGCTCCTTAGATCGCGCAGCAGATTGCCGGTTAGCCAAAATCCTTGACATCCACACCAATTTATACGTTAGCAAACACAGTTTTGCTGCATCAAATTCTTGGTAGCCACTTAACACCTTGAGAAGGAAAGGAAAATAAGGTAAAAAGACACCACATTTATGTAAATGATAAAGCACCTCTTGACTCTTTTCGGATCTGTTATTGCCATCTCTGCAAGCTTTTCATTCGCCATGATCTTCTTGATCTCAGCACTGCTGAACTCACCATTTCCGAACTCCATGCTCAACGAATTGGCAGTACGATCCATCGAACCACTACGCAAAAGATGGGGCATCTGAATTCCCGGTGAAGGCAGCAGCTTTGGCGATTCATTCCCAAAATTAAGCTTCCCCATGAAACTATCCATCGAAAGACTCCGACAGTGTCGCATAGATATCGGGGTCAGATCTCCCGCCGCGCTCCTCTTGTTCCCTTCCTTCTTCACCCCACCGCCACTGCTCTCGTTAACACTGCTCTCCGCCTCGTTCTCGCTGGTTTCGGTAGCACTCATTCTTGCCCCGCTCAACCTGCTGCTGTCAAAATCCTCGTGCCGCTCCTCCATTCCAGAAGAATTCAGAGCGTCCAAGCTGTCCAGGTTCATGTAAGCGTTGAACAGATCATCTGCGGCGTCTCCTGCGTCCTCCTTCCGATCGCCGGTGCCCTCCGCGCTGCTCTCCGTCTCCTTCTCCCACTCTGCCTCCTGCTTCACTTGCTGCTGAGGGAGCATGGCAGACGCAGTCCCGGCCGTCATTGCCGGCGCCGCCACGGGACTCGATGAAGAAGAAGAAGAAGAAAAAGACTGGAGGAAGCCGATCGGGACATCGCTCTGCGAGCGGCGGTGGGCCTTCCGCGGTGGCAGGCCGGCCGAGGCGGGTCGCGCCCTGTCCGCCAAGGAAGCATCCGAAGTGGCGCCGGCGAACGCGGGTGGGCTGAGCGGAGGAGGCAAGGAATCGAGGGAGAAGAAGGCGGGGGGCTGGGAGAGGGAACGGGAGTGGAAAGCGACGGAGGCAGAGGAGATGGGAGACGGCGGCCGGACGGCGGCTGCAGCGGAGGACGGCGAGGGCGGCGGAGGAATAGGTGGGATGCCTGGCCGCCGGGCGGCCTCGGGGCCGAAGCTGTTGGGCGCGAAGTGTCGGAAGAAGGAAGCGCTATTCGGCGCCTTCGGAGGGGCGGCAGCGGAGCAGGAAGAGGTGCTTGCGGCCGAGGGCTTGAGGCGCTGCATCAGGTCGTTGCGGGTCGCCGCCTCCGCCTCCCCCATCTTCCTCTCTCTTCTTCCGATGTCGGACTGATTGCAGGCACAAGGGAACGGAAATGGAGCTCGAACGAGTTGTTCGGCGTCGACGCAGCGCTCGCTTTGGCTTCGGTTGTCTTCTTCGGGAAGCCGAGGGCAAGACGGAGTGATCCACTCGCGTCCCCTCTTCCGTGTGGAGTAGAACAGCAGCTTTTAGGAATCCGCGTGAATTTAAGAGGGGTTGCATTTCATTCCGCGTACATTTCCAAAAGGGTTTCTTGTGGGCATTTCGCCTTTCCTACTCCACAAAACCGGTACTACTCCTCCACCTGCCTTGTGATTGGTCAAACGAAGGGGCCCATGATGGGCCCGATTTCCGCCGTGGCTAAACCGGTCCGATTTCATCCGGCTCAACTTCAATGACCCAAAGTCGATGCATGATGCGCCCAATTGTATACTGTTTTTCTCTACGCCCTTGATAATTGATCCAACCGGTGGACCGATTAAACCGGGTCCAGAATAGACCGCGACGTAGCGAGGCAGCATTTTGGTACTTGAACAGGTCTGCTTTTCTTCAGATACCGTGGACGGCTGATGTTGCCCGACGTGACCCGCCCTCGAGCCGGGCCGCGAGTCGCGCAGTGACGATCGGACGGTGGAGGCGATTGACTGCAGCGATCGGACCGCATCGCCCGCGCCGTGATTCCCGCCATGCATTTCGAAGATGGTATCGAGGGAATAAATTAACGCAGTAAATGCGTGAAACACCGCAATAGCAGCTCTTAATTGGATTGGCAGTCAAAACCAGAACGGGAATTATTGCGTTGAAACTTCCAAGAGTGGAGTCAAATCTCACCCCTAATTATAATTGCCTCTGCTGCCCGTGAGTGGCTGCTGGTAAGGAAGGGCAAGGTGGAGTTTGGGGTTTAATTATGTGACAAGTACGAACATATCATATAAATGCGTGGATTATGTAGAATAATGGTGAGTGGGTTAGAAAAGGGAGATTGGGTTGGGAGGGCGTCGGCGCCTGGATGTACGGGTACCAATCAATCATATGACTTGATGGATGTGATGGATGGACTTGACGTTTGGGTAGGGATGGGAGCATGCAACGTGGAGTAGGGGAGGCGAAAGGGATGGTTTGGGAAGGGGGATTTATTGGCGTCTCGATGGGTCCTTTTCGCGTTCAATTTGGGCGGATGGGGGTGGGGGGGGGGGGGGGAATCGGGAATCGGCACCGATTTAAACATGCTGACGTTGGCGGCCCAATTCGTAGCAATGATGACATGTTGGGTAAGGCCGACTCGTTCCTTGTAGCTCGGTAGCTACACTCGCCGACAATTCCATCTCAAGCATTTATACATACATGTCGTACCCGTCAATCATCGATGCAACCCCACGTTACAAAGATGATAATAATAACAATAATTATTATATTAATAATTGCTTTTTGTGATGGTTCTCCCATCCACGTGCAGTGACGGGTTCACTCTTCCAAATGAGAAACTGGAGTGCGATTATATGACAAATTCCTTTCTCACAGAGCAATCAAGAAGAATCAGTCAGCAAAACAATCCACTGAAGCTTCTCCCTCTGTACAAATTTGATGGACTATCCAATCTTTAAGAAAAGAGAGAGAGAGAGAGAGAGAGAGAGAGAGATTGTTCTGTAAGCAAACGCATGTGCAAAATTCTGGATGGTTCTCATGGTCAAAGCATATGTTCCGTGATGCCTCTTCGTGCTGCACACACATGCAAATCAGGTCTCGTGCAAGCCATCCGAGAGAATCTCATAAAATAGCCAAAAGAAATGCCTACGGGAATTTCCTACCCATACGAGTTGATATTATAGAAAGGATAAGGACTGATCGAATCCACGCATCACAATCTCTCCCACTTTTAATTCCTAAAGTTATGACAATTCACCGCTCAACCAAACGGTAGTAGGATTTCTCATTTCGGCGCCTAACAACTCTAACATGTCACGCACATCTGCCATTCCATCGGGAGATTGGCTCCCTGACGCAAACACTGCAAGCATGTCCCTCGTTTGGATCCAGCTACAACCAGGAGACTTCTTCACCCCTCGTTCGATCATAGCCCTCCTCACCTTCTCTGCTTCTTTCCATTGCCCATCGACACAGTACAAGTTGGACAGCATCACGTAGCCTGCCTCCTTCTGAGGATCCAGATCGATCAAATCCTTCCCCACATTCCTCCCGATGCTAACATCTCCTCTAGCTGCGCATGCACTAAGCAGAGCCTCGGATGAGCTTGCGATCCCGACGTCAACAGCCTTCGAGCAGCTCTCGAGCAGCGCAGTAGCCTCTTTCAACCATCCAGCTCTCCCGACCATGTCGACGACGCAGGTCACGTGTTCTGCATCTGGTTGCAGTCCGTGGACCGACTCCATCGTCTCGAAGACGGCTCTCCCCTGCTCGACGAGGCCCGAGTGGCTGCATGCCATCAGCAAACCCATGAAGGTAACCTTGTCAGGTCTAACATCATCTGCCGACATTTTGTCGAACACTTGGAAAGCCCTCCAAGGCCACCCATGCAATGCATAACCCAACAACATAGCGTTCCAGGATACCAAATCCTTCTCGCGGATGCCGTCGAACACTTTGCTCGAGCTATCGATGTCGCCGCATTTGGCGTACATGTTCACCAGGCCATTGGCCACATAAAGGTGCTCATCAAAGCCGCTTCGGATAGCACAGCAATGGACCATCCTTCCATTCCCCAGAACTGCCATGACAGCACAAGCGTGCAGCGCAGCTCCGTAAGTGAAATCGTCGGGCCCAAGTGAGTTCCTCGCCATGTCCACGAAGAAGGCAAGAGCCTCCTCACCGTATCCCCTCCTCGCGAACCCTGCGATCATTGTCGTCCACGAGACAATGTTGGTCTCCGGTGCCCTTCGGAACAACGAAAGAGCCCCTTCCACGTCGCCAATCTTGATGCTAGCGTCGATCATTGCATTCCACGATATCACAGTTGGAGAAACCATGCATTCGAAGATCTTCGATGCATCCTCGTGAAAGCCGAAATTTGCATACAAGCTCAGCATCGAATTATTGACTTCGGTGGCATCGTTCCATCCTCGTCGGACTGTGACAGCATGAACCATACAGCCAAACCGTGGACTCGCCATCTCAGAGCATGCGTTGATGAGGCTCGCGAATGTCGTCGCGTCGCCCTCGGATCCAAGCATCTGCATCTCCCTAAAGAGCTGGAGACACGACTCGCTTTCGCGCAGCTGAGCATATCCCACCATCAGCACATTCCACGCGATGGTAGTCTTAAGCGGCATGGCGACGAACAACTCGTGCGCATCTTTTTCTTGCCCGGAGTTGACGTAGGCGTGAAGGAACGAGCACCAGGAGACCTCGTTCCGCTCCTCCATTCCCTCGAAGACCCGCGCAGCGTCCGCCGGGCGCGAGCACTTGCCGTACATGTCGATGAGTGAATTGGAGACGGGCAGGGAGGAGAGAAGGCCGACGCGGAACAGGAGGGCATGGAGCTTCCTACCGCAGCGAAGATCGCGGAGCTCGGCAGCGGCGGCGACGACCGCGGTGAAGGAGAAGGGGTCGGGTGGCGGACCGCAGGATCGCATGCGGGAGAAGAGGGTAAGCGTCTGGAGGGGGCGGCTCGAGTGGGAGTTGGCGGTGAGCATCGCGTTCCACGCGACCGTGTCCCTTTCGAGCATATCGTCGAACAGCTTGCGAGCGGCCGACATCCGCCCGGATCGCGCGAGACGGACCAGCCATGACGTGGTGGAGATGAGATACCGCCGCTCCGTCGAGACATTCCGGCCCATTCAAGACTTGGTCAGGCATGTCTGCGTCGACTACCGAGCGATACCAACGAGCGCTTCCGGCCGTCAACGATGGCCTTCGCGATTACATAGCACACGAGCACCATTACGCATGTACACACACAACATGAGCGGTCGTTTCATATTTAACGATGTCGATGATGTTCACGGGCCATAGGGCCTAATCTTGTAGCCCATTTCGAATCTATAGGCACGAGTAATCTATCAAGATTTAAGATTATTTGAATAAATTACCCAATCTTTGATATATTACTCATTATTAACTTTTTTTTTATCGAATGATATCATTTTTCTTTCATGAATATAAATTTTAATTTTAATTTTTTTAAAAAAAATTAAATTGATTTAGTGATTTTATATTTTTTTATTTTTATTTAGTCAACTTTGACTCAGTTAGAATAAGTTACACTGATAACAAAATATATTCAATTTTTATATTTTTAGTAATTAAATATTATAAAATTATTTTTAAAATAAAAAATATTATTAATCAGTTTATAAACATAGAGACAGATAAGTGAAAGTTTAAGTTAGTTTGGTTGAAGTTGGCACATTTACACTCAGAATTGAATTAAATTACGATGGATTATAAAATCTATCCAAAATATTTTTTACTTGCATAATTAAATATCATAAAATCTTAAAATAATATTAATCATTTTATAAGTATGAATGACTATGTAATTTTGTGAAAGTTCGAGTTTGTTTAGTTGAAGAGGACTCAGTTACACTCAAATGATATTAAATTATATATTTAAAATAAAAATTAAATTAAATTAAATTATACCGAACTTATTTTTTAGATTAGCAATACTTTTTAGATAATTTTAGGATATTTGTTAACAAATATTTCAAAATTTATTGGAATATGATTCTAACCATAATTGTATTAAAATGTTTTTATGATGAATTCAAGCTAATTTTTTTAAAAAATATTTTTAATATTTTTTGAAGAATATAAATTATTTTAGATAAACAAAAAAAAAGTATGAGAGGAGATGCAGAAAATAGTAAGAGAATGAGCCGACGAAGAATGAGAAGATGAATGAGGACGAGAAAGAGACCAAAAGATGATAGATCGAGGGATATGATGAAATTAACCGAAGAGATTCAAAAAAAATAGGATAATGAATTTAATATTCAGAGTAGATTATTTTTATCTTAATAGAAAATTAAGGAATACTAATTAATAAAACCGGTATCATCCCATAAAAATCAATAGTGGGGATACTATTTGATAACTAGTCTAATATTTAATAACTTTATGGACGCTAAGACACTAAAGGTTTAAGATAAGGTCGTTGATACAAAGAAATAATGAGCAATGATGCATGTATAATCAATCATACATAATCTTTGTGATCATAAAAATTACCAAATATATTATTTAAAGATATTTTTTTGTTAAAAAATATAAAAAAGTCAGTCTTCCAACGTGAGACAGGAAATGACCAAAGATACACACCGCCCAAAGAAACAAATCGCACGTTCTGGATACTCACACCGAATGCTATCCCGATCGCTCTCAAAGGATACCTGGACGGTTGGGATTCAAGAGAAAAGGAACCGATCCGTGTCTTTCCTCCCTGCACCAATCGCAGCCTTCGATCGCCTCCTCCCCTGCCCTTTTGCCCGACTATAAGATGCCGCTTCCGAACCCCGTCACTCTTCGCCGGATTAGATTAGAAACCAGGTGTTTTGAGGTGGTGCGGCGTAACCGTCGGTAGCCATGTCCGCTGAGGAAGGAGCTGAGGTCGTCGTCGCCGCAGCAGCAGCCCCCGCCGTCGGGGAGGAGCCGGTGGCGGAGGCCCCCGTCGACCCCGAGCCCGTCGAGGAGAAGCCGGGAAAGGAGAAGAAGGTGAGAGCCCCGAAAGCCCCCAAGGAGAAGAAGCCTAAGGGTTCAAAGCCTTCTACACCGTCTCACCCGCCTTATTTCGAGGTTAAAATCCTCGCCTTTCTGCCCTTATTCGATTTAGTGTTTCCTGTGTACGAAATTAGATTCTGATTAGATTCTACTGGTAATTAGATGATCAAGGAGGCCATATTAGCCCTGAACGAGAAGACTGGATCGAGTGCTTACGCTATTGCCAAGTTCATGGAGGAGAAGCACGAGGGAGTGCTGCCGCCGAACTACAAGAAGGTTTTGGCCGTCCAATTAAGGAATTTTACAGCAAAGGGAAAGCTTGTAAAGGTGAAGGCTTCCTTCAAGCTATCGGAAGTCGGAAAGAAGGATGAGAAGAAGAAACAGAAGAAGGACGAGAAGAAGCCTGTGAAGGAGACGAAGAAGCCAAACGAAGCTGCAAAGAGGACAAGGGCTTCTGCTGATGCTACAAATAAAGCCACGAAACCTTCTTCCAAGGGGAAGAGAACCGGGGTCAAGAAAGCGAAGAAGGCCGCTGCTCCGAAACCGAAGCAGCCCAAGTCCATCAGATCCCCGGCTTCCAAGAAAGCGAGGAAGGCCACTGCTTGATGATCCTGTAGATAGATAGTTGATAGGGCTCGGTTGCTGTTACCTTTGTTCATAGTTTGGGTCGTCGCTTAGTCGACAGAGTTGATGATGGTGTGTCAACTTCACTCTCTTGTAATGCAATCTTCGTTTCGTCTTGTATGATTAATCATCCTGCAATGTTATGGCAAGTTGAGTTGATGCTAAACTCTGTAGCTATACTTGCATCGATTCTTTGAATGTGAGTTACTGTCATCAAGAATTTGATATATGAACGTGGAAGATGATGATATCATTCCTAGACGGCTGATCGGTGGTGATGGTTTCCTGTGGGTTGGATTGGTGGTCCATGATGTGACGGGTGGAGCCCATGGCCTTGCCCTCGTCAAAACACTCGTCTCGAAACCATTTGGGCTTTGTTGCCGCCTCGACTGCGCCGTATTCTGATCTTTGCTTCCGCATCGATGCTCTTCACCACAGCCCCCATGCGATCCTTCCCTCTCTCCCTCCCTCAGTACCGCCGTCCCCGCGACGCCGTTCTCGCCTTCGCTGCCAAGCTCCCCGAGCGGCGCGCCGTCAGGTCGCGGGTCGGCGTTGGGGCATCGGAGGCGGCTGCTGCCTCGGTGGGGCTCGCCGCTCTCCGATCGGGCCACGTTCCAGAGGGCCGAGATCCTCCTCCCGCTCCGAACATCGTGGACGAGGGAACCTACGGTGGGGCTCCCGGGCCGCTGAGGGGGTCGGACGTGCTGCAGGCGCTCCAAAAAGCCGTCGCGAAGAGAGAGGCGCGGAAGCTGGGTGATAAGAAGAAAAGGAGGAAGAGGGCGGCGACCGACGGCAGAGGAGAAGCCTTCGGCTTCGACCACGGCCAACAAGTCCGGCCGGTAGAGATTAGGAGCGACTGGGACCAACGAATTGATGAGGTGGAGAGGCGAGTCCAAGAACTGCGATCGCAGTACCACTAAGCCGTGCTGTGTATCGCTTTCTCTTCCTCTTGTGCGGTTTGGATGCTTACATTTCCATTACTTGTAAGTTTGCAAAGTGGAAACAAATCTTCTACGTTTTATTCAGTCTCATATGCTAAAATAGATGCAAGAATGGTTTGAACGGATTGGGAGGAAGATCTTCCCACTAATTTCATTCTTAAATGCTACCTGAGTAGGTTCATGATGAATGTTAATTTCATTATATTATTTATTTTCTCTTTACTATTTGCAATCGAATTAGGCTGACTTGAATCCTGTGAACAGCAATCTCAGTGTCATCTGACTTGAATCCTTTGGAAACCCAATGTCTAACATAGGCTGAACATGATACAGAAAGAAACAATTTACTAGTTTCTCTGCAGAGGTGACATACAATCTTGCAATCCCCTTTCTAATGTTTCATAATTGTTGCTTGTTACTGTATGCCATGCCAATTAAGTTCTGACCATTTTCACTTTGTGGCTGCAATAGCTCTCCCTATCCGGAATATTCCATAAATGATTGGTTAGGAACATGCCCATGTTGTCCCTTCCCTGGCCTCACATCAAATACCGGCAGTAATCTCAACTCGTAGCAGCTAGACTTTGGTCCATGTCCCAAACTCATCCTACTTTTCTATGGTGGAAATTCCTTCACAAATCTGTACCTCATGGCTTTTTTGTTTCATGGAACATCTGGAGAAACACTTGCAGTTGAGCCTCTGTACTCATCTGCATCAGATTTGCAAGGATCCACCTAGGTGCATACTCACAGAAAGTCTCACAAGATAATAGGCTATGGAACTGTTGTGTATGCCCACTGCCAAGCTTCCTGTCACAAAATGGCATGGTGGACACAGTTATTCTATCCGTTGTGCAGGGATTGCCGAGCCAGCAGGTGTTCCGGCACCAATGGGACAGAAAACACAGTATAAAGATGGGCTCTTTGAGAAATTATTCATGTCTCTCTTTGCTCGGAAGATGGAGAAGTTCGTGACTAGTGAAGTGTCGAAGAAAAACAATGCTCTCTGGGATATGGACTACGAAAGATTTGTGGATGTCTCAAAGAGGGTGATGATAGGAAGATCCAGAAAACAGCAGCAGGAGGTGGTGAGGGAGGTTCTCCTATCCATGTTGCCCCCTGGTGCTCCAGCTCAGGTGCCAAAGATGATTTTGATTGACAAAAGGCTAGAGTTTAGTTGTTCCACTGGCACCCCGCCTTCTTTGCATAGATTGCTAATTAAGTTTAGGATAGGAAATGTTATTCTAGTAGTTTTAGCTGAAAATAAGGGTAGTTGCTTTCTCCTAAGCTCGCTTTTAATACATGAACTATTTTCGGAGAGAGAGTGCTAGAGAATTAGTACTGGTTCTGTTGGAATGATGAACAGTACTTATTGGTTTATTTGACTGATTGCAGTTCAGAAAATTGTTTCCTCCAACAAGATGGGCAGCTGAATTTAATGCTGCTTTGACAGTGCCATTCTTTCACTGGTTAGTTGGACCATCTGAGGTACTTATGATTTCTTGTTAAAACTTTAGAAATGGAATATGTTATGTTTCTTACGAACATTTTCTTGGAGGTTCAATAGTCAATGTCTGTGCTTAATATAATTGCTTCTTGTTTTTGAATTTTTTTTCGTTATAAGTGAGATCCTTAACAACCACCTTGTGAAATTAGCATTAATAGTTTGTTCGAATTCATGCATCTGGGACTGAATATGCTACTAGAATCATGACTACTGCTCTGGGTAACATAATAACTTTGTTACATCTGCTTCTACTGTGGTCTGAAAACCCTCACTTATAACAAGCTATCTTGATTACCATTTTCCAAGTGTATGAAGTTGAATGTATGATGGTATTAGAAATATTTACATGAGCAGAGTTCAATTCTTATTGCAGTTGTGCATATGTGCTAGTGGTTTTACTGAGTGCTCAGTATTTTCCTCAGGTTATTGAAGTGGAAGTCAATGGTGTGAAACAAAGAAGCGGAGTACAAATAAAGAAGTGCAGGTGTGCTTCTCTCAGCTGAAACATAATTTCTCTATTGGATTTTATTAGTGTTTGTTCATTCCGATCTTTAGAGACCATATGATAGAAATAGCTATGAGAACTCAGAACATGCGATATACTTGTACCGATAAGTTAAAGAAGACATTTTTTAGTTGTCATTTATGCTTCTGTGTAGGTACTTGGAGAACAGTGGATGCGTTGGGATGTGTGTGAACATGTGCAAGTTGCCAACTCAAGATTTTTTTACAAACGAATTTGGGCTTCCCTTAACTATGAATCCAAGTATGCAAAGCTTCTCCACATATTTTGTTAGTTGCATATGGCCTGTCTTTCCATTTGCTACTTTCTGTTCCCGATGATCTTCATGAAACAGCCTATATCATTATATACAGAAATCTTCAATCATATATGAACTACAGTTTAACATTTCACTTGATTAAGGTACTTATTATTTGTTAAAGTTCCTGTTGCCACAGTTTCTTAAGCTCTATCCTCACTTAGTTGTTCGTTGAAATGGTTGAACGTACTAAGTGTCTACGAACTCTGAGTGACATTGTTTTTGTCTTGGTGAATCGATTGGCAGCATCATGACGAATGGGCCTCTTCTGGTCTTCAGTATGCCCTATCAGTTTTTTATTTTTTGATTGCTGCTGGTCATTTTTGTAAATTTTGGTAATTAGCAGCGGTTAACTTAGGTGACAATGTTCTACTTGTGACGTTTCTGCAGATTTCGAGGATATGAGCTGTGAAATGGTGTATGGTCAGGTTCCTCCTCCCTTTGAAGAAGATGCTGTTTCAAAGCAGCCTTGCTACGCTGATATATGTACGTCAAATACATCATCACACCAAATGAAAACACTTGAATTCAGCATTCTGAACATGAGGCATTTTTGCAGGTTCTGTGGCCAACACCAGCTCTCCAGTCTGTCCTAAACTACAATGAAGAACATAAAAGCCTAAATAGGTCAGCTTTTCGTTATCAACCTTTCAAGTTCATTCAGTTTGTTCTGCATATGTTAATACTCGCGCTCGGATGTTCTTCCATGATCATGGCAGGCTGGTCGATTTATAGATACAACCAAATGGAAAAGCAAGCGAAACTTACTAATCAGAAGATATGGAATTCTGTTTCACAAAAAAAACATTTTCCAAGTTAGGTCATGTTATCAAAGATGACGAGATGAGATAGCATATTACTTTGTGTATATGTTGTTATTAGGATCTTCCTAATTGATACAAAATATGTACAAGAATTCTGGCCATAGAGACCAGTCAGTCACAGGTCCGTAACAATGTTTGTGTAACCCAATTTGTAGTGCTACCGTGCCACAAAGAACAATTTGGAAGTGACTTGCTTTTGAGTTGTATGAAAACATGTCTTTAGACATCTTAAATAAAACAAACATGTCGTTTGAGAGATTGTATCAATCTATATTATTAGTTTAAGTGTTTTGAATCATACGCATTTTGAATAAGATATGTCAAAGATTGAATATACGTCAATCTTAATTCCTTTTACTTCGAATCATTTATAGCCCTACATGTGGGTGGTGATTGATGTCAACGTTCTCACTGCAATCGATGGAGCCGAAACTCAAATCAAACGGTAAGTCAACATGTCAACCAAAGATAATATTATCATTATTTATGGTATTCGATTCTACTGATCAAGTAAAACTCAATCAAATAGTCAAAAAAAATCCAAACAATTCCGTGGATTCGTCCTCGGGAGTACAAAACGAGGGTCGGTCAAAGCCCACGAAGCAACCACCTCCAACCCGGTCCGGTTTGATAAAGCCTTCCACCGACACAGCGCCCGATTGGTAATTTGGATTGATCGCTCGCAGCGTTCCCCGATGGATTCGATTCATTAATGTTGCAACCGCACCTTCCTTGATAAAGCCAAGCATCGCCGTCGAATAACGCCTTCCCAACGTGTGAGAGGCGTTCTTCGGATCTCTCTCCTCTCCGCTCCTTTCCCTTCTTCCTCTTCGCCTGTACCAAGACCTCCATCGGCGACCAGGGGGCGAGGAGAAGAAATTGAGATCTAGGAATCGAGAGAGGAGGTGATAATGGCGATGGAGGCGAAAGCATTGGTGTTGGCGATGATGATCATGTTGTCATGGATTTTGGCGGTGAGGGCTGAGATCCGGGAGATGGAGGTGTGGTCGGACGCGCGGTCCATCATCCCTTTCGACGAGTTCGGGTTTACCCGGTGGGGCGGCCTGGAGCTCAATGTCACCGACATCGCCTTCTCTTCCGCATTGGAATCGACGGCGGCGGCCGCGGGCGACATGGACTTGTCGCAGCTTGGATTCTTCCTCTGCACCCGAGACGCCTGGCTGCACGTCCTCCGCCAGTTGCAGGACCTCGACATCACCTGCGCCCTCCAGTCCGACCTCGTCCGCGTCGTCTATTCCTTCGATCGCCTCCTCCCCCCGCCCAACCCCTCCGGCGTCGCCGTCGCCCGCGCCTCCACATTCCGCCTCGCCCTTAACCTCACCGACAGCCCCGGCCAGTTCACCCTTGTCTTCGCCAACTGCCTCCCCCCGCTCCGCGTCTCCATGTCCGTCCGCTCCGCCATGTTCAACCGCCCCGACCCCTTCGATCCCTCCCGTCGCGCCTATCTCTCCGCCGGCGCCGCCGCCCTGCCCCTCGTCTACTCCCTCCTTTTCTTCGCCTACGCTGCCCTGGCCACCATCTGGGCCGCCGTCCTCGTCCGCAGGCGCCGCGCCACCTTCGGCATTCACTACTTCATGCTCGCTGTCGTCGTCCTCAAGGCCTTCAACCTCCTCTGCGAGGCCGAGGACAAGTCCTACATAGAGCGCACCGGCTCTGCTCACGGCTGGGACGTCCTCTTCTACATCTTCAGCTTTCTCAAGGGGATCTCCCTCTTCACCCTCATCGTCCTCATCGGCACCGGCTGGTCCTTCCTCAAGCCCTACCTCCAGGACCGCGAGAAAAAGGTGCTCATGGCCGTCATTCCCCTCCAGGTCGTCGCCAACATAGCCCAGGTCGCCATCGACGAATCGGGACCCTACGCCCGCGACTGGGTCACCTGGAAGCAGGTCTTCTTACTCGTCGACGTCATCTGCTGCTGCGCCGTCCTCTTCCCCATCGTCTGGTCCATCAAGAACCTACGAGAGGCCGCCAGGACTGACGGCAAGGCGGCCGTCAACCTCATGAAGCTCACCCTGTTCCGCCAGTACTACGTCGTCGTCATCTGCTACATCTACTTCACCAGAGTGGTGGTCTACGCCCTCGTCACCATAACCTCCTACCGGTTCCTGTGGACCAGCGTGCTGGCTGGGGAGCTTGCCACCCTCGCTTTCTATATCTTCACCGGCTACAGGTTCAGGCCCGAGGCGCACAACCCTTACCTTGCGATTGACGACGACGACGAGGAGGAGGCTGCCGCCGAGGCGCTCAGGCTGGATGACGAGTTCGAATTGTGACGCAGAAATTGCAGGGGTAATCATCCAATGCACTTCCTTGATGGGTTGTACCGTGTGCAGAACTGTTGGGGAAGCTCGAAGATGGAGGTTGGATCTACTCTTTGTCTTGTACTCGTTTTCCTTTTCCTTTGCTATCTTACAGTAATTGGATTTGCTAATTCGATGTCACAAAAAATCTGGTCTTCTTATTTTGTATCAGCATCGTCACAATAGCATGTAGCTACCCAATTATCCATGCTAGTAATGTTAATGTGTTCCAATAACTATCATGTTTCTCTGCTAGTAGAAATTTGTTTGTTTTCTTTTCTTGACACTCTCGAGGTTTTGGTGGCTGGATAACTTGATCTTTCCTTGCTAGTAGAATGGCTTAGATGTTCTAATCTGACTACAGAAAGGAGAATCTGAGTGCTCTAATATGGTGTTAATATTATGTATTATATACTGAGTTATGGAAGCATCTCATCTAAAATATTTAATTGTTGAACTTCATGTGAAGGTGCCAATTCCATGACATGAGCTTCTCTTTTTGTGATTATAACTGCCTCCTGAATTGGCGTACAATTGTGCATCTTGTTAGATTGCCATCATCGTCCCTTTTCTTTTCTTATCTACACTAGAGGCCTCAAGAAATATAGAGAAGATGTATATTAATGAGATATCCAATAACAAGGAGAAGGAAAAGGATTGAATAGAGAAACTCTTGAGGAGCATTTGTTGATCTCAGATATGTCATATCAATGGAAGGGGTGACTCATTATTTCGATGAATCATTTCTTCGAACAAACGAAGATTTTGTAAACACTTCCCCGAAATCTCACTTATCAGAGTTCATTGTGGAAGAATCTTTTGAGGAATTGGCCATGATATATTTGATATATGCATAATATCATGAAAAATAAATACAAATTTGTGATTGCATCGACAATGAACCTAAAAAAGTATCTAAAAGGATGAAATTTAGATATTTGCACCCTCTTAAAGCAAGGAATCGTGGCGGAACAAATTTCATTTTGAGAGATTTGAAAAGGCATCATCTCGTTGAAAGGTTTTATACATCTGTCATTTCTCAACGTATTTCTTTAGAGATGGACTCCATTTTTTTCCTCTTTTTGGATGGTAAATAATTTGCAGAACATAGAGTGTGAATCAAACCCATGTTTGAATTGAAACTGAGATACTGATGCAAGTTCTTTCCTTTTGAATTAGATAGATTCATACCTGATAGAGGCTGACAGTAATCTTAACTGAGTAGAATAATATGTGGTAGAATTATGATTTCTTATGCTATAGAACTTTCCTCATGTTTCAAGGTATTAATTGTCTATGCTTTGGTTGTGTTGCTATTGTAGTAGAATTACTATATAATGGCAATATAGCATCTTAGGTTGTGGAGAAGGGTGCATCTATCGAATAATTCTCTTTTTTTTTTTTCTCAATCAAGTTCTGTCTTCTATTTCTTTCAACAACACCACCTCTTGTTTAGATTCAAGCAATGACATGGCCTTTGGGTATCCTCGTATTATGTTTCACAAAATTCTCCAAGGTTTCACAGAAACCATGGTTCAATCAACCATCCTTGAGATCCAAGGAGGCTGAATGGAATTGGAGGTTTGCCTACCTTCTTATCTCTTCGTAAAGGGCCATGCAGGAAGCAAGCAAACATGCACAGAGGAGACCTGCCTACTTTTATTCGGTTCTCAGTCTTTTAAGGAAATAATGAACTGTTCCTTTGGAAGAATCCGTTCTTGTGGAGATATGATTACCATTGTTGTGAACTGATGAAAGGAAATCTGCCTACATGTATGAGGTTCTCAGTCTTAAGGAAACAATGAACTGTTCCTTTGGAAGAATCCTTTCTTGTGGAAATATGATTACCATTGTTGTGAACTAATGAAAGGAAATCTGCCTACTCGTAATCTGAGGAAATAATGGACTGTTCCTTTGGAAGAATTCTTTCTCGTGGATTGTTATGAACTAATGAAAGGAAATCTGGAGCATAGTATCAATATTGGGTCCATAATGGTTTATGATTGCTTTACCTAGGTGATAAGATTTACTTCAGGTTCATACTCATTCATATTACAAAATAACAATTGTCAAGTTTAAATGACCTGGATTATTGTAACTGCTGCTTGCAAAACATTCTGCTTTCTGAACAGGATGAGTTGTAAGTAATAATGCAGAAAATTTAGGTTCCTCATTAACAAGCTTTAGGTATGAATCTGCTCCAAAGAATGATTGGGAACACTCAGGTCACCTGAAGAGACAGCTTCAGTTTCAGGTTATGTATTTTAAATAATGAATGTGGACTTCATCGATAGATATGAACTCTGATAAGGGATAGATACATTGATGTCAATGAATAGATAGCGTCTAGAAGCCGCCCAGTAACACCTACATGGCAGAGCTATTGAGCTGGAGCGAGTCGAATCGGACCGAGATCAAAAGCCACTGACGCTCGGCCTGGACAAGTTTTGGACGAGGCCCGTTCGATGGGCTGCTTAGTCAACTCACCGACGGCATTCATAACTCCCCAACGAGTCAGCCGCGTTCGTTGACTCAATGGCGGTATCACCAATGGCACCCTTCACGGCACGATGAAGAAAGTGCGCCGGTGATAATTGTATGAGATATTATGCGCTACCTTTAGAGATGTAAAAGTATATTTATTCTGAAGGCGGCAGACGCAGAGGTCACCCGAGAACTCGTAGTTTGCGACGCAACTGGTTGGTTTATATCTTATTAGCTTCTTTAACATGCACATAAGTAACAGCACGGTCTTTAAAGCGGGACTAAGTATAACATGCATGAATGCATGCACGGAAGGGAGCACGAGAACGTGCGTCCAAACGCTGACCTAACCGACAAAACCGAGTCGCTCGGGTTGGATGAGCCCAAAGCTTGTCCGGCGCCACATGGGAGCGCGTCTCAAGTCCGAACGGGATAACGCCGAGACGACACTTTGTCCTATTATGTCCCCTCCCCGCGCTAAACCCACGAGGCAATGACGCACCAGATGACTAGCTCCGGGGTCCCACCCGTCCCCCGCCCCCCGCGGGTACTTTTGGCATACGTCGCCGTGAGGTGATCACAGCCACCAAATAATAATTTTGTGTACTTGTATTCACTTCCATACTCCGCGGGTATCTCAGTCAGGTGATACTGCTTTAGAGAGAGAGAGAGAGAGATGACGTTGACGAAGTCCCGAGTCACTCGGGGATGTTGACGCCGCACCTCCATCGAGTATGTGGGTGTGGGTGTGTGTGTTAACTAATCAATGTAATATATGTGTATGTGCGTGTGTGTGATGGGGAACAATGGGGGGAGGAGTAAAGGAGATCTGTGTTGGTTATAAATTGTTTTGTGTCGGTCCCATCGGTTGATTAGGTAGGTGATTTGGAAGGGTGGGGGGCCCAGTGACAGCGCCCTCTCTACCAACCCATCGCCTCTTCTCTCACTCGTTGTTTTGCTCTTGTCGTCGTCGTCGTCGTCGATCTTGTTGAGGATGTACCGTTGCTGTTGCTGGTGCAGCGATAGCCTTTTGCGCAGTGGTTACGGAGGTGACAGAGGAGGAGGAAGGGGAGGAGGAGGAGGAGGAGGAGGAGTAGTCAATCAAAGTGATACTAGCGATGGCGGTAGTTGTCTCGCCTGTGCCTTTTCCTAAAGATTTTTAAGGTCAAGTGTCATGGTTTTTGGATGTTGCCTTCTCCCCCGTTGCCCCATCTCTCTCTCTCTCTCTCTCTCTCTCTCTCTCTCTCTCTTTCTCTCTCTCTATCTATCCACCCAACTCGGCCAACTATTCTCGCTTTAGGGACCACCTGGTTGATCCTTCTCCACATTTCTCTCACGGGGTGGGTGGCTCTTCTCTATTCCAGTGGAACTAACCCCACTAGAAGTAAGAAGGGGAAGGCCACTGAATGATACCACCTTCCTTTTCATTCGCCTCACTCGCGCAGTGCTAAATAAATAAGCTCGCTCCCCCGCTGCTTTCCTCCCCCCCCCTCGCCCGCCCCTCCCTCCCACGCTCACTTGTTTGCTCTTCACTTTCCCTTCTCCTCTCCTCTTCATCCGTTCCCTCTTCCTGCTACTTCCTGCTTGGTTTCCCCTCGCCCATCGGCCGTGCTCAGCCATGAGCATCTCTGTGAATGGCCAGTCCTGCGTCCCCCCGGGCTTCCGCTTTCACCCCACCGAGGAGGAGCTGCTCAACTACTACTTGCGGAAGAAGGTCACCTCCGAGAAGATCGACCTGGACGTCATCCGCGACGTCGATCTCAACAAGCTCGAGCCCTGGGACATCCAAGGTGCCATTTCGATCTCTTCTCCTTCGATTGATCGAGCATCTCGTGTCATGGACTCACTTGCTGTTTCCATACCCTAATGCGCGTTGCAGAGAAGTGCAGGATCGGTTCGACTCCGCAGAACGACTGGTACTTCTTCAGCCACAAGGACAAGAAGTACCCGACGGGGACTCGAACCAACCGAGCCACGGCCGCTGGGTTCTGGAAAGCCACCGGCCGTGACAAGGTCATCTACTCCAGCGTCAAGCGTATCGGGATGAGGAAGACGCTCGTGTTCTACAAAGGTCGCGCCCCTCACGGCCAGAAGTCGGATTGGATCATGCACGAGTACCGGCTCGATGACCACTCCGACCTCCTCTCTCAATCCAACGTACGTACGTGTACACGCATGCACCGATAGTATTTGTCGGCAGATCTCTGCACTGCCTTTTTGTCGACTCCGTATGCATATGCCAAACTAGTGGAATCCGTTAAAGATATGCTCTCTCGTACGTTATCTGTGATTTAGACCTCGAGCGCCATGGGAGATGCGACAAACCAGGAAGACGGGTGGGTGGTCTGCCGGGTGTTCAAGAAGAAGAACCACCACAAGTCCATGGGCAGCCCGAACAACTCCTGCTCCGTCACCAGCGACGCCAAGACCCAGCTGCTGCACCACTCGGGCAGCGGCGACGACGCATTGGACCAAATCCTTCAGTACATGGGCAGATCGTGCAAGCGGGAAAGCCAGGGGACGAGCATCAACGACGTGAACTCGAACAACGCCAACCGGCATCTCAGGCCGATCGAGACCGTCTTCGCTTGCGGCCTGCAGGAGATGTTCATGAAGCTGCCGGGTCTCCAGAGCCCGACCGTCCCGTCGCTCCCCGATACCTTCCCTCTCGACCACTCTTGCGACAACCAAACGAGTTACGGCTCGTCGGCGGTGCTGCACGCGGGCGCGAGCTCGGGCAATGGCTACTGTGCGGATCCAGCCGTCGGGGACTGGGCTGCATTCGACCGCCTACTCGCCTCCCAACTCAACGGCCCATTCGAGGAGCCGAAGCCGCTGCCCTGCTGCGACGACCCCTGCTTCACCTTCCACTCGTCAGCCGGTTACCACCATGGCGGCGGCGGCGGCGGCGGCGGTGGCGACGGCGATCTCTGGAGCATGACGCGGACGACTTCGTCCCAGTCCGACCGCATCAGCCACGTGTCTATGTAAGAGAAGGGCGGCATTGACTCCGCCGCTGACTCAAACTAGCGAGCGACGGGCATGCGTACGGACACTACACTGTCGCTCCCAGCACTCAGTATACATTAAATAAGGAGAGGAAACGTCCTATTGTATAATTTGGGATGCGGTGGTACGTAAGTGGCGCTGTCAAAGGCGATGTTGCCGTTAGGATAGAGAAGAGCAGAAGGTTTGGAGTGCGTAGTATGGGCGTGGGTGTGGTGTACGTGCTCCTCCTGAGTTAACCTTTTCAAAGAGAAGAACGCATGAGTCTGGATTCTAACCATCTCCTTGGTTGGATGGATCGGTTGAGAGATATCGGTGGGCATCTTGTTTGTCGTGACAGCGAGAAAAAGGTGGGGAGGGAAAGGTGAGGGAGGGTTTGGTCCCTCCAACCCTTTCCTCTCCGGCGAATGGGAAGAAAAGGAGAGGTTGGCGTATGTTGGGTAGTCATGCACATGGGGCGAGCATAGCCGCCGTACCGTGGCTCCTTTCTTGTTTCCCGCAATAATTTCCAGAGAGCGAGAGCCAGAGAGAGAGAGAAAAAGGAGTCAGTGATGAGCTTTTGGAGTAGTAGCTCGAAGAGCTACGGGGGAATAGCCAGCCATCACAGAAACAGCTCGCCTATGTCTTCATGTGAGAGGAAGAGTGCAGAAACGAAAGCATCATGGGATCTAATGAGGAGGGAGAGGGCCCGGCGAGAGGACTGGCTGATTCCAAGCCATCACCATGCATGCAAACAAGTGGACCTGCGTGTGTTGTGCGCATCAGAGACACTCACGTACACCGAGTGCAGCACTCATCAACCACGGTAGATAGATAGATAGATTGGATGCAGCGCTATCGTTGGGCCGAAGTAGGAAGCGATAAAAGGTCGGGGAGAGAAAAAGAGAAAGAGAGAAACACTCACACAGCATTGTGATTTCTTCCCTCTCGACCACTCTTGCGACAACCAAACGAGTTACGGCTCGTCGGCGGTGCTGCACGCGGGCGCGAGCTCGGGCAATGGCTACTGTGCGGATCCAGCCGTCGGGGACTGGGCTGCATTCGACCGCCTACTCGCCTCCCAACTCAACGGCCCATTCGAGGAGCCGAAGCCGCTGCCCTGCTGCGACGACCCCTGCTTCACCTTCCACTCGTCAGCCGGTTACCACCATGGCGGCGGCGGCGGCGGCGGCGGTGGCGACGGCGGCGGCGGCGGCGGCGGCGGCGGCGGCGGCGGCGGCGGCGGCGGCGGCGGCGGCGGCGGCGGCGGCGGCGGCGGCGGCGGCGGCGGCGGCGGCGGCGGCGGCGGCGGCGGCGGCGGCGGCGGCGGCGGCGGCGGCGGCGGCGGCGGCGGCGGCGGCGGCGGCGGCGGCGGCGGCGGCGGCGGCGGCGGCGGCGGCGGCGGCGGCGGCGGCGGCGGCGGCGGCGGCGGCGGCGGCGGCGGCGGCGGCGGCGGCGGCGGCGGCGGCGGCGGCGGCGGCGGCGGCGGCGGCGGCGGCGGCGGCGGCGGCGGCGGCGGCGGCGGCGGCGGCGGCGGCGGCGGCGGCGGCGGCGGCGGCGGCGGCGGCGGCGGCGGCGGCGGCGGCGGCGGCGGCGGCGGCGGCGGCGGCGGCGGCGGCGGCGGCGGCGGCGGCGGCGGCGGCGGCGGCGGCGGCGGCGGCGGCGGCGGCGGCGGCGGCGGCGGCGGCGGCGGCGGCGGCGGCGGCGGCGGCGGCGGCGGCGGCGGCGGCGGCGGCGGCGGCGGCGGCGGCGGCGGCGGCGGCGGCGGCGGCGGCGGCGGCGGCGGCGGCGGCGGCGGCGGCGGCGGCGGCGGCGGCGGCGGCGGCGGCGGCGGCGGCGGCGGCGGCGGCGGCGGCGGCGGCGGCGGCGGCGGCGGCGGCGGCGGCGGCGGCGGCGGCGGCGGCGGCGGCGGCGGCGGCGGCGGCGGCGGCGGCGGCGGCGGCGGCGGCGGCGGCGGCGGCGGCGGCGGCGGCGGCGGCGGCGGCGGCGGCGGCGGCGGCGGCGGCGGCGGCGGCGGCGGCGGCGGCGGCGGCGGCGGCGGCGGCGGCGGCGGCGGCGGCGGCGGCGGCGGCGGCGGCGGCGGCGGCGGCGGCGGCGGCGGCGGCGGCGGCGGCGGCGGCGGCGGCGGCGGCGGCGGCGGCGGCGGCGGCGGCGGCGGCGGCGGCGGCGGCGGCGGCGGCGGCGGCGGCGGCGGCGGCGGCGGCGGCGGCGGCGGCGGCGGCGGCGGCGGCGGCGGCGGCGGCGGCGGCGGCGGCGGCGGCGGCGGCGGCGGCGGCGGCGGCGGCGGCGGCGGCGGCGGCGGCGGCGGCGGCGGCGGCGGCGGCGGCGGCGGCGGCGGCGGCGGCGGCGGCGGCGGCGGCGGCGGCGGCGGCGGCGGCGGCGGCGGCGGCGGCGGCGGCGGCGGCGGCGGCGGCGGCGGCGGCGGCGGCGGCGGCGGCGGCGGCGGCGGCGGCGGCGGCGGCGGCGGCGGCGGCGGCGGCGGCGGCGGCGGCGGCGGCGGCGGCGGCGGCGGCGGCGGCGGCGGCGGCGGCGGCGGCGGCGGCGGCGGCGGCGGCGGCGGCGGCGGCGGCGGCGGCGGCGGCGGCGGCGGCGGCGGCGGCGGCGGCGGCGGCGGCGGCGGCGGCGGCGGCGGCGGCGGCGGCGGCGGCGGCGGCGGCGGCGGCGGCGGCGGCGGCGGCGGCGGCGGCGGCGGCGGCGGCGGCGGCGGCGGCGGCGGCGGCGGCGGCGGCGGCGGCGGCGGCGGCGGCGGCGGCGGCGGCGGCGGCGGCGGCGGCGGCGGCGGCGGCGGCGGCGGCGGCGGCGGCGGCGGCGGCGGCGGCGGCGGCGGCGGCGGCGGCGGCGGCGGCGGCGGCGGCGGCGGCGGCGGCGGCGGCGGCGGCGGCGGCGGCGGCGGCGGCGGCGGCGGCGGCGGCGGCGGCGGCGGCGGCGGCGGCGGCGGCGGCGGCGGCGGCGGCGGCGGCGGCGGCGGCGGCGGCGGCGGCGGCGGCGGCGGCGGCGGCGGCGGCGGCGGCGGCGGCGGCGGCGGCGGCGGCGGCGGCGGCGGCGGCGGCGGCGGCGGCGGCGGCGGCGGCGGCGGCGGCGGCGGCGGCGGCGGCGGCGGCGGCGGCGGCGGCGGCGGCGGCGGCGGCGGCGGCGGCGGCGGCGGCGGCGGCGGCGGCGGCGGCGGCGGCGGCGGCGGCGGCGGCGGCGGCGGCGGCGGCGGCGGCGGCGGCGGCGGCGGCGGCGGCGGCGGCGGCGGCGGCGGCGGCGGCGGCGGCGGCGGCGGCGGCGGCGGCGGCGGCGGCGGCGGCGGCGGCGGCGGCGGCGGCGGCGGCGGCGGCGGCGGCGG
This sequence comes from Musa balbisiana, assembly GCA_004837865.1. Taxonomy (NCBI): domain Eukaryota; kingdom Viridiplantae; phylum Streptophyta; class Magnoliopsida; order Zingiberales; family Musaceae; genus Musa; species Musa balbisiana. The sequence continues at coordinate 9,458,328 of CM017190.1, read as the reverse complement.
CGGCGGCGGCGGCGGCGGCGGCGGCGGCGGCGGCGGCGGCGGCGGCGGCGGCGGCGGCGGCGGCGGCGGCGGCGGCGGCGGCGGCGGCGGCGGCGGCGGCGGCGGCGGCGGCAGGGGTCATCCTGAGTAACCTTTTCAAAGAGAAGAACGCATGGAGTCTGGATTCTAACCATCTCCTTGGTTGGATGGATCGGTTGAGAGATATCGGTGGGCATCTTGTTGTCGTGGACAGCGAGAAAAGGTGGGAGGGAAAGGTGAGGGAGGGTTTTGGTCCCTCCAACCCTTTCCTCTCCGGCGAATGGGAAGAAAAGGAGAGGTTGGCGTATGTTGGGTAGTCATGCACATGGGGCGAGCTAGCCGCAGTACCGTGGCTCCTTTCTTTGTTTCCCGCAATAATTTCCAGAGAGCGAGAGCCAGAGAGAGAGAGAGAGAGAGAGAGAGAGAGAGAGAGAGAGAGAGAGAGAGAGAGAGAGAGAGAGAGAGAGAGAGAGAGAGAGAGAGAGAGAGAGAGAGAGAGAGAGAGAGAGAGAGAGAGAGAGAGAGAGAGAGAGAGAGAGAGAGAGAGAGAGAGAGAGAGAGAGAGAGAGAGAGAGAGAGAGAGAGAGAGAGAGAGAGAGAGAGAGAGAGAGAGAGAGAGAGAGAGAGAGAGAGAGAGAGAGAGAGAGAGAGAGAGAGAGAGAGAGAGAGAGAGAGAGAGAGAGAGAGAGAGAGAGAGAGAGAGAGAGAGAGAGAGAGAGAGAGAGAGAGAGAGAGAGAGAGAGAGAGAGAGAGAGAGAGAGAGAGAGAGAGAGAGAGAGAGAGAGAGAGAGAGAGAGAGAGAGAGAGAGAGAGAGAGAGAGAGAGAGAGAGAGAGAGAGAGAGAGAGAGAGAGAGAGAGAGAGAGAGAGAGAGAGAGAGAGAGAGAGAGAGAGAGAGAGAGAGAGAGAGAGAGAGAGAGAGAGAGAGAGAGAGAGAGAGAGAGAGAGAGAGAGAGAGAGAGAGAGAGAGAGAGAGAGAGAGAGAGAGAGAGAGAGAGAGAGAGAGAGAGAGAGAGAGAGAGAGAGAGAGAGAGAGAGAGAGAGAGAGAGAGAGAGAGAGAGAGAGAGAGAGAGAGAGAGAGAGAGAGAGAGAGAGAGAGAGAGAGAGAGAGAGAGAGAGAGAGAGAGAGAGAGAGAGAGAGAGAGAGAGAGAGAGAGAGAGAGAGAGAGAGAGAGAGAGAGAGAGAGAGAGAGAGAGAGAGAGAGAGAGAGAGAGAGAGAGAGAGAGAGAGAGAGAGAGAGAGAGAGAGAGAGAGAGAGAGAGAGAGAGAGAGAGAGAGAGAGAGAGAGAGAGAGAGAGAGAGAGAGAGAGAGAGAGAGAGAGAGAGAGAGAGAGAGAGAGAGAGAGAGAGAGAGAGAGAGAGAGAGAGAGAGAGAGAGAGAGAGAGAGAGAGAGAGAGAGAGAGAGAGAGAGAGAGAGAGAGAGAGAGAGAGAGAGAGAGAGAGAGAGAGAGAGAGAGAGAGAGAGAGAGAGAGAGAGAGAGAGAGAGAGAGAGAGAGAGAGAGAGAGAGAGAGAGAGAGAGAGAGAGAGAGAGAGAGAGAGAGAGAGAGAGAGAGAGAGAGAGAGAGAGAGAGAGAGAGAGAGAGAGAGAGAGAGAGAGAGAGAGAGAGAGAGAGAGAGAGAGAGAGAGAGAGAGAGAGAGAGAGAGAGAGAGAGAGAGAGAGAGAGAGAGAGAGAGAGAGAGAGAGAGAGAGAGAGAGAGAGAGAGAGAGAGAGAGAGAGAGAGAGAGAGAGAGAGAGAGAGAGAGAGAGAGAGAGAGAGAGAGAGAGAGAGAGAGAGAGAGAGAGAGAGAGAGAGAGAGAGAGAGAGAGAGAGAGAGAGAGAGAGAGAGAGAGAGAGAGAGAGAGAGAGAGAGAGAGAGAGAGAGAATGAACTGATATACTCACTCAGTTTGGAGCATAGCACCGGAAAGAAATGCTGCACCTGTACATCACCTTCCACATACAAGGACATGTCCACAGGGCTGTTAAACGTGGCCACCAACAGGCTTTAGAGGTTAAAGAAGACTAAAAGAGAAACTAGATACAATGCCCATGAGAGAGGAAATTAGGGTTACTAAACCCCCCCGACATAGCTACGTTAAAAACGGACCGGATACAATCCCTAGCCGTCCGTGAGGTAAGTTTGTATCGAGCCAAGACCGAGTCACGTCGGATTCGAATTATTTAGAAAAATAAACACTAATTCTTTGTTCAATTCACAATCAAACAAATTAATTTGCCACGTCAGCCAAATATTCCAATAATTTTTTAATATATATATATATATATATATATATATATATATATATATATATATATATATATATATATATATATCTCTCTCTCTCTCTCTCTCTCTCTCTCTCTCTCTCTCTATCAACTCTCGACTATTCCACTTAACATATACGTCATCAACAACAACTACAACCAATGGGATCAGAGTTTAGAACACCTAATATCAATCTTCTCAGAAGCACCTTAGCAATATTTTAATTGCTTTTATGAATCGTTTGGCTCCAGTTTGACTCCTCGAATGAGGTCGACCTGCTTCTACGTGTTGCTGAGCGATCGACTTTGGAGACAATAAACGCTAATATGGAGAGTCGACTCGCTCGATAATGACTTTTCGATGCTTAAGTTAATAAAATAAATCTTATATATATATATGAGAGATACTTGAGGAAAATATTTTAAATTAAAATTAGACATTGATATTTTGACGTGTCGCCACGTGATTGGCGTAGAAAGGAAAGCGCATGGTGTGGGTGGTGGTCCTCGTGAGCCGGCCTCGACCGTGCCCGTGCACAGGAGGTTCGATGACCACCACCACCAGCTGCAGCATGGGACACCTGCGGAGCAAGTTGCTCCGTCCTCCCCAAAAGGCAAGCGGCCCCTCCTCCTCCTCCTCCTTGGGCACCGGCCGTCGTCCCCCACTTCGCCTGTACACGTATCAGGGCAGAGAGAGCTTCCTTGTCCTCAACAAAGACACCTCCTCCTCCTGCAACTCATCCATCCATCCCAGTATCCGCATTAAGGTCGGACGTCACAGCCACTCATCCTCCCCGACCCTCCGCTTTGTGGCGATGTCCCGCTACCTACCAACTGCAACCGTTCCAGCGATACGTCTCCGGTGCAGGTATTCTTTCTCATGGGTCGGGGCCATCGGGCTCATCCTGCACGTGTCTCTTTGGAGACAGATTTGCAACGTTTTAGGTGCAGCAAGGGGCGAAAGGACTTGTCGTCGCAGCAGATATGGAGTCGGTACATGAGATGGTGCGAGCGTCGTGTATCTCCATCCCTCCCTCCCTCCCTCCTGTTCACTGTGCAGGCCGTCGAGTGATGCTTCTCTTTCAGCTAACGTGTTTCACGTACCCTCCTGTGCGGTGCGGTGCAGTGCAGTGCAGTGCAGTGCAGGGCAGTGTTCCCTTTCCTTTTTGACTATTTGGCCCGGCGGTGGGAATCGGATCTCCAGGGATCCGCTGTTCCTCATACGCCACTCCCCTTCCCTTCTTCTTCCATCATTCGGCTACTTTTCTTTGTCCTTCTCTGTATCAATTGTGTTCACCCATCTCTCTCATCGCCGCTCCTCTCGTGATTTGGATTCTTCGTGACACTTTCAGATGCTATCATTTAAGTTAACTTGGCTACCTAATTTGAACAGTAGGAGGTCTCACCGAAACGGGTTAGATGAGACGCACATTTGGGTTAGTAGAAGCTTGAAATTTTTTGTCGACTTTTGCAAGCAATCGGTGTGGTGATTGATATCAGCTACATCTGTGAAGGAAGTTTCTCCCACCAACTAAATGAAATATCAAACACACGTGTCAGAAGTTTCTTCCACCAACTTAATTATTATAAATGGCACAATAAAAGTGGAGGAGAGTTATCATGATGGTTCGTTAGTCTCGGTCGACATGAAGTTTCCGCCATTGCCTTTTTTGACATCCATGGTAAAGATCAGGTGAGCTGATGAGGAGGAGAAGGGAGGAGGAGGAAGGACCCGCCCCTCCCCTCATCTCCCTAAAGCATCAGGCCGATTCCATTCATTTCATGTCGATTGAATGCGGTGGGGACATGAAAAGAATATTTCCGTTGGCCTGTTCTTGTCTTCCACCCTCCCCTCCCCCCCTCTTCATTGCATCAATTCCTACTATGAGATCCGTGAATTCATAGAGACATACTTTCCATTAGCCACAAGCTTTGAGTTCGGCATGCCATGTAGAGAGTGATGTCTCGGACAAATCTAGCATTTGATCCACTTGTCCTTGCAACAAATATCAAATGATGCTTTATAAGTGTGTGGGTGAGTGCCCGCGCATCTTTAGTGTGCAGAAAGAAAGGCATGCAGGTTAGATGTAGCATCACTGGTGTCAAATATGTCATGGCAGTATGGTTTAGATTTCCATTACATGTCAATATCTGCTCTGTGATGCAAGTAAAGCTTGCATTATGAGAAGACACTTGCTCAACTTTATGTTCTACAGCAAGTGGCCGAATGCTACAATGCTTGCAGACCAACAAAATGCTTGACAGAGTACGACAGCTCAATTTGGAGTGATGGATCGATAGTAGAAATTTTGATTGTGACTCCAACAGTATATGCTTGATGGATGATACAAAAAAAAAAAAAAAAAAAAACTCCAAATTTCTAATTCTAATTGTACAACACCGAAATTTATATCATTAGAACAACACACGCCTTCCATGGTTTCTCAAAACACAAACAATGGTCGTGTTCTGCTTTAGCTGGCAGCTCCGGGGTTGCCCATGCGCAATTGCGACACCAAGGTTTCGACAGGGATCTTAATGACATCCCACCTGATGCTGATATCAGATATATACCGAATGATACTGTACATGGCACCAGGCCACCGCCGCCTGTTGCCAAGAACCCAAGAGGAGATGATGCAACCACAGTCATTGCAGCTGCAAGGGATGATATTTGCCCACTTCTTGCAGCACCACCGGAAGATGCATCCACCAGCAGCCCGGTTTTGCAATACATGGCAAAGTCCTCACAGTTGTTGTTGAACAAGTTATACGTGCCGAATCCATTGTTACCGAGGAGATATCGTGCTCGATGGAGGACGACTTCAGGGGGATCTGAAACTGCAAGCGTGCAGGTTCCCCCGCGAGCTTGAGTGATGAAGAAACCTGGAGTTACGGAGTAACGAAAGAGGCAGAGATTAAATCCAGCGAGAAAGCAGTCAAGGCATGATGTGGTTACTCCATTTTGTCTGCTCTGATCATCACCACACCTTTCACAAACAGGTGTGGAATTCCTCCATGGAGAGGAGATGGAGAAAATTCGGTTTACAAAAGTTCCTGTTCCAATTTCCTGTCCTGCTGCCCCTATGTAGTGAATCACCATGCCATCCCCCACAAATATCCCTAGAAAATAATAAAAGTAAAAAAGACCAGCGATTATCATACTTACAACAAGACATGAGAATATCTGACTGGTTCAGAAAGTAGCATACAATAAATATTCACAGAAATTGGGCATGTTAGATTATTTAGTTACAGAAAGCACTAAGCCTTCTGGAAAAAGAGAGTCATATAAATAAAGGTTGAAAAAACAACCTGATGTGAAGCATCTAATTAATAGGACGATCGCTATGCAAACTCTCTCACAGACCATCTATCACTCCACTTCCTCTATTTCCCCTGTTCAACAGTACTCTTGTAGTTGTTTGGTGGTTAAACTTACAATAAATGGTCTCTGACATCAACAAAAGTGTTTTGCCTTCCTCTTAACCAGAGAAAATACAACAAAGGCATCATCACTCATGTTTATTATTGAGCAATGTGTTCGATATTTAAGTGCTCTCTAGGGGAGGATGTTTTCGAGGGCTTTGGAATGGCTGGCAATGTAAATGTACGGCATAGAAATATGAGTAGAGACTACAAATAGTAAAAGGAACTTGAATGGAAGCAAATGCAAGGCATCACACAGGAATGAGTACATGAAAACAGAAATTTCTTGATAGTACCAAACCAGAATCCAAGAACTAAGCATTTAGCTTGAACATCATGCAACTCAAGTTCAACATTCCCGCTGCCAAATTTGGATAAGCAAATCACCTTAACATTAGGTTTAAAAAAATCATGAATTTTAGAATGACTTGTGGTGCGTAATGGTACAAAGAGGGACTAGCATGGTTAGTAATTTTTCACTACTGATGGATAGACTCTAGTTGGGTGATCAGTACATCTAAAACTAGATGAGCAAGACTATCATTGTAGGATAAATTTTTTTCTTTTGGAAACCTGTATGGTAAAAATTCCAAGGATGCTTCCGTGAATTTTAAACGGGCAAAGTTCATGCTTGATGTCGCTGGTAGAAATACAGTATAACAGTATAACAGAGAGCAGGTCGATAAAATGATCTATCGGCATTAGCAATTGACCTTTTAATGATTTTGAGGCTTTGAAATCTAAACAAATTGCAAACATTTGAAGAGCTTAAATAGAAGGCTCCCAAGATGGGATAGTGCTAAAGGAGATGCAATCCAAGAGTGCAAGGTGAGGCGATTGACAAAGCTCTAGAACCTGGCATGCCCACTCACACTATACCAAGAAAGACCGAGGATGAAGAAAGAAGAGGAGCAGACCATGATGGGCGTAGATGCAGGCAGATCTCCATGAATAGATGTGATCGCCGGGAACCAGCTGCTCCCTCTTGATCCTGTTGGAGAAAACCCCTGTACTGGCTCCTCCTCTATCTCCCCTTGAGGCGAGGCTAGGTTCCATATGTCACGGCCCAATATCCTTTTAACTCTGTACATGCATAACTCACCACTTCAAAATCCACAATTATAGAAGTAAATATTTTATTAAATATAATATTTTTTTGTAGTTACAATAATAAATTTATCAATTGAGAAACCTAAAACTTTTCGGGAATGCTACTTAAAAATAAAAAAGTCTACTCGACTCAAGTCTAATACAAGTCAATAGATTGCTCTTAAAATAAATATAAAATAAAAAATATATCAACAATCTATACTGAGTAGGAAACTCCAAAGACTTCAATAATCACAAAGCATTTTCAATCATTATATACTAACACTTTCATATGAAATGAAAGTAAACCATTTCTTCAAAAAGTCCATATATCAAATAAGAACTTCTAAATCATTATTAATAACAATAATTCTTATGCAATAAACAAAATCATACATCAATCTCATGCAATATATTTCAATTGTCAAATGACATCCACATATAACATATGCATACATCGGACAACTGATGGTGCACTCTACCAAGATGTATCACTGCATGGATAGTTTTCATATTCTCCCAGAAATGGATGGAGAGAACTCATATTGCAATACCAACAACAAATGAAGTGATGTCCCTAACCTAACTCTAAGTAATACATGTTCTTTCCCACAACGAATGGAGGATCGTCTAGCCGTCATCTCTAACGACCCACTAATGCTGAAGGAGATTACCATACCAATACTAACATGTTTGCTCTTAGTAAGAAAACAAAGTCCTCATCATTAGTTATCATAACCGTTCATTTTTATTTATTTCGTTCGTGCAATCAAATAAACAATATAAAATATCATGATAGACTATGCTTAGTATATGACCTGAGAGACTCAGACTATTAAAGGCTTCACACTAGGATGGACTTGTAGTTCTTTTCATGCAGTACTCCTAACATTGATAACTCACCATAGCCATTTTTACCTCATGATAGCAATCAGACATAAATTATGTATCATATCAATAATGTTAGTGTCGAATAACATTTAAACTTAAAAACCATTGATTATTTTCAAATTTCTTTATATAACTTTAATTAAGGCTTCTAAATTTGTTAAATCATGAAATCATGAGATGTCAATCACTCTACAATCCATAATTGGCCTAAATTATAAAATAATTGATTTAAACTGACTAAGATTTTAGCTAAGACCCAACTGAACCAACATCAAATTAACGCAAGATTGGTCTACAATCACCCTAAACCAACTCAGTTAGACTTGAATGCATACAATTTGGGCTAAGCCGACTTGAAAAGGACAGGATAGGTTCAGAATCACCCTGAATTGGTCAATCTGGCTTGGTTAGGTCAAGATAAAAGGATTAGACCAAGGCCACGAGTTGGCCTACACATGGGGCATAAGCGTTGTGGCCCCTATGGGCCACTAGCATGGCCCAGTATGGGCTGAAAACATGAGCTGCACGTGCCACAAACTGAAGCGGATGGCAATAGGCTGGGTTGCAAAGCTGGGCTGCCCTTGGGCCGTGCCAACACATACCAAGTCAAAACAACCGAGCCACGCAAGGCCTCACTGAGCAAGGCCACTACAAAAACGAGGTGAAGGCTTGGGTCCAAGCCATGCAAACCTAGGGTCATGCCAATCACAAGCCAACCCCCACACTACAAGCCATTAGCCCGCCGTCTCAGCACCCTGGTTTAGACCAGATGGGGCCTGAGTTTGACTCAGGATCGGTTGACCATGGGCTGCATGGACTGGCTCGGGTTGGGTTAGCCTGGCCCAACCATGGACTTCTCAATCTCAATTAGGAATTCATTATCTTCTCTTTGTCAAACATAAATTAAACTGTCAATTAATTGATAAATGAAATAAGAAAATCTAATTTAAACATCAAATATAATGAAGTTAACAACAACAAGCAAATTAATTTAATCAAATAAATAAACATGTCACAATGATTAACTTAATTTAAAGAATCATGCAATACTTTCATGAAATTCATTGATTTTTATTTATTAACCATGATTCAATATTTAAAATAATTAAAAAAACATAAAAAATGTAAGATTAATTCAATATCTGAGAATTATTGATCATAGTTCAAAATTTTATAATAATAAAGTTAACAAATTTCATGCATCCGTATTTTTTAAAATATTAACAATACAATTCAAGAAAAGGTAGAGAATAAAACTTACTTCAATATAGAGGTCCCGCAACTCTTTACAGTATTGATGAATATTAGAGAGACTTGACCAATATTATATTCGAGGGGTTCTCTTAAAAAAGAAAGACAATTTATCTCAAATTTATTAATTAATTAGATTCCTAACTAATAAATTATATATTAATTAATTACATTCCTAGCCAGCACGTTATATATCGGATGAGGGAGGGTTTCCCTCAAGGAAAGAAAGATATTTTGTTTCGAACAAATTAATTAAATTACTAACTTAGCTTAGATAACTAAGGAAGCAGATTTCTATTATTAACCAAGGAAACAAATCAAAGTGAATAAGGTAAATCCCTGATTAAAAATTCCCAATTCAGAAAATGGGAGAAAATATCCATTGATTACAACAAAAGAGCAAGTGCGAAGAGACAAGAAAGGGACAACAACACGCATTTTTTCTTCGCTTAAATGTGAAGCAGGCTTTTTTGCTTCGCTTAAATGTGAAGGAAGCCATCTCTCCCTCTTTCCTCGCCTCTCTCTTATTTGATTTGCTACATAGGATCATGCCAGTCGCAGCTGATGCAATCCCAGCACACACGATGGAGATCTCACCATTCCCTACGAAACCACAATATAATTGGAACTTGATAATGTGATTTTTCTATATGTTTTGAGATATATGACCCTTTAAATTATATTTTATTGAGTTTTGGCTTAATATCTTTATTTGTTCTAAAGATCTCATTGCAGAGATGATCTAATTATTGCCGATAAAAATTTTTTCGATTCTTAATGACTTTGATAATGAGACTTTAGGTGAGATGTCAAAACTACGTGAAAGTCAAATAGTTAAATAGCTCACAGTCTGACGATCACAGCCACAAATTAGACTTGAATAACTCATTTTATTGTAATGAAAACGATGAAAGTAGTAATGTTCAACAATAATGTTATTGTTGTTTTGGTAGACTTGAATAACTCATCTACCCCTCCACTTCCCATGTTCAACAGTAATGTTATTGTTGTTTAGTAGTTCAACTCAAGACAAATGATTCATGACAATCAAAATTTCTTGGACTTCCTTCTAACCAGCAAAAATACAACAGAGGTATCATCATCCATGTTTATTCTTAAACAAAGTGTTCCATTTTGTGTGTGCTCTCTACAGGAGGATGTGTTGGAGGACTTCTTCAACAAAGAAAAAGATTTGGAAAGTTTTGCAATGCAAATGTAAGAATTAAAAACAACATTACATACTGCGGATAATAATAGGAAGACTAGAAGAAAAAGCAAGACATCACACAGAGAAGGAATGAGTACATCAACTTGAATGGGAAGTCCCCAAAATAGAAATATCTTGAGAGTACGAAACCAAAATCCAACATGCAACTCAAGTTCAATATTCCCAGTGACAAAATTGGATGAGCAAATCACCTTAACATCAGATTTAAGAAATCATGGATACAAAAACGACTTGTGGTGCATAATGGAGCAAATAGCACTAGTGTGGTCACTAATTTCTCACTACTGGTCGATAGACTCTAGTTGGACAATCAGTACATTTAAAACCACTAATAACAAGAATTCCAAGTATGCTTCCACGATTGATGTGTCTCGTAGAAAAGACAGTACAGTAAACAGATAGCAAATCTACAAAACGATCCACAGGCGAAGATGTGTTGCATCGGTGATTGACCATTAACGATGTTAGGGCCTAGAAAGCTGAACGAATTGCACACATTTAAGGAGCGATTGATAGAATGGCTACCAAAATTAGGATATTGCTAAAAAAAAGCGCGATTCAAGAGGGCTAGGCTATGAGATCAACGAAACTCTCGAACCGAGAATGAAGAAAAAAGAAGGAACGGACCGTGATTCAGGTAGATGTAGCCGGATCTCCAAGAACATATATGATCGTCGGGCACACGCCGCTCCCTCTCGATCCTGTTGGAGAAACCCCCATGACGGCTCCTTCCGTTTCTCCCCCTGCGGCGAGGCTAACGTTACAGAAGAACGGGTGGGGGGGGGGGGGGGGGGGGGAGGAGGAGAGGGAGGGCAAGAGGGCGCTTTCCTTTGCTTCGCTTAAACGCGAAGGAAGCAATCTCTCGTCTTCCCTCGCCTCCATGGAGTCGCTTTGCCTCGGACGGTATCCGCCATGGAGACGTCGCTGTTCCAAATGGAACCATCGGAGTATTCCTGACCGGCCGATAACATGAAGTCATCAGAGAGATGGACGGTCAGAGATGTGACAAGTGGGGATCAATCAGAGCGCGTCGATGGTTTGGAGATTTATAATTTTTTTTTCTGAAAATGTATACATATCTATAAAAATAAAATAGCATTTAAAATCATAAAACTATACATTATTATATTAATTCACAATATTAAGATCAAGATATGTGTCTCAATTACGCCTATTATTTAGGGAGTTGTGGGCTGATTCACGATAAAAGGAATAAGAAATATAAAATTTTGATATTATTTGGAAGTAAATTTCTCAGGTTTAGCTAATATTGGTTGCCCTTTAATTTTAATTTTATCCATGGGATTTTTGTTTTTTTGCTTGTTCACGCCATTAATCGTGCCATTTATTGAGACCGCTCATTTTTCATATTTTTAGCCTCTCATTTAAATTCATTATCTTTCACAATCAAAGTGATTTCACTGATACGGGTTGAAAATGTCGAATGATTGGAGCTCAATAAATGACATTATTTTTCGTACCATGTAACTGTCTTTGGATTACCAAATAATGAGCAAATGCATCATTATCTTTAGGCCATTTCATTAATGCGTTGTTATGGCCACTGCACTAATCTCAGCATCATGATTCGCAACAAGTAACAGCCTTTATCTATTACTATTATTATTCTTATTATTACCGTTAGAGAATCGTTAGTTGTTGCTTCTATCAGCTTACGTTGCAAAAGAGTGAAGCGATAATTAACGCAATATTATATATATATATATATATATATATATATATATATATATATATATATATATATATATAATTCACATACCGATGTCGAAGGATCTGACGTGCGTCGTTTGACCTTTTAAGATGTTAAGTGGCACGTTTCGTGCGTTTGACCCACGAGGGTTACTTGTTGGACATGGCTTTGACTTTTGTATTAGGTGCATCGGCTGGCCGGCCTCCTTTTCCTCGGCTCTGATCTCTCTGTCATCTCCCACATGAAGTAATCCCATCATACATTTCTTGATGATTGTGATGGAGTGTGATGCGTCCTCACACCGTTACTGATATGAATCGGTTCCTTAATGCTGAGTGTAGAACAGTAACGTAGATGTGGGGAGTGAAGATGGTAAGCAAATCGAATTGGGACGTCTACTTTAGCAGGAAAAAGAAAAAGAAATCGTCGCTGAAAGGAAAGGATAAAAAGATTTATGTCGGGTGGAATACTTTATCAACCTATACACACCTTCGGCGCCGCCCACATCACCTTTGATCGGACGGCTGCGGTATCAGGATGGGGAGAATGGACGGTTGATCGATGTGGAGTTTCTTGGATGCGAAGGATGGCTCTTTTCTTTAAACCGATGGTTGACCGAGATTAGTACAGGAGATGATCGAATCACGCCCGTCCATCGGAAGGTTAAGAACCGTATACCGTACGATTCTGCGGCTTCGTCGAGACATTGCCACGCGAAGAACGAGGAGGAGTCAGGAGAATAGTAAAAGGGGGGAGGAATGGGTGGCGATAAGTGAGAGGGAAAGGTCACAGGAGATCCGCGGAGGCTGTGACGGACGAGCCGCCGGACCAGAATACCATCTAACTCTGCGTCCACTCGCGCTGATCATAATAAAGGCGAGTTAATAGGGACGAGGTGGAAACAAAGAAAGGGTGAAAGGCTGAGAACGAGAGAGAGAGAGAGAGAGAGCGAGAGAAGGAAATCTTCCACCTTTTCCCCGTATTATTCTCGATCGCCTTCCCTCTCGCTTCATTTGAAACTGCACTTCTATTCTTGATCCCCTGTTCCTCTCCATATATCTCCTGCTCGCGTTTGTATAGATTCACGCCCCTCCTATATTTCAGGGTGAGATGCATGGTTTGGTCCACTGATCGATCTGTATTCGGTAGGGGAAGGGAAATGGCGTTAACAGCAGAGGCGACGGCGGCGGCAACAGCGGGGTATATATATATATATATATATATATATATATATATATATATATATATATATATATATATATATATATATATATATATATATATATATATATATATATATATATATATATATATATATATATATATATATATATATATATATATATATATATATATATATATATATATATATATATATATATATATATATATATATATATATATATATATATATATATATATATATATATATATATATATATATATATATATATATATATATATATATATATATATATATATATATATATATATATATATATATATATATATATATATATATATATATATATATATATATATATATATATATATATATATATATATATATATATATATATATATATATATATATATATATATATATATATATATATATATATATATATATATATATATATATATATATATATATATATATATATATATATATATATATATATATATATATATATATATATATATATATATATATATATATATATATATATATATATATATATATATATATATATATATATATATATATATATATATATATATATATATATATATATATATATATATATATATATATATATATATATATATATATATATATATATATATATATATATATATATATATATATATATATATATATATATATATATATATATATATATATATATATATATATATATATATATATATATATATATATATATATATATATATATATATATATATATATATATATATATATATATATATATATATATATATATATATATATATATATATATATATATATATATATATATATATATATATATATATATATATATATATATATATATATATATATATATATATATATATATATATATATATATATATATATATATATATATATATATATATATATATATATATATATATATATATATATATATATATATATATATATATATATATATATATATATATATATATATATATATATATATATATATATATATATATATATATATATATATATATATATATATATATATATATATATATATATATATATATATATATATATATATATATATATATATATATATATATATATATATATATATATATATATATATATATATATATATATATATATATATATATATATATATATATATATATATATATATATATATATATATATATATATATATATATATATATATATATATATATATATATATATATATATATATATATATATATATATATATATATATATATATATATATATATATATATATATATATATATATATATATATATATATATATATATATATATATATATATATATATATATATATATATATATATATATATATATATATATATATATATATATATATATATATATATATATATATATATATATATATATATATATATATATATATATATATATATATATATATATATATATATATATATATATATATATATATATATATATATATATATATATATATATATATATATATATATATATATATATATATATATATATATATATATATATATATATATATATATATATATATATATATATATATATATATATATATATATATATATATATATATATATATATATATATATATATATATATATATATATATATATATATATATATATATATATATATATATATATATATATATATATATATATATATATATATATATATATATATATATATATATATATATATATATATATATATATATATATATATATAGATATATATATATATATATATATATATATATATATATATATATATATATATATATATATATATATATATATATATATATATATATATATATATATATATATATATATATATATATATATATATATATATATATATATATATATATATATATATATATATATATATATATATATATATATATATATATATATATATATATATATATATATATATATATATATATATATATATATATATATATATATATATATATATATATATATATATATATATATATATATATATATATATATATATATATATATATATATATATATATATATATATATATATATATATATATATATATATATATATATATATATATATATATATATATATATATATATATATATATATATATATATATATATATATATATATATATATATATATATATATATATATATATATATATATATATATATATATATATATATATATATATATATATATATATATATATATATATATATATATATATATATATATATATATATATATATATATATATATATATATATATATATATATATATATATATATATATATATATATATATATATATATATATATATATATATATATATATATATATATATATATATATATATATATATATATATATATATATATATATATATGAGGGGAGAAGGGCGGCGGGGCGGCGTCGTTGTTCCGAGCGGACTACATGTTTTGGTGGGAGCAGCAGGGGGAGTTCATGGAGCGCCGGCAGCTCTTCCTTCGGAGCTACCACTTCTCCCGTAGGCAGGGCCCTCGTGAGCGGGTGCGCCGCACCCTGCTCCGCGTCCGCCGCCTCGTCTGGGCCCGCCTCCGCGCCGCACGCCGTCTGCCTCGCCTCCTCTGGGCCAAGCTCCGCGCCGTCTTGTCCGGCGGCGGCGGCGGCGGCGGCCGCAGGAGGCGGCGCTCCCACCGCCATCGGCTCCGTCCAGTTCCAGCGGCTGCCACACCGACGCAGCGCCAGCACAGCAGTAGTGGCTCCTCCGCCGAGTGGTCCAGCTGGTGATCCATGCGACGCAGCGCCAGCAACAGCAGTAGCGGCTCCTCCGCGGAGTGGTCCAGCTGGTGACCGCATGGATCACACACGGAGGAAGCAGTAACGTCAGCAATCAGGAAGCGGAAGCAGAGGCTGCCGCTGCTTTGTTGTCATCTACTGTTCTTGACTTCACCTACTCTGTATGCTTTACCTGCCTTTCCATATCGTCTCATGTGAACAAACATCACAGTCATGTCCTTCGGCGGCGGCGGCGGCGGCGGCGGCGGCGGCGGCGGCGGCGGCGGCGGCGGCGGCGGCGGCGGCGGCGGCGGCGGCGGCGGCGGCGGCGGCGGCGGCGGCGGCGGCGGCGGCGGCGGCGGCGGCGGCGGCGGCGGCGGCGGCGGCGGCGGCGGCGGCGGCGGCGGCGGCGGCGGCGGCGGCGGCGGCGGCGGCGGCGGCGGCGGCGGCGGCGGCGGCGGCGGCGGCGGCGGCGGCGGCGGCGGCGGCGGCGGCGGCGGCGGCGGCGGCGGCGGCGGCGGCGGCGGCGGCGGCGGCGGCGGCGGCGGCGGCGGCGGCGGCGGCGGCGGCGGCGGCGGCGGCGGCGGCGGCGGCGGCGGCGGCGGCGGCGGCGGCGGCGGCGGCGGCGGCGGCGGCGGCGGCGGCGGCGGCGGCGGCGGCGGCGGCGGCGGCGGCGGCGGCGGCGGCGGCGGCGGCGGCGGCGGCGGCGGCGGCGGCGGCGGCGGCGGCGGCGGCGGCGGCGGCGGCGGCGGCGGCGGCGGCGGCGGCGGCGGCGGCGGCGGCGGCGGCGGCGGCGGCGGCGGCGGCGGCGGCGGCGGCGGCGGCGGCGGCGGCGGCGGCGGCGGCGGCGGCGGCGGCGGCGGCGGCGGCGGCGGCGGCGGCGGCGGCGGCGGCGGCGGCGGCGGCGGCGGCGGCGGCGGCGGCGGCGGCGGCGGCGGCGGCGGCGGCGGCGGCGGCGGCGGCGGCGGCGGCGGCGGCGGCGGCGGCGGCGGCGGCGGCGGCGGCGGCGGCGGCGGCGGCGGCGGCGGCGGCGGCGGCGGCGGCGGCGGCGGCGGCGGCGGCGGCGGCGGCGGCGGCGGCGGCGGCGGCGGCGGCGGCGGCGGCGGCGGCGGCGGCGGCGGCGGCGGCGGCGGCGGCGGCGGCGGCGGCGGCGGCGGCGGCGGCGGCGGCGGCGGCGGCGGCGGCGGCGGCGGCGGCGGCGGCGGCGGCGGCGGCGGCGGCGGCGGCGGCGGCGGCGGCGGCAATCCAACGATTTCCTCTCCGTCATCGGTCACATTACTGAGTTATTTATTCGTGCTATTTACTTGACCAACCCGACGAGCCTCCACCAAATTCTACCTCGAGCTCAGGAATGAGGAAACAGGATGTGGACCCCAGAGCTCAGGCGTGGTTTATTGCTCTTTAGTGCAGTGGTTGGCGAGTGTGTTTGGTTTCGAGCGTAAGTAACGTTGTACCTCCTGCTTCTTTTTCGTGTTAGATGTTGTCGATTGGGTTCGATGAATTGGGCCTTGAACTTGGGCTCGATCAAACCTCCGAAGGCACCGTACCTGGACGACTGTGGACCCTAAGCGTATCATGACTCATTAAACAAATCCAGCATTAGAATCTTGTATTAACTAAATACAAAGTACAAACAATGTGTAACGTGCACATTGGTGCAATATAAAATTGAAATTAATAGGAAGTGGGATAAGAACAAAAGAATTCAAATGGATGAAACAAGAAGACGATCTCTCTTCGATGTAGACCACTAGTTGCCACTTGGCAGTGCAGGTCTCAGTTGAGGTTGGAGATGCGGTGGGACTGATTCGAGATGATCTGCCCCAGATAAGGGCTCTCGGAGAAGATGACTTCGTAGCCATCTCTTAGCCCCTCCATTTCCTGCACGGCCAATAACAGGTGCCAGAAGATCCCGCCTCGGCAGGCGCCACCGCCGCGGGCCGACGCGTAGATCGCGTCGTACACGGTGGTGTACAAGGCGGCCTTCTCGTCCCCCGTGCGGTTCGACAGCCTCGAGGACTTGCCGAACTCCGATATCAGCAGCGGCTTTCGCAGAACCGCGTCGGCGTCCTCGACGTGCGACTGAATCCAAGACTGGAGGAAAGCCGACTGCGTCTGCTCGGTTGATCCCGGCATCCTGCAGTCCACAAACCTTCATGCGTGCAGCAAACTACGTCGACAGATCGGTGAGAGAAGACTGTGGCTTACCACATATCAGGGTAGGCGTGGATGGTAGCAAAGTCAACTCCTTGGACTTGATTATTGCTTATGAAGTCGGTACCAAACTCGTAACCAAGGTTGATCTTTTTCCTCTCGGGAATCGTCTCCCCGTAGAACCCTTCGAGCCCGACTTCCAGCAAATGGTTGCTGTCGATGGACTTCACATGAGCAGCCATCTCCTCGATCCAAGCCTGTACATATTAATCAAGCCAGACTATTTTGGAGAACATAAGACAAAGGACAGATTAGATTCATGGTTTTATTTACCTGCAATGTCCGGCCAGAGAGATCGGTTTCGCAGCGCGGCTCGTTGACGAGTTCCCATGCAAAAATGGCGGCCTCGTCCTTATAGGCTACTCCGGTTATGGTGTTTACTCTGGTTAGTATTGCCTGATCCATTCGAGTGACTAAGGCCGAGGCCTCCATGGAGAGAGAAGAGAAGAACGTAGAGAGAAGGCAAAAGGGTTACCCTGACATGGTTCTTGTAGTAACTCTTGACGACTTCGTCCCTGTAGAAGTCATCGTCGGAGCTGAGGTGACGCCCCTCGTCTCTCGCCCACTGGATATACTGCGTTTTACCCCCAAAGCTCTCGAAGTTGTTGACCAAACTCAGTACCAGATAGATCCCATACTTCTTGGCCTCCGAAATCACGTAATCCAAACCCTGCAACGATGTGAGGGATCCATGTAGATCACATTGCTATAGAACAGGATGCACATATACACACACAGGTTGCTTCTTCCGGATCTTCACAGGGTAGGAGTGCCTGATGCATCGATCCCTTCAAGCGTGCATAGGATACCTGGAACATGTCCTCGTCGTAGACACCGGGAGAATGCTGCAGGGGTTTGTATCCACCGTCCCGGAAAGCCCAAGTCCTGGCCAGTGTGAGCCCATGGGTAGAAGCCTCCTGGAACGCAGAAGAAACCATGCTTCGTCCCTCCTCCGGGAACGACGCCACGTACATCAACCAGTAAGCATTGAATCCGTTCAAGCTGAACGGGCGGCGGTTCACGAGGAAATGAGTCATGTTGGTCCGCACGAAACCCGTGTCACCGTGAGCTCTGCTATCTCGAGAAGCCAAAAGTGTCCACAGAAGCAAGCCATAGACGAGGACTTCCGTATTCATCTGGGAGACCTACGATTTCTGTTGAAGCACCGTGAGTTGCTGTGAGTTCTAAAGGACTTTCTAAAGGACCCGAGAAATCCTTCTGCTCAAGAAACGAATCCAAGAGCTAAAAGCTATCCTATTATGGTCTTGGTTTCTATTACAAACAACAAAGACTATAAATCTGAGAGACAGACAGAGACACAGAGAGAGAGAGAGAGAGAGAGAGAGAGAGAGAGAGAGAGATGCTGCAATCACGGGGAAACTAGGTCTAGCTTTAGTGTGTGTTGCGTCATTGAAATCAATTGCGCACAATTCTGATTTATAGAAGGACCCGATGAGCTGCAGTTAATGGCGGGGAGGTCAGGGAAAGTGGAGATGGAACGGTAGGTGACAAAAGGTGAACGAGAAGACAGAAGTGCTGGTACGACTCGCCCAACTTAATTGGATGCTTCACAACTAAGACAGGTGTTAACAAGGCAACGGGGGCTTTGCTTCGTCCACTGGCTTGCTGCTCTGCGTTTCCAGGAATCGTCAGCGGCGCGTCGCCCCACAATTTCGTGGTCGGTCCCGGTCACATATTACGTACTGACTCGGCCATCACGCGGAGTACATGAAACCGTGGAGAAGCCATGCATGCAGTGCCACGCCACAAGTAGCTGCATGCCTTTCTTGATACGCCTTGCCACGTGGACCGGTAAGGAGTTGGTGACTGACATGATCCCACATGAGTTATAATATCATGTGGGGGCGTCGGTATCAGTTGCCGTCGGCGTCGGCGTCGCTTTCTCTTTCCCGACCTTCTCTTCTCTGCCACCCACTCAAAAAAAGGAAACAAGACTGTTAGCTTCGCCACGGCATCAGTTACTTAGCCATTCTTCTTTCTCCTCCGTCACTTTTATCCACTCGGTATCATTCCCGGCAAGTCCGCCGGAGTTTCCAGCCGTTCTCAGGCCGACAACCTAAATTCACACCATCTTGTATGCTTTCCTTGGATTTAGGTTTGTTTACTTACCTTATAAGTGATACGATTGATAACTACTTTTAAAATATTTAAATTAATTGATAAAATTAAATTAAATTAAAACTTCTTAGTGAATTAAGATTTATTTCTATAAATATATATATTTCGTGTCAAGATATTAATGAGAAAAAAAAAGTCAATATATTTTAGTTGCGTCTAAGGATATAATCTTTGATATTTCTAAAGAAAATTTATAAAAAAAAATATTTAGATTTATATGAGAGATGAATAAGAAAAGTTTTGATTTCATATATTAAATAAATGTATTATTATTTTTTTGATTATTAATCTATAAATTTTTTTTCTTCTAATTATTCTCTCCCTCGCTAACAAGAGGGATGGAATTCTTCTAGAATCATTGCTCCACGATAGACTCTGTACATTTCTTTCAAGTCATTTAAGGAAACGTAAGATTACCGGCTGTTGGATATTATAATTTAAATTAGGAGATAGAAGTACAATTGATTTAGAAGTACTTCTTTCTTTAGATAAGATTAGGATTAAAATTCAAAATCTTCATTTTGAGTTGTTGCCGTGTACACAACTCCTAGTTGGAGGCCTATTTAAAGCACCTATTCTACAAGCCTTTTATAGAAAAGTAATAGGATTCTCTGATTTCGCTCTCTTCTTTTCTTATCGATCCTCTGTCTCTTACGAAATTTCTCATTATAATGGAAGTGGAAGTTGCCGCAGCTCTATGCTAAGAGAACGCAATTCCGAATCAGACTTTGGGTGCGCGACATCGAATTGAGTTTGACCACTGACAATTACGATGAGTTGGGGTTTTACTTACCAAAACCTGATCGGGGTGGAGACAAAAGGAATAATAGTACACGGATTGCCACGCCTCCGTCGACGTCGACCGTGGCAACATCTCTGGCCGGCACCTCGGCCGATGACGGCGGTTCCGGTCATCCCCACGCGTCTGACTCCCCGCTATCGCCTCCCGCGTCGACGGCGATCCAGGAGCCAGCACACTGAAGGTACGAGGGCGCCGAGGATCGTGCACATTAGTTCCGCTGGATCTCCCGCCGACGGCCCGTCAGTAGGTCACGCGATTTAGGGTTCGGTGGGGGGCAAAGAGCCACCAAGAAGACGACCCTATACATCCGCCTGCGTGCCTCGCGGGGGCGGCGGCCGCGGGACGAGAGCGCCAGTTGTTCGTGTGGAGCAGACAATTGGATCTGCGTGTTGAAAACATGGACTGGTCCGGAGGCAACACCTATTGGGATACTCCTCCCTCGACTTGGCCGCCTTCATCCGGCCCTTTGCCTTCGAAATCTACTTCTCCTTTTGGCCCTTTCCACTCGAAATCTCCGTCACATTTGGACCCTTCCCCTTGCGATACTCCTCCCTCGACTTCACCGACCTCATGAGCGAGCTTGCCCCTCCTTTAGAATGAGAGAGAATTCATGGGCCGGGCCGTGTCGTGCCCCTCCTTTCGGATCACATTCCCGACGTTGGACGATCTGGAACGCACATTAATGGTGGACCGTGGTTCATCGGAAAAATGAATTTAATCTTGCTTTCGTGTGAGGATAATTTTCTAACCTATAGGTTTAATTTCCAGACTTTCTTATAAAGTATTTGCATCTTAATATTCTTGTTCAAATGGCTGTCATGTTAAGTAAATTCAAGAAAGTGGATGAAATAAAATTTTATTTAATTAGATAAGATATATTATAAATTTAATTAAAATTTGATTATGAACAACAGAAAAAAAAAATTATTTATGATAGAATTTATGAAAAGATAAATGACTCTCCTATTTTTTATCTTATATTTTTTATTATTTTTTATAAATAGATAAGATCTCCTAAGAACTATAATGATATTAAATCTATTATCAATCGTCTTTAAGTCTCTACTTCGTCGTTTATAATCGTTTTATTAAGGATACAAATAAAGAATAATACAAATAGATCTATTAGCTTATATCTTGTAGCTCGATATCGATATAGCTTTCGGATCCAACGATAGTATGTTTGTGAATCAAATAAAAATCTTCTAAATAGTATCAAAAGATATGCTCGTCTTGATCTTGATCTACCGTTTTTTTATTTTGATTCTATTAGTAAATTTTATCTACTATGACTATAGTTTTTATGCTTACAATTATTATTAGAGTCTGTTTTAAAATCAAATATCATATATCATAAAAGCATTAAATATGTTTCGTATTAGATCTATTATACGTTTTTTCCATTCGTCTACGAAGGGTGATCAGATCTATTTATTTTAACCTACTCGCCTTGGTCATCTACTTGCAAGTGACGAAGGTTTTCCACCCACATGAGAGGAATTACGGATGGAAGCATGTTGCTTGATATTGATCGACTAGCTATAGTGAATAGCTTGTTGTTGACTACAATATTATAGAGGGCGAGGACCTAGTATGATCGGTAGCGAATGTTAGTGTGGCATTAGTTTTGGCCACTTGTTGGTCAAGGGGTCGTAATAGGGTGGGATTGTTGCGACAAAGGGTCGTGATAGGAAGGAATAAAAGCTATCATCAATAATTGGCTATGTTGATGTCGGTCGGAGCCGGATTGATGCAGTTTCTATTGGTCACATGGCTTGCGAATGTGGGCGTTGAGCAAAAGGCGATGACGTACGGTGGCTGCCAATCTTACGACAAGCAACAATGTCGTTGCCTTTGATTAACAGTTGCATGCTAGACACATCACAATTCACAAAGGCTACGATGACATTGTTGGACATAGCTGATGTCGATGGGTAGTCGATTAGTCACAAAGGTAGTTCAAGGCAATAGCGGCAGACAACGGACGACTGCACGCAACAAAGGAAATGCAAGTGGTGGCAACACGTCGATCAGTCGTGTGAGAACTGCCCCGCACACCTCGACAATCGTAGGGGTCATTGGTTGGTCATGTTCCTCAACAACCATAGGAGGCACATAGGTGATGGACAACCACACAATACGACAGTCGCATGCATCATGTAGGCTATGACGATTGTGTTGAATCTCAAATTTTGATGATAAAATCAATTGATGTGTTTGTCATCTAATGTGCGTTTAAGTGATGCAGGACTAACTTCGATTAGAAATGATAAATCGATTAAATAATGAGGAATTGAATATTGGGCCATAGCAAATATGTCAGAAGATTAGACATCAGTCTGGAGGATCGGTCAACATGTCGGTAGAAGGCTTTGGTCCGTGAATTCGAGCCTCGGGCCAAGAAGACTAGACATTGCGCCAAGGAGATTAGATGTTCGAGAAGACAACATATTGATTAGGCAATACGTCGAAGGAGAGGACGATGCGCCGAAAAATCGGACGAAGAGCCGGAAGAACCAATTACATGCTGGACAACATAAGATTCACTTGAAATCGATTATATCTAGATTGAGTGAATTTAGAATCTAATTAAGTCGGTTTAGAATGTAATTAGGCCAACTCAATTAGGGATCAATTGGGCCCAAGATTGGGCTATGTTGGGCCAAGTAAAAGGCCTAAACAGTGACCCAACAGGTGAAACCATCGTGGTACAGTTTTCAATACTATATTAGGTGGTGGTACCATCCAAACTCAGTCTCCGAGACTATCAAGCG
The DNA here is from genome assembly GCA_004837865.1 of Musa balbisiana. Taxonomy (NCBI): domain Eukaryota; kingdom Viridiplantae; phylum Streptophyta; class Magnoliopsida; order Zingiberales; family Musaceae; genus Musa; species Musa balbisiana. The sequence goes on along the minus strand of CM017190.1, from coordinate 9,434,456 downwards.
ATAGTACTACCCAGACAGTCTCTCAAGCGATGGTACCGCCCAGTGTTAGTACTGTAGGCGGTGGTACTGCCAGGACTTGGGAAACCCGAGATGAGATATTTTTTAGCTCCAATTTTAAAGTCATTTGGGGTCTATAAATACCCCAGCTATTCTTGCATTGAGGAGCAAGAATTGAGCATGAAATTGAGTTGAAAAAGGGAGAAAAAAATAGAAACTCTCTTAGGATTTAGAGTATCTTCTTCCTAGTATTTAGAAATTTTTTCTAAAGGGAGAAGTAAGGTCTAAGAAAGAGAGGTTGTAAGGGTTGTCTCCTAAACCTGTGAAAGGGAGAAAGAGTATAAAAGAGTACTTGATCTTCGCCCATTGAAGGAAGATCGTTAGTGGATGTCGATGGCATCGACGAAAGAGGAATCGATAGAGTGGATGTAGGTCACGATAACCGAATCACTATAAAAATTTGGTTTGCATTTTTATTTGTGCAATTTACCTTACTGTAAACTTCCTTACTTGCTTGACTTTCTCATTATACTCTTATGAACGCTTTCAAAGTCAAGCACATTTCCGATACGATTTTTTATTGAACGAGATTTTCGAACCGACAATGTTTTTATCCACTACACTAATTCACCGTCTCTCTTAGTGCCGACTCGATCCTAATAGTTGGTATTAGAGCTATGTTATTTCTTGTTTAGTTTAACACCCAAGAAAAATGACTCTTTTCGGCTTTCAAGAGGGCTTTTCTATCGTTCGTCCTCCCATGTTTAATGGGATGGATTACATATATTGAAAAACTCGAATGAGAGTTTTCTTGCTTTCATTGAATCTCGATTTATGGACTATAGTCGAATTTGGTTTTCAAAATTCTTTTCTTTTAATGAAGGATTGGAATGAGTTGGAGAAAGAGACTTTCTCTTTAAATGCAAAGACTGTGAATGCTTTATTTTGCACCTTAGACAAAAATGAATTCAATCTGATTTCTACTTACAAAATGGCTTTTGACATTTGGCATACAATTGAAATCACACACAAAGACACAAGTAGGGTTAAAGATTTTAAAGTTAATATTTTGATGCATGATTTTGAGTTGTTTCGAATGGAACCAAGTGAGACTATTAGAGACATGTACACCCATTTTACAGATATCGTCAATAGTCTAAAAGTACTTGGTAAATATTTTTCAAATTTTGAACTCATTAATAAAATATTAAGATCCCTTCCAAAGAGTTGGGATCTTAAAGTAACGGTTATTCAAGAGGTTAAGGATTTAAATAATTTTCCTCTAGAAGAACTTACGGGTTATTAATTACCTATGAGATGACTTGCAACACTCATGAAGAGCTTGAGAACAACCTTCCAAAAAACAAGAAGGATTTGGCACTTAGAACAAATAAAGACTACTCAAGCGAAAGCTCATGTGATGATGGCCTTAAACTCTTGACTATAAAGCTTAAAAAATTCTTAAAATAAGAATCAAAGAAAAAAAAATGAACCTAAAAAGAAGAATCTACAAAAAAAGAAGAAAACATTCAAGACGAATTGGGATGAATCGAGCTCATCTGAAGATGAGGAGCAAACCAACAAGGGCAAGGTGACGAACTATACTTTGACGACTTTCGTCAACAAGGTAAGCGACTCAATCGAATCTCTTTTTTCTTACCATGAAATTATTTATTACTTTTCATGATTAGTTTTATATATATATATATATATATATATATATTATATATATATATATATATATTGTCGTGACAATTGCATGTTTTGTAATAATTTTTGCACATCAAATAAGATTAATTCCTTGTATATTTTTTTAAAATAATATATCTAAATTGATGATTTCCGATTTTCATTGAAAATTCTTCATGTTTAATAAAATGTTGCTTGATGATTCAATGATGCATAATGATGTAATGGAAATGTTAAAAAGTCTTGGTATCATAATTATACATGGTGATGATGATTTTTGGGTAATTTATAGTTTATTGAGCATAATGATTTCTATGATTTCCATATGACTTTTCGATTATAAATAATGAAGCATGCCCTTTGTACGGAAGACTTTAACATGAAATCAATCACAAAATTTGGAACTAAAATAACTTGAGCTATCTTTAATCTGATAGGAATCTATCTATGTTGCTTTTATTGAATTTTTTTAAAGTGATTTTGATGATTTGTTGATTTGAATTTAGATGGGTTCCATCTAACCATGATTTTTATCTTGATTTCTCGATATTTATAACTTGAGATTTATTCTATATGAATCAAGATCTTCTATCCTCAATGTTTCTTTTTACTATCTACTATCCAAATAAATCATAATTGGTATCATTGCTATATTTCTTCGTCATTTACTAAAGAGGAAAATTTTCTAAATGAATCATAATTGTTTGAAATTATTATTTTTTATGATTCATAATGAATTGAGAGATATTATACATGAATTAAGAACATTTATATATTCTCTCATGACTCCTTTTGCTATAAGAATGTCTTTATCTATATCATGATCTTGAATTCTCGATATTGTTACTTGAAATCTTTCTATGAATAAAAATCTTATTTTTGAACTCCCATGGTTTTTTTTTTGTCATTTACTATGATTCTTTTTTTCACTATTTGAGTCATCCAAAAAGAATCATAATTTTTCTCTTAATTTTATGATATTTACAACTTGAAATTTGGTTCGTGACTCCCTTGTATTCATGAAGTGTATATCTCATTACCTAATTATTTTTTCTTGATATTTTTCATGTGATATTATAAAATTATGCATGAAATACTCATGATATTATATTAATGCATATAAATGAGAAGTTATGATCATGCACGGTAGGTTGTAATGTAATTTGATATTTTCATACCATCATGATTTGAAATATTTATGATTTGAAATGATGCACGTAATACTATGATTTTTTTTTATAAAATGGTGTGAAAGTCAACAATTATTATTTTCTGAAATAATAGCTTATTTCAATATACCATATTGCAATAAGAATGACAAAGGGAGAGATGAATTGTACTATTATTTTATTATTCCCCTCTTTTTGTCAATAACAAAGGGGGAGAAAGAATTCCTACTGTACACATCTCAAAAGAGAAAGATTTGCTAGCTTGCACAATTCAAGAAGATGTAAAAACAAGCTAGCTTGCTATCTGAAAAGAGAAGCAAAGATTGCTAACTTGCATATTTCAATAAGCAAAAGTTGCTTTCTTGAACATCTCAAGCATATTGTGCATTCTTTTTCAAAAACTTGCTAGTCTTCATATTTCAAAGAAAAGTAACACTTATCAAATTATTAGCTTGCATGCTCTAAAATAATATAAAATTTTGCTAGCTTGTGCTGTGCAAAGAAAATAAAAAATTGTACTTCTTAAAAGAGAAGAAAGAACTTGCTAAACATCACCAAAAATTGCTAGTTTATCTATCTTAAGAAGCAAAAATGAAAACTTGCAAATTTGTAATCTTGCACATCTTTAAAATTTATAATGATTTGGTGATTATACATGTTGTAAAGTGATTAAAAAATTTACTTGTATGTTGTAAAACTTGCATATCTCAAATACTGGCTAGATGTACTTCTCCTTTTGTTGATGACAAAGGGGGAGAAGTTATGATGACGATCATGCATGGAATAATGTATTAAAATTTTAATTATGTATAATTTTATATTGCAAGTAATGATATGATTAATCGGGTCTTTTAATATTTATTATGCATGTAATGATGATATATTTATGATTAAATTTGCTTTGACTTGAATTCAATTTGAATTCAAGGTTTATCTCAAATATGACAAATTGATAGGGGGAGTTTAGGTTAACTCCATCATCAATTGGTTGTTATAATAAAAAAGGGGGAGATTGTTGAATCTTGAATTTTGATGATGAAATCGATTAATGTATTTGTCATCTAATATGCATTTAAGTGACGCAGGACTAGCTTTAATCAGATAAGACAAATTAATTAAAGCAAGAGGAATCAGACATTAAGCTAGAGCAAACATGTCAGAAGATTGGACGTCGAGCCGGAGGATTGGTCGACGTGTCGACAAAAGGCTTCGATCCATGAATTCGGGCATCGGGCCAAGAAGATCAGACATTACGCCAAGGAGATCGGATGTTGCGAGAAGACAATATGCCGATTGAGCGATACACCGAAGGAGATGACGATGTGTCAAAAGATAAGATGAAGCACCGGAAGAACTAATGACATATCGGACAATATAGGATTCGCTTGTAATCGATTATGTCTAGATTGAGTTAGTTTAGAGTCTAATTGAGTTGATTTAGAATGTAATTAGGTCAACTCAATTAGGGGCCAATTGGGCTCAAGATTGGATTGTGTTGGGCCAAGTGAAAGGCCTAAATAGTGACCCAATAGGTGAAACCGTCGTGGCATAGTCTCCGAGATTGTGTCAGGCAATGGTACCACCTAAACTCAGTCTCCAAGACTATCAAGCGATGGTACCACCAATCTGGGTGATGGTACCACCCAGTGTGAGTGCAGCAAGCGGTAGTATCGCTAGGACTGGAGAAACCCAAGATGAGATTTTTTTTGCTCTAATTTTGAAGTCATTTGAGGTTTATAAATACTCTAGCTATTCCTACATGGAGGAGCAAGAATTGAGCATGAAATTGAGTTGAAAAAAGGAGGAAAAAAAATTAGAAACTTTCTTAGGATTTAGAGTCCCTTCTTTCTAGTATTTAGAAATTTCTTCTAAAGGGATAAGTGATATCTAAGAAAGAGAGGTTGTAAGGGTTATCTGCTAAACTCGTGAAAAGGAGAAAGAGTGTAAAAGGATAGTTGATATTCATACATTAAAGGAAGATCGTTAGTGGATGCTAATAGCCTTGACGGAAGAGAAATTGGCGGAGTAGATATAGGTTACGATGATCGAACCACTATAAAAATCTGCTTTGCATTTCTATTTGTGCAATTTACCTTATTGCAAACTTCCTTACTTGCTTTATTTTCTTATTATACTCTTATGAACGCTTTCAAATTTTAATATCTTTTTGAAACGGGTTTGATGGAAACAAAGATTTTTGAACCGACGACGTTTTTATCCACTACACTAATTTATCCCTCCTCTTAGTGTCGACTCAATCCTAACCGATTGAGAAAAAGAAAAAAATTTAGGGTTTTTCAATTGTTAAAAGACTTTTGTCCTCTTGAACCATTTTACTTCTTGTCAATATCCTTTTGATAGTTCTACCCTTCAAAAATTCGATATTTACTATATATCTCAATAAAATTATAGTTTTATCCTTCAAAAATTAGATATTTTTTACTTATGTCATCAAGTATAGAATAAACTAATTTGATCAGCATTATTCAAATATTTTATATTTTAATTGAACTTATTTCTGATTGTATTTTCACTACTCAACTACATTTAGATTCTTTATTTTGATTGAATTTGGAAAAAGTTAAATCTTGATTAATTTTTTATTTTACTTAGTTTTAATTTTGACTAACCTAATTGGGTTGATGTTTAATCCAATTTTGAGCTTAACGATATAGGGTTTACTAGTTTAATTTAGAGTTCCATAAAAAAATTTAAATTATAGTTTTTCTTTTATAATTTTCTCATATGAAATATTATTTTTTTATTATTTATGTTATTTAAATTTTAATTATTATTTTGGATATTTATTTAGTTATGAATTTTTTTTTGCTTAAAGATATTATTTATGTTTTATCATGATTATATTCATCGCATAAGTTTTTATGTTGATTAATATTTAGTAATTATTATAATTATTTTTTATTTTTATATAAATCATATAAAAAATATTTAGTAAATATTATTTATAATTTATATCTCTAAGTTTTATCTAACTTATGTCTACCAAAATGGTGTAAGATGATAGGAATATGTGATATGAATTATAATAAATATTTAGTTATGTATAAAATAGTTTAAATTATATTTTAAATTATTATATTCATCATGTAGTAATCCTAGACTAATAATTTATAAAATTATATTAAAGAATTGATCCTAAATGATATTAATAAAAAATAATATTTACAATGACACATATAATTATGGGATTTATATAAATTCAAATGAGAATCTATTTTAAATAATTATGTGATATGATATGATGATATTATTTTGAATATCATAGTAGTTTTAAATTGTATATCTCAAGGTATATTATTCCACGAGGATAGTATTATTTATCCATAAATAATTTTTTAGTGAACACTAGATATATCAATATTTTACCTTCAGGTGAAATATGAATAATAACAATAGTTCATCATATTTTAAAAACATAAAATATTAAATTCGTTTTATATTTTACAATGATATACTCTCATGCTTCTCGTATCCCTATACTCTCTTATTCAAATTATGATGATAGGATTTGGCCACAAGCGATGCAACCCAATAGAGGTAGTAGCCTTATTGGGCTTTGGACTAGACCAACAGCAATAAGGGCGATGAAGACAATCGCTAGCAAGCATCGATAGTGGCAAACAGCAACCTCCAATGGTTGTTGGCCTTTTTGGGTGTCGATCAGCAACATGCAATGGTGGTTGACGTCAGATATGGAGGTAACACATTTGTGCATGGCAATCCACGGGTGATAGAATTACTATATCATTCCGCAATGTTGGTCGTCAATGAAGAGCTGTCAACTATAGACACTAATGTCATGATGTAGAGTCACCAATATACCATGGAGTGTTCAGATCAACGATGCACAAGCAATGGATAGTTATGCACCGTGGTGCATTGCGATGACCATAAGCCTCACGTAAGCAAAGGCTAAGGCAATTAAGAAAAAGGACCGGGCATTAGAGTTTTTAAATTCAATAAAAGACTATTTTACCTTTGTAAATCTTTCAATTCCAATCCATGTTCCCCATGATAGATTTATTATTCGAAAATCAAATATTTTTGACTTAAGTCTTCAATTGGAAAATCGATCAATTTGACTTGTTTTAATCAAATTTTGACTGAAGCCTATTTTTTGTCTAATTTTTTGTATCAATCTATTTTTAAACTAAATTTTGGTTGAATCTAATTTTGATTAGTTTGTTGGGGTTGACTTGTTCGGTTTAATATGGGCAACCTAATTTTTTATTTAATTTTGGGATGCCCAATTAAATAAGTTTGGTTAGCTCATCTATGTCATTTACATAATTAAAAAATATAAAATATAATTCTTTATATGACATATTCATAAAATTTTTCTTATAATAATTAAATTTTAATTATTATTTTTAGGCATTTATATAGTTATTTATATGCATATGTTTAAAATTGTGAAACAATATTTATTTTTCACATAAAGCCATGATTTATGTTTTATCATAATTACAATCAACATATGATTAATATTTAATAATTATTATGGTTATTATTTTATTATTATTAAAGTATTTTTTAAATAAATTAGATTAAATAAAATTTAATAAATATTATTTGTAACTTATATCCCTAAGTTTTATCCAAATAATAACTACCAAAATAGCCTAAGATGATAGGCATATAGGGATACAAATTATAAAAAAAAAAGTATTTTTATTCATTATGAAATATTTTAAACTATATTTTATATTATTGTATTGGTCTTATAGTCATGAAAGTGATTTAGAATAATAATTTATAAAATTATATCAAAGAATTAGTCATAAATGATATTAAAAAATAATAATCATAATAACATATATAATTAGAATATTTAGATAATCTTAAAAGTGAATCTACTTTGAATATTTATATATTGTGTTAGGATGATATTATTTAGATATCCTTGTAATTTAGTAGTGTATATCAAATAGTAGTAATACTATTCCATAAGAATCATATTAGTCATCCATAAATAATCTTAAGTGAATACTAGATATCTCACCCAAAAGTTCAATTACTATTATTTCAATAGTTCATCAAAAACTCGGCATTACTATTATTTGATATTTTATAATGATATTTCCTTCCATACATTTTCTTACTTATGGTGTTTTATATTTTCTAATTTAAGTTATTCATAATGGTTATAACATGTGCGATTAATACTGGATACATTAGATCGCGATTTAGGATTACTTGTTGAAAGGTTTGTAGAATTACCAATTAAAGCACTATGAAATAAATTAATAATTTTTTTATAAAAAATCTAATAGACTTAGTCTAATATTTATAAGAATAACAATTATAAATAACATCAATATATCATTACTGCCTATAACGCAATAGAATATTATATGGCTATTAAAGATATATTTAAATTTATTAATAAATCATTGATTAACATATAAATGAAAGAATTGATTATGACTCAATATTTATTATCATATCATTGATATGAGTAATAAGACTGTAAAACTTAAAAAATTAGATATCAATGTGAATGAGTCTTTTCTCATTCATTCTTAATTTTCATATTCAAGATTTATCATAATACAAATAAAGATAAATATGATTTAAATGAGCTGACTAGTATATTATATTTAGAAAGAATTTTAATTGCTAAAAAACTCATAATGATTTAACTGCTAACCAAGGAGTCAGCAATAAAAAATAAAAGTTAAAGCGTCATCCACCAAACAAATTTACTAAGTTTGAAAAATGCTAAGCAAGTTAATGAAAAGAATATCTTTCCGATAAAATGCTTTCTTTGAGATAAAAAAATATATATAAAAAATAACTATGTTAAATGCAAGACTTGATTTAAAAAGAAAAGTATAAACTTGACATTTGTATATTTTGAATGAAAAATATAAAGGTTCTTTATGATACTCGATTGATTGATTCTGATACTTTAACTTATGTTATTAATAATATTTAAAAATAATTATATAATCAGAAATTAAAATAATATAAAAGATTCATCATTACGAGGAATCATCTCAAAACAAAAGTGATAATAATAAAAATTTATCACGTACACCTAAAGATGAAACATCTAATGAATCTTACAAACACATGCTAAGATATTGTGATTTAGGATTTTGCAGACACATATAGTAAATTCACTATCTGAATTTTATGAATTATGATATTATTTTTCTTTCATAATGATAAACTCAATATTATGCAGAATTGATTTGAATATTGAGTTTATAATATTATGTTGCGACCAACACTACCTCTGTGGCCGATCGACAACCCGTCGATGTCGGCCGTGCCTAACAACGTCGTCGCAGCCTCTGTGAATTGTAATGTGTCTGCTGTGTAACAGTTGGTCAAAGGCAACGACATTGTCACCTACGGCAAGGTTGGCAACGATAGTAAGTCACTGCCTTTCGCTCAGCACCCACATTCACAAGTCATGCGACCAACGATAATAGCATCAACCCACAATCTTGGGAATGAAAACAAGAAAGCCAATTAATGATGGAGGTTGCATGTCGTCATGCACCGTACATAAACAAGAAAGCCACTAAGGGTTGATGAGTATTTTATGAGTTTTAATTATGATTATTTTGATGTGATGAAAACATTGGGAATGAAAACGAAGTGTTGTTTTTGAAATGTTTTGAGCATATTATTTTGAACTCTGGTTTGATTTTGGTGACAGCTCTGACTTTGTTGAGTTTAACAATTCAATTTCATGTGATAGATAGGATTCAGATCACATTAGGAATATGTTGTCAAGAAGAAACAGACTCATCATCCAATAAGCACATCCATTCCTCTCTCTCTATCTCTCTCTCTCCAAGCAAGAAAGAAAAGGAAAAGACTCTCCACACCGACTATCTATCCACTAATGGCTGGCTTAGGGGATTTTGTAGCAATGAGAGGAGAAAGACAAGACATTTGCAGCTACGATTCTTTCCTCGAAGCAGTCAGACTAATTCTAGTAGCCGTATGTAAAGGGAAATCTGAAAGGACATCAAACTTGAAACAAAAGACTTGATTGTTTGGGTGATACAAAGTGGAACACACGCAATAATCAAACAGAGCCAACAAGTTTTGTATCATAAACATCTATTTACATGTAAAAATCTGTGACTCACACAACTGTGATCTATCAGAAGTCTTCCTCTGTTCCATGTCAAAAGAATTGCCTCCCTTCTCTGAATCAGAAGCTCCCCTCCAAAGATTCTTGTTGCCGGTGGCCAAAGTTAGATGCGTTCAGGCTGTGCAGGAATTCTCTGGTGGAGATCCTTACCGTAAAGATCAGGAGGATGCAGCTGCTGTTCCTCGTACCAAGAATTCAAGCCAGTGACTGAGACTTGGCTCTCTTCTTTGGTGACACCGAACAAGCTCTGGCCTTGGCTTTGATTGCTTGTCGTCGATGCGATGGTGCCGTTAAGGTACTCCGACCATTTGAGGTCCTCCGGCTCGGTATCGAATTGGATCTGACCCTTGTTCGGCAGCAGTTCCAGCCACTGGAAGATGCCGCTGTCGAAAAGGGTGCCGCTGCTTTGGAGCTCGAGCTCGTTGCTGCTGTCGGCGCTGTTGGCGCTGTTGGCGCTGTCTGGCGGGAGACTGATCATGGGCTTCAGCTCCGCTGATGACGAGAGTATCGATGTTGAGATCGATGGGACGACTGATGGGAGCATGCCGTGACACAATTCAGCGTCGGCGTTGAGCAGCCTGGTGTCGTGGGTGAACCAGAGCGGCGGAGTCGGCTGAATCGGTGGCCCGATTGGTCTCGTGCCATTGGCATCACAGCAGGCGACGTAATTGGATTGCTGAAGAGGAGCGTATCGGGTTGAATTGGGGCTCTCGTGCCTGCTGCTGACGCGCTGATCCACGAAGAACTCTTTGGTGGGTATCGCTGGATCTTCGGACACTCCCGTCCCCATCAATGGCGGAGTTGGCTCAGCCTCCACCGAGGCGGGGGCCAGGAGCTGCGGGTTTCTGGATCCGGAGGTCTTCTCGCTGTTCGTGGTTTCTCGGTCTTCCCTTCCGTCGGTCTCGCCAAGTGGCTTGTGGGTGCTCGGGTCGATGCCTCTCTGCCTCAGCTTCTTCTTGATGCAGGAGTTCCAGTAGTTCTTGATCTCGTTGTCTGTTCTTCCCGGCAACTGGGCCGCGATCTGAGACCATCTGAAGGCCAGAAACAGTAGTAGGTAAAAAACACGAGAGCCGCATTAAATCTCGAAGGATTAGCAGATCGGCCATGCGGAAGGAGGTGGGCACCTGTTGCCCAAGGCTGCGTGGAGGTCGATGATGAGGTCCTCCTCCTGCTGCGAAAACGTGCCCCTCTTCAGATCAGGCCTCAGATAATTTATCCACCTCAGTCTGCAGCTCTTCCCGCACCTCTGAAGGCCTGAATCAAACACCCAAGTTGCGGCCCTTTTTATCTCGTGCACTCGCACATTCTTCTTCCAGTAGCTTTCATGTCAAGGCAGTAGACTCACCTGCTAGCTTGGGGACAGAGCTCCAGCACCCATGGCCGTACTTGGTGATGTGCCTCACAAGTTTCTCGTCCTCCTCCGGAGACCACAACCCTTTCCTCAGCTTCTGCTTGTAGCAGCAAGCGTGCCTCCCCATCCAGAGTGAAGCCCCGGTGCAATGCCGCCGAGTCACAGAGCCGGAGAAGATACAGCGGGGAGGCAGAGCAAACGAAATTTGGTAGGGCAAGGGGGGGGGGGGGATGCACAGAGCCGGCTTGGTGCTGAGCTTAAAGGAGGAGGTGGTCGCTGTCGACTCTTTATATCTGATAATTCAAGGAGAAGACTTGGGGAAAGTTTTACTCCCACCGCAGGGAGGACAAACAGCAAAGGTAACATATGCTTCAGTGAAGATGAAGGCAATGCATCCGGTGGTTGGATGGGACTCGGAGGGATCCAAATCCAATTCCACCACCGCTTCCTGCCACTCTCCAACATTAAAGAAAAGCTCACCCACCCGGTTAGTACTAGACCACCTTTCTTCCTTCCGTAAAAGGACGCCACCGCAGAGGTCCCATGTAATCCTGTGTCAGACGGAAAGAAAGCATCCCTCCACAGTCTCCAGTAGCATCGTAGTCGACTGACTGTTAACCCAGAGATGTCACTCCCTCCATTTCTACTGCAGGGACTCAACAACCAATCATTTTTGTCATGTGTGGGACTATTGCAGTGGGGTCCGCCTCCATTAGGAAAGCTTCATGTCCTTGCTGTCTCGAAAGCTTCATGTCCTTGCTGTCTCCAGCCTAGTGCGAGGGGGCCACCGCACCACGACGATGACTAATCCCTCCACATATAACTCGAAGAGATCCCCCACCCTGTTGCATGTTCTCATTGCAAAGATCGGGGGGAAAGGGAGGGAGAGGAAAAGTCCATGAAATCCAGTGCACACCAACTTAGTCGAGCCAATTAATATCCAAGCGTTGCTTTAGTCTATTTGGTCTCATTAGCTGTCACGGCGTGTCCCCCCCATCAGCCGCCCTCGTCTCCCTCCCAGCGTAGGATAAGGAATCCTCCTCTCGCGTGTACATACGCGCGTACATGTCTCGGAGCGCGTCGCGTTATACGATTTGTTTGTTATGGATCCGATAAGACCGCGTGATCCACAGTAGCTCAACGGATCGGGTAAGCGGGCGGTGTCTCGCGAGGGTACGTGCGGCCATTCACTCTCCGACGACGACGACGACGCCACCGCCCCGTACCGGTCGGCGGGCCCCGCGACGCCGACGGGCGAGATGGGGGCGGGGGATAAATGCCCACGTGGGGTGCCCATCCGGAGGGCCACCGGTGGTGGACCACAACTCCCATCGCGACGCGTCGCACGACCTCCGCCACAAGAAGAGCGGCACAGTAGACATCCTTGAACTCGAAAGCAACGGGCTTCGCTGCTCGATCTCGGGCCGCCCGATGCGCCTCGTGATTCGCACCCAGGGAGAGTGCGATTTTTAAGGAAAAGCGGTGTTCTGGCCAAATATGATCGTATCGTACTTATTGACGCGTTCTAAACTGCACATAAATACTACAGCTGTGACGAAAACAAAACCCAATTCCGAATCAATCACTGCTGTCGGTCCAATTAGATCGGTGGAGTGCTTAAGGTTGCGAGAGTCGTCGATGTGATGCCAAAGTTCCATTTCTGACGTCTAAAATATGTGGTCAAAATGCCCCAATCATTCGAAAGAAAATAATGCACTCGTAGTGTGCGAGACGGCCATTAAGTTTACCACTATACCACCACCGACAGAGAACTTTTCTTTTAAGGATTTCTATCGCTGTCAAATCCATTTTTTTAATGGAAAAATAATTACTGTCATAAGCATCAACACAGCACTTCGATTAGTTAAAAGTGTCAATTCAAAAAGGCCAATGATGGGTTTTATTTGCCTACATATTATATATGCATATACACTGTTGGCTTGTGAAGTCCTGTGGTGGCGGCGAAGGCGTGCAGGGAATCGTGAGTCGTCATCCTCCCGCATACAAACACAAGGGAGTAAAGAAAAGCTCCGGCTTGCGGTGACTCGAGACGCTATCCAATTGCAACAGTGGGCACGGACGGAGAGGAGTACGACAGCAGCTCACATCCTATGAAAGAATATGCGCCGCGACAAAGTCAACTGTAGCGGATGCAATTATTGATGTCATCTCATGCAATGACCGATCATTGGAAGCCAACTCGATGCTCTCCCGTCGATGATTAATGTTTTCTGCACATTTGTGGGTCTCCATGTCTTTTGTTTCTTCTCGTCGCGTACGACACGCTGCAAGAAAAATGGACCGAGCATGAGATCATGATCAAAGAACTAGATGTCGTTACACGTATTTTGAGTTGAATTATACTCATTAACCGAGGAGATCAATCATATACTCATATACTATGGATGTGAAGTCATCGTGGACTTGCACAGCCGGAAGAACAGTCGCCGGGTGAGGAGGTAGTTCTGGACATGGTTTTATTCGAATTAAAATATGATTATTTCGAACTAGATTTGTTGGTTTCGATTTTGGTTCAAGACCGACCCCAATTCAATTTCATTTCGGTTCTGAAAATTCAAGAACCGGAATCAAAACCGTGGATTCAGGATGAAGGGAATTATTCGTGTCACTAAATTTACTATCGTTACATTGATAGCAATGGCACGATGATAGTCTACGTCTTCGCATGCCACGCTCTGCTTAGATGTCTTGAAACATGGAACTCGGCTTTGCTCCATAGCAATTACTTTAGCACGAGGACTGAAAGCTAACGATTAACGCTGAAGTGCTTCCAGCGGCTCAGGGTTCATCCGCCGGTGGACTCTGTGGATGAACTCTTCGGCCTTCCTGTCGACGTCGAGCCCAGCAACCCAGCGTCCGTGGTCTTCGTCGGTGCGTCGAACCTTTCGCTGCCACGGTTCCATTCCCGCCTCGAACGAACCTGCTTTGGGTTGCCACCGCCGACACCGATCGGGTTCATGGCCCTTCCGCCGTTGCCGTGGCTCCGCTGCCTTCTCATGCCCCCTCCTCCGCTGCCTCCTCAACCCAAAGAAAGCAAGCAGGCCACCGCCCATCTCTCCTCACCTCTCTCGGGCTCCCTGCTTAGTGCAGCAAGGGGGAGTCTGGAATTTATAGCAGGAGAAAGCTGCCGCGACGGTGGGACGGTGGAACGACGATGCCTTACTGAATCCGGATCCATTAAAATTAATGTGAATGTGTGAGCTGAGGGCGGTGATGCTGGCTTATCATGGAAGAACCGCCTCGAGATGCCATGCCATGCCGTCTTGCTTTTAAGACCGTGGACGTCTTGGTCGGTGTCTTGCACAAGTAAATTGATCCTGATGATATCAAACACATATGGGATAATATCAAAAAGATAATTTGACGACATGAAATATAAGTAAATAATGCTTAAAATAACATCCGAACTTATAAAAAAAATATATAAAATCATATATATATATATAAATTGAGATAGATTTTTTAAAGTCTTGATTAAGATTATTTTGGATTTGGTATTGGACTGAAAATATATCAATTTATCAAATAAATTATTGGGCTTCAATCATGATTGAATTAAGCTTATTAGAAAGCTAAATTGATGACCTGTTAAAGATTTAATTTTTTTCTTGCTTTTGTTTTACTTAATCAATTTAAAAATAATATTTTGATATTTTTAAGCATACAATCAGGACTCTATTTTTACACGCTGAAATGTTGAAATAAAAAATTTTCAATATGTTTCCTTCTTCAATTGCTACTTTTTATTTAGAAAAAAATAAATTAATATTAATAAATACTGCATATAAAATATAATATCGATCAATGTACATTTGATTGATGGTTTGAATCATATGGTATGTGTCTAAGACATCCCCCTCTATGTTATATTAGATGGATACTGACACACAGCAAAGAGAAGAGGCATATGGCAGGGCTATCCCTTACAAGTCATATATCATGTTAAGTCAACTTCATGATAACTTTTTTCTATTTCATTCCATTTCAATACTCAAATATTAGTATTAGGTAATAAGATAATCGAATTGTTAATATCATTGAATTCAAATTACTGATTCAAAATGTTTTAACCCATGCAATAGTGAAATACATATCATACTCTTATAAACTAATTTAATTTATTATTTATGACTAAATTCGGGTGTTATATATATATATATATATATATATATTATATTCTTGATGTTAATGTTAGTGATGACGAGTTATCATGTATACATAACAACAGTTATCTTTCTTGAGAATACTGATTTTGGAACATTTAGGTCTCGTCTTTTATCGCTCAACGTTGATATTGTTTGATACCATTTAACTCACGAAGAGAATGAAGAAAAAAAAATATATTTTATATTTGTTTATTAAGAGATTTTTTTTTATAATATTAAAAATTTTAAAAATAAAATTATAAATAGTAGAAAATAGTTTCCAATAAAAAAACTTAATAAAAAAGACATTTATGTTTATTCATGAAGGGTATTTTATATAATATTTAAAATATTAAAACGAGACTATAAATGGTAAAAAAATACCGATATAAAAAAACTTAATGACTAAGTAGCCTCTGGTGCAAGCGATTTCCACAATGCTAATGCATCGTATTAGCCCTAAAATGCTAGTGCAGCAAACCGTATTGATAAGCCAAGGTTCAAACACCCAACCGGAGTTATGTACCGTAGTCAAAACCGTGGTCTGGTCGTTTGACTAGGAATTCAAAATATGAATATTACAGAAAACGACTTCTATGAGAATGCTGTTGATTGGCATCACACCTCACAACCTAAATGTCCAATAAAGCTGCCACGACTGATTCAACCTCATATTTATTATTGATTTCTGTTTTTATGTCTCTAGAAATTATATTTTCTGTCTTTTTTTCAGCCATTATGAATTTTAATAATGACATTTAAAATTACAAATATAAGAATAATACATCGGATCTCAACTTGGGTTGGACTTGTCCACGTGTCGGACTCAGGAACAACGTAATCTGGAATTATTCATGAACCCGGTTCGAACCCGATCGAATAATTGACGCCAACCGGTGTCATTGGGCCTACTAACCCGCTCCCGCTCGCCTTCACTCGCAAGGATCGAGTTCGAGTCGTCGCCTCGCCGTTGCGTGACGCTACTGAACATTGGGTGGTCCCACTGCCGTTGTATGTCGGGCACGGAAAAGATCAGCTGCCTCGACCTAAGCAGGCAAGCCCCCACATAGGCCGTTCCATGGGTACGCCGAGTCCAGATCTTCCACGCGTCTCTCATCTACACGATCTTTTGCCTCAACCGCTGTTTGTTTTGTGTAGTTAAATCGTCCCGCTTATATTATAATCCGACCGTTTCCTTCGGTCACATGTAACCCGCACGCCCTGCCATCTCCCCGGTGCTCACGCTTTCTCATCCCCTTCCCGATCCCAAACACCAAACTCCCTCCCCTTCGACGGCTAGCCTTCACCCACACGTCTCTTCTCGGTCGCCGCACGCAAGACCGCATCGGATGAGCCCATTCGCCCCCCTGATTTGGACACCTCCGCTTTCGTGCGCGTCCTCGTCGCCTAACTCGCAGCAAGAGGCAGCCCGTCTCCGCTGTTCGCTTTTCTCCCCCAATTCGCCGCACTCGGACGGTAACATCTCTCTCTCTCTTTCTCTCTCTTGTTCTTCCTTCTCTTCTCCCATGATCGCCAACCCTAATACCGAGAAGATCATTTCCCCGTCCTTGTGTTGATACACGGCAATATATGGCTTTGGTTCCTCCAAGAATCGCATCGAACCCTCGTCTTTGATGGATCCTGCCCCTGCAACCGCCTCGAAGACCCACGAGGTCCGCCTGGCCCCGCTCTTCATCGACCTCAACGAGGCCCCTCCGCCGCCCTGCGACACCCCTCCGGCCGACCCCCCTTCCCATGGCTTCTCACTCGACCCCCGCGCCCTCGCTTGCCGCTACCACGCTTCCCTCGCCCCCGCCCCCGGACCTGCCGCCGACTTCCCTGGAGAGGCTGGCGTCGGGCAACTTCCCCTCCTCTGCGGGGTCTGTGGCCGCCCCGAGACCCGCGGTGGGACGGTGGTCTGCGACGGCTGCGAGCGGGGGTTCCACGTTGGCTGTGTGAGGAACAGGCTGCGGTATCCGGCTGCGGCGGTTGACGACTGGCTTTGCCATGAGTGCAGTGCGAGCGGGAGGCCCACCAAGCGGTGGACACTCGGTGCCGCCAGGTTGCTTGATATCAATGCACTGCCGCCAAGCGAGGGAGATGTTGAAGAGCTACAGAGTAGCGGAAATGTTGGATGCAGGCAATTTTTCCTCCATTCTTTCTCTCCGTGCTCGAAAGATTCTTCTGTTTCATGCTTGCTCTTTCTCTTTAGCTACATAATTGCTTTTATTTTTGTCTCCTTGTTTCTTAGAAAGGTCGGCGAACCATTTTTTTCATGTGAACAGAAATAATTGTTTACTTTACAGTTGCCAAATTGAAAGGTGGAGTTGACAAATTGTATGTTGCTCATAACAAATTACGTAGTAATTTGATCAACGCAAGTAACAAGGTGACTACAACTCTATTCGTTGATGTGATGGTTTACGGTCAAAGTTTGTAGAAATTTATCAAGTGATTCTTAAGTTTAAAGAGAGCTCTGGTAGCTAAAGTGAGAATCGCTTGGAGGATCACATTCTTGTTACTTCATGGTTGAGTGTGTTATGTTAGCAGAGAAGAGGAAAAGGTGCTAGATGGGTTTCACAATTTTTCATAAACAGAGTGGCATTGATTGACAATCTTGGTTGACAATCACAAGTTGAACATCCAAAAGTTTTAAACTAAAAGAAGGAGATTATTCTAGAGGTGATAACAAGAAATCAGGGTCAATTGGAACGGATTGACATTCTCTTATTGATTGAAAATAAGGGATGATGGCCAAAAGGCTCAAAAGGAACAAATAATCACATTAAATAGACAAAGAATTAATAGAGCAAGATGTAGAACATTAAGGGATGCTAGGGGGTTAACAATTGAAATGTGTCTAAAAAAAAAAAAGAGAAGAAACTTGATCATCATTTTGAGCCCAGAACACTTTTAATTGAGAAGATAAAGCACCATTTCAAATCACTCGGGAGAAGTAGAGACCAAAAAGTATGTTACAGAAGGCTTTCCTAAGCTAGTCTTTGATCTTTTACCCCAAAGACAGCTGGATTCCAACAACTTTTGAAGTTTGAATCCTGATGAATAACTTCTTAACCAGTACAAAACTCATATTGGTTATTGCAACTAAAAATGAAAAAGGGTGTTTTTGTGCAGGAGTCCCCTCTTAACACCAGATCAGTTTGCTTGTTTTTGAATTTCAAACTTATGTGGCAAGGAAGCAATGTACCATAAAGAGTGAAAAGAAACCCTCAGAAGTAATGATCCCATATTGGAGGTCCGATGCTTTGCTTTGCCCATATTTGTGAACTTGTGCCTCCAGTTTCCTTCCAATTTGAAGGTTGGAGATTTGTTTTATGAAATTTATGAGGCAACTAGGTTGCACTTTTTGACATGCTTATTTCTTATATTCATCGGAAAGGAAGTTTTAATGTTGAGCAATTAGAGCCATGGATATGATAGTCTACTTTACCGGCTGCACCTTCTTTGGAATTGCCACAGACATATAGCACCATTGACAGGTTTGTGAGAGGTTGAATGACACATATAGGTCATTGATTCTAACCATAAATGCAATCTAGGTTGCATGTGTCTTTGAAGCTATGGAATTCTACAGATGCATAGTAAAGGGAAGAAAGCACATCTAAAACAATGCACCCAATAATCTCATAATTAGGAGTTATAAATGTAGATTTGCCCTACTTATTTGTGCTTGTGATCAAATAACTGTAGCCGTACAAATGTTCTCTTGAACTCTTCTTTTTCTCCACTTGCTTTCTCTCTTTTACCTTATTGTTTTCCCCATCTGGTTCAGCAATGGGTGCTGCAGTCATTGGTATTCTTTTAGTTTCGGCAAGTAGCAACATCATCGATTGTAGAGTGTACTGTTAGTGTCTGTGACCATGACCGAATGCAGGTTAGAATGAGCTGTTTTCAGTAAAATAATAGGGTGTTTGTGTTTGGTTTCTCTGGTTTGTTTTTGAACATATTTTTCTAGTCAAAATAGCAAGCCAAGCCAAGATTTCTTTTGACATTTTTGACAATTGTTTATGATCTCATTTCATTCATGTGCTGACAAGTTCATGAATGGCTTGTTTTCCACACAAAAAATTGAAGATTCTTTAATTGATCCTTTAAGTAACCTAGTCAAGATAGTTGTCACCTTGTTGGTTTTGAAGCAATAAATATACCCTGGTGTTTTTACGAGCATGGTACCAAACAATAAATTTGAGATATAGGAGGAAAGGAAACAAGATGAATATGAATAAAGCACGAGAGGCCAAAAACTCAACCTCGCTTTGTAGTCTTTTGGGCCTTATACCCTCATTGTCATTTTTTCTTCTTTTTCTCTCTTTTACTTTTCTTCTTCTCATCTTTTTTTGTTTTATTTGTTTTTTCGAGGTATGTCTATAATAGAGTTGAGAAGTGGGCATTTTTAATTTGAATCGGTTTCTTTCCAAACCTGACTAATCATTCACCTACTATCTTTTGCATAGGCCGATTTAGAAGGCTTTACTATGCACATGCCTGATGGCTTGGCTTTTGATGTAACATTTAATGAAGATAAATCAGT
This sequence comes from Musa balbisiana, assembly GCA_004837865.1. Lineage (NCBI taxonomy): Eukaryota > Viridiplantae > Streptophyta > Magnoliopsida > Zingiberales > Musaceae > Musa > Musa balbisiana. The sequence continues at coordinate 9,414,397 of CM017190.1, read as the reverse complement.
TGCATGATTGAAGCTTGATGTGATTCTTTTTGCACTAGTTGATGTTAAAGTTGATTGAAATAGTAAGTTTATCCAGCTTGTGTAGCGTTTAGCTTATCATTGTAAAGAATGTTAACATAATTTGTTTACTTGAGCAGAGTGAACAATGTTGATGTAGCTAATGTTAGTGGATCTGGTCAACCATTTCCACAACATGTGGGTCAGATAAGAAATGACTGTGACTTGGCAAAGGATACAGGAAGCGTGGATGATTTTTCAAGAATTACTGAAGGTATGCCATTACGCAACAAGTGATCTTATGGACTTACATTGCCCAATGTTTTCCTACAATTTCTTTCATCTGTTGGTCCTGCTATTAGCAGTAGGGTTGGGTAGGTTATAAGAAATTTCTGCAGTCACTATAAATTGCATTGGAAAAGGTTGGTGTTGAGTTTAATTCACTACTTATTTTATTCTTCTATCTATTGTGATTCAGATGGAAAGAGGTTTGGATCAGGGAATGATGTTGCACACTATCTTGGCATCAAGTCAAGCTACACTTATGTCGACATTGGTGAAAAAAGTGATGTTTCTGGAGTAGTGCAAAGGTCTTTGCCTCCTCGCCGAAGGAAAAGAGATCTTTCAAGAACATGGACTGCAACTAGTTCATCAGAGAACCAAGAGAGTGTGAGGGTTAACTGTGGCGGGGAGCCTTCTTCCGATAACGAGGTTATGGAATCACAGTACTCTGATTTTAGGAGACCTTCAAGAGTTACAAATGCTTATACGGAGGAAAATAATGGCCATGGATCTCAAATCTTGAATGTATGTATTTTTGTGTTCCTTTACTGATGTTTTAATTCTTTGGTTCTGTTGACTTATCTCGAGTCTAGTGATTTTGGAGCAGCGACCAATGATGCAATGAGTAAATGCACTGCATGTGTGTATATACATTATATGCCTTAACTGCTTGTATAAACATACATTACGCAAGGGCTTGCTTGTAGTTGAATGACCCTACGCTGGATGCTGCTGGTAGCATGAGAGAGGGGGGGGGGGATCAAGACTAGTATGCTGGTGGCACAAAGTTAGAAATTAGAGAGAGTCTTCTTTTCTGGTGGGTTAGGTATTCCATTGTCTTTGTTGGTGAAAAGTTGCTATCTAATGAACATAATTGACAAAAGGGGTCCTGCCAATTTGACAATCTTGGTGGTTGCTTTTGATGGTGTAGGGCCGGCAGTAGATATACATGGACCAGACATGGCAAAATAACCCTTGATGTTGATGCATACTTGTATTTCTGTATTTATGCGTCAATCATGTTCATATTTGATATGTATTTGTCTGTCTACATTTACGCACTGATGTCATGTTCGCAAGATTTTGTCCTATATTTGATAAAGCCTTGTCAAATTTTGGTAGGCTATTTAGGAGCCTTATATGAACCTTGTAAACATATGTATTTATGCATAAGCAGCACACTAGATTCATTAGTTTGTTATATCTTGTGGTTGCATGGTGTATCTTTTGTTTTCAGAGAGTTTATAAACTATCTTGTTTGTTTTCTTTTTTCTTGCAACCAGGGTTGTCTCCCAGTTCAGTATGAGGATTTCTTTGTCATTTGTTTTGGAAGAATTGATTTGCGATTGGCATATCATAACAACTGTCAGATCTGGCCTGTAGGATATAGATCAGTTTGGCATGACAGAATTACAGGTTCTATTTTTGAGTGTGAGGTCTCAGATGGGGGTGATGCTGGACCTGTATTTAAGGTACGAAGGCATCCATGTTCGGCATTGCCAATTCCAATTGGACAAACTGTTCTTTTGTATAATAATGCTAACAAATGTGATGCATCAGAAAGAACAGAAACTAACTCTGTGATCTTAGAATCGGATTTGGAGAAAGACGATGACATTATAATGCTCCTATCGGATCCAAGTTACTCGGATCTGGAACAGGTATCATGCTTCAGTGGCAACTTGTGTGGAAACTCTCATGGTACCTCCACACAGATGGAAGTGGATGAACCAGATGGTTTGAATAGCCACTCAGAAAAGTTTGATGATTCTTCGGTAAGGACTTCCACTTTGAGGGATGAAATTGGGGATTTCTATGTGGAAGGACGATCATCATTCTCAGTGTGGAAGATGGTCTCCCAAACACTTGTTGACTCGTGCCGTGAAGTGTATAAGCAGTCAGGTTCCTTGCAGTTCACCTGCAGGCATAGAAATCAAATTTCATCGTCCTTAGCAGATAATGGAAGACCAAGATTGGTAGATCATCTTGGTACCTTAGCTAGGTTTTGCAGTTCTGCTGGTCCCACTAATATGCCACAAGTGATTCAGAATCATACAGAGTTTGATTTGTCATGCCAATTAGTTGCAGAATGGTTAAATCAGGACAGATTTGGATTGGATATGGGTTTTGTAAAGGAAGTAATCGAAACGTTTCCTGAATCACATGCGTGTTCAGGATACCAGTTTCTGGCTAATAGAGCAGACTTTTCAAAGTCGATGACTGTTGCTAGTGGAGTGATCTTAGCAGTACAAAGGAACGGTGATGGAGCTGAAGATAAAGTTCCCTCATATGGTTTATACAGAAGACAGATGATGTTAAAACAACAGGATTTTGCTGCAGACCACCAATTAAGTGACCGTCAACCTCCACCAGGGAAACCTTGTAGCAGAAGGCTTCCTGCAGAGCTGGTTGGAGATGTTTATCAGGTATCATATTCTTTTCCACAAATATAAAAAAAAGAGGAATACTTATATAACTACCTGTTTCTGTTTCTATTAATATTACCCATAATGCCTTTTTTCCTCTTGTATCAGATATGGGAATTTCTTTGGCGTTTTTATGGGACTCTGGGTCTATATGAACCTCCAACGCTTGAGGAACTTGAAGAAGAACTTATTGATCCTTGGCCCATTGACTCAAAGTATATGGAGAAGCTGGAAAAGGAAATAGACGATTTTAGAGAACCAGATGGTCGGATCTCACTGTCGACATGCGAGTCTGGTTCAACAGCATCTGAAGTGAGTCCATTTATGTTTATTCCAAATGAAACGGCATCAGCAAGGGAAGCTGCTCAAGCTAAATTGGCATCACGTACTTATGGCAGATGTACTGGTGTAATGTTGACTAAGATTCATATTTCACTGCTGAAAATTTTGATTGGGGAGATCCTTGGTAAGGTTACAGTTTATTTAGATCCAAATTCTGATGCTAGAGAATCAAGATCTAGACGTGGTAGAAAGAAGGATGTTGAGAACACTGTTGCTGTAAAAGAAGCTAAGACTGAAATACTACCTGCTAATGAACTAACATGGCCGGATTTGGCTCGGAGATATATTTTAGCTGTTTTATCTATGAACTTTGTTATGGATTCACCAGATGTCTTCACTCGTGAAGGTTTGAAGTTGGTCCGCTGCTTACAGGGTGATGGTGGTGTCCTTTGTGGTTCCCTTTCTGGTGTTGCTGGTATGGAAGCTGATGCAATGGTAAGAAAGTTGATGTCTGTTGAGTTCAGTAACTTTCGAAATTTTATCAGTGTTCAGTAATTTTGTCAAAGTAGGTTTTCTTGATTGTACTAAATTATTTGATTCTCAGCTGCTTGCAGATGCTGAAAGACAGATATCTGATTCTAGATTACAAGAAAATAAAGTTTTGCCTGTTGACCAGAAGGACTCTGATGCAGTCAGTACCTCTGAGCCTGCTGTAGTGAATGGGAACAATCTTCCTGAGTGGGCATTACCACTAGAACCAGTGAAGAAGTTGCCAACTAATGTTGGTACGAGAATAAGAAAGTGCATTTATGATGCATTGGATCGAAATCCTCCAGAATGGGCAAAGAAAATTTTGGAGCATTCTATAAGTAAAGAGGTCTATAAGGGAAATGCCTCAGGGCCAACCAAGGTATTGATTGATTTTGTTTAATCTGTTGTGATTTTTTTCAATTTCATTTATTTTTCTGCATCTATGCTATTTGCTTGCTTAATGCTTTAACTTATTTTTGGACGAAATTTATGATTTATTTGCTCATACGAGAGAATGTTAAATTGTGATGCAATTTTGGGTAATCTTTTCCATATGTTGGGTAAGCATGATAGAGTTGATCCTAATTTTCAAGAATGTAGTCGACTGGAGTTGAGTTTCTTTGTTTTGTGATCATGATATTCTTTAGTTTTGGTGAGCTTGAAGGCTGAAACAGTATCTACTAATATCACCAACCATGCACATGAATTTTTTTTAAACTTATGACTAGAAAAATATTTTCATTTATTTATCTTGCCTAAACCTTTTATTTATCTCATATACCATTTTCTAGATAATCGTGCTTTGTGCTACTTGTAAAAGCAGAGAATGAATGTTTGAAGCATGGGAACTAATGGCACAGAAAAGACTATATATCGATATAAGTTTTTTTTCCTTCTTTTACATGATTATAGCCTTTCTTTTGATTATCCTTTTTGCAATTTTTCTTAACATATATCATAAATCAACTTGGAAGCAGAGCCAATGAGTAACATTGCTTTTGCAACAGGTTATGGGGATGTTGTAGATTGAAAACTCGAAAGAAGCAAGATGTGGAAAAGGCCATAAGATTTGCCAACTTTTCATGAGTCGTAACATGTTAGTCATAAAACTTTGAATCATTAAGGGGATGGTAATGTTTGATCTTACTTTCAAGTAGTGAGTTGCTTGAAATAATGATGCAAAAGACAGTTATAGTTTGTCAAAAATTAAAAGTGAGAACACAATAACCTTATTAGTGGTGTATGGCTTTTAGTAGTCATGAGATGAAGGGAAACATGAGAATGAATATCTAATGGGTGGTAAAGAATAATGTTACCATGATTCCTCATCATGACTTGGTCCTATGTTTCTTGACTTTTCTATACTTTTTTCTATCAAGTGCATATGATGTGAAATCATGTCATCAGTATGCTGCTTTTTCTTGTTGGTTTGGTGCAGAAAGCTGTTCTATCTGTGTTAGCAGAGGCATCTGGTGGAAAACACCAGCAAAAATCTGAGAAGAGAAGTAAAGAGAAAAGCCCTATATCTTTGTCTGATGCTGTTATGAAAAGATGTCGTATAGTACTACGTCGTGCTGTTTCTGCTGATGAAGGGAAAGTTTTCTGCAATTTGCTTGGTTCTCCCATTGCGAATGTTAATGATAACGAAGATGAAGGTGTTCTTGGATTTCCTGCTATGGTTTCTCGTCCTTTAGACTTCCGCACAATTGACTTAAGGTTGGCTGTTGGGGCTTATGGTGGATCACATGAAGCTTTTCTTGAGGATGTCCGGGAGGTATGCCTATACAGTTGCTTCCTTTTGATGAGATTTTTGAAAGAATGAGGTTCAGACTTGAGACTGTTTCTAATAGTCCTTAGTGTGTTAATTTTTTCTTTTACCTGAACTCTCAAGGGAAATTTTGTAGTATTGCATCTACCACCCATGCTTGATTGATTGTCATCTCTCCATGCCTTTTGTTTTGTTTTCGTGTGACACTTATGAGGTCTACCATGTTAATTCATTAGTCCATTAAATTCTTTTTTGTATTTTGCAAATTTGCAAAGCCATCCCTAAAATTTGGAGCACCTTCCAAGAGATAATATGTCATGCATATTTTATGACAAATATTGATGCCAAATTAAGGACTATGGTCTTTTCATGCTGATCCTGTGTTAACAGGCTGTTGTGGTAAGTGCAGCTGGTACTTGAAATGTGCAGGTCCACAATAGTGTCAGATGCATTTTAGTTTTGACTTGTACTTCATTCTTTGCCAAAACAAAAGAAGATTTGCTGATATTTCTCTTTAAACTTAAAAAGATGGTTCTGGAAATGGTATATGAATTATTGAAGTCATAAGGGAAAGAGCAACCTAGAATGAATTGGTGGAAAATTTTATTTAATAGCTTGATATAGACGTTGAACATGTTGAAAAATCTATGTCATTGTTGTGATAGTCAAAGTCTAATTTAACTTTATTTTGTTATAGTATATGTATGCAAATTCTAGCTATTTAGTATTATGGGTGATTGAGTGTGGGAGAAACAAGTATTTTTGATAACTTCTAGAAATGTTATTTTCTGATAACACAATTATTGTAAAAAATACATAGCACAAAATAAATATTTGCATATTAATTTTATCAATTTGGACAAAATAAATAGTTACTAGTGTTAGAATTGTCCAAGTATGTTCAGTGAGTTTTCTATAACTATGGAGTTACATGATGGAGTTCATACTTCATATTTCTTTTAACAGTGGTAATAGATGGATGTATTTGCCAGGATAAACCTCTATGGTGTTGAATTATGGAGACAAATCTATAGACTATTGGTAATAGATAAATGTCTCAGACTGAATATTTGGAACACTTATTTCAGTAGTACTAAGAGAATTGAGGATATAGTTAGCCAAGAAGTTTTTACAAGTAAAAAAGTTTTATGCATTTCAGATCTGTTATCTGGCAAAATGGAGAGGTGATGGAGTTTTACTTATAAAATAGAAGTCAATTGGTTAAAGTGGAGAGGAGCATGGGTAATTTGTGTGATCATCAAATGTCCTTTAAATTTAAAAGAAACAGTGATTTAAAAAGGCGCTCGGGCGCTCGGGTGAGGCGAGGTGAGGCAAGGCCCAAGCGTGTCGTTTAAGGGCCAGGTGGCACGCTTCAATGAGGCGTCGCCTGGGCGCTTTGGACGAGCGCTCGATTGTTATAAGGTGACCGAACCACTTAAATTTGTATTAGTTGGTTCGATTGAACCAACTAACGCATGCAGTTATATCAGCGTGCGACCCTGACTCCCAACTCTACGCACGCTTCTCTCTGTTTCCGTCGTTGACGATTTCTCCCTCTGCCTTCGCCATCAATGATTTCTCCCTCTGCCTCAGCCGCCGACGGTTCCTCCTGCTGCTTCCGAGTCTTCCTCTGTCGCCGATCAAGTCTCCTCGGCTTCTGGTGCTGTCCGCTGTTTGCCGTTGCTGTTCGCTGCCACTGTCTACTGCCTGCTGTTGTCCGCGACACGACTCCGCTGCCGCTGTCCGTTGCCTCCTACTGTCTATGACTCTACATCTTCCGTTGCTGTCTGCTGCCTGCGACTTCTTACCGTCGACTTCTCAGCACGACTTCTTCGGTCTCTACTCTTCTCTACTACTGTTAACATCAAATATACTATTAACAATAGATTATTAATTACCATTCAAAATAATCTTTATTTATTAAATTAATAATATACTATTTAGATTTTAACACAGCTAATATTTGTTTTTAATTTAATATCATAATTTTATTTAAATAATTTTATTTATTAATTATATTATATATTTTTAATATTTTAATATTTTAGAGCGTCTCGCTTCGTTCAGGCGAGCGCCTAGCGCTTTTTAAATCATTGAAAAGAAATACGCAAGAAGGTTGTTAGAGCAGCCATGCTATATCGATATGACTGTTAGTCTGTTAAAAAAGAAACATGCACAAAAAGAGTTTGTGTAGCTGAAATAAGAAATATCGTCTTTTGTAATCAAGTCATAGGTTTTGTGGCATGCTGTATTATGCATTGTTGATTTCTGTTCTTGTACTTGATACCTTGGTAAGGGAAGAAGTTGGATTCTTAGCAATTCAAGGTTTAAATCAAAATTCAGCAACACCTTATAATAAGAATAGTGAGGTGTACTCAGAACGTTGATGCATGTTAATTATTTTTTCTTTGTTGTCTCCTGATGCTTTGGTGTAAAATCCTGTGTTTTATTATACATTTATGTGTAATAAGACTCATATTTTATGTGTGTTAGCTTAATAGTTGATAGATGCAGAAAATACAAATAATTTTGGTTGCTCCCAGAGTATCATGAGATGGATTAGAACTTTACATGAGTTGGACTTCTGGAATGACTGCATAGTATAGACATATATGTGCTAACCCATTAGGCATAATGTCAGGGACCATATATGCCCATCCTCCTAGCATGTTATTGGCATATAGGCACACAGCTGAAAACCTTGCTAATTATCATGGAAATTAAACTGAGATGTCATAGTCATTTTTTCTTGGCAGGTATGGCATAACATATCCACCGCATATGGGGATCGGCCTGATCTTATGCAGTTGGTTGAGACATTGTCACAAAAATTTGAATCATTGTATGAGAAAGAGGTCTGTTGCACATTTTTTGGCTTTCCACTTTCTTGTTTCTTTATGTAGTTGACTTGGTTGATGAAATTTATGATTGTAGTTCACAACTGCTATAACATGATCTGATAGTATGATTCAAAGATATTTTAGCATTGTAATTGGATTTAAGATGAGTATAACTTTTTACCTAACACTTTAACAGTGTGTTCTCTTAGTACCAGATACTTCAGCGTATGGAAACAGTTGATCATTGTTAAATCCCATAATTTGAGAACATTTAATATCTTACTTTTACTACTCTTGAGTAATGTTCGGGCAGAGCATGTCTAGCCAAATAATTTGTTGGTTTCTGCACTTACTCTTCCATTAACTAGTTGGTATATCCCTTTGTGTTCAGTGATCATGTGTCAACATATTCATGGTGTTTCACAATCCACCAGAAACACCAAGGTGTCTTATGAAAAATTATTATTTTTAAATATTTGTGTTTGTAATTCAAATTATGCTTCTGTGTATTTCCTTTGGGCCAAATGCATCATTTTGGGTCTAATTACCTTGCTTTAGGCCTATTCAGCAGTAGATTAAGATTTTGAAGTGGGTATGATGGCTTCTGCAGGTGCTTATTCTAGTGGAAAAAATTGCTGATCATGTGGGTAATGAGCCTTTAGACACTGAAAAGCGGAAAGAATTGTATAATATTATTCTTGCAGCAAATGAAATACCGAAAGCTCCTTGGGAAGAGGGAGTTTGTAAAGTTTGTGGCATTGACAAGGACGATGATAGTGTTTTGCTTTGTGATTCTTGCGACTCTGAATACCACACATATTGTTTAAATCCCCCTCTTGCTCGGATTCCAGAAGGCAACTGGTATTGTCCATCATGTATCAGGATTCAATCCAAGAAGCAGGATCTAGATCAACACACTGAAGTTACCAAACGCCACATGAAGAGACATCTGGGAGAGGAAGGTCGTGCTTTTCAAGAGGCTCTGTATCAGCTAGCATGCACAATGGAAGAAAGAGAATATTGGGAGTACAGCGTTGAAGAGGTTAGCTTACATGTGCCTTTCTTTGATCTGCAAACACTGCATTGTTATTATTAGGTTTCCTTTCTACTCTGGGATTTTCTTTTTGTCAGAACAACAATTTCTTAAAGTACCATCTTATGCATGATTTCCAGACTTAGATTTTAGACTATCAGTAGTTTTTTGGTTGTAAATATCAAGTAAACATATGCAAGTTGTTTTCTAAAAATCTGTGTTCACATTTGAACAGACAATTTCAGACTGTTGTTTCATTTTCTGTGCAAACTACTCGTTTTTAATCGTTTCATTGAGCACCTGGGTACACATGAACTATTCATGCAACAACTAGTGTAGTCAAAAGGTGCTAGGCACTAAAAAGCACCAAGGTGCTGAAACATCCGAGGCATTAGCACCTGCCCGAGCAAAGTGAAGTGCTTGCCAATATAATTTTTTTTAAAAAAATATAATTATCTCACAAGGTGATGTTTTATATCTAAATAGAAGGGTGACGTTAGTCACTCGCCAATCTAACAAGTGATGTTTTAGATCAAAATAGCAGCAGAGGTCATTTGCAGGAAATGTTTATCTCATAGTGCTAGTTCAACAGAAGATTATTTCAAATTGCTGTTTCAAGTTTCAACAAAAAAATAATCTCAAAGTGATGTGATTCCAAAAGTTTATCTCAACTTACACCTCGTTGTGCATTGTGTGCTCAACAACAGCAAACAGTAAAGCATACAACAAAGATAAAGCATGAAAGGAAGAATTAAAACAACAACAAACAAGAAAGGGAGAAAGGGATCAAAACTACATCAAACAAGAAGGGATTGCTAAGAGTGTTGTTTCCTAGTCTTGCACAGGATAAAGAGGAAATGGAGAAGATGCTGGTGGAAAGCTTTTAGTCTGGAGTGGGCGAAAATAAAGGCGGAGGAGAGAGTTTCTGGCGGAGAGCAAACACTTTGGTGGGTAGCGGAAGATGCTTTGGTGGCATAGCCTTGGGTCTGGTCAATAGTTGGTGGAGGAAGCAACACCATTGGGGGAGAAGAATTGATCCGCAGGCGGCATATGGTTTCCTTCTCGATTGCAGAAAGGGATCAGGCTTAGTCAGGGTTCACACTGTAGGTGGTTGTTCTAGGCAACGGTTATGATGGAGGAAGGTACTGGTCGGTGATGGCGTATTGGCAAAGGATGGTTGTGATCAACATAGGATCTTCATGAAAAGGGATTGGGTGCACGTGGGAGAGGCGAGGAGTGTATGAAAGGGTTTAATTGGTTTGGTCGACCAATTAAAGCTAAACAAATGAGTATGACCACAAACCAGGCCTCATTTAATGCAGGTGCACGTTTGAGCCGCTCGACCTGCTCGACGCTTAGGCTCAGGCACGCGTCTGGCTGTGCCTAGTTGTAGGCATCCGCCTGGCCCACCATTGAGGTGCTTGGGCGTTGCCTTGCCTTGCCTTGCTTGGGCGCCTAGTCAAGCACTCAAGCGCCAATGACTTCCATGGCAACAACATACTGTACGTGCTGGTTTTAAAAATATAACCTTCAGGCTTATATAATTACCTGTGCTCATCTGTTTTTGTATGTTTTGTGACATCCTTGGATCGAGAGTTTTTCTATTTAATTCATGTTCCGTCTTCCTTGATATTGTTATAACATTCTTTAAGTTAAAATGAACATTATGTATAGTTTTTTTGTTTTATTTTGTTGATGGATTGTCATGTGAAGATTGTCCTGACATGCTTCATGGGACTATGTCTTGTGAGGTAGGTTATCTGTTGCCAGTATTACTATTGTATGCCTGCCTGGCACATTGAATTGCTGTGCTGACATGGGTACAATGCAATGAATGTGTTGGTTTGTGTATTTTACTTTTTGGTCCTAGATTATGTTTGTTGATGTTCATATAATTACGGGAGTTGCATGATTCTCTTTTGGACCTTGAGCCTGTACACTTTCCTTTTCATTATCCAGTTTGGATGTGAGGATAAGGAATATGTAAGAAGCAAACTGTGCAGATAATATAACACATCCTGGAGAAAGTATGCATGATTCTCTTTTGGACCTTGAGCCTGTACACTTTCCTTTTCATTATCCAGTTTGGATGTGAGGATAAGGAATATGTAAGAAGCAAACTGTGCAGATAATATAACACATCCTGGAGAAAGTAAGTTTAATTCATGATTTATACTGCACAGTTTTTGTCATGTGGGTTAGACATATATGGTTGCCACTGGCCATATTTCATTGTTCAAGATCATTTCTATTTACTCTGCACTTAGAATGCCATCTGATAATAAAGAATTCAGAGCTGATGATCAGTGAAATGATGTAACATTACCTACCACACTGTGTAATCTACTTCTCCAAACTTCTCTGTGTTGCATATATTTATCATCATTTAACAAATTGATGACTATTTTTTAATTATTTGGGTATGCTTTCTGCTGGATTCCTTTATTTTTGTGCTTATGTGGCCATGTTTTGGTACTTTGGTTCCTTTTGAGTTTGTGATAATATTTTTGCTGTTGATTTTTTACTGAAGTGTTGTTGAAATGACAGATCTGACATATTCAATCATAACAATTCGAACTGGCATTTACTTGTGGATGTGGAATTATGTTTATACTCACTCAGGATTCATTTGCAAATCATGTGTGCAATTCTTTGTCTCTGTTTTCTGTTTTCCACATTAATTTAAGAATGTAATTTTCAAGGCAACAACATCATGTTAATATGCTCATTGCTCCTCTTGGGGGTTTTAATGGATAAATACTACTACACAATATTTATTAATTGATATATTCTATTATTTGTGATTGGCAGAGAATATTTTTGCTGAAGTTTCTGTGTGATGAGGTGCTGAACACTGCACTTGTTAGAGAACACCTCGATCAGTGCACTGAAAAGTCAAATGATCTGCAACAAAAAATACGAACTCTAGTTATGGAGTGGAGAAATTTGAAATTTAAAGAAGAACTATTGGCCTTGAGCATTGCAAAAGAAAGTACGAGTAAATTTAATGAACCTGGTGATGTTGCAAGTGAAGAAGGAGAAGCTAATATGTACTCTGGCCATGGTAGGTTAGTTGAATATCAGCAAAATGTTAATAACTCTTCTGTGACTGATTCAGGAAATCGACTGACACCATCTTTCATTATTGAGGGCTGCCCTGGAGAAGATGGGCGAATTGATTTCAGCAAGAGTGTGGGCCAGTTATTTAAGAGTAGTGTGATAGACACCCTTGCTGATGGTAGGAAATCTCAAGTTCAGTCTGGTGAGAGAGATGTTTTGGAAGAGCGTTCAGTGCCTGGTAATCTGAACCCCAATACAACCATTGGTAAGGAAGATCAAATTAATGAGCAAGATGAACGATCATTACTAGTTTCTGCACAACAAGATAATAAGGAATCAACGGAAGAATCCATCCATGGTTTTCAGCATGAAATTGAAAAAAGGGAGTTGCTGGTTAAGGAAAGCAGCTTGCTTGGTAGACCTGATTTGATGCAAGCTATAAATATGAAAAGGAATGCTGGAGTGCTGACCAATGCTGATAATCTTCATGGTTCTTTTCTGGGTTCTGACAGTGGGAGGTTACAATCAAGGGAGAATTTTATGACAGTGATTACGGGGTTAAGCAAAACATCTGGAGAATTGCTCGCCTCTAAAGGAGTTCTCCAGGAAAATGCTGATGATGTTCATGTAACTTCTAGTGAGCATGGGTCCAGTGATCTTGGAATGGGTGGTTTGAAGAATGAAATTTCACACATTGAGGAGTCAATATTCAGTTTTGAATCTCAGCTTATGATGTCATCTTTGAGAAGGGACTTCCTTGGAAGGGACTCGTTTGGTCGATTATACTGGGTTATAGGTAGACCTGGTAGGCATCCTTGGTTGGTTGCTGATGGAAGTATAACAGTGCCACGGGAAAGAAACAAAGTTGAAGATTTTAAGGACCCCAAGGCTGATGTTCTTATGGATATGGTCTCCTCTTGTACAGTACTCATGAGGACTGGACCAGGAGGATCAGATGCATGTAGTACATCTACTTGTGATATGCATGATCGGAACTTTTGTTCATTTTCTTTGTATGAATCTGACAATGAAATTCAGGAAATTACTAGTTGGTTGAGTGATGCCGACCCTAAGGAAAGAGAGCTGAAGGAATGCATTTTGCAGTGGCAAAGACTTGTACATCAAGTGACCAATCATATTTCTAATAGTTCTCAACTAACTTCTAAGTCTTCCACTAGCAAGAATTGCACAGTCGCTCAAAGTTTAACTACAAAGGCCACGATGATCCTTGAAGCCAAATATGGTCCTTTCTTGGATCCAGAAGTGAGTGAAATTCCAAAGCGAAAAGGGAGGAAAGCAAAACAAAATCACGAGGAAAGAATGTACAGATGTGAATGCTTAGAAGCCATATGGCCTTCTAGACACCACTGTTTGTCCTGTCACCAATCATTTTTGACTGCATTGGAACTCGAAGGACATAATGATGGAAGGTGTACCCCTAATAATCCTGTATCTGATGAAAGTAAAGAAAATGATGATATATTAAGAGTCAAGGGAACAAGATCTGAGAGCTCTAGGGGAAAAGAAAATCCTGATGACGTTGATTTTGTTGAGACGTCAAAGAACAAAATTGTAGATGCCAGCTCCAATCTTGTTAGAATTTCAAGGAAAGCATGTCCTTACGATTTTGATGAGATCAGCAAAAGGTTCATCACAAGAAACTCTAACAAGGAGTTAGTGCAAGAAATAGGTCTTATCGGGCTAAATGGACTTCCGTCCTTTGTCCCCTCGCCAGTTTTCTTTCTGAATTCTGCATTAGTGCTGAACCCAAGCCTGAAGTCCGATACTGATATGAATAGTGAGTTGGCCTTTGCTTCAGAAGGATGGTTGCTATCATCCATGCAAAGGGGAGGAAAAGGCATAAGTGCAACTCAGGATGAAACTGGAAAAGGAACCAGACAAGCCAACATTTCTGCTCATAATTTTCATGGTAATGTTAATGATGAACAATCTCAGAGAACAAAAAAATCGAATACAGGTTCTGGTGATGGTGAAGAAGCATCCTCTATAACTAATAAAATTCAACGATCTGGCCGCAGCTGCACAGTTCCTGAGTCATCATTGAGGCCATTAGTTGGGAAGATCTCTGAGATTCTAAAGCGTCTCAAGGTTAATTTACTTGATATGGAGGCTGCCCTGCCAATGGAAGCACTGAGACCATCAAGGTCACAGATGCCGAAAATATGTGCATGGCGTGGGTTTGTGAAGTCTTCAGAGTCCATATTCGAGGTGTGTTGAGTTACTCTAGTGATTTTTTCTTTTCTTTGGCTTTCACTTGTTTTCTATCGCCATGCTGAGGGTTTTAAGGTTTTATGGTCCAGAGTGAAATTGTTGGCAGCAATAGTGCTGTCAGATCATTTATGCTGTTTAGGTAGTGGTTAATTAACTTCCTTTCAGTTGGAATGCAGCTAAATACATTTTTCTTTATGCAATGTGGACTGTGTTGTTCTTTACAAGCTGGTGCTATTTCGACCTTAGGGCTGGAATATCTGTTTTGCTGTGATCAGCAGCTTAGAAACTTTAATTTTAACTAATGATTTCGCTAGTTGTTTTGGAGAACTGAAGTTTCTTTTCTGCAGTCACCTGCAAAAGTATTCCATTCTTGTCTTCTGATTCTTTATTAATATGCTTAAGATGAATATTGTATCTTAGAGGATCATGACAATCTGAAACATGTCTTGCTTTAGCACCACTATTGTATTATTGCTAATATTTAGTCATCTTGTACTCTTAGAATGCCTGATAAAGGTCTGAGATTGGTGGTTATTTTTAGAGATCTATGCCATAACCAATTGTTTGAACTCTTCAGTCTCTTTAAACTATGACCTGCCACTGACATGTCTTGGTAAATAATATGATAAGCTCCATGAAATACTATTTGAGTGTATTGGTGCTTTTCCACTATGGTTTATTTTTGGGGGGCCAGTTGGTTAGTAGGAATGTTTGGATTTGAGATCAGTGAATTTGATTACCTGAAGATTTAAAACTTTCTGCTCAGAGTTCTCAATTGGTTTTCCACATTGGCTACTAATGTGACTTTTCTTCAATTTACAGTTATTTTTTATTTTGCTTAGCTTTTACTTTTTTTAACTTAAAACATATCAATACAGCTATGGCACTGTTTCTTACTTGTCCTGATAGTTGTTTTGTTCTGCCAATAATGCAAAAAGGCTATGGTCAAAGTAGAACTCTACAATTGACTTTCTATTATAATCCTTGATTGTGTTTTCAAGGCATTATTGAGGATTTATATGGTCCCAGAAGAACTATACTTTTTGCAGGCATTAATGAGAAGCAGAACACTGCATGATTTTTTTTTGGATGGTAAGCAATCTTGAGGTTAATTTGTAATTTTGGTCCCCTTTTAGCTGCGCAAACACCTCTACCTGCCCCTCACATTTGGTAGTCCCACTTACACTGTATTTCTATATTCTCCCGTTGGAAATTTGTATTTATGTCCGCACCCCAACCCCGCTGCTGGCCCCTAGAAAAAGAACATTGCTGTTACATTATTTCATATTATTTTTGTTGCAACTGGCACTTGTTAATGAGCACATCTTCCATGGAAATTCAGTAGGTCCTCCTGCTCATGACTTTTCAATGCTTAAAATCCTTGTTTCTATAAAAATAAAATTTCTGTGAGCATTTGCACTCAAATCGGATATAAAATGCAAATGCCACCATTCCTGATTTTAATTGTTGAACACTGACAATATGCATGGTACTGCAGCACTGTGTCATGAGTGACCTATGCTCTCTCCAAAAGTTTTGGATAAGTTAATGTGTAACTTAAAATTTTCTTAGGAACACATTGTTTCACTGTAGTGGCTAGCGTGAGTGACATTGCATCATAAAGAGTTAATACAGAGTTCATAGGAAAACCTCCTTTCACTGCCCTTGTTCTGATGAATTCTAACATATGTGGATTTTGTCAATTTACTAATGTTGTATTTGTAGTTTTGCATCTTTGGAAAGTTTGTATGTGAATCTTACCGAGATGTAGATTGGAAGAGCTTTTAGCTTAAAAGACATGATATTTTGTCACAGGGTGTCATTGAAAATCTGTGATCTTGCTAGGATTCTGTGCTAGGAAGTTCATAACATATGCAACTGATATATTCTAGAATATCTGCAATCTTATTTCTCTTTTTGCTCTTTCTAGATGGTTCAAGCAACAACCCTGTTTGAAGGCATGATCAAGACAGAGTACCTGAAAAATGGGTGGTGGTACTGGTCTTCTCAGACTGCTGCAGCAAAGACATCTACGGTTGCATCTCTTGCTCTCCGCATTTACACTCTTGATGATTCTATCATCTATGTGAAGGACCAAGTACCTGGTTCAGATCCCACAGAGAATCTGAAGCAGACAACCAAGACAGGAAAGAAAAGGAAAGATATTGAACTATGATCATAGTGTTATTCTTGGAAATGTTAGTGCAGAACTTGAAAGTTATGGATGTGGCAGCTTGATAATCTGTAATGGTTTTTATCAAGCGTCATGACCCTCGTAAGATATAAACTGAAAAAAGAATACGGTGTTACTGCTACCGGGGTATACGTGAACATATATTTGAAAGTACAGCTGACATCACTTATATGATTTTTGCCTGGTTCAGAACTAGAGATCTATTTTGATGTCTATATCTCAGATGGACCAGGAGAAGGGTAAGCTGTCTGAGATGGTGCAGTAGCTTCATAATTTGGTAACTTAAGAGGCAAACGTTTTGCCAAGGAGATTGACTGTCAGTGACTCGTACATCATACAAATGCTGCTAATATAGAGCTGCAGTTTGATCTGATTTAAGTCAAATATGAAATTGACCAATTGTTTCTTTACATCTCTCAGTCATATCCTTTGCCCCCTTGACAACATTCATGATGTTAGGGTTATTGTATTAGAAGAGGGTAGATAGTTTAATCTTTATTTGGTGTACCTTGCATCATAGGATATAAATAAACAGGTAGTGCTACTTTTCTTCGTGTTTCCTCCGATAGCTGTATCCTTGTTACCATTATCTGGTAATTCCCTTTTTCGTCTTACATGGAAATGCAGATATTGTTTTGTAATTTAACAAAGATGGCTTGGTGTTTTATACAGATGCTTCCCTTAAGTTGGCTAATCAGGGATTGGAGAAGGCTAATTGCATTTCAAGTACCTTGTCTTGCATGGATGAATATTTGATATCCTTGGTATAGTTTTATGATTATGCAGATAATTGGTATAAAAATGGTTGGCCACAAAGAATCCAAATTGACGATGGTGCGGCAATTCCTTCCAACCCTTTGGCATGTCATCACTTTAATCATAAGGTAATGAGACCGGCCATTTCCAGGTAACACACCAGCTTAAGTTAATGAAAGTTTTGAAATTTATTAATGTAACTTGTCATCATATTTTGTAATGTTTTTGATGATTGCCACAAAAAATTAATGTGTAAACTGTTACTTGAGATTGTGATAATTTGACTAAATCCGCATAGTTGAATTCATGTTGTGATGAAATGAATCCCATATCCGATCTGGTGCATGGCTCATGAAAATTTTCTTTTGATGAACACAATTCTTGTGTTCTGGTTGATTTTCTTTTCTTGTTTTTATTTTATGCTCTTTTTGAAGCCTGATAATTTTTTGCACTGACAGGTGTCAAATCACTGCTGCCTGAATTATGACTTCCATTGCCATGACTTGTGACACAAGCATTCAGGTTTATGATGCGCTTTTGTTAAATATTGACAAATGTTTTGTTATTTATTAGGTGTTAATTGATGTAATTAATGACACAGAAGTGAACCCTTTTAGTGTCTTGAGACCTGATGGTGTTATCTCCCGTTCTTTCACGTTTTCAGAGCAATAGATCACAATTCATTTGGTGGATCATTTCGTCTATTCTGAATCCAGGATTTTGATACACAATTGAATCTGAATAGCCGCAGCATTGTGCGGTGTTGGCCCAAAGAAGTGCCTCAGCTTATGAATTTACCCAGAGAATACCATTGTTCATGGTTCTAAAGATTCATGTTCATGTTACACGTGTTCTTGTTGATTCAGATACTGCAATCTGACTTTTGTCACGAGTTCAAAGGTGAGACAAAAATCTAGTCGTCTTCCCGGTTTCCAATTCTTGTTGGTTTGCATTTCTGTGCTGCCTTTTCCTGACACAAATACTTGGATCATAGTTATTAGTTGTCATGCATTCGTTACATACTTATTCATTGCAGCAGCACTTGTCTGCGTATTCGCTACTTCTCTGGATGATTCTTTGTTCAGTTTGATTGTTTCTTTACTCATCATTAGAACAAGACAGGTGTCTAAAAGGATTTTTTTTTTTGCTCATCGTGAAGAAAGTTTGACCAAACAAATAGGTTTACTTCTTGAACGAGGCATCTGCTGTTCATTGTGGTCGTAGATCAAGACCGAGGCCAGCAAGCTTGGGATTATAGGAATAAGACGATAACTTCTCCGATTCATGGAGGAGTCGGGTTGGCGGTCGGAAGAGGATCTGTGAGCGCGGCGGCGCCTCCAGTTCTTGGTGCGTGCTCCTCGTCGACCCACGTGGATGAAGAGGATGCCGCCTTTTGGCCTTCCCGCGATACACGTATTTGTTCGATCGAAAGCCCTCCTCGCCCCCTCCGACTCCCGTCCCTGTCACCAGTTGCTTGTGCTGCCACGCCCGGCGCCTTGTGGGCGCAAAAGGAGGCGGCCTCAGATGTCGCCAGTTGTCACGACTGCTCCCCTTCCCTGCTCTCTTTATTATCTCCCCCTCCCTGTCCCCCATTTGCCATCTAGGGTTACTAGAGGTTTTCACCCCCCTCTCCTCTCCCTCTCCACCATTCCTTGATTCCCTCTTCCCTTCTAATTCCTTCCTTCATCTCACATCAAGATGACCGTCGTGTCGCCGCTCCTTTCTGCATGAAACACTCTTTATGTCAACCCTCGTTTTTCTCCTGAGGGTGGAATGCAGTTAAGTCACTCCGCTCTCTCGTCTGTAAAAGGAAGAAGGGTAAATGAAAAAGGTGATGTCTGGACGCAGCGGTTTATCGATCTTTTCCTCGCCTTGTTGGATTTGGTTCTGATTTGGTCGGGATTCGGAGGGTGCAAAGCTGGAATCGGTCGATAAACCTCTGCATCCGGCCTTTCAAATCCCTGTTGCCTTTCACACTCTAAGCTTCTACGTATTAAGACCACAACATTTAAGTAGAGCAGTCGTGACCTGAGAGATTGGTGTGAGATAAGCTTCAGACATTTTATTAAGAATAAGACACTCTCAAAGATGTTTCTGTGTGAACCACTGCTTATGGACGATCGTAAACGCATGCCTCTTCTGTGTGCCAGTTAATAGTCTTTCATGTTGGATGATGCAGTCTGTTTTCAGATATTGCTATTTTGATATTTCTTTTGGCTGTTAGAAGGTTTTTATACTCTTGAAAGGTCAAGTTTAGTTTTGTTCATATTGTTTTTGTAATGTGCATTTTAGATGATACTTTCTTTGATTTTCTCTAGTTATTTTTTTATTTTACCCATTTATGATTATGTTATTTCTGTATACCAAGAATACGTTTTTTTTCTGCATTTCCTTTTGCGCATTGGGAGCTGCCTCACTTTGTCAGAACAAAAAAATGAGGGGTTGGTAGTATGCCTCTTCTGTTGGTGGTTTTAGGCTTGGACTGCATAATATCTTGTTCCCTTGATGCTTGATCTGTGAACTTGAACTAACAGAGGGTTCTCTGTTTTTGCGCTAACATAGAGCACTTAGTCAAATTGTATGCAATGGTGTTTCTTGGTAAGCACAATAAGATGAGTCCCCTGTATGAATTGCAAATGCTTGATCTATGAATTTCACTATGGAGGAATCACCATGTAGTCTTCCTTTACTTTTGTTCTTTGTACGGTAGAGCACAAATATAGTACTCATTTTTTCTTTAATTGAGTGTCCATTGATGTTCCAAAAGCACCTTTTCGGAGTCCTGGAGAGGAAGGGTGATTTCTTAATGATGAAAGTTCTCTTACTGAACTAGTCATTCTTGAAGTAATGAATCACCTGTATTTTAAGCCTCTACAAGTTCTTTGATTTCATGTGTGTACCTCTTGGCCATATATTATTACAAATAAATTCAAACCGATATTCTTGTGTGCATTCTACAAAAATGGATGGTAAATCATTGTTGTTCTATGGCTGAACCAGATATACAATAAAGAGAACTGTTGTATATACAGAAATTTAATATGAAAATGTTGAAATACAAATTGGACAATTCTTTAACCTATACATGCCTGTATATGTAACTGAAACCGATCGATGTGTTGGTTCCCATCCACAAATATGATAATGGTTAGTTAAGATAGTTAAGTGTAAAAGTTGCTTCTTAGTTTGTTCTTCCTTTCAGTACTTCAAAAGTTTTTCTGAAAATTTATTAAAGAATATGTCAAATGCAAATTTTCTATAAGCGCATACAACAGTCTGCTGTTTGTCTTCATGCAGATGAAGATCATGAGTGTAAAGGTTATCTATTGTAACTGTTATTTTGTTTTTGGCTTCATTTTTGTACTTTCTACTATTCGTTTGCTAAGCATTTGCTTCAGCTAATTTTGAGCTGCAACCCCATGTGTCTTGTCTGCTTGTGCTGTTGAGATTTCCTTTCAACACTTTCACCATACTCCTTTGTCTCTATATGGAGGATGCTAGAGCAGATGCCTATACCGTTAAGATTTGTTCCGAAATTCTTCACTTGATCTTTGTAAAATAGTTCTTTTGTTAGGAATAAGATTATTAGTGTACAAAAAATATACTCTCTGAACTCGGTTTTATGTTCCACTGACCTGTTAGTAAGAATACCATTGCTTATCACTTCTCCATTTATGTTCTATATTCTGGAATCTCGTGATTTCAATTTTGAGCTTTGCCATAATTGACATATCTTATACTTGTATCCTAGGCGTCATAAATTGGAAGCTGCTCCTTTTTGCAAGCTGTTTTGCTTTGGTTGCTTTGGCTTGTGGATGAGTGCAGCTTGCATGGTGTTATTAGAACTTCATGTCTAAATGATTTCATATCAGAGTACCTTTTCTAGTTTTCGTGTCATGTGTGTTGTTCTTCTATTTTTCGTTTTTAGCTATCTTTATTTGTTGTTTTCTTGTCCAAGCTACTGCAAAGTATATATCACCAAACTCCTGGAATTATTGGAATGACATGCTACATTCGTGATCATGCTTTTTATTTGCGAAGGTTCAATGTGTGAAATGGTTACCTCGAGATGTGGCCCTAAAACTTGCTGCCTTACTCTGTTGAGCAAAAATGTGCTCCTCGAATCGGAAATTTGGTCGGCGAAAGCCTGAATACCAAAAGTTGTAAGTGAATGCTTGCTGGATTTTTATATGGTGTTTGGTGGTTTGTTATATCCTGTCCAATTGTTGGGGCTGCTGCACTACAATATTGTTTACTAATATATTATTGAATTTTATTCTTTAAAAAAGATTCCACCTTGTTGAAACAAGTTATGGTTCCAACTTAAAATACAAGGGAGCTTTGTCATAGAGTGGACAGCCTATTTTTATTTAAAGTCAGCTACTGGTTTCTTTAGGGACATTATAATTCTTTACTTGTTTTATGTATCTCAATGTCAAGTTGGTTCAGATTTGTTGTATCGAGGTTTTTTGGTCTTCAACTTGCCAGTGAAAATTTTACAATATTTTCTGATTTCCATGTTTTGTCAAGTTTCCTGCATGCTGGATATTCTGATTTCTCTGACATCTTTGAGTGTTGATTTCCCTTATAAGTGGATTTGCCTCATTGTATTTACTTTCATTGTCAGATGTGTTGACCTTTTGGAAATATGGTCAGGACTATTAATGAGAGAAGCATATGTTGAATCAACAAGAACCATAATACAGCTTTCTTGATTTATAGGGGTGCATTGGCATCAAACTTTTCTGATCTCATTGTAAATGAGATAGTAGCTTTTGTAATTGATGCAACTAATATCAGCTGAATGTGCATAGCTTTTTCCTATACATTAATCATTTGCATCTTCCATTTCAAGTTATTTCATTTGCGTGTCTACTTAATTTAAATGTACTCTTGTTTTAACATACTGCTGCTACATGGTGGTTATCCTCCTCCCATGCGAGGAGGATGTGCTTACTTTGCCTTTGGTTCTAAGCTATGGCCTTTGTCTTCTTCCTCAGTGTCCTTTCCTATCTGCTGCTATTGCTGCTGCACTTTGGATGGATGTCCTTGGAAGCCTAATCCATGTTCCACTTCTACCAGCCCCATCTATATTAGATCAGCCTCACCACAGAAAGATAAATTCTAGTTCATCTAAATTTTAGACCCTCATGCCTGACTCTTATGGATTAGTTTGGTTGGCTACAGCTTTGGTTCATCTTGGCCCACTCAAGCATCATTATTGAACCAAAAGGGGCTACAGATATTGAACGACTAAATTGCTCATTATTCTTGAACTAGTGAGAAGAATCCTATGCACCAAAAGGGGATACTGAATATAACAGTAGATTTTATTGAATGTATTGTGTAAGGAAATTAGCAGAGAAGACACATATTTCTGGGCTTCAAGATCCAGCGACAGACCATTTCATGGTGAACAAATGCATTCAGCATAATCACTTCACTCACAACCAAATTAACAGTATATGGTATCTGTAATGGATCCAGCAAAATATAATCATTTCTGAACCAATTTTATTTCATTGAAAAGATGCTTTGGGGATCTTAGAGAGTTACTGCTCTTCAGCTGGATCTCTGTTCTTCAGGTATCTGGCACAAAAAAGATGGAATTTAGGTGTTCAGTAAAATGTAACATATGCAATGTGCCAGCCGACATAGGTAGTAGATATGAGTTGGTTCTTATGCCCAGTAAGTAGGCGAGCTGAAGAATAAACACAATGCAGGTGTTTTGCATCTTAGAACTTGCTCATCTCTCCTCCGGTATGGAATGCAATGCAGGAGTACATAGCAAATCTTTTGGTGTAGATCTAAGAGAGAGATGATCCCATGCAGGAAGAGACACATATTTCTGGGCTTCAAGATCCAGCGACAGACCATTTCATGGTGAACAAATGCATTCAGCATAATCACTTCACTCACAACCAAATTTAACAGTATATGGTATCTGTAATGGATCCAGCAAAATATAATCATTTCTGAACCAATTTTATTTCATTGAAAAGATGCTTTGGGGATCTTAGAGAGTTACTGCTCTTCAGCTGGATCTCTGTTCTTCAGGTATCTGGCACAAAAAAAAGAAGGAAAAAGAACAATATGATTAGTTTTGTCTCAATGGTGCATAATATGCCCTGATGGAATTTAGGTGTTCAGTAAAATGTAACATATGCAATGTGCCAGCCGACATAGGTAGTAGATATGAGTTGGTTCTTATGCCCAGTAAGTAGGCGAGCTGAAGAATAAACACAATGCAGGTGTTTTGCATCTTAGAACTTGCTCATCTCTCCTCCGGTATGGAATGCAATGCAGGAGTACATAGCAAATCTTTTGGTGTAGATCTAAGAGAGAGATGATCCCATGCAGGAAGAGACACATAGATTGTAGGTCAAGAAATGCATCAGAAGAAAAAATAGAAATGGAGGATTTAGGAATCAGCATGTTTTGAGATGTATGATTCCTGAGAGCTTACCCTTGAGCATTTACCCAGCGGGATAGCTGGTAAAGCTGAACCACTTCATTAGAAGCATGGCATGCAAGCAGCAGATAGTTGCGTGGCTGCACCATCCATGCAAACCTCATGAGAGCTCCCGAGTACAGACACATGGCTGCAGATCCAAATCATCTGTCAGCTTCATCCGAGATATGTGACAGTGGCATCTCTAGGATGATACTAACATATTCACACTGACCTGTGGTCATGTTGCCAGAAATGGTTTCAGCAGGTTTTTTCATGTCAGCCATTGCCTGAAGAGCAGCAGCAGTTGTCAAACAGATCAACAGTGGTGGCGAATCATATCCAGTATGTTGGAATAATCACTCATTAGAATTAATTCATCAGGCTAATAATGTCTGCATAATATAAGCAATCTATTCTTTTATAGCAGAATCTTGATTATTGATTGAATTGCCAATTTCTTGAGAGATTACCATGTGTTTGTTGTCATCTGGAAAACTTTAGGACAACAACAGTCAGAACTGTTCCTCTCTTTGAGCAAATTGCAGTTTCATATCTGATCTCTTGGAAGATGAGAACAAGAAAGAAATAGCTAAAGGTTGGTGATGATGTATCAAGGTCTCTCTTTTTCTTCTTTCGGCTTATCGAATCGCTCAATAGCAACATGAGAGAATGACGAGAGCAGGAAGACAGAATGTCGGTACTAAGAACAAATTGGAAGAGTGTAGGTGATGGAGTATTTATTACTTACAGCAACAACAAAACCCCCATTGGCGACTGGCCCCCAGAAATGAGTTGTTTTGGGGCCAACAGGGCTGTTCCAGAAAGCTCGTAAGACCGCCATTGCCATGGCCCGGAGCAAGATCACTCCTTTCCACCTGATTTGGATTCACACGAGATGAATTCTCCAAACATTCAGCAAACAAAGCCAATATAGTTTGGAGATACAGAGATTTGAGATCAAAGATAGATCATCAGCAAGGCTTCAAAACCTTCCAACATGTATCTTTGTCATTCCATTCCAAGAAGAGGTTGAGAGGACAACGAGGCTCATACCTCACGGGAGAGAGAGAGAGAGATCTGTAGAAGGGACTCGGTTGCAGCTCCAAGGGTCGAACCCAAGCAAGAAATGCTGCAAGCTAAGCTGACCGAGTACTATAAGGAGATCATCCATCTTTGCTTCTTTGTTTATTATTGCAGGGAAGAAGCATGTGGGAGTGCCTGCAACTGGGGGACTCTGCTCCTGTTAAATCTAAAAGAAGACTATCGGTTGGTCTTGCTGGGTGTTGAGAATATTTCAATAGGTTGATCTTAACATGCTGTTACGAGTGGATTGGAGATTGCATTTGTCTTGTTATATATCGATTCTACTTGACACACCACCAGATGATGGGATTCCAGGAGATTAAATTGTAGTCGTATGCAGCGTGCAATCGCATCATGCATGACATACATGTATGTCTAAACAATTCATCTTCGAGAATTCTTAGAGTTTGGCGATTAGTCACACGTAAGGAGATGATATGAAGTAAGTCGATTTAGATTGATGATTAATACGAGTAATTTTGCTACAGTATTGGATGATTAGTTACTGAATCATAATATTCCAATTATTTCTTGTTTCTAATGCTGTTTTGTGTTTTATGGAAATATTTCCAGTGTTTCCAATCTTTGACACTTTTTGTTTTACGAAAACAAAACAAAACAAAAAAGAAACTGAAAATGTTTTGATTATTTTGCGTGTGACGAATGAAAACGCAAAAGCAACGGTTGAGATTTGACCGATTTCAAATGTTGTTGTCATGCATGTCCTTCGAGAGAGACGGAGATGGGATACTCTTTCTTGGGGCGTCGGGGACGGCTGGATCAACGAGAACCGGGTTCGCATCGTGCGGCAAGCTGGGCCACGGGGGGCTTGACCTTCGTCTTACCTCGTGAAAGCGGCGGTTGCCGACGATGACGGCGGGCTCGCCCTCAACAAGTCCGTCAACCCCACGACATCTCAGGTCTTGTGCCCTATGGCCGATCGCACTGTTCTTTGCTTCTCAAACGTCGAATCTTGATCCAATCGGTCTCTTATTTCGTCCGGTTTTCCTTCTTCACGAAGTGAAATCCGTATCTGTGTCCCAATCGATTAGGTTTCTTGATCCCGTCAAAAATCCAAAAATTCGATTTCACATAATAATTGGTTTCCTTCTTCTTTTTTTGTCCCTTGGGATTCTTGATCAGTTCGTCATCACCATTGCTTGTGACGGGGGATGTACTGATGTTACTTGATTTCCATCCTTTATTCAGGAGATGAGACCTATGTCGATAAAGCAAGTGATCATTCAATCTGAGGTACAATTGGAGTTGGTCAGGCAGGAGATCCGCATCTCTTCTCCATTTAGTCATCTGGAATTGCTTCCTCGCTGGATCATGTCATCTTCCATTTAAGGTACTCCAAGTTTATCTTGGGTGAACTTTTGATGCCTGGTCTCAGTATGCTGTAAAACAAAAGATTCAGATTGATCTGCAAATGGTTCTTTTCTGGGACATCAGCCATTATGGTTATCAGTGCAAATAAATATGAATTCATCACAATCTAATGGCATCGACAAAGTCTTTCTACTCTTTGTCCAATCTCTTTGGTGCCTCACCACAAACTTGACCTTTGTAGTTGTCTTGACTTGATTGAGATGGTTTAATTCCAATTTTGGCATCTTATAGCATCTAAAATTGACACCTCTTTTGGGACAAACTGCTACTATATTAGCAGTTTTGTAACAGATAATTGTAATGTCACGATTGCCGACCAATGACCACTGACCAGATGAACTTGCTACCATTGTATGGCAATTGTGAGCCCACTAGTAAATACAAGATCCTTTTAATATAATTTGTTCGGTGTAGAGTTTTAAGCCTAAGATCTTACGATACATTGTCAAAGTCTTTATCAGCTAATCTAACTGATACTTTCAAGATGATTATTTCTTCTTTAATATAACTACTCTATGCTCTTTTGCCCATTGTTAGTAAACTAATAGCTCTCACATGCATAGACTCATAGAACATTAGACAATTATTCGAAAATAGAAAAACTTCAGGTACAGCAATCAAAGAAAGGGTGCTGGGTCTGGCAGTTTGTTATACCCCAAAGTCTACCTTCTTCCAAGAACAGAATTTTGAATCATGTAACCTGTTTATTACTAAGAAATTCGTCCTCGGCTTTCATTTTCTTTTACTTGGGAAGATTTTAGATGGTTGTAAAGTAACAACCAAAAAATAGAACTTCTCATATGCCAAAGTCAAAAATGAGATATATGTATTGTTTACTGTTTGATGAAATGGTTGCTTTTATTATATCTAGGTTACAAAAGAGGGATTAAGGAGTCATGGAGCATACTTATCATTCCCCGTTCACCTGGATGGGACCTTACTTGATGTTGTCCAAGTTATGCAATTAAATCTGGAACTTTTCTCTTGGTCTCTTGAAGTTCCAGCAGGTAATTTCATGTGCCACTGTCTTTTTCTAGTGTCGGGTTGTGAACCTATTGTTCTTAGAAAATTAATATAGATATTGGCTAATACTTTTTTAATTATGCCTTTCTTTACAAGAATGTTCATGTTTCTCCCGGTTATCTTTAACATGGTTTGATACACAACAAAATGATGATGACTCTCAGTTTTTCTCTGGTAGAGATAATACAAACTTAGGCCTGCTTCCTTCTTCCCACTAGCATGCGTGAGTTTTTTTTTTTTCACCAAATATAGGATATTTTAATGCTTCATTTTTATTTGAGAATAACACCAAAAATAGGATATTTTAACATCGTTAATATCAGTCTCAAGTTTGGATGAAAAAGATAAGGGTTACTTTAGGTCACTGACAATCAGCATAAAACTATGTTTGATCTCACTAACATGGATCTTAATCGATTTAGTATAAAGCTAAGTCATCATCCAAAAGTAACGCGAGACACCTTCACTGTCTAAGTACCTCGAACTGTAAATGATAGGCTACGAAGTCGTCCGGAAGTAGACCATCACATAGACGCCTAGATGTGATGTTAAGTAGACAAGAGTTTTTTCATTAGTTTGGATTAATGAGAGTAAAGAAATTAGACCAAGAACAGTGAGCTAAGTTAATAACTTAGAATATATGAGCACTTCTAGGGAAGAGATTATAATGGGTAGATACTTTAATCAAAAGAAGAATAAACATTATTTACTTATAAGATACTAACTAGGTAAGAAAAAAATCTAGAGAGATATAGTACTGGATTTAAAATTTAATTTACTAGAAAAGATAAACACAAAAATTATGTAGGAATTATTATTGAGAAGTATGTTAAGAATAATATTGTAGATGTAAAAAGATTTAAAGATAGAATTTTAGTTTTAAAATTTATGAAAGAATAAGATGCTTTGAATTTCATCAGTACTTATGCCCCTTAAGTCGGATTGGATGATCAAACCAAAAGAGAATTTTGGGAAAGCTCAAATGATATCATCAAAGGAATAATTATAAGCAAGAAATTTATAATTAGAGAAGATTTAAATAGTCATATTGGGGAAACATATTATAAATATAAAGATGTGCTTGGGGACTTTGGTTATGATGAGAGAAATGAAGATGATTGTATGATTTTGAATTTTGTGACTTTGTATGATTTTATAATTGTAAATACTCACTTTAAAAAAGAGATGAACATATAATTATAAAAGTTGTCGTCAAATAGACTTTTTTTTATACTAAAAGGTAGATAGAGTTATTTGTAAGAATTATAAAGTTATACTCGATGAAAGCTTGATGAATCAACATAGGTTGATAGTATTAGATATTTACTATAAAAAAATAAAAGAAGAAAAGGATAGTAAAAAAAAAATAATACTAGATAGTGGAATTTTAAAGATGATAATTTGCAAATATTTTTAAAAACAAGGAATTATAAAGATGATAATTTGTAAATATTTTTAAAAATACATGATGAGATTCGAAATAATACATGATGAATGTAGAAAAAAAATTTTAGTGTTAATTTACAAAAATAAAGGTGACATACAAAATTATTCAAATTATAAAGGAATTAAAATCATGAGGCATATTGTGAAACTTTGGGAAAGAGTTATCGAAAGTAAAATAAGACTTAAAACAAATATCTTTGAAAATCACTTTGGTTTTATGTTTGAAAGATCGAAAGTTACTTATTAAGACAATTAAGAGAAAAGTATAGGGAGAAAAATAAAGATTTACATGTGATCTTTATTAATTTAGAGAAAGCCTATAATAGGGATTTTAGATATTTATTATAGTAAATTTTAGAAAAGAAAGGTGTATCCATTAATTATATTCATATTATTAAGGATATATATGATAATGTAGTTACTAGTGTTAGAACTATAAAGAGTGTGTCTAATGAGTTTTCGATTAGCATAGGATTATACCAAGGATATATACTAACTTCCTACTTTTCACATTGATAATGAATGAACTTATTAGTCACTTACATGATAAATCTACTTGGTATATACTATTTGTTGATAATATTATCTTCGTTGATGAGAATCTAAGTAGAATTAATTATAAATTTGAGCTATGGAGGCATGTGATAGAAATTGAAAGTTTGGGATTAAGTAGAACTATAATTGAATATATAAAATATAATCTTAGTGATTCTAGAAATAAATAAGAGAATATAGTTAAATTGGATAGACAAGAAATCCCTCTAAGTAAAAGCTTTAGGTATATTATATTAATTATTCAACAAGATGGAGAGATCGATGAAGATATTATTGATAAAGTAAAAATAAGATGGTTAAAATGACAAAGGACATTAGGAGTCTTCTGTGATTATCATATATCTTTGAGATTAAAAGGATAAATTTATAACATACTTGTAAGACCAATAATATTTTATGGATCTGAGTGTTGGGCAGTTAAGAAAAAATATATACAAAAAGTCTGTGTTGCCAATATGAGAATATTGAAATGGATGTATGAAGTTACTAAGAAAGATAAGAAAAGAAATATTTTTATTTCTGAACAACTGGGTATCGCTTCGACAGAGGATAAGATGAGAGAAATTCGTTTAAGATAGTATCAGCTTGTGCTGAGGAGGACTCCGGATGCGGTAGTCAGAAAAGATGAAATAATTAATATTAGTGGTACGAGAAAAGGTAGAGAAAGATATAAGAAGACCTTAATAGAAACTATATATAAAAATTTAAGTACTGTTAGTTTAACTAAATATATGACTTTTTATATATCTTAATGAATGACGGTAAAATTTTATGTAACCGACTCTAAATAATTGAGACTTATGATTTTATTATTGTTGTTATATTTTCATTTGAGAATAGCATCAATATTAACACGAAAGCTGGTTTAAACCTGATTACATTCAAAATGAAGGGGGTGAATGATGATTGTGTGCTAACTGGATGTAGGTTTCCTCAAATGACTAATTTACTTGGTGAAGGTACTACACGTTGAGACAAGGTTGGAGATGAGCCTTAAAGGAAGGTGTACAATACATCCAGGTGGAATCTGATACAGCGGCTTTAGTTGACATATTCTAAACCATGTCCATGGTAAATCCATAATATTAAGTAGGATATGTATATATTGTTATTTAGCATGTCTGGTGGACTCCAAAGGTTTTCTCATATATACAGAGAAGAAAATAGGGCGGGGAATTGTTTACAAAGTCTGCTAGAATTTCCAAATCTGATTGTGTATATAAAAAAAATAAAGATCGACCTGAAGAATTATATAACTTTTTTTTGTGCTCTGCAATTTTTTGAGGACAAGTTTGCATCTTTTGGAAAAGAAAAACAGATCACACTGCAATTACAAATCATACGAGGTTCCTTAATTCTCTCAAAGAGGTAGAATCTAATCATTTGTACTCACCCATGCTGTCTTCATGATCAACTATAAGGTAAGCCCAACTTTTCAGCAGAAGCTTACTACTTGTTTATAGGATCTGGATCTGTTTTGTTACAAATCAGTTCAAATATTGTGGCTCTCTTCCCATGATTCATCTGTTTTGTTCTCATTCACCAAATAGATGTTGGAAAAATCAGCTCATTATCAGATCATCTGAGATGTTTAAATTTAAGCTAATAATAATATATTTATCTAGTCCTTGTATATCATTTTCCACTTATTATATGATATTATTTGGGGAGTCATAGGTTTTTTTCACTCTTCATCATTTTCAGTATTATTAGGTTAGAGTCCCCCCCCCCCCATAGTTTAAGAGGACTTTAAATGGAAAACATTCTTATTTATTTGACAAAATTTGCACCATATAATTAGTTAGCTTCTTTTGTTTCCCATACATATTTCTCAGGTAAAAATAAGTACAGGGAAAACGATAAAAGATTTCAATCCATGATCTCATGAATTATTTTTTTCGAACCGTAAGCGGCGGCTAAAAGAGGATCGACTATAAAAAGTGATTGTTTTTTTTTTCTATTTGTATTCTAATCTCATATCAAAAGTTCTTTCGACATCGATCTTTATATCGAGAAAAAAAAAAACTCTAATCTCAGAGGATCAACTATAAAAGGTGAGGAGTGAACGATTGTTTTTTTTTCTCCATTTATATTATAATCTCATATTATGAAGAAATCACATCAAAAGTTCGCCACAGGGATCGGATTGGAACCATCGACGTCGGACTCTTATCACTCGCTCTCTTACGTGTTTGGTGGACGGACTTGAGCTCTGATCTTCGACAAGCCGTCATGGCGAGCACTGCTTGTGTGTTGTCGTAATGGGTTGTCCGAGGTGACGGGTCGTGGGCGTCACCGATGTGGTCGGTTCCACTTTGTCGTCGCAGCAATAGGAATAGCCCGTGGCCTGTCCCCGGTGGGCGACGCAACCTCGCCAACCTTTATCCACCTCTTTGTTCGAGTTCGCATGGCTGCTTCCCGTAACGGGAAGCAGCCCCGGCCAGGCTCAGCCTGCGCATCCACATCCACTCATCAGTGGGGAGCAGAATCATCATCGCTTCCATTTCATCCTCTCGGTAACTTCGCCAGGAATTCTGCCGACTCCTGTAGCCTCCTTGTACCGATCTCCGCTGGTGTTCATCCATTTCAATGCAAGTTCGGAGACGAGGAAGGCATGGTTTGAAGAGTGCCTTTGCAGGAAGAGGAAAGTGATTCCGTGGGAAGAAGAGGCCAAATCGAGCTGGTGGCACCATGATCCATCTTGTCACACCACATGCCACCAATCCAAATGCTGTACTCTCACAACCCGACGTGGCTGAGACGAAGAACGACAAGATTCCATGGGGAACTACCGGATATCTGTGCCACAAGTTTCCGTATGGCCGCGACAAAGAAATCCTCCATCTCGAATTCTTGATTCGTGGAGGAAAAGGTTGGGTTGATACTTCTTGGGTAAAGCTTTAAAGGGGTACTGTAAGCCACAATTAGTGTCGTTCTTTCTCTCTCTCTCTCTCTCTCGCACGCGCGCGCGCGCGCACACGCACACGCACACACACACAAAAGAAGAACATGATAAGGTTGCGTGCTATCCATAGTTCATTCATTATTTGGAGGAGGCATGATATATGCTGTCACCACTAGCAAACAAAAGCCAGTTCGGATAAAGCCCGAGTTAATCCTCATCTCTCTACGTTATCCTGCGACCGTGGCTTGCTTCTCTCATATAATTAAGCAAGACGGACAAGGGAAAGAGATGACGCTCCCATCTACTCATACCTAATTAATGAGTTAACTCATGACATGCACTGAGCATTGGGTGTCCCTCCTCATAAACACCAGCACGCAATCATCAATGCAGAGAGAGAGAGAGAGAGAGAGAGAGAGAGAGTTGAAGGAAGGAAGGAAGGAAGATGTTGGTATTGACTGAGTTAGCTTTCCACGGTTTGGAGCATTCACCCGCTTGGCTTCTGCGGTGGGGTGTTGACAGTTGATTCGTCACTTTGCGAAGCTGTCTTTTTTTACCGATGGAACTGTCAGACTGATTCAAAGATGCGTTCAGTTTTTCAGGTGGCGGGTGTTATTTCTCCCATTAAATGAAGCTGGCTTTGAATGGGTTTCAAATCTTACGGTCTTCTGTCGGGACTTGGTAGGGAAGGATTTAGTTTCATCAGGAAGTGAGACTCGAGTGTTATCAGACTTGCTTTTTCGCTGCCTATATAAGAAGCTGCTCAAGTATTTAAGCATGTCTACCATTGCTGTGGACTTCCCTGTGGTGAGTGAGTTCTTCTCTCTTCTCCTTCCTTCTCCACAGTTATGAACGCTTCCCAACTCCCTGGGGATGCAGAAGAATGTAGCAGCTGCGAGTCTGGATGGACCAAGTATCTTTCTTCCCCTGCGCATGATGATGACGACAGTGAGGTGGAATGTGCTGTCGGGGATGCTGGTGAAGACACGGGGCACGAGAACAAGGAGAGTGATGATGACTCCATGGCTTCTGATGCTTCCACTGGTTTGATCCAGAGCAAGGATTCAGACGGCATGGTTCACTCAAAGTGTAATGATGCCAATGATGATGATGATGATGATGATGATGATGATGATGGATTCAGGAACAAGAAGCAGACTCAGTGTTCTTCCCACTCCAACAAGCAATTCTGTAAGGTGGAGGAAGCCAGAAGTGAAAGAGAAGATTTTGCTGCTCTTCATAGCAACTCCAAAGCAAGAAAGAAAAAGTTGAAGTGATTGGTTTGGAGGCAGGTGAGAGAGAGGACTGGTGTTTGATAGTCCATGATGAACAGTTTACCTTGCTGTAGGAATAATTTGATGGAAATGGAGGCTGGAATCTGAAACCCATGTGTTGTTTGTTGAACAGTGTTGGTATCAGCATCAACATGTCTGCATGGCATTTGAACTTGCAATGCTGGTCTATATGTTTAGGTTTATCTTCTTTTTCTTGAAGGGAATATATGCTCATCTTCTTCTCCAAGTAGAGTTGAGAGGCTATCATGCAGTTGCTGGTAACCCCTTTTTTTTTTCTTCCCCTCCCCCCCCCCCACTTTTATCATGATTTCTTCCAAGGCAGAAACAAAGCAATTAGCTGGGAAGTAGTAACATTTAGATGTAACATATAAATTGCACATGGAGTAGTAGCAGGAAGATTAAAGGGAAAGAAGATCATGAACAAAGTATTAAACAGTTAATTCCAGTGTTATGAGACAAACAGATGTCTGGTGGTTCACCAAGAAAGGGGGGAACACACACACAAGTAAGAAATGATATGGGGACACGGAATCATGGCTCCGAGTCTTGGGTGTAGATATAATCCGTGTGAGCTTCCATCCCTCGCCCAGCAGTGCATCTCTCCGTGTCCACGCCTTTGCATTCTTCCTTCTCCATGCCTTCTCCCTGGGCAGCCAAGCGGTGGAAGATTAAGAGAGAGAAGAATAAACTTCTACTTGGGCAACACATCCTACACTGTGATGTCAACAACATCATGCAGAGTAGCTCCACTCGAATGTGATTCTATGTCTGAATTTGATCTATGTATAAGAAAATTCCTAAAAAGAAGAGAGAGAGCCAATCTCTAAAAGAGGTGCTGAGGGAAGCAAGTTACATGAGTGGCAGTGGCAGAAGCATTTCCTGGCATGTCAGGCACCCACGATAGCTTCCTTGAATCACTCTCAAACAGCAGCGGAAGAAGTAAACAGATTAGGATCACCATTCTTGCCATCGCTCTCTTCTTTCTCCTTCATAAGATGCGACACCAACCTGAATCAAATAGCAGGCAGGATTTGGGAACCCCAGTCCCCCTGGCAAGCAAGAATATGATAAAAAGGGTGAGAGAGTTTTGGAGAGTCTGAGTGAGTGAGAGAGAAGTAAATGGCATTGAAGAGAAGCATGCCTTGGGCTGCATGATATCTGTGCAAGGTCAACAAGGCACAAGCCTCCCAGCCTTGGGAAATGGCACACAGTAGAGTCCTCCGTGATAGGCCAAGTACAGAACCCTGGAGCGGTGTTGTTGCTAGCCCTTCTCAGTGGGAATTAATTGCAATCTACCATGGCGGTGGTGAGGTGACCTTCTTCATTTATTCCTGCAAGTCTTATCTCTCAGCTCCCCCATCTCACCGATGCTTATAAATTGGTGTCATGTGAAGTGGATCATGTGGCTTGATTGCCTTGCTTATGACATTAACAATGGGAAAACTTAGATGTTAGGCTACAATGTCGTTGGACTTCACGACTTTGAACACCCTTATACATGCAAGTAGGTTTGACTTGCCAGCCTCTCGCTTTGTTTTATTGCTATGTTGGCGACCGTGGAAGCAAGGGAGCATCTCCACGAGACAACGTATGCCACGTGGAATTCCATTTGTCACGGTGCAGGGAACATACGCTGTCTCAGACTCGAAACTCTTCACTTCATTAGGAAGGCCTTTGAATCTGATATCCTGGGTGGTGGAATATGGACACGAGGGTCAATGAAGAACTACGCTTCATGTGTTTGCTAGAAATTGAAATCGTGGAGCAGCAGCAGCCAGCCATGAACTACGCTTCATGTGTTTGCGTGAGAATCTGCTGCTAAAGTAGGAGATGAGTTGCATTATGCTGAATGATCCGTGAAGCAGCAGCCAGCTTAGGGTCAGTTTGGAGATCTCATGGCTATGGATGCCAAGCACAGAATTGGTCTAGCACATTATGCGACATATAGCTAATTATTGCAATAAAAGGATTATGTCATTTTCTTTGATTAATCCAAGTAAACTGAAGAAAATATGAACAATTATGCAGTGATTATATAAAATTATTCCACACCATCCTTTCTCTTTGCTTCTTCATTTCGGACTTCATTCATATATCGAAAAAAAAAAAACCTTGGCAATATCATGTTCTATATTTTTACTCCATTTAAAACTATCAAAATGTTAATGAACAAAGTATATGTAACACCACGATTGATCTCACGATGAAAATAGGATATGATGGGTATATTCTTATCGATTTTAATTTAAATATTTTAGTTAATGGTTTGGATTTAACGAAATTGATAAACTAATTAATCCACTAGGCTTGTGTTATGATATTTGATATTAGAGTCGACTTAGTATTTAGGCATGATGAGCAATGATTTAAAAAGTATTAAGCGTCAAAAGATACTAAGATCCCAAAATGCCTAAAGACATTAAGCACTCGTCCGAGCGAAATGAAATGCTCTAAAATATTAAAATATAAATAATATATATTATAATTATATAAAATAAAAATATAATATTAAATTAAAAAGATCTAAAATATCAAGTCACATTATTTATCTTCTAATAACAAAAATGTCAAGAGACTCAAAATAATAAAATTTTATATCAAATTTAAACATTGTCATAATTAACATCGGCATTTTCAAGTATATCATCTTTCTTTTCATCTATCCTTCTTCATTAAAATATGTTTCCTCCTTTGATAATGATAGGAGATGAACTTGAAGCTTTTACACTCATTTTTGCCTTCGTTATCCATCTTGTATATATTTGTGATTCTCCAACACCCGAGGCTTTTATCACATCTCATCTTCAAATACAAGTTTATCTTCGACATGTCACACTCATTTGAATCATCAATGTCTTGTAATGAGTTTGGATCAATGTCATCTTATAAATGTTGAATCTCGTATTTTGATGATGAAACTAATTGATTGTGTTTAGATGTTTAAACTGTATTTTGAGTGATGCAGGTTTACTCGATCATGATTAGACAATTGACGCAGGAGGAATTAACATTGCGTCGAAGGAGATCACGTCAGGACATTGGACGACAAAACGCTTCGGACGTCGGGCATCGGGCCAAGGAGAGCGGAATTGCACCAAGGATATTGGGGTTGCGGAGGTCAACCGCCGATTGGGCAACAAGCCGCAAGAGAGGATGATGCGCTGAAGAATCGGACGAAGCGCCAACCAATGACGTGTCGGGCAACAGAATGTCAATTCACGTTGTAATAATTGTCTAGATCGGAGTAGAGTTTTTGCTTGTGTGTGCAGGATTAACTACGATAACGATGAAAACATAAAGCGAAACAAAGTGCCAAAGTCAAACGCGAAGGATTCATTGGGAGTTCGAGAATCCGACGGAAGTCCGAAGGTTGTCGGGAATGCTGCCGGAACTAGCCGAGAATGAGTAGGGAGCTTGCTGAAGGGTTTTCGGAAGCTTGCTGGAAGGTACGTCGGAAGTTCGCGGAGCTCACCGAGAAAGATCGTAGCTTGCCGAAGAAGCTCGTCGGAACTCACCAAGATCAAATCGTGAAGTCTAGGAGTTTGCCGGGAATATGCAAAATGGTTTCCGAGAGTTTATCAGAAGATCGTCAGAAGTTCGCCGGAAGAAGTCTTGACTTGCAGGCTTTGTAATAGCTTAGGAAATATCTTTAAATTCGTAGTTAACATGTTAATTAGGGTTAAGATTAGGTGTTAATCTTATAACCCAAGTAGGGGCCAATTGGGCCCAAGTTCGGACTGGTTTGGGCCAAGTTTGGAGCCCAACTAGTGATCTGAAATAGTGTAGGCGATGGCACCGCCTAGAGCCCGAGGATAAGGCGGTGGTACCGTCGGACTGGGCGGTGGCACCACCCAGAACCCGAGAGTTC
This sequence comes from Musa balbisiana, assembly GCA_004837865.1. Lineage (NCBI taxonomy): Eukaryota > Viridiplantae > Streptophyta > Magnoliopsida > Zingiberales > Musaceae > Musa > Musa balbisiana. Next base: position 9,376,975 of record CM017190.1, on the reverse strand, counting down.
GGGCGGTGGCACCACCCAGAACCCGAGAGTTCGGGCGGTGGCACCACCCAGAACCCGAGAGTTCGGGCGGTGGCACCATCATCTTCAAATACAAGTTTATCTTCGACATGTCACACTCATTTGAATCATCAATGTCTTGTAATGAGTTTGGATCAATGTCATCTTATAAATGTTGAATCTCGTATTTTGATGATGAAACTAATTGATTGGTTTAGATGTTTAAACTGTATTTTGAGTGATGCAGGTTTACTCGATCATGATTAGACAATTGACGCAGGGAGGAATTACATTGCGTCGAAGGAGATCACGTCAGGACATTGGACGACACAACGCTTCGGCACGTCGGGCATCGGGCCAAGGAGAGCGGAATTGCACCAAGGATATTGGGGTTGCGGAGGTCAACCGCCGATTGGGCAACAAGCCGCAAGAGAGGATGATGCGCTGAAGAATCGGACGAAGCGCCAACCAATGACGTGTCGGGCAACCAGAATGTTCAATTCACGTTGTAATAATTGTCTAGATCGGAGTAGAGTTTTTGCTTGTGTGTGCAGGATTAACTACGATAACGATGAAAACATAAAGCGAAACAAAGTGCCAAAGTCAAACGCGAAGGATTCATTGGGAGTTCGAGAATCCGACGGAAGTCCGAAGGTTGTCGGGAATGCTGCCGGAACTAGCCGAGAATGAGTAGGGAGCTTGCTGAAGGGTTTTCGGAAGCTTGCTGGAAGGTACGTCGGAAGTTCGCGGAGCTCACCGAGAAAGATCGTAGCTTGCCGAAGAAGCTCGTCGGAACTCACCAAGATCAAATCGTGAAGTCTAGGAGTTTGCCGGGAATATGCAAAATGGTTTCCGAGAGTTTATCAGAAGATCGTCAGAAGTTCGCCGGAAGAAGTCTTGACTTGCAGGCTTTGTAATAGCTTAGGAAATATCTTTAAATTCGTAGTTAACATGTTAATTAGGGTTAAGATTAGGTGTTAATCTTATAACCCAAGTAGGGGCCAATTGGGCCCAAGTTCGGACTGGTTTGGGCCAAGTTTGGAGCCCAACTAGTGATCTGAAATAGTGTAGGCGATGGCACCGCCTAGAGCCCGAGGATAAGGCGGTGGTACCGTCGGACTGGGCGGTGGCACCGCCCAACACCCGAGAGTTCGGGCGGTGGCACCACCCAGAACCCGAGAGTTCCGGTGGTGGCACCGCCAGAACACTGTCAATGTGGAAATTGACAGGCGGTAGCACCGCCATCGACAGGCGATGACACTGCCAATCACTGGTCAGTATGACATTGACAGGCGGTGGCACCGCCAGCCTCGGAAACCCAAGAGAATTCAAAATTTAGAGCTCAAATTTGAATCCTCTTGGGGCTTATAAATACCCCTCAATTCTCAGTAGAGAATACAACTTTTGAGAAACAATAGATTGAAATAAAAGCCTTAGCAAAGTCTTTAGCAAGTCTTGTTTTCAATTGCTTGAGTGTTCACCTCCTTCTTTCTCGTTGAGAATTTGTAAGAGTATGAACCACTTGTAAAAGGTTGTAAGAGGGGTATTTGTCCTTCCCCTTCAAAGTGATTTGCTAGTGGAAGTTGGGAGCCTCATCGAAGAAGGGTTCGCAAGTGGATGTAGGTCATTTGACCGAACCACTATAAAATTGGCGTGTTCTCTGGTTTGCATTTACTTATTACTATTTATCTTACTTCAAACCTTCATACGTGCTTTACTTCCTTATTACTTTTGCTGCACACCTTTACGAACACGCTTTCAAGTTAAGCACTTCCGAGTTCGGTTTTTATTGTACGAAAGATTTTCCGAAACCGATGTTTTAATCCGCTGCACTAATTCACACTCCCCCCCTCTTAGTGCCGCTCCGATCCTAACAATAAATTATGACGAGTCTTCAATATTTAAGTTTATCTTATATAAACCAAATCATGCAATCATTAATGCTCTAATTGATTTCTCTCTTATGCGAATCTATCATGTCATATAATTTAAAAATATATAAATATATTTATTTAAAAAAATATATATTAATTAAAATAAAAATATTCTGTGATCCTTACATTTTCAAAGACACTCTAGTTTCGCTCACAACTCGTAATACTACAAGTCAAACTAAAAATTTTGATAATCAATTATTATAATTTCGAGGTGGACTTTCCAAATAGACTCTATCATTCAGTTGCAAAATTTACTTTATTAATAATAATAATATAATATATATATAATTAATTATATAAATTTATAAATACTTAGGGATGTTATTGTCTTAAATCGAACTATCATTGGAATTCCAAAAAAACTATTGATATTCTTATTAAAAGATAATTCTCGTATAACGCACCTCAAGACTTGAAATCAATCTTATAATGTACTTATATAATATATATGAAATTAATTATATAAATTTATAAATACTTAGGATGTTGTTGTCTTATATTGAACTATCATTAGAATTTCAAAAAAACTATTGATATTCTTATTAAAAGATAATTCTCATATAACCTTATCTTGCACCTCAAGACTTGGAATCAATCTTGTAATGCACTTATATAACTCAGATATAATTTCTACATCAAACTCAATAGAGGTGTTCTTATAAAAAAATCCTGGGTTCTAATGATTGTAAATATTTTCTTATATTTTTTTTTATTTCCATCAAAAAATTTTTAAATCGTCTCCATTAATTTATCCATAGCCTCATAAATATATCTTATTGTAGGCTTCTTTTCATTATCTATCAATCGAAGGACCCAAACAAGAGGACCCATTATCTTTAAGATAATATAACATTATAAAAGGATGATATTAAGATGACATCATTAACCCTCTTACCTTTTACTTCTTTTGATCATTTGTTTATCATCCATTTCTTCGACATAAATATATTTTTTAGGTTATGTTTTTGACAATACATGTTTTATAATATTAAGAAAAAAGTAACAAATCGAGGGACACTATATCCTTATTACTTGTAAATTTTCTCCAATATGATTATAGAGAAATCCAATAACAAAATTTATTATTTCTAAAGTCTTTTTTATGTTAGGATTTTTTTCAATATCATTCAACATTAAATCAATATAATATATCACACATAGTCCAATATAAGTATTATCTTTTTACTTTAAATAATTTACTTAAGTCAAAGAATAACAAAATTGATAAGACTTAAGAGTCACATAATTCTTCTAAAGACATAAAGTAATTAAAAGATTAAAAAATTTAAAAGATAAATCTTATCAACTAATATATAGTTGCTTCTATTGTCGGTTATAACTTAGACAATATTTTGTCCACTAATTTCTTACACAAACTTATCAAGTAACAAATATATATTTTCTCCATAATTCATAAAATATGATGTATTTATTGATATCACAAACATGATTCCTAAAGAACAATTGATTAGAAAATTAATTATACTCCTATGTCTTCTATTAATTTAAGCATTTGATATAATATAACAATCACGCTTTCCCATGATTCTCTATGACCATTTAATGTTATTTTTATAATCCAACTCTTTTTTCAATAATGGAACTCGAGAGGTTCTAATCCCCCACCATATCTTTAAATAGCTTCAATTATTTTTTAAAATTATTTAAAGCAATATGCTTAATTATTATTATTTTCTTATTTTCTTATCATAAGCATCACTTATATTTGTTTATCTTAATTTTGCTTCTACTAACCTTTATTTCTTTTGTGATCCTTGATACATATATAAGTCCATTGATCTATTTTTACCCTTTTTAATAGACATTGCTTCTTTTTCTTTTCTATCATATAATCTTTTCCCACTTAGATTGATACTTTTTGAATAATTTTCTTCATTTTTAATATATTTAATACTTTTTTCAGGTAAAATCTCATAAGATTCATTCATTTGCATCTTCCTTTTTAGTCATATAAGCTAACAACTCTTCTTTTACATCAGGTGGATACTTCTTATGTACTGATACATTCTTGAAGTTTCTTACTTGATGTTATTTTGCACAAAAAATATCACCTCTAGTAGTCTTATCACAAAAAATGTAAGTAACCATATTAGGATCCTTAGGTTCCGTTAAATAATTATATTTTCAAGTAGGATCCTTTTTTTAATTTTTTTAATGAATATTTTGAATTGCTTTGTATATTTGTCATTAATCCTAAAACTCTAATAACAACTCTAATTAAATAGATATTAACTGTGTTAAAATCTAAATAGGATCTATTATATGATAATAGTAGTTAATAATCTATTATTAATAGTAGATTATCTACTATTAACAATAGTTAGAGAGAGAGAGAGAGAGAGAGAAAAGAATCACCATCAGTGAAAAGTGGGGAAGAAGAGGGTAGCAGTGAAAGAGAAACTTTCAGACGATGATGATGATAGTGGAGGAAGCTGCAGACAGTAGCAGTAGCGAAGGAGGAAGCTTCGAATGATAATAGTGGAGGAGGAAACTATAGACAACAATAGCAACAGCGACGAAAGCTGCGAACAATGACGTTTTGGGTGGAGAAAGCTTCAAAAGTGTTTGTCGATAGCGGAGGAAGCTGCGATCCTCTTCCTCGACGATGGAAGGAGCTACACATAGAAGCACTAGGAGTATAGGAAACTATGTATGATAGCTAGGCCATCAAACCAGTCTATTGATGACAGAGGAAGTGTCAGTCTTATGTGTTGGCGGTGGAAGAGTGACTATTGGACTATACGTCACATAAACCATGCTAAGGTTTGATCTAGGTTATGTTAGGCCTTGACGTTTTTGTCAAGCCCTTTAAGTATTTTGACAAGTGATTTTGATTCAACGAAGTTGATAAGCTCGGGTCACGACAATATAAGTACTAACATGCTTTTGAAGCTTCTTTTTTTCTTGCCATCCAAAGAGAACTTGAATAGAAAAATTAACCAAGGTGCTAATGCTAGCACAAAATAGAAGAGATTGCAGCCTAATAAGAGGAGGAAACATATCTTTTTTGACAAATAAAGAAATGAAAAACTTGAAGCCGAGAAAGATAAATTTTCTCCAAGTTACATCTAACGAGTGATTCGCATCCATAAATGTCCTCATATGCCAACCCTATATGAAAAATGGATGCAGCACGCATAAGCTACAGCAGCATTATCACAGATGGTTGCTCCTAGCCACTCCAAGTATCCATAATGATCCAGTCATGTGCAAATTTATGATGACCCTACAACTTTCAGTTTCCTCTTCATTTCTTTCTACGCATGGATTTCTTTTCAATACAAAGGTGATATGAAAATTTTTTTTCCTATGAACGTTCAGGGAATCCTCCTCCACAACTCTATTCCAATACTACCACTAACCCTTGGCAACTGTCACTATCTCAAAGAGGTATGTCTCTTCTTTTCTTTTCCACATTCTCCTCTACTTGTCCTAAAACAGTCCTCTCTCTTCTTCCCTTTTGCTTTCTTATTTTCTGCCTTTTATCAATTCTTTCAGTTACACATTATACTTATCTATGTTTTTTACCCCTACTTTTTGTTTGTCAGTGATCATATGATAATCTTTGCTGGTTGTGTGAAATGTTTGATGACTTTCGCTTAACATGTTGCCAATGTCAAGTTACTACTTCCAATTTAGGGGTTTTTCCATAACCTATTGGTGACTCGTGTGTAGCTAAGAAAATAATCACAAGTTGTCGATGATCGATCATCGATTAGACAATTGCAAAACTAAGTAGAAGTCAAGACAAGCAGTTCTAAAAGAATGCATTTTGAAAGTACAGAAGGTTGGCTAAAAGGAGATCCAAGAAAGATTACATGTTTTTGTCAAATTTGGGTCAAGTGGAAAGCGTATTTGACTGACTTAGACAAAGCAAATGAAGCTAGAAACTTAGAAAGCATGTAGCTACTGCTATTAATGACTCGCATTCAAGTATCTAAATTAGGATGCTCACATTGTTTTTGGTGGATTAATGATCACTCTAGTTCCTCTTTCGTTATGTTTCCCACTGTTTTATCGTACGACTAGAAAGAAAATAGTAACTTATTTTATCACAATTCAAGGATTTATTTCTAGATGGGACAGACGAAGATCACAAATTAACCAGCCCTTGTGTTCATGTGCAATATAGAGCTTGATAACCTTGACAACAATGATAATGTTGAGCATAATAACATTCTTTCTTTTAAATAAATCAGTGAGACATGGTATCCTACATTTTAAGAGATCAGATCAGAGTGATATATCTCCCACAATTTCTACTGACTCGTTTACTCCAAACCAGGATCGACCCAGTCAAAAAGGCCACACGATCCATTACATCCTATTTCAGTTAATGCATTATAAAGAATCATACTACAGATCCCCAAAAGTTAAAAGTCTCATTCTGTAATAGATGCTGATATGCTGATGAATTTAGAAGACAAGTGATCTGATTCATTTTCAACTAACAATCTTCTTTTGACGAAAATAGTATTTTCAGTTCTGTTTCTGACTATATCTTTTGCAAAATGCAGTCATACAAATTCTTTAGGGGAATCAAAACAAACTAAATAATAATCTGAACCCTAAACATCAAATTGACAGAGAACGAATAGCTACGATTAATCATGACATAGTTATTGAAAAAGGAGGTGTCAAAATAAGTTACCTCTCGGTCAGATTGAAGTCTTCAAATGGATTCGAATCATTCGAGTAACCAGACACTGCATTTGCTTTGAGCTTCTTTGCGACCTACACAGCCTAAAACAAAGAGTACTTTACAGAATTGAGAAACCTCTGAAACCCTTAACGCGTCCCAGAAAAACAATTAAGATAGGAGAGAGAAAGACGACCTTCTTTTGGGCTTTCTTGGCCATGTACTCGAAGATCTCCTCCTCCGTTCTGTCACCTACGCCGGTTCTCCGATCCAGAATCCGAATAATCACTGCTATCATCGTGGGAGCTCCGGCGGCCACTGCTCCGGCGTCGGCTCAGCCGTCTGGAAGAGCTTCGCCGCCTCCTTCGTTAGGAACCCGATGCCGTTTCCGATCAGTCGTCGACGTCCGATGAGGGCGATCCCCTTCGCCGACTCTCACGCTTCCCCCGCATGTGGAAAATACCGACTTTATATATATATATATATATATATATATATATATATATATATATATATAATACAGGCCGAATCCGGATCCCGCAATGATTTCACTTTGAGATCTGTGTATTCACTTGATTGATGTCTTTGAGATCGCATCAGGACACAAGGACCGTCTGATTTTTTTCCTTTTGTCCTGTAATGGAGCAACGCGACCGAAAGGTTTTGGCGCCATAAATGGGCGGTCAAGATTCGTTAACTTAGATGAATGGACGGTCGATTAATTTGTTGCACATAATTATTATGCGAACAACAAAATAGAAACGCCATCGCCTATAAAAACCCTCGATTTGAAATCCCCCATTAGAGAACAACCTTCCCCCTTCTCTTTCCTCGTCTGTCTCGTACCTTCGTGCTCCCGACGAGCTATCCTTGTCGTCGCTGAAGGAGCGGCTTTCGGAGGGGGCTAGGATTCCGGTCGTCAAGTCTTAGCTCAAGATCTCGCGATCGGAGTTCATTTCCTTCCGCTTAGGCCCCCATCTGCTCTGTCGTACGCATGAGAAGCGAAAGCGTCTGGATTTACTTCTCTTTGGATTGTTCTTGAGAAAGTTTTGCTTCGATTTGATGGGTTTGTGGAATGTTGGCTTCTTGGATGTTAGATTAAGTTTTTTCTTTATAGTCGATTATTCAACCTTTTTGTCTTTCTGTTGTTGCTAAGATTCATCAAGTCTTTTCTTTGTCTTGATAATAACAACAGCTACTGGAGGGGGAATTATTTGATGAGGCGCAGTTTCTTGGTGGGCAATAGGAAATTAATCCAAGAAACAGAATCGGTTTTGCTGATTCGTATTTATGGTTTACCGAGCAGAAGAGCTGCAGAGGGTGTCTGATGGTACCTTAGTCTTTCTATTTGTTTTAGTTGATAGATCGTGGCACTTGATGAACTTTCAAAGAAGAGCTATACCTTTGTATCGGAAAAGGAGTCTTATTTTTGTCTTTTTGCCTTTTTTTTTTTTTACCGAAGTGTTCTTTTTATTTACAAGAGGGAGAGGAAAAGGTTTTTTTATTCGGATTCAGGGCAAATATCAAAGATCACTCAAAAAGGGGCAGTTTTGATAGTTCTTGAAAACTGGGGTTCTTCTTGGTCCTTTCCAAGAACCAGGACTTTTGTTGGAAAATCGTGCTCTAGAAATGGTCACATATGCGCAAGTTATTGAGATAGTATTTAGAAATGAAATTATTTAGAAATAGTATTTAGAAATGAAATTATTTAATTGCAATCAATGTATTTATTATAACGCCACAATCTTTTCTATGATGAACTTGGAGTTTTGCTATCAGAATATGCCATAGCTGGATTAAGGATCTACATAAGAATATTGTTTGGTTATTGGGATGCTTGTGTTTCATGTTTCTTTGGTAATGTTTATGCTTTTGTCTTACGCATGGGAAAGTGGAACATACACAGTTCCCTTTCTTACTACACATTGATTACTTTTCCTTTTTTGCTCTGGTAGTAAACCACCCACTTATGTTAAAAACATTCCTTTTGACATGGAGGTTCTATGGTTCTTAGTATAATAAGTTAACTTGATAATATGCTGGTAGAAGCTGATTTCCTAATGGGCGATGCACCTCGTTCGGATGTAGAACGATGGTTAGCTGGTCCGTCACTCGGTTCAGGGTGCGGATCGATACGGGCTGCATCGACAACCGAAGCCCGAACAGATTGTTCGTTCGAGGGGATACTGTCAATGTAGTCGAGGACATGACGCGCCATCGACGTGCCCTGTGGGGTACACATGCGACCTAGGCATTGGCCAATGGGCTCCTCATCCAACCTGTCTTGAAACACTGACCAAGGAGTCTGATATACGTGCGAGTCGATGGGTGCAGAAACCCGAAAGGCACAAGGAAGCTGACGGGCGGAAACCCTCTCGAGGGGTTACATCGTCAGCCCACCCCGATCTTCTGTGAAGGGTTCGAGTTGGAGCATGCATGTCAGGACCCGAAAGATAGTGAACTATGCTTGAGCGAGGCAAAGCTAGAGGAAACTCTGGTGGAGGCCCAAAGCGATACTAACATGCAAATCATTCGTCTGACTTGGGTATAGGGGCGAAAGACTAATCGAACCATCTAGTAACTGGTTCCCTCCGAAGTTTCCCTCAGGATAGCTGGAGCCCACGTGCGAGTTCTATCGAGTAAAGCCAATGATTAGAGGCATTGGGGGCGCAACGCTCTCGACCTATTCTCAAACTTTAAATAGGTAGGACGGCACGGTTGCTTGGTTGAGCCGCATCGTGGAATCGAGAGCTCCAAGTGGGCTGCTTCATTGTTTGGTATACAAAACAAGACTTGTTTACTACTTTCACATTTATAAGGTATACAAAACAAAACAACCTTTTCTTCCTTTCTTGTGTCTATTTTTGTTTTTTATTTTCTTTTGCGGCCTGAGCTTTGGTTTGTAGGTAATCTATGATCGTTGGCATGCTATAGTAGGCCATGGCCACATTTGAGATATATCGAAAGTCTTCCATTGGCGCGTGCTTGATAGATGCCTTAGATGAGATGGTTCTTAGTGGAACTTTGAGCCCAGAGGTAGCTTATAAAGTACTAGTGCAATTTGATAAGGTAATTTGATTGTTAATTATGTACAAAGTTCCTTTGGAAAATTCTCCTGTCATATTTATAGGTGCTCTTCTCATTGATGTTATCTCCTTCCAGTCTATGAAAGATGCCTTGGAGACCCAAGTGAAGAGCATGGTTTCTATGAAGGTAAACATTTGCTGTTAGGCTTGCCCTTTATCATGTGTATCCACTTCATAGAGATTCTGTGTCTTATGACACTTGTGAATTTAACCTTTCAATTTAGTAAAAGTAATAATTATGCTTCTTAAGATACTTTGTGTGCTTTTACCTCTTAATATCATCTAATCATTCACCAAGGTTCTTTATAATATTGTATCATTTTTTTAATAACCTTTTTTTCACCCTCATGGGGTGTTTTCTTTCATTTACCCATGGTGTTTACATAAAGTTTTTGCTCAGTAATAGCTTCAATAATCAAATAGGAAATTCCCACCTACTCTTGCTTATTTTTAAGTCTACCAGATGGGAGTCTTTTAACAGTTTATATACCTTCTTGAAGCATGAGTGTCATCTATTTTCATTATGTCCATGTATTATCCAATGGCGCCCTCTGCACCTGCAGTTATGCAACATAAAATACTTCTATGCTCGACTAAATTATGCTGGATGAGTTGGAGAAGGATTATGTGCCTCCTTTCATGTCTTGCCCTCCTTGCCTTACCAGTACTTCTTGATTGCGTGGTATCATTTTAAATATTTTCTTGTAGTAACAAATTTTAGCTTTAGTCATCTCTGTATGGTTAATGATGACTGATTTGGGAAATATCATTTGAATGTAGAACTGCCTACCCCTTAGAATGTAGCTCTGGTACCAGTTTTTGGTTTCTTAGAATGTAGAATTGCTTATCTCTCAAACCTGAACCTTTGCTCTTCTCTCGTCTATCATTTATCTTTTTGGGTCCATTATTTTCCTTTTTACTGTTGGATCTAACCTAAGGGAATTATGCAACCTATTTAAAACCATTATCATGCCTTCATTCCTCGTCTGGTCTTTCAGCTGATTAAAGCTGGTGAAATAAAAAACCTGATTTCTTTTCTTGGATAATTCTCTTGCACAGGGTCATCTGCATACCTACAGGTTTTGTGACCATGTCTGGACGTTCAACTTGCAAGATGCAGTTTTCAAAATTGGCAAAACCGAGGAACAGATCAGAAGGGTGAAGATTGTAGCTTGTGACTCCAAATTGCTACCATAGTGAGAGTTCATCTCCTTCTTTCTCCTGGGCACCATGAATATGGATGTAAAGTTTTCTTGTTTTTGGCCACTCTCCCAAGCTCATTCTCTCTGGGACACAGACCCCTATCAGTTGAATTCGGCTCGAATTATTAGTCACCTTCCGTTTGTAGATGATATTCTTTTAATCTTGAAAAAGCTAAACCCTAGACATGTAAAATTCTTGGTTCATGAATTTTGAAGTTCTTTTATGTCGAGTGATCACAGGCTTGTTTTTTTTTGGAAGCACATACATTCTTCCTCTAAGCAGGATCCTCCTGACTTTACCAAAGCTAAGAGCATGACTGTGCCTGGGACTTGAGCACAATGGCCTGCCCCCGTCGGCCTACCAAGAAACGAATTGGGTCGTTGCTGGTCCAAGCACAACGACGGGCCAATACAGGTTAGTTGATAAGAAATACCTAAGCTCAAGTTAACAGTAGATATAGATATAGACTCATTTGCTTTTAAATGATTCAATTCTTATCCCATGTCCTCTGTTTTTCATTTCTTTTCTTATGCAAAGATAAATAGTGAGAGAAGAATTCTTATTTATTGTTAATAATTAAGATCTTTATCAAACTAAAGCTATTTGATATTTACAAAATTTTGTCCTCCACATAGGCCATCTTCTCTGGTCTGAGAATTAAGTCTGAAGCAGGTAAGCCATCTACTTTAAAAGGACTTGCAGATGGCACATGTCCAGTGTCTGCATACTGCTTGTAGCTGAAAGGCATCCTGAGATCAAAGTGGAACCACAGGTATGCTCTCACGATAAATGACTTTGAATCCATATCCAATATGTCAATTTCATGCAGTCCAATCTCCGCCAACTCACCAAGTATGGTGGTGGATTGACATGAATCTAGCATCAAGTGACTAAATACTATGTGTACTCTCAAGAATAACTAAAGCGACCTATCAATCCTTTAGTTCCTTGCACTGCATATGTAACCTTTTCCTAACCATGAGTTATAAGCATTAGACTCTGACAGCACCTGCTTTGGAGCAATCAATTTGGTTGTTCCTTTTGCCTTGTTTGCCATCTGAACTGAAGCTCTTCAACCAAAGCAACAAATGCTACATGCTTGCAGCTGTCCTTGATGATCACTGTAGTAAATGGAAAGTGCCATTTACCTGCAAGAACTTATTTGGTGCTGCTTCTGACTCAAAGAGATGGAACTCCGCGGTATGAATCATAAAGTTGGCATCCAGCTTTCCTGCTTTCTTCTCCACACAGAAATCATTTGTTCCCGGGAGGTATGTGGAGAATCCATGGATGTCCCTGTCACTACCCCAACTGTGTAGTGTGGTTGGTCTTTCACGACATCCAAGCAGCCAAAGGAGCCTTTCAAGCTTCATCCGGTGAAGTAATGGATTTGGACACTGGTTGATGATGGTGTGCTTGATGGGCTCAGTTAACTCCCGTGATAAAGACGTAAGAAGGTGTGCAAAATGTGCACAAAATCTGAGTGGGGTATTCAGTCTTGTTTCCTGTAAGTGACAGGTTCCATCTTTGCGAGAGAAAGCTTGATGAGGCTGTCCTTAAGATGGATCTACATGCTTTCTGCCGTGAAGTTGATGAGGATGCTTTTCTTATCCGCTGAGAACACTCGACGTCCGATCTTCTTCTGTTCCCCCCACCTTAAGAATCTGAGGAGGTCTTCATTCTTAAATGGCCCTCATGAAGCTTCAATTTTGAGCCATAGCAAGGAAGGGTGGTGTGGTAGGTTTGCAGCTAACCATCCCAATCATTGAGATGTTTGGAAGATGCAACTCTTACTACACTTTAACTATGAAATCAATACCTTTAACTATAATTCATTGGATCAATATTAACAGAAGTGACATATATGAATATATATATATATATATATATATATATATATATATATATATATATATATATATATATATCAAAATTTTAAAAGATAGATATAAAAGGTTCTTGAATTTGTTTAATATGAACTGGGCTTTGATTCTAATAGGCCTGATTTGGACCATAATCTAACTGCATTTACATTGGCCCATTTATGTGGTTTAATCAAACCAGTGGACTTGGAAGCTTAGGGAATCTGCTCCTGTTCTTGTGATGCACAGAGAAGATTGTTTTAATGACTGCATTGGAATTCTATAACATAGTCTACTGAGTTCCTCATGATGGATCTGCAATAATCTTAGTAAAATCTTAAACTAATATAAAGCTAGCCTTATTAATATGATAAGCTTGTGGGTTATTTCATCCCCTTAAATAGTTAGGTTCAAAGAGAAAATTAATACCCTACTCAAGGAAGATTAAACAACAAAACCATGCACATATATATATATATAGATCTATTAGAACTTGTATAATAGATTTATTTGCCTTGTTATTTGTTAACTAATACGTGACAGAAGCTGGTAGCCACTTCACTGCACAAGAGTGAACAATTTATGACCCTTGGCCAACAATTGTCACACTGGCCTTGCCACTTACTTACCTGTGGGGTCCCAAGGATTGCCATGGTTTGGTCATTGCACCAAGGAAGCAGGAGGATAGTCCATTAATTAGGGCCAGGACAAATGGTCCAAATTGCTATCTTTCTCTCTCTCTCTCTCTCACTCTCAGTCGGGTGTGGTTGTGACCTCACCTTTCCTTCCGCTTTGGAGTTTGGGCTGTTGTCCCTCCCATTTTAAGGAAGGCGGCTTTTGAGGGTGTGGGTGGGTAGGGTTATGATAATTGAATGGTGAAAGTAGAAGAAAGTGGAAGGGGGGTGAAGAAAAGGTGCATTGGTGAGGCCGACCTAACCCAATCAACATAAATCATCTGCCTCTATGTTAAAACATTAATTAAAAGCTTCTAAACACACCCTCATGTCATTAATTCTTAAATGAAAAACAGTAAAAATCAATAATTATATATATATATATCAATAATTGATTGGGAACAGATATTAGAAAAAATATATTAAATAATTTAAAACTAAAATTTGTTCACTATTCTCCTATTTAATATAAAACTATTAAAACATCTTATCGTACTATAATAGCATATCAAGGTGTGAGGGTAATTAATCACTCTAGATTAATCTGGATCGTATCCTACTTCCCAACACATGATTGGAGGAACTTGATACACAAACACATCGTCATCATCATCGAATGAGAGCACGCACATTGAAGTCTGCCCCAACGGTGTGGCCGAAGCAGAAGTTGCCATGTCCTCCAATTCACGGATCCGGTGGCCGCCAACTCGGACCGTCCGATCTCCGGCCGAGCCTGTGATGGCAACCATGCACCAACCCTGGAAGGATTATTAACCTTTAATTTTTTTTCTCATTTTTTTAATGTTTTTAGATCCCTATTTCGATCCATCCTCTCTCTAACGTTCGAGCTTATCATCAAATTGACATTAAAAGAATTATAAAGGATTTCACAAAAAATACTATATAAAATGATAAGCATTTTCCCCTCCGTTATTTAATAAGTATTCACGTATTAGAAAAACAAATGTTATTTCGTGATTGCTTTGTGTTCTGCATTGATATTGTGAGACTCAACCTGTGTTTAATTGATGAATAATACTAGTTTTACTCAATACAAATCGCATATTAGGGTTGGCATCGACAGGGTGAGAGCCCAAAGCTGTGATTAAGTATACCACAATGCAACCACAAACCCAAAGTTAAACAGTCCCATAAACAAGTAAAAGAACTGTTAAAAGGGAACCATCTCATGGAATAAAGATATGGTGGATTGGAATGTGGTCTGCTTTCCTTTTGCTTCCTTCTTAGCTCTATATAGCTCTGGGCGGTGGTTAATGACTCGACACGCTTCACTCTCTCTCTCTCTCTCTCTCTCTCATATAGCTCTCTTTTCCATCATCTTTGTGCCTTCATGTCTTCTCTCTCTATCCTCCTCTGCCGGCAGGATATAAGCCTGCGAGAGTAACAAGGAGAGGTCACTGAGCAGAACAAGACAGGGAGAAGCGAAATCCAAATTGGAGAAAGCTCACGTTTGCAGCAAAGCTTCCAATGGCAAAAGGTCTGTCTTCGATGGAGGCAGAGCGATTAAAGGTGTAAGGAGTACCTTTCCATTTCCCACTTCGACACCGTGGGATAGGGTTTGTTGGGTCTTTGTGCTGCGCTCTGGTGCTTTGAGCAAGGGAAAGGTGCGATCTTTGATGGGATGGCTTGATCTCCGCTCTTCTGCCTGCAACTCGTGCTGCTGCTGCTGTCCTCGTTCCTCTCAGAGTTTCTGATAGGTTGGGATTCTCTGCTTGCCTTGTCTTTTCACTCCTTGCGACTGCGTTTCTTGTACTCCGAGCTCTCTGTCCATTTCCTGAGCTTTTCTTCTGCGAGTAGGAGATCCTTGGCAGACGATACATGCACTCCCATTCGCATCTTTGATTTAGCATTGTTGGCAACAGTCCTTAAAGGTTCTTTTTCTGTAAGTTTCTGATATTGCCGACATCTGAATCGATGGCTTCTTAAATGTCATGGGTTTTCGTGCTCTTGAGGGTTTCCTTCTCCCATCTCCTATCTCTGGGTTTGCACATGCTTTCTGGCTTCTGATTGTTCATCATAGCATGCAAGGATCAGCGATTTGGGTGCTCGTTTTGAAGCTGACAGCCTGAAATCCAATCGTGTCAGATCCGAAGACGAAGAAGAAGAAGAAGAAGAAGAAGAAGAAGAAGCGCAAGTTTGAATCTTTTTTGCTTCTATATCAGAGAAAGGCTTAGTCATTCTCCCAGCTGCCTGAAGACTCACCGTCGAGGTTTGAGAGGCGGAGATGGAGGCGAAAGAGAATAACCAGTTCGGGTTGGAGGAGAGCCATGGAGATCACATCAGCAGCCATAGTCCTGGCGCGGCCGGCTTCGTGACTCCATTGACTTCATCCCCAATTCTTTCAGCTTCGATGCTGGAGGCCTTCTTCACTCCCGGTCTCTGGAACCACCGCACAAGTTCATGTACCATGAGCTTTGGAGAAAGCAATATCCAGACCTCTACGAGTGGCATCAACTGTGTACCGATTGGAAAACCAGTAGCCATGTCCAACAGAGGCATGCTTCCATCGCCTCCTCCCGGAGAATTCCCCCACAGCCTACCTCATTTTCCCGTCGATTCGGGTTTCATCGAGCGGGCGGCAAAGCTTTCATGTTTCGGCGGCGGTAGTTTCCGTGGCATCAGCCACCTCGGCCCATCTCAGTCGATGACTCCGCCCTCTGATGCTTCAAAGGATGCCATCGGGGCTCGGGTTCAGAAGGCCGAGCTAAATGTAGTCTCACTGCCTGTCGAACATGGAACCATCAAAGGCATTACGATGAATAACAAAAGAGATCGAAGTATATCTCACGTTGGCACCTCAAACAATAAATCCCGCGAAGGCAATTTCTGTGAAGATGGACAAGAAAGGCATACCGGTTCAGCAGACGCAGCTGGGAATTCATCCTCCAGTGATCTTGGCGCAAATAAAAGGAGAAAAGCCACTGAGGTACTCGCATTTCTGTGCTGATCCTTTGCTCTGTCCTCTTCTGCAGTAAGTGATAACTCTAAAAGCTTCTGTTTTGCTAGGAGATGGAGAAGGAGAAGGACCAGGTGCTAAGAGGCCTACAATCATCAACAGAAACCACAAAGGATAACACTGAAACCAAATGCAAAAGTTACAAACACAGTGGAAAAAATGCAAAAGATAATTCAGAAGCTGCAAAGGAGGGTTATGTTCATGTCAGAGCACAGCGTGGACAAGCCACCAATAGTCACAGTCTTGCAGAAAGAGTAAGGTTCTAATGATACCAATGATGCAGTGTAGGAAGCTTTTCCATGACGCACCTTTCCTTCACCAGTGAAAAAAACACTTAAATAGTTTAGATGGATGGATGGATGCAGGTAAGAAGGGAGAAAATCAGTGAAAGGATGAAATATCTTCAAGAACTTGTGCCTGGTTGCAGCAAAGTATGCTCTAGTGATACTTGTGTTGTAAATCATGAAGATTTGACTTCTACAGTTTTGAAGTATGACAAAAAAAGCTGTAATCTGCAGGTAACAGGAAAAGCAGTTATGCTGGATGAAATCATAAATTATGTTCAATCACTTCAAAGACAGGTTGAGGTAGGCTTCAATGGGAAATGTAATTGCAAGTTATACTAATCAGAGTGAAAAAGCAGTAGAGTCAGAGTACAGAATGCTCTTCATCCATACTTTCCTATTGTGAGATATACTGAACTATTTATCTGGTTTTTCTTGTTAAGTTTCTCTCCATGAAGCTTGCAGCTGTCAATCCACAACTTGATTTCAGCATAGAAGGGCTTCTGGCTAAAAATGTGTGACACTTCTCTTCTTCATCATTGAATAGCTTGTTGTCATCGGTAGAAGGGATTTTTATGATAGCATACTTGATGCCTAATGGTATTTTGGTTTGCATTTGTTTCTCTCCATCTACAAACAGCTTCTGCATTCCCATGGTGGCTCATCATCTGCAGCTGGATTCTCACAGGAGATGATTTATCCTCAGGTATATTCATCTCAACAGGGCTTGGCGCATGCTGGAATCTCTTCCATGCTTAACCCTTCAGATGCATTTAGAAGAACACTGAATACTGAAATACCGATGACAAGTGGTTATAAAGAGACTTCTCTGCAGGTAAACCTACTAATCATGCCAATACTTCTAACTAATTGGAGATGATAAATAAAATTATATTGATTCTTAGATTAAAAAAAAGAATGAGTAGTTTTCGGATCACAATTTAAAAGAGAGAAAAAGGTTCAGAGATCTTAAAGCGAATAAATAATAAAAATGACTAGTGGGGGAAAATTGTTGTACAACACCATTTATCAAGTTCTACAATGAAAAAAATTTAGAACGTATGTTGTTTTTCTTGTTTTCTTAGTATACTATACTAACATGTCAGTTGCCTTCTTCCCTTAACGGAAGATTGTAGATCTCCCCTGAACTAGATCTTCTATTTGGTTGATTCTCTTCACCCAATCTTCCATGCTTAATTAAATTTTCTTGTCAGCCCTCTTCAAGTTCTCAAGCCTAAGTCATTGCAACATAACGTTTGGTAATTGTACTTGTTCTAACACCAAATTTTCAGGATCCTTATGCACTAGATCACCCTTTTCATTTGTTCTACATTTTTCTGTAATCTTTCTGTAATCTATAATGTATTCTTGCTAAAGAATTCAAAGATAGTTTCCCCCTTCTCTCAAAGATCTGCTTTCTTGATATAATTCTATTATATAGTTCAAGTTTGATCATGTTCCAGGCTGCATATTCTCCCAACTTAAAGGTTCAGTGGCCTACACATTTTCCTTTCATTTGATTCCATGTATAAATCATGCTTCAAAGTTTATCCAATCCCTTGTCTTTTGAAATTTTCTTTTCTAAGACCATTTTGCTGGTTCCAAATTATTCTTCCGTAAACCCTTTCGTTTTCAATTCAAGGATTGAGAATTCAGTTCTTAAGCTCAAATGTGGGAGCTTATTTTTCATAACAATAAGTAGCTAACAGGTAGTAAGCATTCTCATCATCCTGGAAGAGCACTTGAATATACTAAGTTCCGATAAAATGATGCTTAGCAGTGAGATCAGATCAGTATAATGTAGGAGCCAAGACATAGTGGCACCCGGATACTGCTCTGTCAGCTTAAATTACATGTTTTTAATGGGGAATAACTACATCCACATCTATGAGACCTAACTCTGTCTTCTATTTTCCCTTCTAACAGATGCACAATTCTTGGAACGAGCAGCTTGTCATGCAAATGGCATATGGTGCTAATCCTCCTCTGAATTCACAAGTGATAAATAGAAAACCTGATGGCTTCACCATATAAAAAGACCGGTCCAACTGAATTCGGAAGCTAATAATGTCCAAAGATCTCAATGGCCCTCCTAGTAATGTCCAAAGATCTCAATGGCCCTCCTAGGTTCACTGCCATGAGGTTACGCAGAAGTCAAGTTCAAATAATTTCCTTGCATACATTTTGAGGCACAGCTGTGGAGGCTCATTGATTCAGAGATCTGGTGAAGAGGTACAGGAGGTATACAAGCTCATCTCTCAGATGGTTGTCACAAAAGATTCAGTGTTCCTCTCTATACATCCAAAGACAATTCTTAGAGGTTTTCTCCCTCTACAGCAAATGGAGGGCAGCTTGCCTCCTGCTTGGTGTATGCTTTTGAAAGTAAATTTAGTAGGGAAAAATCCATGCCCAACATAAAGTTTGGCTACTCTATGTATCCCTTAGCACTAGGAGTAGAAGTTTTGCATAGAACAAGAAAAATCTCAGATGTAACCCTTAGCTCTCCTGTAAACTGGGTTAATTTTCTGGTCCAATCAGATCAAGAAGGGAATCATGTGGCACTCTTTGTTCAAGTGGAACCCATGGTTTTATAACAATTCATCAGGTTAGAAAGTTCCTTTTACACTACCCTTTGCAATAGAACAGTGCAACTTTCTGCATGTTTAGATCTGATAACCCAGGCCTTATCATCAATGCTATATGTAAAAGGTGTTTATGTAATATCCATAATGCTCAAGAATTATAATTGGTGTGATATAATAGTGTGCAGATTTTCTTAATCAAATATTCCACACCAATTAGTTGACTCCACTGCTTGTGCAGAGAAGCAATCTATAGCAACTTAAGCAGCAAAGAAGAAAACTTACCAATGTTCTGCACAGATTCTTGACCTTCTGCATCATTTGTCCCAAGGCTTTAGAAGCTCTTATCCCATTGTTTAGTATAAACATAAATGACTCTGTCCTCCTGAGATTATTAATAACTTTGTCAGATGGAATGAAGCATGCATAAGACTGCTTTCTTGACTTGAAATCATGGCAGACGACTCTGGTGGACAAGTGTGATCCGACAAAGATCTGCTGGTAGTTGGCTCAGGTTCAAAAGACTCTTTAAGCTCTGCAAAAAAAAAAAAATTTACTTTGTCCACCAATTGTAGCTAAGCTTACAGCATGCAATTATTTCTGTTCTTACAACTGGTGTTGCCCGACAGTTCGAAACTAATCTAATCGAGGCTGGAATCTTATCTGTCAGCTACATGGAGACTGATTTCCTACACTTGTAAGTTGATAATATTATGCAGTATTCCTTTGTTATAAAGAATAAAATTTTGAATTTCATAAGTAGGATACTTTATGAACTCTGGGTGATCAGAATTCAAGTCCTTTTCTGCTTGTGTCCAACTTAGATCTTTGTTTCTGCTAATGGTTCCCAGCAAATACCAGACTGGTTTCACTTCTGAAACCACTACCATGGTGGTTGGACTGAACATAATATGAGGTATTGGAAGAGCACCTCAAATAATTATAGGGTGATGGTTGGACCATCCAACCACTCTGTTTGGTGACATAGGTTTTCTGACAGCTGAGCATAAACTGGAATTTCTAGGAATTGCTCCATGGGTTCCACAAAAAGGACATGTAATGATCATTTTGTCCAATGCCAAGTATATATCCTTCCCACACTAATAATTGCCTCTTGCATGGTTATAGCTACAAATAACTGATATTACTGGTGCAGTGATGCACTCTAAACAAGAAAAGCCAGTCATCCTAAACTCGTAGAATTAATCTTTTCTAATGAATTCTCAGAGAAACTTACACTATGAGGCTTCTGTTGCAAAGAAACAAGCTGGAGTTATAAAGATGGAAACTTATTCACCACCAGCAGTCAAAAGTGACTCCCATCAGATCAACATACTGTCTACAAGCCATTATAGATCCCTCTATGTCCAAACCCTTCGTTTTCACCCAAATAGTCTCTTCCACCCATCCCTCGGTTCCTGCCATGCCCGAATCTCTTCTAAACCACTACACCCAAAGCCAACATCTTCTAAGTTCATTCAAGACTTGCATAGACTGGTTAAAGAGATGCAGATGGTTTGGAAAAACAAAAGAAACAATCGACTCATTTGAGAACATGTGGAATGGCAATGTGAAGCCTGATCAGTTGACATTTATTAGTTATCCAATGTAAAGAGTGAAGTCCATCAATTCAGACCCTACCATGCTCCTAAAAGCCCAGTGATTGCATAAAAGGAACTGTGTCCCAAGGGATCCAGAGACGTACCAAGAACATGCAGCCCGGAGACCTCTTAGCTTCATCATCAAATTCCATCTTCCCTGTTCAAGTTACAGTTGAAAAGTTCTTCCTGTAGTCAAAACTGATACCAAGGATGTCAGTTCAAACAACCTAGCAGAAGATACAAATTAATCACAAAATCCCAGCTAGGAATGCCCTGTTTAATATGTCCACTAAGCTACTGCAAAAATAAAACGAAAGTATGTTTTGAAGATTGTCCGACATACTACACATCCAAAATGGCAATTGCCTAAGGCCTTTAAAAGCTGTCATTCCGGAATGCATCAAGAACAGCTATCACTGAGTATACAATCAGTACTAGAAGACATAGACGTGTTTTGAAAAAGAATTCAGCATTCCACTGGAATGGCATGCCGAAAAACAACAACCATATCTACGCAATGACCTGAGGATAACATGATCGATTGACCAGTTACATTAAACAAAGAAAAATAAATTATTATCTAAGCTATGACTTGAGAATCACCTTATCTACCAACCAATTACAACAAGGAAAAATTAAATAAACAGTATTTCAGAACATTAAAACTCGACATTACATTTCCATGGTGTCACGACGAGCTTCAAACCAACAAGCTTTGGAAGGACCACTGCCATTGATGTGTGGCCCATGTATCAGTTTCAGGAACACTGCATTATCGCATGCAGCTTTGACATCGTGTTAAATCTTACAAAGAACCATGTAAAAACATGAGAACGTTCCATGTCTGATTGCATAGGATAATTGATGGAATGTCTTAGCTAAAACTTCTCAGCAGAATAATCACACTATTGAAGTGTCAGGTATCATTTCAAAGCTTACCACCAAGAAGTTATTCTTAATTGAGACATCAACCACCAAGGATGCAAGTCACTAGCTCGATGCTCGGCAGATCGGTAACATCTTAAGAAAGAGTCACCCGAAACTGTAGCTCAAACAATAAAAGAGTGCCTTCTGACTGCAGATATTAACAACAACATTAAGTCAATTACAAATTTGAACATAAGAGAGATATCAATAAAGAAACAAAAAACAAATATTTTGAATGAAATTCTTGCCTAGGATGCACTACAGATTTGAAAAATCCAAATTGATGGTTTAGGTTTAAATGCTCTTAACAGTGATGATTAGGTGTTGCAACCAAATTAGGCTATTGAGAATGAGATTAAATTATAGATTCAGAAACAAGAGATGACTGATGGTTCAGGAGATTAAACCAACATATTACATAACTAAGTAATTTGCAATTTCATACACCCATTTTACTATTAACATTTCCTTTAACTGATTATCTTCCATTTCAGCAACCTTTCTCATGGAACTCTTTAGAACTGACTTGTTGCAACCATGCTTAGCAATTAAATAAAATTGATTCATAAAACAGGAATCAGGCATAGCTTATTCAATTACTATTGGGTTGGCTCAAGTAGGCAAGTGCTGCCATGGATAGTGCATGAGGCAAGTCACAATATAGAACAACAGCTAGACCATGTAACTCACATGTCAGAAACTAGGAGACAATTTTGTGCTATGTGTTAGGTCTTGGTGAGGATGACAAGCTTTTGTGCGGAAGAGATTGTAATCCCCCAATTCGTCCCACATTAGAACTAAAAGATGGGCTACGCTGGTATTCAATGATTGATGGGTTTCCAACTTGTAATGTGGGCTTAAGCATTTGAGGCGGCCATGTTGCTAAGGCTTGTTCATATAGTGATAGCATTAATAACAAAAATATGGATCACCCTAGTCATCCACAAATCCTAGTCAATCGTAAAGCTGTAAAGAGAAAATCCAAAGTGAAGTTTCCTTGATAAGTTTCTTGAGTTAATCTAGTTAGAGTGGTCTAAACTATTCTCGAGAAGTCCGACCTTCTCCACAATCGTAAGTATTTGCATACAAAGAGAAGCATAGATTCTTGTAGAAACAAAATAAATATGCATTTCCATGCCCTAGACACAACTAATATGTTGCTAGCTAAATTACAATTACCTGTAGATGAGTTAAACTAAAACTAGAAACTAATAATGATTTGCTAGCTAAATTACAATTACCTGTAGATGAGTTAAACTAAAACTAGAATAACTTTCCAGAGTTTCTGAATCTTCATTGTTCCTCTTATGAGACCAAGTAGTTGAAAAGAATACTCTCCCTAAAAAAAGTACAAAATCATGATGACACATATATTGACTAATCTTGGAAGAGAATTAATGACGTTGCTTGAAGTTTGTGGCATGGACTATTGCTTAAAAATCCAGGACATATGAATTAACAAACTTGATAATTTATGACTTTGAATGAAGCTTGTGGCTCAGAGAATCGCTTAGAGGTATAGGCTACTATCTAATGATAGGTCAAATCAACTGCCTGGAATCACAGGCTATTTGACAAGTATGTTTCAGATGCTGCGAGACAAAGGTTCTATGTAATGGAGAAACAAACTAAGTAACATTTCTAAAGAAATATGAATATAATCTATAATCCTTTATTGAGCAGGGTGATGAGATTATGGAATAGATGTGCCTTGATTGTTAAAATCACAAAAAAACACTGCAGAACGAGAAACTCAAACTACTTGTAATTTCTTCGTGTGATCAGGAATTAGTATAAAATTATGCCCAAATGGAAGTCTTGATCGGTAAGTGTGTTGGCTACCAAAGGATCACATGAGTAACATAGACAATTATCTATAGATAGAGGGGGCAAAAATGCTTACTTCAGTCCCATGACTGAGCAGGGACCTTTCAAGAACCCTCAGCAAGAAGTATCTTGGACTTGGAGTAGCAGCAGCAACTAAAACACATGCTTGACAGCCCGATAGAGATGGTGCTCAAAAAGTTGCACAAGACACCTAAATCATTCGTGAGATCGCCGGTGCCTCTTTGAATGTTCGACCTCCCGCAGCTTGCTGTGAGCCATAGATGATCTTCCTCTGTCCCGGTCATCATCGCGCTCTGGCTTGCGATCTCTACGCCTATAGTGATCACCATGTCTGTCTCTGTCATCTCGATGCCTATCACCTTCCCAATTAAGTTCCCGCACTCTTTCCCTATCTCTCTCCCTCCCCCTTTCCCTTTTCCGCTCTCGGTCCCTCCTTATCTCTCGTGGTATCTCTCCCTCTCATCACGATGTCTTCTCTCTGACCAGTCCTGTCCAGGACCCGCATCTTTCTCCTTTTCACGCCTTCTCTTTGGAGAACCATGATGATCCCTTTCAGCCATCCTCTTATTCCCATGGCGCCCTTCTCATGCTGCCGATCGGAGGTCGCATCCTCCCCATTGCTCGACTGCTCTTCACCTCCCCATCGAGCCATGTTGGGATCAGACCATATCCCATTGCCACCAGGTGCCAATCCCCACCCAAAGAAATTTGGGTTGATACAAGGAGCCACAACAGGAGGGAACGAAGGCACCTGCAGGGAAACCTTCAAAACCAGGACCCATCCTCCCCATTGCTGCCCATCGAGTCGCAAACCCTTGACCAAACATAACTCCAGGATGCAACACAGGGGGTGGTGGGGCAACAATCCCACCATTGCCCATGATACCCCTTCCATTGACAGTACCCATCCTGTTTCTCGTATTACCCATCGACCCTCGGTTCCCTGTCCCGTCGCCTCTTTCCCAATTTCCACCACCACCACCTCCACCGCCTCCACGTCCGAAATTGCTGCTTCCTCTATTCTTCTGGGTAAGTGCCGGCAGCTGGGACTGAGCCATCATCTGCTGGTTCTTGTTCATTTGGTTCTCACCCATTCGCTGAATCGTGTATGGTGAAGCTAAAGCCACCAAGCAACGCCTTCCATCAAACAGGTGCCCATTCATACCCTCCTTGCAGGCTGCTGCAGCGATTGGATCGTAGAAGTCAACATGACAGTGTCCCTTTTCATTGGGCATATTATGGATTCAGTCATAAGTACATGATCCCGTCACGTCAACGCAAGTGTGGAGTCTTGGGAGACAGATGTAGCGTTGGATGTGCCATCAGAAATCCGAGATGACGGTTGTTCTCCTCTCGCGCCGTCTAGGGCCGCATCAACCAGCGTCGCCCCAACAAGGACTGCACCGGAAAGCTCAGAACGACGCCGCGTGACATCGTTCCACATATCCCGGCCGAAGAACGTCCAAAGGTGCTGCGCAAAGGTCGTGTACGACCGACCCTCTGGCACTATGATAAAAATCCCTTGTCAACATTGTTGAGAGGACCTTGGACAAAAGAAATCCACTAACTTGATTTTTGGAGAGGCCTAAGTCGAAATTTTCCTTCCCATCTCGACCTAGGAATCCGACGACGACGAAGGTGGACGAAGGTAGACGGGCTCGCTGAAGAGGTTCATTCCAACCAAATCCGAGCTCGACCTCGTCGCCAAGATGATCCTGGATATTACCAATCGGACCAAGCCGTACCTATCCCTCGGCAACGGTTCACCAACACCTTTGATTTCCCACTGACCGAAAAACTTCACTTCTTTTAACCTGTCCATTCTTGCATAGCTCCGCCTCAAGCTCTGCATCAGTTGTCCACCATTGATGTTCGCCGACGAATAGAGCAGTCCCACCAGCTACTCATCCGGCTTCACCATTCCAACCTGTGTCCGCTCCGCCATTAGCGTTACCTGCAGCCACAACTTTGCCACCACCACCTCCCTGCTTCTGGAAGCCCTCGTTCCCAATTCCACCTCCTTACCTCTGCAAGCACTCGTTTGAGAAGTCATTGTTCCCATTATGGCTCTGGATCTGACCTATGCTACCGGGAGCCTGACCCAGGCCAGTCCTAGCTGCACCCTCCGCCACCGGAATCGGCAGCCTGTCTCGATCCGAACACAGGCTCGACGCCTTCTCTGAATCGCGGATCCTGGGTGATCCCCGGGATCTGGACCATCTCCGTCTCTGCCACCGCCAGGGCAGGCACCCACTGGCATGGCTGCGGTGGTTGGTTTTCTCCCCTCCGTTCGTCCCCGGCCTGAATACCCCTCGCCTGGTCGCGACCGTGGAAGGCCTGGTGGAACCCGACGCCGATGTTGGCGTCGCTGTGGAAGTCGTCGTCCTCCCCATAGAACTGGCCGAGATCGCTTCGTTCCGGTGGAACCCTCCACGTGCTCGGCCGCCGTCGAGGCCATCGCCACCGTCAATCATTCGGTAGGAGGAGGGACTCGAAAGAACGAACGAAGAAGCAGGTCTGGTTAAATACGATAGGATTGCATTAAGAGTTCGGATTAGTTTAACTAGACTGCTCCGATATTTTCATTGTCTCTTCAAACCGTCCATATTTGGCTGATGTAGTCCAGATTTGGGATTTGCCAATCAGAGTTGGATAGTTAAAAGGCGTCGCGGAGCATTCATGGACGTCGCACTTCCGGGGACCGAATCGCAACTAAAGCGGAGGATTAGCCGTCAGGGTAGCCGTTGATTGATTTGTCGCACGTGCTGAATTTAACAAATATATTTATATCAATAAAAATTACACAGTATATATATATATGTATATGTATATATATGTGTGTGTGTGTGTGTGTATTGTAGAATGGTACTAGCGCTGGGAGAGTTGTGAGCAACGCTATGGCTCTTGCTCTGTCCTTGCCCATCACCACGCGCGACTCCTTTCTGCACCTCCAACCCTCGCGCACTAGTAAACAGTCCAACACCCACCGTCCTTCCCTCGCCACCTCCCCCTGCTCTCCTCTTCTCCTCTCCGCCAACACCCAAGCTTCCGGTCGTAGCAGAAGGAAAGTGACGCGAAGCAAACGCTGCCTTCATCTATCGAGTAAGCAACGACCTATTTTTCTCTTTCTTCCCCTCTCTATATCTGTAGCTTTGGACTACGGGTGATCTGCTGGTTGGTCTCATCTTGCACATCACATGTTTGTCAAAATGCCTAAGCCTTTACAGGTATTACTGAGCGATATCCTCGTTGGGTTATCATTCATCTTTTCTTCTTTGGTCATCGATATCATGTTGTTACGATGAAATTAATGTATGACAATCCTTATGCCAAGCTTACATGGGAGATCTGCTGTATGTTGAGCTCTCTTATCGTGTGTAATTGTTATTTTCCTTTTGGCTCAAGCTTATGGCTTTGGGGACAATGGGGGTTGGGTTTTATCCATTCATTGGCATGTTACCACCTTTCACTATGTTTGTTTTTGCTGTTGGATCGATTATTTCATATGTACATATGACTGAAAGTTCAAAACTTCAGAATGCGTGGCAAGTGATGTTGGTGTTGCTAATCTGGAGGAGCAAGCTGAAGTTGAAGTTGCAGAAGGGTATACGATGACACAGTTCTGTGACAAAATGATCGAGTTCTTCATGCATGAGAAACCACAAACAAAGGATTGGAGGAAGTTCTTGGTGTTCAGAGATGATTGGAAGAAGTATAAGGAGAACTTCTTCGATAGATGTCAGGTGCGTGCGGACACTGAGGATGATCCAGTTATGAAGCAGAAGTTGGTCGGACTTGCAAGGAAAATGAAGAAAGTACACCACTCTTCTCCTCTCTTATGTATGTTTCATATTTGATTACGTTGAAGCTTGAAGCTAACAATTCCATCCCTAATACAATAAGCAAAATCCACCTTAACTGCAAATGTTGGTAACTAAGAGAAATCACCATATGTTTGCTAATATGGAGTGTTCTTCAATTGCAGATAGATGATGAAATAGAGAAGCACATGGAACTTCTGATGGAGATCCAGGAAAATCCCCTGGACATTGATGCAGTTGTTGCAAGAAGGCGGAAGGAATTCACCAGCGACTTTTCCGTCACATCAATATATTACAAGATGCACATGATAGCCTAAATGACCGGGATGGTAGATAATCTGCATCATCAGTTATCTGTTCATGCTTTGAACGTTATTTGCTTGCATTCCATCTTTTATTACAATATGTATATATATGTAATATATATATATATATATATATATGTATATGTATATATATGTATATGTTATATATATATATACATATACATATATATACATATATATATATATATATATATATATATATATATATATATATATATATATATATATATATATATATATATATATATATATATATATATATATATATATATATATATATATATATATATATATATATATATATATATATATATATATATATATATATATATATATATATATATATATATATATATATATATATATATATATATATATATATATATATATATATATATATATATATATATATATATATATATATATATATATATATATATATATATATACATACATACATACATACATACATACATACATACATACATACATACATATATATATATATATATATATATATATATATATATATATATATATATATATATATATATATATATATATATATATATATATATATATATATATATATATATATATATATATATATATATATATATATATATATATATATATATATATATATATATATATATATATATATATATATATAATATGTCTAGATTGTTATTTCTCATGGTCATAGAATCTTTTTTCTTTTTTTTTTGTGACAATTGCATCTGTTTTGTTTCAAATTCTACTGCTTGCCTGAAGGAGAAACATTGTGCATGCTGGTTTCAGGCAAGCTGGTTGCATCTATTTCTTTATAAATAAATGCATGGTTAACATACCATCTGTCTGGTTGATATGCAATTGAGTTTGTTTTGACTGATCTTTCTTTCCATGCACTGTTTTGTTAATAGTTTCTTCTTATGTGATGTGCTCCCTATGAACTTGAACTTCCACATTTAATGTCTCTTAAGATGTACTTCTTGAGCAGGAATAGCAAGGCTTGGAGCTAGATGCTTGTCTGCAGTACGTGCATATGACAATGCAATTGAACAATTGGAGACACTAGATGTGGCTCAGTCAAAGTTTGATGATATTCTAAATTCCCCTTCCTTGGATGAAGCATGTGAAAAGATTAAGAGGCTTGCCAAGTCAAAGGAACTTGACTCATCCTTGATTCTTCTGATATATAGATCTTGGGCAGCAGCAAAAGAATCTACAAGTATGAGGAGTGAGGTGACACTTTGACATTTTAATAGGCTTAGATGTTATTCAGTTTTAACCTTTTGAAATAAAGTGATATTGTGTCTTAGAATATCACTGAAGTTGTATCTTCTGCTCATCAGAACATAACCAAAGAAGGGCAGAAAATATGCATGCCAATCTTTTGTAACTTTCTGTTATTAGCATCATATGTCTTGAGTATGAATATTTGGGTCATAGAAATTGTTGAACCCTGCAGGTTAAAGACATAATGTATCACATATATATGACAACAAAGAGAAGCCTCAAAAGCATTGCACCACCTGAGATAAAGCTACTGAAGTATTTGTTGAACATAACAGATCCTGAAGAACGGTTTTCAGCACTTGCTACTGCTTTCTCTCCAGGGGACAACCATGATAACAATGATTCTAATGCTCTGTACACGTAAGCCATTGTTCTTTTTTTAACGTCCTCATGATTATTTGATCTCCCACATTATTTGCTTTCAAAGTCAAATGGAAAATTGCTTCCCAAATACCATAAGAACTCCGGGTGTAGAACACCATTTGATTGCTCAGATTGGGTGAACCAATTTAATATTTGACTGATTGACAGCCAATTTATGTAAAAGTTAACTAAAAAATTTGCCATGCTCACATATGTTATCCTACCTAAATTTAGTAGATTGTTAATTCTTCAAACGTGTTCCAGATAAATGTTAATGATGCGCCATTATCTTAGTATTTTCTGTGGCACCTGTCATGCTTTTAGTTATTGGTACAATGTTCTGAAAATGCTTATGTCAGTAAACTGAATCATAACTTTAAAATGCTCCCTCCCTCCCTCCCTCCCTCCCTCCTCTTGCTCCTTTGTCCTTGATCTAAGGCATGAAGCCAAGCTTTCCTTATTGCCTGAACTATTTTTCCTGTTTTTCTTCTCAGAACTCCCAAGGAGCTGCACAAGTGGATTAAGACAATGCTTGATGCTTACCATCTGAACAAAGAGGAGACTGACCTGATGGAAGCAAGACGAATGGGTGATCCAGTGGTAATCCAAAGACTTTTCATTTTAAAGGAAACAATTGAGGAAGAATACATGAGACAACTTTCGGAGAAAGAAGACCAAGAAGGAAAAGAGTGAAACTTATGTATCTGTGTCACCATATCATTTCCAAATCAACACAGGATCTCAACCAAGAAATAGCTCAATAGTTAGTTTTGTCTTTGGTTTGTTGCCAAGTTGGATATTCCAAATCCAGAATATGGCTCTAAATGTTGCACATCGCTTTTCTACTGTGAAAGAATGCAAGAGAAGTGATGATGCGGCGATTGGTCAGATGCTGCCACCCCGATGATAACTGTAGAGTTAAATCCGAGATGTTCGAGCAGAGAGCCTTATCAGTTAACCTTCAGTCAGAAATGAAATAATAGATAGCTCACATATTTTGATTTATATAATCAATCTTATGTTTTGTGTGGTACATTCAGTTTGTAGCATTGATGTGTAAGGTGATACTACTTGCGTTTTGATGTTGATATTAACAGTTCAAACAGTTTTTAGAACGAGGATTGCAGGTGATTGATATATGGTGCAAAGTTGATTCCTGCGTCAGATCGATCATTTGGGCTGTGCAAAGCTCAAAATGGACCAAGCCTAAACCAAACCGGCTTGACCCAGATCGGAACTCAATGAACCGCTTCTACCGTGACGCCATCTAGTTAACGACGGGTACTGTTCCGTTCCGTGAGTCGACCTACGTCGTCCCTAACGTCACGGCGCCAACCAAACAATGGTCTTAACGGCGCCCGTAACAGCTCACCAACCGCAATTGGCTTCTAGAATCTAAGCTAATTAAAATAAGCAACTCTTTTTCATATTAGTCCTCGAAATCTCGTTGTTTTATATGGAGGCTGGTCTCTCCTTCCGCTTTTTGTAAGTTTAATTATTTTAACTCGATTTATTTTCTGAGATGAAAATTTGTCCCTTGTGTTAAATTCAACACTTATTAATTAGCCATTAGAGAGTGAATTTTTTATTTTTATTTTTAAATATATCTAAAAGTTCTTGACATCTTTATCAACACGATATGTTTTGGGTGCATCTATATAGAAAAAATGAAGTATCACTAAGGTATCTTTAACGTTTTTTTGAGGTCTAAAATAGAAATTCACATCAAATTTAGATATATATTTTATATTCTTTGAGGAGATAACATATACCTATCTGTCCATATTGATAGTGAGAAGAAACAATCAATCTATAACTATCATCTTGCCTTTCGTCAATCAAGTCACGTCGAATTATCATTATATAAAGATATTTCATCAATCAGATAACTATAAAAATATAATAAAATATATAAATAGATCAAAATAAATTTATGAGATGTGAGGGACTAATAAATTGACCTGCAAAAGCTTAAGAAATTTCAAGTTTAATAATTTAGAAACTTATGTGTAAATTTATGAGATGTGAGGGACTAATATGCAAGAAAACAATATATCATTTCTGCCGGCTCTCATTACTTCCGCCTCCCTTTGCTCCGTAGCGAGGGGAATAATGTCGGTAAGCATCGATTTCCTCTCGTTTCTTTCTCGATTTGAAGTTGTTAATCTGGGTTCTTGGTTGCTACTTTGATCTATTGTGGTTCGGTTTGGCTGATCTTGTGGCGATTGATGTGGTCTGGTAGGGCGTGATATAGATTGTAGTGTGTGATTGTCGCGATTTCTTGGCTTTCTTGATTCTGTTTGGACGCTTTTGTATCTCGTTCTCTCTTTCTCTCTCTTGTGATCGGTTCGATTGAGCGGAATAAATAATCTTTCCCGTTCGTGTCTTCGGGATCAGATTGCTATCCTCTTTACGAAGATTTCCCGATACTTATCATGGATGTTGTTACGAACTCGAATATTATTATTGTTGACCCAAAATAACAGTTAATTTCATGGTCATGCTAATGTGTGTAATCGCTTTTTCTTTCAAATTTATGTATTTTTTTTTAGAAATCTATGGGTTTTTCTCTGGTATTTTTGGGGGATTTTATCTATTTGAGAAACTTCATTTAGACTACTTTTCCTGCTTCGTTCATGGCGAAATTCCACTTCCCATGAGGTGAAAATTGTCGTGCTTTTTTCTTTCTGTACATGTAGTAGGCTTGTGGTAAAGAAACGTCTACTTGTTCAAACACAAAAGCACGACTTGGGTAGTAGTTTTATTCTGTCTGAAGCTAAAGGGGTTTGAAGATGGGTTTAATGACAATCTCAATATTTTCTGTAGATATATCTTGCTATCGAGTTTCTATATATTCTTTCTTGGATATAAGGCCCAGCTACTTCTTTAAACTTAGAGCTTCCACGATAAAGGGAGAGATGACTGAGAGTCTTTTCTTCTTTAACTTAATTTTGAACCTTCAGTTTTGGTTTTGCAAATTTTAACAAAATATTGGTGGTATTTATCGGTGGCAGGCAATGATTGTTATCCACCTTTCAGCATTTTATGCTGTCCATTACTGAGATAAACCATTCTCTAAGTCAAATGTTGATATGTTATGCTAACTTTTATTGTTGAAAAGAAAGATTGTGTGTTCATCTTTGGCTCTGGCTTCTGGTCGTACAGAGTAGCAGGTGCTTGTATCATACATGCATTGCTAACAAAATGAAAGATTTTTAGGTACGAACCACCAAATTCTTATGATCTTAACTCTAAACTAGTTTAGCTTGTTAAGAGTAGCAAAGAAAAGCCAGCTCCATTTGAATTTTGTTACATACCAGTTCAGTTCTAGAAGATGTGACGTGGTAGTTAGAGGCTTTGAGCCTTGATGTTATACTAGAGGAAGCATGGAGATTAACTGAAATAAAAGATATAGTAATTTTTTGGTCTCGTTTGTTTGGAGGAAGAATGGAAGTCGACACAAGATGTAACCATCAAGGATCAGAAAAATTAAATGTATGAGGATTTTTTTCTGAGATCCCAAGGCAAAATCCTGTTTTAAGGTGATCATTTGGGGTCCTCTAGTAATCATGATTGTGATCCTAAACAGATTTGTCCCTCTTTGCGTTTTGTTCTTGAATAATATCTACTGAAATCAAAAAGTGTATTAAGATGGACGAAAGCCAATGAACTGAAGCTACACTACAGATGAAGCAGCAAACTTGCATCGGATGGCACACACAGGGCACCCATAATCATCCGCATGGATTAAGCATTATAGGTATCAAGATGAGATGTTAGATGAGTTAATTCAAGTTTTTATTATCAGGCTAGCGATTTATTATATGTTACTGATGATTGGAGAAAAAGGCCTAATTGTGCATAATGCTGTTTAATGGTCATATCAATTTCTCAATGGGCACCAATCAGGCCTTGTATACTAAGCCTATCGTTTGGTTCGGTGAACACTTGATGCTTGAGTAGATTTAATAACAACACGAGATTGAAGACTTTGCTATATAGTTATCTTTATTAAATATGAAACGAAATCCTCTTTAGTTTTGGCGTAGACAGAATTATGTTTCTAGAGTTGTCGATTCCATTTGCTTTGTGTATTGTTTTATGAAAATCCATGTACCGCAGAACCATGTGAGTCAAGTGGCTACCTGATGTAACATAATCATGGTTCATAATCAGATTCATATGCTGCATGTAATCTTCATTATTACTGATGAATGTGCTTTTGACATCTATACCATGTTAGTTAATCCGTAGTCTGAAGTTCTATGGTTTTTAACTCCCTATGCATTAGGTTTTCTGTCATCATTACTACACATGAATATGTTTTGGATTCCAGCAGGACAAGGGTCGGTCCTGATGTAACATAACTATCCTGCTTCTGCAGAGGGATTCACCGTGATATTCAATAAGGCTAGAGATGAGAAGAAGACAGGTAGCAATGCACGAGAAACAGATTCTCCTGGAAAGGAGGAGACAGCTTTTAGAAACGAACCTCCTTGTGCTACCGAGCCTAGTACGGTAAGCATTTTATGCATATCTATGAAGCATTCTGCAATAAATTTGGTTGGTTATTAGCTCGGCTCCTTTTGCCATAATAGCAGACAATATTAGGGCTGAAATAAACTGACAGTAAGTTTATCAACTCCGTGGCTGCAGAAGAAATGGTTTTGCTGAATGCAAGCATCAGCTGAATCTTGATTTATAAGGTACCACCAGACTTGTCGCGTTTGGAGTTCCATTGGATGTTAGGTATCAGACATTCCACGGGGACTGGGGAAGGAGGAAAACCATGGCTATCGTTTCACCACTATGTATGAAATTGCCACCGGAGGATATATCAATCATAAACTAAGCTTGCATATATATATATATATATATATATATATATATATATATATATATATATATATATATATATATATATATATATATATATATATATATATATATATATATATATATATATATATATATATATATATATATATATATATATTTCTATCTATTTTCCCGTCATTTTATCAGTGATGCTGCTTTAGCCTGTCGTGGACGTTTCTGTGGTCTTCAATTCAAGAGAGTTCCTATATTGCTTGCCTATAGAGTGCTGATGGTGTTGATTCGTAGACGCCTTCTTTTGTCCCCTTATTCTTTAGAACAGTGGCTAACATGTTTAAAATAATATTTAAAAAAACATTTCTTAAAAATAAAAGTTTCAAAAAATAAATGATAATTATATGTTTTAATTAAGAATATCCCAAGGGAAAAGAGAAAAGAGAAAAGAGAATTAATGGGGTGAGAAAGAATATCATCGCTTTAATTCCATGTTAAAAGTGACATAACCAAAATCCAGCAGGTCCATACTCGAAACTTATCCGAATTTTTGGCACATAAAAAAGCTACAACAAGAATACCAGTCACGAATTCTCAATTCCGAAGCCCTCTTTGGAGGCATGAGAAAAGATTATTTCTGGATGATTGGACTTTATTTTGATATATCTTTACCGAACAGCCCTGATATCGCCTTCCCAGGGTCGACCTGCTTGATGAGAGACTCTCCAACCAACACCTACGATGAGAAGTTATGCAACCCGTCATGCAATTGTACCGATGAGCGGAGTAATAAAACATTCAGCAAATAGTTACTTACACTTCCCATTGTTCCGTTAAGAAGTTCAAGACTATTAATGATCAGCAGCACACACTTCCATTGTTCAAGTACAAAGTTCCAAGTCTTAAGTGAAACTGATCGTGCAATTGTACTAATGCAGACTACAGTTCAAACTAGATTATAACATCATTTGACCCAAAACTAGTATAGTTGCTGACTCAGTAAAAAGCGATCGGAACTCAAATGAATTCAACCGACTCCAAACAAATGTCAACGTGTCCCAGCCTTCCCGTCCAACTGGTTCTAGCTAGCTAGGGGTGTCCGTGGTTCGGTTGACAAATCACTTCAGTTATTTACACCTGTTAATAGGCAAGTGGAAGATGGAAGGAGGACATGGCAGTATGTACCAGCTGGGGTATGGCTAGATGGCCAGTGTGTTGCCAACTAACTGTCTGATGTCAGCTCGCTAGAACTTTGATACATTCATGATGGCCTTGCCATCGGGCCCGCTTCACCAGTATATGGGCACAGCTAGTTCGCTAGATGTGTCAACTTACTAATCATCTCAATTGCAGCGGCTGACTGTATCTTGGAGTATGCCAGCTCTATGAAACATTCATGACGATCTCGCCATTGTCCAACTCCTACCTATTATTTGATAGGTAGAAATTAAACCACTTTACTATGTTGACCCACAACATGACACAGGCATCGGTGGCAAACTTGTGAAGACAACAGCACTGTTGGTCATGGACGAGGGAGAGTTGCCAAGGATCATCTGTTGTTGGTCAAGGAACACAAGCTGCTGTGGACAATTCAGGGATGCGCCTCTTTGCTGAGAGAGTGAAGAAGAGAGGTGGGTTGAGGAAGGGGAAGGGGGGAGGGGGGAGAGGGAAGAGAGGAAAGAGGGAAATAAGGGTCCAGCTCTGAGAAGTTAAAGTTCAGGTCTGACAGATTTAGGCATGGGAGTGAGATTTCAGCAGATCCAAGGATCATGATAAAAAGGGTCCAATATATAGAAAACATGAAGCTTACAGACTCGGCTAACAAAACACTATTGATCCCCCAAGCAAAACATAATCGTCAAGCCTAAATTTAAAGCCCAGATAAAAATATATATAGTTTGGTCAGTTTGGTTAGCTGGAAAATTTCAAACTTAAGCCATACGACCAGTGTAGCCATCCAGCTTTCTTTTATTTCATTGGTTTACTTCTTCGGTGAACTGGCTGAATGTTCCAACTGGCAGTGTGGAACACCGCAAAGTTTGGTCAAATTCTGATCAACAATTTTGACCAATTCTGATCTTTTCAGCCAATTCTTTCCGATCCTGATCTTTTCTTTGTTTAACACCTTCAACTATTATGGGATTGATCATAGCAAATCCAAAACCTTTTCCTGTCAAATTTAGAAACCCCAGAATAAGAAAAACATCGAGCCCATCCAGCAGATCAGCCCACCACAGGTACCAAATTGCAGGCTGATTCTGAAATTGAATCTTTTGTATATTGGGTTATAGAGATTTTTCTTTTTTACGACAACTGTTGTTTTAGCTACTGGATCCATGATCAAACAGTTCTATGACTAGCAGAAGATCAAAATCATCCTCAAGTCTAATAGCAAAACACAACACAACAATTACATGATTTATAGAGTATCCATAGAATACCACATATTTCACAGCAATCAAAAGAAAAACAAGCTAACCCAAATTTGGCATATTTAGATGAAATAGTGTTTAGAGAACTTACTGCTCTAACCCCAGCACCTTGTACATATGAAATATCTTGAGGAGTAAACAAGCCCGACTCTCCAACAACCTGCAATTGAAAGTGGCATTATCCGACTGAATGCAGTATAAAGCAAATGAAAAAAATATAATCTTGAAATTCCTACTAAAATACTCAAAAGAATTAACAATACAATCATGAACTTCCTGCTTCTCAAATAAGCTA
This sequence comes from Musa balbisiana, assembly GCA_004837865.1. Classification (NCBI taxonomy): domain Eukaryota; kingdom Viridiplantae; phylum Streptophyta; class Magnoliopsida; order Zingiberales; family Musaceae; genus Musa; species Musa balbisiana. The sequence goes on along the minus strand of CM017190.1, from coordinate 9,339,968 downwards.
AAATATTCAAAATCATCAGCTAATTTACTACCATAGTCATAATATCTTTGGAGACAAGTCTAGCAATAAAAACAAACTACTGACATCTAATCAATAATTTAGAATTTGGGGTCTGAGCAGAACATCAAATTTACCTCTACAATCAAACAATAATAATGACTAGTACAAAAAGCTAACATCATGACTAAATATTTTGATGCTAATGTAAGGAAATGATTCTATTACTGCTACCAATATTACAGAGAGAAGAAAAGGCTAGTGACAAATTTATGAGGCTACATTGATGAAATGTTGGTTGAGATGGATCCTGCAAGTCAACAAATATGATAAGTCAGAAGAACTCGCAGTCTACATAACTTCTTGTTCTTCAGACTGGCATATTATGTCACAACTCAACTTGAATAAATTGTGCTGGAACAGTCCACAGGTTTAAACAAAAACTGACATAGCAGAGTAAATAATCAAGAATTTCTAAAATCAATTTCATTCAACAACATAAGATGCATGTAACTTCTTGTTATTCAGGCTACCATAGAACAAAATATTCAACTTAAACGATTTTTCTTGAAATTATCTCACAGATATAAGCAAAAGATTGACAAGATGTAGTCAATATAGTCAAATATAATAAGTGACACATTCTAGGATTTGAGCTTAATGTTTCATCAGATGCTGATGAAAACGATAGGCTTACTATTATGCCTCTTTGCTGGATAATTTCACCACGCTCTCCCTCCAGAAGTTTTTTTGTGTTTGAAATGTCAACCTCAAATGTCTCTGCAAAAAGGACAAGTTGCAATTACAAGAAATCCCTTACGTCCTAAACGTAACAAATTTTTAAATTGAAGATCAATATCTTCTCTGGAACATTGACAGCAGCCCGATATTTGTGATACAATGCAGAAATGCTCATGCTTATCTATTCATTGTTATAATTTAACCAACCATCAGCAGAAAAAAAAAAGGTTAATTTTTACAAGGCAGGGTTGCAACAATTCCTTAATGAAGCTATGTACTGTCTTGTCAACTTCATTCACCAGGACCAATTGTACCCTCATTTCACTTTCACTAAAATGCTGTTTTCATTCAGAGCAAATCTTTCAGTTTATGTTTCCAGTATGAAGGAAAGGCAACCTAATTTAGTTCTTGTTCATCCTTTGAGATCCCTAAGCCTTGCTGAATGCACCAATGTCAAACCACTCTAGTCAAAATTTTGTATCCCTTGACAACTACCTCACAATGAAGTCACCACACACCTAGGTGAGACGAGGTGAGGCCCGAGCACCCGCCTATTGGGCTGGGCAGGCATCTTCACTCAGGCACTAGGCGAGCCAGATGGACGCCTGATTTAACTCAGGCCAGTTCAAGCCTGAGCTGAACCAAACAATTGTATCTGGTTCAATTGAACCAATTATATGCTAAGTCAACAACCACAGAGTTCGATTGAAACCTGTCCATGCATGAGCACTAATGCAGAAACCCTTTCTCACTTCGTTTCTGCGTGGTGGCAGAGTTCCTCCCATTGGCGAATTACGACAGTAGCGGCAGCAACAGCGTCTTCCTCCAGCAGCAGCAGCAGTGGCAACGGTAGCGGCAACGTCTTCCTCCGGCAGCAGCGGCAGCTTCTTCCCCTCCCTCCCAGTATATTTCTCCTCCTCCCTCCTACCTCTGCCCCGTTCACCGCAGACCTCCCAGGTTCACTGCAGCCTCTTCCCTCTTCGCTCTTCCCCATTCATTGCTGCCTTCTTCCCCTTTCACCACTATCTTCTTCTGCAGTCACCACAGCCCTCCGACAGCCTCTTCCCTCTTCCCCTCTCCCTTCCCTGTTCATCACTGCCTTGTTCCCCTTTCGCCACTGCCTTCGTCCCCATTCACTGCAGCCCTCCTACAGCCTCTTCCCCGTTCACCACTGCCACTTCATTGCTATTTGTCAATTTAAACTTAGAATAGCTGCCTGCTTTGCTGTTAGTCTTTGTTGCTTGTCTATGTTTGTGAGAACAGCAGCTGCTGCATGCTGTAGTGAATCAATAGTAAAATGTCGATTATTATTGCTATTGCTATAGTGATTGGTGCTACTTTTTAGTGTTTTGGATTGTCGTTGCAGCTTAGATGGTGACACGATTGAAGATGATGAACTGGATTTTAATGATATTTGATGTTAATCTTGTTTTATTTTGTCATTTTGTTATTGGATATGGACAAGGTAGTATGGTACTTTAAATGAATGCAAGTTTGATGTGTTATTTTTGTTTTAGTTTATTTTATTAATAATGATATAATTTTTTTAAATTATAATATTTGGGAGCGCATCGGGTATTTTGGGACCTAGTTCCTTTTGGCACCGAGCACTTTTAACGACACTGCTATCTCATATAGGTGAACAATAATTGCTCCTCCTACATGAGTACAAGGATGTCAGATCTATGTCCCAAGACGACCTCCAGAGGAATTTGTGTCTTTGTACAGATGTTCCAAATTAACACAAGATGGTAATCTGAGGGAAAGAAAAAGAAAAAGTTTGCTTGCTACAAGTTCCTCTGGTGTCTTAACATGCTCATGAATAGTCAATAATGAAATATAGTTGTGCTGACATCTTGGTGCTTGGTAGAGATGCACCTTCATGTTAATAAACATGAATATGCAAGAATAATATTTCTGAAATTCAAAGAGTCATACCAAGGTTACGGTTATTAATGCCAATGAGTTGAATTCCATCTATCTTCAGTACACGATCCATTTCTCTTTCATCATGCACCTACAATTTCAAGAAGAGATTATCATATGGTTCTCATTAATTCTAATGTTTAGTCAGTAAGAACAGTTTGTCTAATAGACCCAGACCAGTATACAAAAAGAAAAGCCAATTAAAAGAACTTTTCATAACAATCTAAATGTACTAACCCAAGTGTTATAAGAACTCAACAGCAAGCTGCAACATAATTCAACTTAAGTCATTTTTATTTTTAAAATTTTCTAAAGACGATAATTGGCAACATCTTCCGCAATAGAATTCCAATGGAACTAGCACAAACTCCTAAAGGGAAACAAGATTCTGAACTGAGAAACATAATCTTTTATGAGTGATTGATGTTTAAATCTTTCGCTAACAAAAAGAAGATGAGTCTGATAAAAACGGATTAAGTGCTAAAAGAAGTCTAACATGTTCCAATCTAGCATATCCATTAGCATGCTAATTTGTAACATTAAATTCAACAATAGGATCATATACTTGTTCTTTTATGGAGTATATCAACTTTTTTTGCTTTAGAAGAGATTGAATTTTCATGGACAAGTAAACTAGAAGCATATCCTGAAGAAGCATGTTGCACACCTCAATAAGAGCTGCTAAACCAAGCTCCCTGCAGATCATAGTCATGTACTTGATATCAAGATCAGGTAGCACTCCAGCAATTAGAAGAACTGCATCTGCACCTTTTGAACGAGCATTGTAAATTTGCCAGGAATCAATGATGAATTCTTTGCACAGAAGAGGGCACTGCAATTACTCATTAGATTAAAGGCACACAAATAGGTCAACAAATTATGCATCTAAAGAGCAAGTTAATAATAAATCACAAGAAACATATCTTAAAATTATATGCATTATACAAACCTCAACTCCAGCTTTTCGAACAGCTTCAAGATTTCGAAAGCTCCCCTGAATTTGTAATGAAAAAAGCCAATCAGGTGATCTGCTAAATTCCTGCTTCAGACAAAATATATAAAAGTTTGATGACAATCTCAATTGTTCGAATTAGGAAGTTCACCTGAAAGTACTTTTCATCTGTCAAAATGCTCAGGCATGCTGCTCCATTTTTCTCATAAGTCTTAGCTATTTGAACCTGTCATTAACTTAAACAGCATCAAACATAGATTCACCCCATAGAGGAAAAGATGTAAATACAATTGGCTATTATGTGCTTGAAGTGTCCCATATCATATGCCTAATTTTACTCAAAATATCATATTTTCATTAAACGCTTTTTTACAGTGTAACTTTTTAAGTTGGAAACAAACAAAAAGTAAAACCATACAATCCTGTCGAATATAACAGCTGAAAAAGACAAACCATAGCCAGGGTGGTTGACTTGGAATGCAGCAGATAGAAAAATCTTTATTATTAAGTATCAACCAGATTTTGTTTCTTTTGTGTGTGTGTGCGCGTTGTTATGGCATAGCTATGCTCAAAAAGCAGAGTATCCACTATTACTTAGACCTCCATAATCTAAAATTTCACAAAATCCTATAGAGTAGTGGCAAAACCAATATCCTAGAGATAATCCTTTAAGTCATGATGTGATAGAAAACATGTATTCATATGTTAGGCATATCATTTGATAAGTGCTCTCAGAGAAATGACAAATTATGCATGTTAATGTAGAGATACTAGTAACCACTTCAAATATCTAGATGAAAAACCAGTAAGCATATATTCTTTTCCGGCCAACATCTCATATCAACCATATATTTGTAATCATGGAAGATAAGGCCGATAGAAGAGTAGCAGAACTCACAGGATCAAAATCTTCACGCAGGACACCTTTACTCGGTGAAGCCTTTTTAACCTCCGCGATAAGAGCAGGAACACCAGTTCGTCGATAGGATTCTCTTAGAGCTCCAACAAAATCTCTAACAGGAGGAGCATCTTCAACAGCTTTCTTCAATGTTTCCAAGGGTTTTGTTTGTTTAAACTACAAAAAGAAAAGAGAGACTGAGAATTTTATTATCATTCATATGGCCACTAAACTAGACAAAGCTTGGTAATACCTGTGCAACTTCGACTTCCTTGTCCCATATTATTTGTTCCAAAATATTGCGAGGAGTATCTTTCTCATCTTTCGAACCCTCAGAAGGATGTCCAGTTCGGTGGCTTCTTCTAATCCTAATTCCTTGCTTTGCTGCTATATCATTTAGTGACATTCCACTTTCCCACTCTTGAACTTCAACAGAGTTTACAAAGTCGTCACCCTTATAAGTTAATGTGACACGTCCATCAGTAGACTTCTGCGAAAAGCAATTTAAGATGCATATGTTTTTTATTATACATCTGTACCTCGTTGTATTTTGTCTTATATGACCTATTCAAGAATTCAAATGGGTCATTTTAACAATATACATGTAAAGAGCTTATGTGCGAGAAAAAAGAGATGCAATGAATCAGAAAACATAGGATATCCAAACACGACAAATGTAATAAGATTTCCTACACATATTTATGGATTTGGCTCGTTTAGTAGTTTAGGAACTTTAATAAACAATACTGTTTATTAATCAGAAAACTTCTTCCAAGAAAGTTGAACAAAAAGATAAATGGAAATAACAACAGAGACAATCCAACTGACGTGTCATAATTTTACAATGAAAGCACCAATAGACACTACTATACATGGAAATCAATGACAAAACCACCATAGGATGAGACAGCTACGCGCAGTGCTTGGATAAAGTGGGACACGTTGCAGAAATCATGCTAATATACACATGCATACTTGATAAGCAACATATGCCAATAAAATTTGCAAAAATGTTTACTTTATATATTTCCAGGACTCATTCCTTGTCGAAAGCAGCGATATTCGCAATTAATCCAGAAAGGACCCCGGCAGGGCAACTTGTGAATCGTTTCCATTCGGGCATTCCGACAAACGAAATAAAGCCTCTTTTAACAGCCATAAAGCTTAAAAATCATACTCAGATTCGACCTTCATCCAAACTAAGCAGCCATTCACCACAAGCGACAAACAGGAACAGCTTTTCCGAACAATAATACCAAATAAAATGAGCAGCTTGGAATAAGAACACCTTCCCATCCTCCAGGAACCAACATACCTCTTCCGATCTCGTGCAACGGAGACAAGCCGATCGCCGCGCGCCAGGCAGGAGAACCCCCGGGACCAATTCCTTCGACGAGAGATTTCGCGCAGGATTCACTGAGGATGCGACCGGAAACAAAACCCTAACCCCATGGGAACAGCCGGCAAGGATCCCTTCCATTCCTTCTGCCGAAACGACACCGCGCGAGGCCCACCGCGGCCCGGGGGGTGGGTGGGGGGGGTGTGGTGGCGAGAAAGAGGGCACAGTGGATGAGACCAACGCGAGTGAGGATATCTCGACGGATTTGGCCATTAAATAATGGAACAAACTTGGCGGACGTGGGCCCCGCTCCCCTGTGTCGCGAAAGCCAGGGAACAGGTTTTTCTCCGACGTGGTATGAAGAAAAATCCTGTTTTCTGTTTTAAGCCGAACAGAGAAGCCCAAATGGCACGACCCCCCTCATTCGTAAAAAATAATACGAAGAATACGTAACTGTCTGGTAACAGCACGTAATTGATTGGCTGACCGCTGTAGGCCACATTGAGCATTGACCATCCCAATTATGACGAGGAAATCACATTTCTTTTCACTTATTATGATTAAAAAGGTAATCATATATTTTATTCATTTTTTTTAATAATCATAAATTTTCTTCTCTTTTTTATAATAAAAAAATAATCATAAATTTTATTTTTTTATAAAAAATATATTCTAAATAAAAAAATAAAATGACTTAATTTTTTCTTGAATTACTTTACCCATAATAAGATATCCCAGATTACTAATTTAAGCGTTGAAGGGATCGGATTAGGAAATCTCCCCTTACCCTAGTCTTTATGTAGGTGCCACCTTAGAAGCGTAATAATTCCATCTCGAGAGTATAATACATCTACCTCGGGAGCACAATACTTCGACCTCGGGGCCATCTCAGAGTTACCTCAAAGCTACCTTGGATCCACCTCGAAGATACTTTGAACAATCATATGTACACAGGTCTCGATCATGTTAGGATGACTAAGACATCAATGATATTTTCCCATAATATTATACAAACCTTATGTTTAGTGTAGTCAACCATCGTGGGCATTAGGTGCAGTAGACATCATGTCATGCCTTCATCCAAAATGTTGCACGTTAATTCTAAGCGTAATCATCTCTAGAGTTAACTTATAAAATGGATCCTATGTATGCTCTCATATATTCTCCATTCTCAATATTGACTAATTAGTTTGATCCGACCAAATATAAAACAAACTTGATCGTTGAAAAAAAAAATTATCAAGAATACCCCCAACCTAATTATATAGATTCATGCTATATGAATAGTGACTTGAACTAAGATTAACTAGGACAACTAAAAGATATACTAATAGATTGGTGCTAGAGAGAATGTCATCAAGATGTCTCAAAAAAACTTCGTGAGATTATTCAAGCTGAACCATGAAGAGCCTAATAAGTCAAATGGACAAGAGAGTCTGAATCTGATTGTGTTGAATACTCCACTATCAAACCCACTAATCTCAATTATCCTAGGGCCAATCTAGCCTAGACATGCTCCTCCAACCTTTCAACTACTCAATCATTTACTCTTTCTTTGATTATTCTAAGACTCAATGGTCAATCCACTACTTGCTCAACCTATTACTCCACCAATTCAAACTATAACCATACCCACTAAAATATTTCATAGCTTGATTAAGCAAGCCTAATTCTTGACAGAAATGTTCTAATCCATAGCTCCTTACTTTCTACAATTAGTCCATTTAGCATAACATGGTGCATGCCCGACTCTACACACTCCCTAGTTCTTAACTCCAATGCCACCATTAGCTCTAGCCCCCATCCTAATTATATATTGTGTCCTCTACAATTGACCTATCTTAAGAAAATAATTCTCTAAATCACCCCCCCTCATGATCTACTCAACCATCTTCCGCAAAAATTAGAGCTGAAAGAATTAATCACTTAAGTCTAACTCTTCGAGATGAACTAATGGCCCAAGGATATAAGAAAAAAAAGATAAAGACAAGTAAAGTAATACAAAGTCGGTCCCTATCTAAGGTCACCATTTTGTCATGGACAAAACTGTAAACAAGGTGTTTAATGTGATGCTCATGTATGTCCGAGGCTTTTGATTTATTCATGCTTTGTGCAGCATGTAGCGAGATGGTTGAAGGCTTAACAACCCTAATTTAGTTGGGTTTATTGGTCATTTTAGGCTTGTAAATTAATGTTGTATCATGTGGACACTTGTGAGATATTTCAGTCTGTAATGGATCATTTTGGGTCATTTGTTGTGCAACCGTTTAGAGCTTGTAATGTCTGTTTGTAATTTGTATTAGCTATGAAGTGTTTTCTAAAATATTTACTTGTGGATCTCGAGTGAGACACTTTCTTTAACTCATTTTCTCTTTTGTAGGTCCTAAGGGACCATGAGAGGTTTCGGGGAGATTGACCTTTGCGGACGGACTCGCAAGGATACCGCATGACTTAGGCAAAACCAACTAAGTCCGGAAAAGGAGTCGCTCAAAGGAGTGAGCATCTGAGATTGGCATTCAAAGGAATGCCAACCCTTTGCGCTAGAGGCACCACGAGGACAAGCAAGCTGGGAAGAATGCGTAGCGCACAAAGGTTGAGATGGCTGAGTTTGAGCTACGGCTTAACGTTGGCAACCATACTTGATGGTGCTCAAGGCAAGCGAGACACTTGATAAAGGATGAGACCATATAAGATGGAATGGATTATTCAACAACCGAAAGAGTTGTGCAAAGCTTATAGAGGTCAAGGGAATTGCTAACTCGAAGAATTTGATACTCATGCAAAGGCTTATATGCGAACGATGGAGTGTTTGTGGCCATCCCAAGGCGACCGAAACTCGGCACCATGGAGCATTGAAACTTTCTCTTCAGTATGTGAAGGATACGTCCGTAGGAGGTTAAAGTGTGCAGTGAGTTCAGCATGTTGCCAGGCCTTGAGGGGTGTAGTGGGGGCTGCATTAACGTGGAGTCACAATCTAGCAAGTGTGTTTATGGGGGCAGAATAATGCATAGTTTGTTCAGCATGGCAAAGTAGGTTAAGGGGATAGTAGTCTCTGAAACTTTTCAAAGAGAAGGAATCGAAGAGAAAAGTTGCTCTTACGGGATAGTTATCCATGAGGGATAAGTCCCAACTCTTCAGAGAGAGAACCATATGTAACGGGCCGCACATGTTGAGGAGGAATACCTCAATGGACCGAGCGAGCGACGAGGAGTCGTCGCATGATCTCGCTTGAGATAATGCATTGCGAGATCAAGTGGGGGAGCGATCCAAGGCAACACAAACGAAACCACACCTGGAGTTGATATAGAGATCAGACTCAATAGAGGGCTAGCTTATGGAATGATGAGTGCGAGAGCCACCATCAAGTAAATACATAACAAGAAGCGGAGTAACTTGGGTGTAACTTGGCAAAGTACCCAAGCCGCATGAAGGGAGCCAACATAAAAGATGAGATATGGAGCGGAGGCACAAAGCTTTCCTTTGACAGAGGCTAAGGACATAAACTCTTGCAGAGGCAAGAGCGGGATCATGTCGTTTCATATATCCCTCATTCTGATGGAGCTGGCTCATTCTACATGGTGCCAAAGATAAAGGGAGCTTCAAGGCACATGCACCTTACCTCAAACAAGCATTTGACGGAGGAACTAAGGTGACTCAACTTGTAGAGGTGAAGTTAGGTTCAGAAGGCCTTGGAACGGGGCAAGAGGACGCGGAGGCAAGAACTCTTGAATAATTTATCACAGTGTTGTTATTCAAGTTGCCATAAAGAAAGCGGTGCGCAACGGAGATTGTGTTGGTAGGAGCAAAAGCCCAAGATTCAGACAATGGTACACCAATTTTAGCGAAGTCAGTGGACTTTATGAGCTACTATACGATGGATTGTCCTAGACCAGTGTTTCGTCTAAGTGTGACCCAAGAGTGGGTGGATGAAGGTCAATTGCCAAAATGAGCGAATACAATCGAAGGTGAAAGAAACCTTGTGATGTGTTGATAGAGGCCACACATGGAGGGATCACAATCCTAATTTATTCTACAAGAATTAGCATGCAATGGAGATGTTACCAATAGGCGACATGGTGCAGTAGATCATGGTGGAACAGTTTATAGCAATGTGATACACATAAATCTATTCCTGTGAGGGACTATGTCATACGGAGCGATGGATTGTCCTAGACCAGTGTTTCGTCTAAGTGTGACCCAAGAGTGGGTGGATGAAGGTCAATTGGCCAAAATGAGCGAATACAATCGAAGGTGAAAGAAACCTTGTGATGTGTTGATAGAGGCCACACATGGAGGGATCACAATCCTAATTTATTCTACAAGAATTAGCATGCAATGGAGATGTTACCAATAGGCGACATGGTGCAGTAGATCATGGTGGAACAGTTTATAGCAATGTGATACACATAAATCTATTCCTGTGAGGGACTATGTCATACGGAGGTATGATCGGGAGCTACTAGGTGCTCCACTTCGGTGAACAACATGACGGTAAGAAAGGCTATAGATTCAAGTAGTAAAAGCTATGGTACCGCAGAGGCGGGTCTTCCATGCGTGCATCAAATTTTGCATCGGATTAAAGCCTTTGTCATCAACATATGAGGGCTATGTACCACCGAGGAAAAAGTTCGAATGCAAGTACCAATAAGTCCCATGGGAAGAACTTGATCATGTAGAGGTATAATCAAAGCAACTGAAGAGTAAATTGGTACGAACCCTACAATAGGGTGGCGGAGGCCATGTGCGAGAGTTGCAGTCTATTTTTCCATTGACAAAGGGGAACTGCTTGGAGAACATAGAGGTGTTGAAGCAATGGGTCAAAAGGGGCAATAAAGTAACAACGAGTCCAGAGGGACTTAGTTACCCAAAACCAAGTATCAGTTAGAATGGATGTGGACTGGAGGAGTGCTGCAGAGACATATCTACCGATCGTGAAGAAAGGGATGCAGATGTGAGGCGACGGATAGTAGGGCTATGGGCATGACAGCGCCATGGTACCATAGAGGTGGGACTTCCGTGAAGTCATCAATTCCTTGCTCTCATGGAGGGAAAGTGCATGGTTGTGAAAGTAGCCAAGGAGGTGGAGAATGCAGAAGCAAACTCCAAGTACCAAGATAATGCTGAAGGGTAGAGGCTAGGGAACTTCGTAAGACCGGTATCAACGAGCTTCTCATCAAGATAACCGAAAGTGAAGGACTTCGTAAGACCGGTGTCAAAGAGCTTCTCATCAAGATAACGAGCTTCTCATCAAGATAAACGAAGCAGGCAATACATAGTGTTGTACCTTTACTACTCTATGGAGTAGGCGATAGGGTTGATAGAGAAGATGGTACATAGGCGACCAAAACTATTAGAGACTTACTCTAAGTTGATGTGAAAACTTCCTACATTCTAGAAGTTCGATGACATTGAAAAAGTAAATCACAGTAACTAACTTAACACTAGGAGTGCAAACACTTCAAATGCTTCAGAAGTATGAGAAAAGAGCAAGCAAAGGCTAGTAACAAACTCGATGCATGGAGTATAACCCTCGAGGAGGCAGACGAAGTTAAGTAACCTTGCCTTCTCAACACTTAAGAGAATAGGCAAAATCGAGTACCCCAATTCTCTTATCTATTTTGTAGAGGAGCTTCATATATATTCAAAGACCCTTCGAAGATAATGAAAGCTAATAGTTATCAAATCCTCACCAACGGTAATCAGTTCTATTGAGAGTAGATTGTCCGCTTCATTTCCCAACGAAATGTCAATCAAAAGCGGAAGTGATGCGAACCTACTTGGAAGTGACAACTAAGTAAATAAAGAGTTGATGGGCAAATTTTATAGAGGAAGGACCCAAAAACTTTAAAAGTTTATGCGGCGATGCTCATTAAAGCTCCAATAAGCATCCACCTAATTCAAGTACCATGAGGCATTTGAGAGACTAGCGCATAGTAAGGATGGTCTTTTCCTTCATTTAAAGGATCTGTAGGAACCAACAGGGATCAATGCAACTCTACCAACCCTACACTAGAGTTAGAGTCATTGGCGAGTTGAAACAACATGGCATCTCAAAAGTTTAACTACTCAAAATCAGTAGTTAGGAGCCAAGAGGCGCATTGTAGTTGGAGCAGAAGACTGAAGACTCGGCAAAGGCGAGGAATTGTAGTGTCAACAAATGCTTCGATAAGGACGTCGAAGGAATAAGTGAGGGAGAATATCACGGGGAAAACTATAAATAAGGTGTTTAATGTAATGCTCATATATGTCCGAGTCTTTTGGTTTGTTCATACTTTGCACAGCATGTAGCGGGATGGTCAAAAGCTTAATAATCCTAATTTAGTTGGGTTTGGTGGCTGTTTTAGGCTTATAAATTAATGTTGTGTCATGTGGATACTTATGAGAGATTTCAGTTTGTAGTGGACCATTTTGGGTCCTTTGTTGTCCAACCATTCAGAGCTTGTAAAGTCTGTTTGTAATTTACATTAGCTATGAAGTGTTTTCTAGAATGTTTGCTTGTGGATCTCGAGTGAGACATTTTCTCTAACATGCTTTCTCTTTTGTAGGTCCTAAGGGACTATGGGAGGTTTCGAGGAGGTTAACCTTTGTGGACGAACTCGCAAGGGTGTCGTATGACTTAGGCAAAACCAGCTAAGTTTGTGACAATTCGTTAAGAATATTATGAAGGAACTGATCTTACAAGGATTTAGAATGTTAGTCTTAAAGCTTTAAGAAGGGAGTTTTGACTCCACTGAGCATATAGTCACTTTTATCTCCTAAATGACATTGCTCAGGATAATATATTCTCTAAGCTATATCTAGAATTAATTTTTCCCTTTAGATAACTTACTAAATAGTTCGAGCTCAACTTTATCAGATATAAGTTACTAAAGAAACCTACAACCTCCCTCTTGGCCATAAGGTCGATGGACAAATAATCATTGGCCAATTATATCAAATGGTTCAATGACAAAGACTAGTGGCAAACCCAAATTCATTCATTATGAACAATGCTTATATTCATAGCATCTAACTTTCAAAAAATTTCTACTTGATCAATATGTAATCTCATGCCACATTCTCTTAGTTGCTACAAGAGGACAACTTATAAATAGTAGTAGAATCCATAATTACCAAAAAGACAAGCTTAGAACCCTAGAATGCCATCAAAGAAGAAAGAAGCTCACAGTCAAATAATCCGGAGTGACCCTATAATGACAAGCTGAGAGGGGATCAAGTTCCCCCTTATAGGAAATTTACACCATTGAACACTTCTCAAGTGTTCATATAAATAAGGGAGAATAATTTTGTGCAACTTATTTTCTTCAAACTCCCCCACCAAGTGAAATCATGCTAAGTTTTATCATTTCCACTAAGACAACAAATATGACATGGAGGATAGCCATGACTTAATGCAACAAACAGAAGAAATCATTTAGAAAGGGCACATTAACTGCTACCTTCATAGGGTTCGTGAGACATCTTCTAGACTACGATGACCTATTGAACAATAGGTGAATGTGATTGTTGGAGAGCCTGCATTAGGAGGTAGTAGCAACTCATCATCTCAGAAGAATTGTGTACGGGAGCCACGTGCTAATAAGTTTCATCTAATTGGAAATCCTCTAATTGTGTTCAGGGAGGACGAGGTTGAGCATTGGGATCCAGACTATGACGATGCCATTAAGAATTATCAATGCCCTAATGAAAATGATCCTAGTAGATACGAGAAGCTTCGTTAATATCCTAGACTAAGATACCTATTAAAAGATCGATTTAAGTGTGAACGACGTATGGCATTGCAAAATTATCATACTCATTACATATTTTGAAAAGCATGTTTTGAATGATTTGATTATTATGAGCTATATATGAATTAAATATAAATATATATATTTTATAAGTATAAAAATATATTGTATGTATACATATATGATGGCATGCGATATGATAGTGCATATATTTTGTATGATGTGCGATGTGGGGATACACATATATATTATAACGTACGGTGTAAGATTGTACATATGTATTATGACATGTGGTGTATAAGTGCATATATATATATATATATATATATGATGACAGATAGTATGGGAGTGCATGCATATATTATGATATATGGTGTGAGAGTGCAAATGTATGACATGTAGTATAGGAGTGTACGTATATTTTATAATATGAGGTGTAAAAGTTAATAAATTTGTTATGTTTTCCTATATGTGTATATAAATATTTTAGATTATTTCGACGTAGAATTTTACTTCTTTATTTTGTATATGCTGTGTTGTACAGTTATGCTTACTAAAGAAGTCATAAGATGATATATTTATCATTAAATATTATATGTCGATTATTTTAAAATATTATATATATTACTTGTGAGCTCATGCTAGTATAGATATGAATGATGACCAATGGGCATTTATATGTGTATAATTTTTAAATATATTGTATGGATTTTTTTTTGTTGGAGTTTATAATTATATACAAGTGTGAAGATCATTATGTATCGAGGGAACCATATCATTTTGTTTAGTAAATTAACATATTTTATTTTTAAGATTGCTTATACTCCTATTGATAATAATAAAAGAACTAAAAAGTGTTATCCTACCTTAATCATATATGTAGGTTATAGATGAAACTAAGAATAGAGTGTTATACTTTCATTGGAGGAGGAAGTATCGGAAACATTAAGATCAAAGATCTGTTAGACTCACACTTGGATGTAGGGGATAACCCTGAGAAGGATGACATTCAGACTTATAAAGAAATGACAAATCCTCGAGTCCGAGTGTTTGAAAGTCCAAGGGTTCCTGACAAAAGGCATGAAGAGGGTGATTGGGCGACCCTTCTTCTAATCACCTCATCACCCGATGCTTTAGTTAATAGGTTACATGGTGACATACCATTGAGGTAGGTTAGGTGCCACAATTATTGTAATATTCTAAATCATCATTGGTAATACACAACCGAATGCATAGCCTATGAACCAAACATACATTTTGATGACACAACCTATGGCTGAATGTGCATCTCGATGATACATGATGAACAAATTCACTATTAGAGTCAACAACACCATCTGAAATGCTTCATGGCTCGATAGCTTTACAACCCAATGACTCAGAAGTAGAGAGCTAGTGATAGATAAAGAATAACATGATAGACACATAATCATCACGCAACAGTAAGTGATCGACTAACTAACTACCATAGGTCTTGTTGGTCATATATGAACAACATATAATGATTGAATCGGGCAACACGTAACCACCATATGCTATACATGATTGAATCATCGATGGTCCGAATCTTATGATTGGTGCAGTTAACTAATGTGGGTGTCTGAGTGTAGTGGACATCACCTCATGCCTCCGTCCAAAATATTGTATGTCCCCTATATGTTTTCTATTCTTCGTATTAATCGACTAGTCCGATCGGATCATATCTAAAAATTGATTTAATCAAATATGACATGTTGTAAACAGTAATTTGGACTGAAACTAATTTGAAACGGATCTAAATAGGACCCATTCACCATCTTCAGCTTTAAAAAGATGCCTGTTTTGGGGTCTGTGGAATGGGCGAATGGGTGAAGGCTTCGCTAGAGATACAGACATCCGATAGATATAAGTTAGGTTCATTGCGTTGGTCATTTAAGTAATACTGGGCACGATCGATCCTCTAAGTTTTATCTTCTCTCCACATGTATGCAGTAAGTATATTTCTCGCTCTATGTATGGACAAATAGCATTTGTAAGCAAAGGGCTGATGGATTTTTTTGAATGCATGTGAATGTTCCCATAAACGTAGCAATTTCATTAACAAGTTCCCTATTTAATGCTAATTGCCAATTAATTAATGAACTGATTGAAGGTTTACAACACTTGAACTCCTTATCACTGCTAATTATGTTTATAATTATCTGATTCAAAATCTGTATCATTGCTAATTATGTTGTTATATGACAAGGCAACAATAATCTACATACCTAAAATTCGTCCAAATCCAAAATGGGATCCCCAATATCTATCTATCCATGCACGTTCTTCGCATGTGCTGCGTTTGGGTGCTTATGTCGGGGTATAAAATGGGAGAAAAGGATTCCCTCTCATTCCCGGGTCCATGCCAACCATAAGAATGCTCGCAGCCAAATCCTATCCGATCTCGTGCCACTGCCCGTCTTCCTTTCGCTCCCCCGTCAATCGCCAAAACCCTAAACCCCAATCTCTCCCTCCCTCCCAAATCCCAGTCCTCGGAGCTCGATCCAGACTTCTTCTTACTCGAACCCTCATCCCAAGAAGAGTTCTTGGCATAAAGCCTGTGACTTTGCCACTTGGGAAGACGGGTCTCCTCCAGATATGCCGAGATTCCGTCGAAAGAGAGGATTTTGAAGCCGGCGTCGGGGAGAAGGAGAAGGTTTTGGTGGAGAGGAGTCGGGATGGCGGTGGGAGTGACTGGACCACGTCGGTTCTGCTCTTTGGGTTGTGGACGGGGCTAATGTATTATGTTTTCCAGCTCGCGCCGGACCAGACACCGGTTTGTTTTCTTTCAGCTTGATTGTTGGTCTTGTTATCTTAGATAATTCTTGTGTAATTTATCTGATATTAAGAAGGTTTATGCTACAATGAAGCTATTCTTTCTTAGTCTTTATATAGTATAGATTTAGGGAGAGGAGATGCTTCTGTGAGTCACCAATTGAGTGTTTAAAGTATGACACTTTGAAACTTTCGACACTTTGAAAAGTATATAGTATATATACTATATAGGTTTATATAGTATAGTATAGATTTATCATGACACTTTGAAACTTTCGACAACTTTGAGACTTATAGTCTTTTTATTTCAACTCGAGTCTAAAGTATGAAAAGGAAAATTTTTCCCTCAATGATGGTCTATGTAGATTTTTCCTTAGGAAAGTGGCTCTGCCTTTTCTACAGCTTTTTGCAACAAAGTTTTATGTCAATACGGCACTAGATAGCATAATTGATTAAAATTTTACATTGAGTTTGCTCTATGTAACTCTAGTCTAGTTTGCATGCCACTCTTGCATTATCTTCCTGCTAACCAAAATCTTCTCAAAATTTCAGTATAGGGATGTGTATTTTTTGCAAAAGCTATTGAACCTGAGAGGAGATGATGGCTTTGTAATGAACCAAGTGCTTGTAGCTCTATGGTACATTATGGGTCTTTGGCCCCTAGTGTACAGCATGTTGTTAGTTCCTACTGGAAGAAGGTGACAGCCAAAACTCAACCTCATTCAATTTCATTAACTTTTCTTTCCTTGTACGTGGGACACTCACTGAGTAGCTATGTGTATGATTACAAAGTGCGAAAATGGCATGATATGAAGCATCCACAATCATTATTGTCTTATTTAAATGTATACAGGCTATTTTCTCAACGAAATGTTATGGGAACTAGGGCTTACGTGAAGGCAAAAGTATGAGGAGACAATTGAGTCCTTTGTTCTATGAAATAACAGATGTGTTTATTATCAAGACAACTGTTCATCTACTTAATCTCAATGGATCAACATTCAAAAAGAAATATCACAAAAAGGTATATGTAAACTGAAGTACCATTTGAGTATCTGACAAGTACAGGAGCACTCTGAGTCATCTTAAAAGAGATGCTTATTTATGTACAGGAGAAGTATCCAATGATTGCTTAGTTTCAGATGCATGTCGACTAGAGACAATATCTTTCTGTAGAGTCTGTTTTTCATAGGGCTAAATATTCTGGATGGAAATCTAGAAAGCAAGAAAAGAGGATCTCAAATTATAATTCGAGAATAATAATGTTTGTGGGCATATTCTGTTTATAGTGAGATATGATTCAACAAGTTGAGTAGAAATATTTATCTGTTACTATCTATCTTTTCCATATTAATTTGACATTTGGTTTTCAATCTGGTCATCCAGTTCAAGAAGCAAGATTCCAGTCTGGCCATTCCTATTAGTTTCATTCTTCGGTGGAGCATATGCTCTTATTCCTTATTTTGTTCTTTGGAAGCCACCTCCACCAGCTGTTGGAGAAGATGAGATCAGGGGTTGGCCTTTAAATTTTCTCGAGTCAAAGATTACTGCTGCAGTAAGATATTAACAACTACACGCGCTGCTTAAATGACTTTTAACTTTTGCATAAATCTTGTGTTCTACTTTTGGGTAACTCTCATGCATGAACTTTAGGTTTATTTTCTAAGTTCTTGTATCAAACATTCGAGGAAAACTAACACAACTATCTACGGTAATTTTTATGTTTTGTCTGCTGAGGGTGTTGGCTATTAATATCGACCTTCCGACCTTATGAGTTCTGTAACATGATTTAACTTGTGGTTGTATCTCCAACTAGATTATTCTGATCATGGAATGACAATAGTTTGCAAGAAGTGGTTAATGAAATGACAATACAACCACATCCCTCCTCTCTTTCATTTTTTCCTTGTTTCTCTGCTTTCTATATAATCTAAAATAAATTAGCTCCACTGCATATCAGGTTACAGTTGCTGCAGGCATGGGCATGATCATATATGCTGGTTTAGCTGATGGAGATGTGTGGGAGGAATTTTACCAATACTTCAGAGAAAGCAAGTTTGTAAGTTCTAAAAACATGTATCTAACCCTATGCAGTAGCTTTTGGCTATGAAGTACCATCAGTTTCTTCTCTGCACTGTCTTGGCTTATATTGTAAATCTCTTGAGACCTTTTTGTGAGTGACTGCATTGAGATTTGAGCAAGCCTTTTTGAAGTTGAAATCTGTTTTCGTCAATGTTTAACCATAATTTGTTGGCCCGATGATAAAATTAATATGTCATTTACATTGTCTTCTGAATTCCATCACAGATTCATATCACATGCATTGACTTTTCGCTATTCACGGCATTCTCACCATTCTGGGTGTACAACGATATGACTGCTAGGCGATGGTGAGTTCTCTTTTATCAAAACTGTTCCATATTCTGTTTCAATTAGTTTAAAAACTGAAAGTTACGCAAAAGAGTAAAAAGTGGCTTTAGTTGATAAAGATTTACTCTTTGTTGCAGGCTAAATAAAGGTTCTTGGCTTTTGCCAATTGCACTGGTTCCATTCATCGGTCCAGCGTTGTATCTGCTTTTACGCCCGTCTCTGTCAGCGCTACCCATGTTTACCTCTTCCACCACCGCAGAGAATGATTAGGTGCAGTCCCACGTGATTCTGCTTGTTCCATCAGAATTTGTTGGACTCCAATCTCAGTGTTAGCAGAAGCTGAGGATGAATACGCCGAAGACTGGAAGCGGGACAGATATACGCCATCATTGGCAACAATATGATCAAATGCCTTTTGTGGGGAAATTTTGAAAGCCAGCTTGAGGCTAATTCAACGCACAAAATACATCCAATCAAATGTCAACTAATTATTTGAACAAGAAAGTTGTAAAAATGCTCTTTCATACAATCGAAGAGAAACGAACTGCATCTTTGTCATATGCATTTAGATACCCTGCATTTAACCAATTGATGTGTGTCATCATGTGTGCAAATGCAGTAAACTAATTATTTGAACAAGAAAGGTGTAAAAATGCTCTTTCATACAATCGAAGGAAACGATACTGCATCTTTGTCTATGCATTTAAGATACCCGTGCATTAGACTCATTGATGTGTGTTTCATCATGTGTGCAATCAATTGCATGGAATTGGCATCAAAAATTTATTGAATGTTCTCGTCTCTTGAGATGTATTCCACAGAATAACACAATTCTATGCTCAGCTTGTTTACAGGCAACCTTTTGCTGTGCATGAAGCATTCTAAGACCTGCAATGCAACATCTTATCCACAAAGAACGAATTATTGACTGACCCTTTCATGGACCTGGTTTTGACTTTCGATGATCAAAATTGCTGTCTAGTTATTGTACGAAAGAGAAGTGTTGGCATTGAATCAGAACAACTTGCAAAAAGGGTTCACAAGCTTCATAACAGCAAATCTGGGACACACAACTTTGGGCTCAGAAGCAGCTGATTTATGTGCAAGACCAACAACATAGCCCGTAAAACCAATTAAGTTTGCTAATCTATAAAAAATGATTCAACATTTATGTTTATTAAAGTTGGTAAACATGTAGCTGCAGATCAATCATTGAGACTCACAAAGACAACCCATACAAACATGTAGTGATCTTTTAGGTATTGTTTTCTTTTTTTGATGGAAGTGTCATAATTTGTGATAATATGCAAGGACAGAATACAAAGTCTGAATGAAGTTGAGACAAAGCAGGATGATGGCAGCAACTACTGAAAGGGTCACCCATGGATTGGAGAAGTAGTGCCGCTTCAACTCCGCACTCCACCTTCTCCACTGGTGGTTGTGATGATCTGATACTTCCTTATACAGAGGAGATAAGTAACTAGGGATGCAAGACTGGCTGACCTGGTAACAGATCTGCTTGAAGAAAACAGCTACATCCTTATCAGTGCTGAGCCTGTTGACTACCGTTCCTTTCAAGTGAAGAAGCCTCACATCCCTCTCACGGTGCATGATGCACTCCATGAATGATGCATAAGCTGTGATGTAGGGACTCACCCCAGGATAGCATTGCTCAAAGGATATCAGGTTCCGGAAGAGGACATTGCTGTAGTCAAATATATGCAGAGTTGGGATCTCCAGTTCCCCATTGCAGAATGCTACCTCAAGGAAGCTACGTGCATGATCCTTTCTTCTGAATCGTACTGCAGACTCTCCAAGTTCAGTCGCACTGGGGATGTGCAATTGCTGCGTGCTACTAGATGATGGTGAGTTGGGATTCCAGCACTCTGTGTCCGTCATTCTGTAGTTGGGAGATGGTACCATCGCAGAATGGAAAAGATGTAATAAATGAAGAATACCATTACCATCAGGACCAAAATGGAACATGTCTTTGTTCATCTTGGGATGAAGTTCATCGAAGAGCTCGAGTGCTAGATGAGGAATGGAAATGTGCTTGATGCCAGGATTCATAGTGTGGTTGAAGAGGTCCTGAATGATGAAGAAAGGTATTTGGTTTTCAAGCAATAGCAAGTCAAGTTTGATGAGGTTCCATTGCCAAAACACACCGACAAGAGGGCACTCATCATTATGCATCTTCTCGGATTTCTCATCCACCTCATTGCTTTCTTCCTTTCTTGGATCCTCCACCACAACCTCTGTCTTCTTAACTATCATCAGCAGAATGTAGAGAATAAAGCAACCATCTAGCAGCAGCATCTCCACAAAACTGTAACTATCCATGTTGGCATCTCTCGAGTAACAGCTGCGAGCCAATTCCTCTTTATCCTTTATATTCTTCATCCAGATTCTCAGTTGGTTTTCTTCCTCAGGAAATCTGGGAGAAGCAAACGAAAGCATGTGTCTGAGACACCTCCATTTGTCATCAACTGTGATGCGAAGCCCGGTCTTCTCCAGGTGGTATGGGCCTATGGCGACTACCTTCGGCTCATATGCTTGGGTGTCATGCTTCCGAATGTTAGCAGGGACTTCATAGATAGTGCAAGGTGCCCTGTTGTGAGATCGCCTGCTTCGACTGGCAGTGGTCATTCTGTGTTGCACACTTTCCATCCAATCGTTGAGCAATCTGGCATCCGAGTCTCTGCTGCTCGATCTTGTGGTCTCGATCTCTGTTCTTTGATTCATGGATGGGCCGATCTCACCAGCAGGGTGTTCTCTGAAGTCACCAATTGTGTCACCTTCTCTGGAGCTGCCAGCTCTCCAGTAGTCATCATCGTCGCTCACAAGACCAGCATATTCCTCATAGGTCTGATCAATTTGCCCCCCGCAGCTGCTAGAACTGCCGAATTGCATGGGCTCCATGATTCCTACCTTTTCTTTTGAATTCTCATGTATAGAAGGAAAACGTATCTCAGTCATCTCCTCAAATGAAACAACTGCAAGGGTGAATGGTTCAGGAAACATTGCTTTGCAGGTTTAAATACATAGATGTTCTTGAGAACTGTTGTCAACACTGAAACTTCTCTGCAGGCACCTGACCGAAGTAGGTGTCCACCACGGTCATGTCCTCAACTGAAACAGCAATCAAGGATGACAGACTTGGAAAGACTTGATAGCATTTGTCAATGCTGAAACTTTCTCCACAGGGACCAGACTGAAACTTCCACCCTCAAGCTCCACATTCAAACCTGCAGGAAAAGATGAGCTAAATGTGACCCCCAAGGTGTCCGCCTGAAACTTCCAGGAAAGCATGCCAAGGCAGGAAAAGAATATAATCTGTAATAATACTAATTGATATGATGAAATAAGGAAAAGTCAAACTCACAAATAGTATTTCTATCCATATCCTTTCATTCCATCCAAAAGTCATGTTTTGTGAAGCATATGAAACAGTAATAATCTCTTCACTCGGTGTTCTTTTCTGCAAATAAAAGACGAGTACAAGCAAAAGTATCTGCCGCCAAAACAAAGAAACTTATAACTAGGAAGCATTCTCTGCATTAGTCAGTTCATTTCTACCAGAAAGTGAACTCAACTCACAACTTACAATTGCATTCAGTCTAAAAGATTGTGGAATGTTATGGCACACCTAAATGTAAAAAGAAAAGAAGATGACTGCAATAAGGGTAGAAGATCATTGTAAAAATGATCTGAGCAAAGCAATACAAGACAACTTAACTGTACACTAATCGACCAAGTAACATCTGTAGGGAAATTGTAAGCAATAAAAATCAGTCATTCTGGAACCCACATCATAATACTATATGCATTTTAGAGGAAAGTAGCATTGAAGATTTAGTTCTAATCAAAGGAGAGTTGCATCATAGAACTGTCTGATTTAAGATGGTTCAGTTCCAGCACTATACAGACAAAAAAAAAAACATTAAGAGAATGGTAAATAATACCAAAATTCACATCCAGTTACATAGATAGATGAACAAGAAAGTCTTGCCCATCTTCAAGATATCCGAGGTAACCATCAGGTAGGACCAACTTCTTCTGAACTATTCTTCAAGTCTAAAGCACTTGAACTGCATCAAACTGTTCTGCCATGTAAATCTTTTGAAGCATAGTATTAGATGGCACTACAATCGTGAACAAACTGGTCAATCTCACCAATATCTAATTGTATGATGTAACCCACTCGTCCTCGTCAATTCTACCACATACCAATAAATTTCGGCACGTTTGCCTACTCTTCCTAAAAGCCATACCAACCTAATCGGGCTCCCATACGGGACAAGGTGAGCCATAACTCGCGACATCAGAAGGGCATCCGTAATATACCTCATTTTGACGAAGATCCCATCTCTCCGAGAAAACGCGTAGAGGAATACGGCCGGAGCGTAGTCCATTTGCGGTCATTTCGTGGAACGCGTCATCGGTGTGCGGGGAGGACTTCGTGCCATCGTCGCCACGACTACTGTCGGTCATTTCGTCGAACGCATCCCGGGCGTGTGACTCCGAGAAAGCGCGTAGAGGAATATGGCCGGAGCGTAGTCCATTTGCGGTCATTTCGTGGAACGCGTCATCGGTGTGCTGGGAGGACTTCGTGCCATCGTCGCCACGACTAATGTCGGTCATTTCGTCGAACGCATCCCGGGCGTGTGCCTCCGAGAAAGCGCGTAGAGGAACATGGCCGGAGCGTAGTCCACTTGCGGTCATTTCGTGGAACGCATCCGGGGCGTGTGCGGCGTGACGGTAGCTGTGTGAACACACGAGTGCAGCAGGGGACTTGCGTGCCATCGTCGGGTCCTAATATAAGCCCCTTAAAATAATCTCATTCTTTAATAAATAAATACTTGTTTTCGAATAAACCACCCAAAGAAAATTACTTATTAAGAAACAATAATTTTATAGAACAATAATATCAAACAATTTCTGATAAGTGGCAACAAGATGATATAAAGTTATTTTGTCACATTTGAATCATTATTTTTAAGTGAATATCCAGCTAGGTTATTTGATTTTCTTGTACTAGATAAGACAAAAGATTGCAAATACGACGTTATTTTTCCACAACAAAATCGAAAGACAACAATGGGAGATGTAAATGACAAAGATGACTGGTGAAAGATGTTTATATTCTATGATAAAGAAATCGCATATGCTCTCCGGCTTATTCTCCCTTGCATGGCTGAAATATTTTGCGCCCTAATTAGACTATTCAGCTTCTTCGGTATTAAACCTGCAAGGGATCCCCAAGGACGACTTGCTACCATATAACCAAAGCATAGCTTGTTCACCCAGTGACCAGATCTGGTGCACTTATGGACGTGAGCGACTCAGCAGATTACATTCAGATAATTTCTGGATAGAGCAGCTTTACGCACCGTCAATGTTGAGATCACTCAGCGAGTGGTTGAGTCCGTTCCGGTCGCCAATCTTATGCAGCTCTGACTCGATCGTCTTCACAATCTTAATACCCTCGGGGTCTGGTTCAGGCACATCTACATGAAAGGAGCCATGCTTCAACAGTGCCACATATTCTTGACCTTGCTGCTTAATGTAGTTGTAGAGCTGTTGGTGGAAGGGATGGTCCAAAGAGAAGCAGTCATCAGATCGAGAAGTCGAGTGTCGAGATGACCCAGAGCCTTCTCTTTTACAGAAATGGGGAAGAGATGCGTAGTCCACTATCTGCATTATCCAATCAACACGAACAGTTTGGATGGCATACCATATTCAAATCAGCACAAGGGTCCAACCAATAACATGGAATAGAAAATAAATGCAAGCAAAAATTTTATATTTCTTCATATTCTTGCATGTTACAAATGGTGTTGAGGCAAAAACAAGAACCTTACGCTTTAAAACCTAGAAACAGAAATAAGCCATGACTTCCCACTTACTTAGGGTGAGCTACACAAACTCTGGCGTTGAGCTTGGTTTATGGCTGTATCACTGGTCAAACTAAAAAGAATAGGGCTTTGTGCCCTAAAAACAACATAACATTAATTCCACGCTAGCTTCCAAGTAGGCTTCCTAATCATCATTAAGCTGTATCACAGTGCTTGGACTCTCCACAGTTTTCATATTTTTTAACAGTTTAACAAACATAAAGATGCCAATCACACGAGATGTATGCTTCTAAAATATGCTTAAGAAAGCTTGAACTAATAGAATAATTAGCATGGCTTTTACAGAATTTATTTGACTATAGAAAATTCATCTACCTTATTTTACATCTACAAGTCCAAACTCAAGTAATTGTTGATAATCCATTGCCAGATGTGTTAAGGAACTTGGACACTTGACAATTTAGTCACTTGCTCAGGCTGGTGCTGCAGCCAAAATCAATAGCAAGATAATGCAAAAGTGTCGTAAAATAATAGTTCTTGAAAATCATGCATTCTAGTGTCCAAAAAGAGCAACCAGAGAACGACTTATGAGCATTCAAAGTCGGAATAATTTGCCTACGTATTCCAGCTACGATATAATCATTGAATATATTTACGTGATCAAATTGTTTATAGATAAAAGTTATTATTATTGTTTACCTTCAACAACTCATCTTTGCCACAACCTTGCAGTACCTGCACTTTTCTTCTCGTTCTCTCTTGCAAGAGAGGCTTCACAACCTGGTCACAGAGAAATCGAGACTTCATGTGCTAATTGAAAGGAAAAAATCAAACAAGAAGAAACAATTACAAATGGAAAATCACTCATTGCTACCTTCCAACACGCTGAAAATATATATGGAGCATTAACGATATAATACGTCTCTGTCTTCTCTGGATAATTTAGGTCATCAACGGTGGATATGATAGTTAATAACTGCATTCAATAATCAAACCATGTATGAAGAAACAGATTTAGGAAATTAATCGTCACCTGCTTTAGAAAGATCTGGAAGAAAGAGATACAGAAGGAAATAGAATTAATCCAAATAAAACTTTGTAGGTAAATCTAACTTCCTAACTTCTATGGATTAATGAAACACCAAGTTTGTGGATGTCAATGGTTTGGGCTTGAGATGGGAAATGATCAGTCCATGCCTTGCATGAATTTGAATTACAAGTCCTGCCCATGGCAACAGAAAGTACTTTTATCAAGCTCTGTTTTACCATCTAATTACAAGCCCAATTCTAGTTAAGGCCTGGATACTCCAAAAAGATGGATTTCAGCTTGCATTAATTTCAAAAGCATACTGCTAGCAACCACTACTAGAAAAAGAGCAAGCCTTTATTCCCAACAAATTATTAAGTTATAAGGTTAATTTTAGTCGTCACAATGCAAATCCAAATTTGTAAGCTAGTAGGTTAGTTTC
Organism: Musa balbisiana; assembly: GCA_004837865.1. Lineage (NCBI taxonomy): Eukaryota > Viridiplantae > Streptophyta > Magnoliopsida > Zingiberales > Musaceae > Musa > Musa balbisiana. The sequence continues at coordinate 9,313,898 of CM017190.1, read as the reverse complement.
TTGCATCGTTCTAATATGGGATTACTAGGTTGCACATCAAGACCCCTTGAAGAGTGACATTCAATATTTTGTAGCTTAATGCATCCAGAGTAGATTTCTGAAACAGTTATGTGAAGCAATAAAGAAAAAGGATACCTTTAATTGGTTCAATGCTGAAAGCTTTAGACCAGTCATATCCAAAACTTTCACACATGTGCCAATATGCCGCCCATACTTCTTAGATGCAGCAGGCTACAAGGAGGAAAAAAGGTTAAATAAAAAAGTACAGCTCATTTTAAATTGATTGTAGGTAGTAGACTCTCTCACCAAAATTACACGATCCCGGTATTCATTAATTTGAATATGTGACTGCACATAATAGTTAACCTATATTCAAGCAAAACCCAGATAATTAGAATGAACAGACAGATTCAGCTGCCACAAATTTCTCAAAAAACTATATTAATTTGCATGTGCATATTTTGAACAAATATAATCATCATCTAGCAAAGCAAGAAAGTGAATGTCTACTTACCTTAATACACACCAATACATATAGCAAACGTGTTTAAACAGTTTCTTTGACCGAATGCACTAATATATTCAGAGTAAAAAAGCAATTAATATAAGTACAGGAGTTGTCCCCGTTAGATGCCTGTTCATCAACATCCTTTTGTCAGCACTTTTTTTTTGCCATAATATTGCCATTTTACACCTGTAAGTACTAGTGAAAAAGGGGTCTTACACTTTCCTAGCTTAATCTCCCTTTTTGGTTTAATTAGATCACCAAAGTAGTAGGCATAGCATAAATACCTTGTGTAATTTCCCTATAAAACTTATATATATATATATATATATATATGATGAATCAAGGAATAATATCTTATGTTAGTGCAGCCACCCAATATCTTCTCAAACCTATTCCTAGTGCTTTTCTTCATAGCCAAACAACGCAATGGTGATACCTAATCAAAATTTAGATAATGATGAAAACAGAAACAACAAATGTCATGTCCCAAAAAAGATTTGGGATTGGTTACATGCACCTCTTCAACATCAAATTTTTGAAACATGAAAAAAAAAGTTTATAGGTCCATGATCCTGACCAGCCACAAAGCCAGATATTGATAAATTAAAAATAATCTTACAGAACTTACTGATGCTTTATCATATGTGCTGAGCCCAACACCTATTGCAAAAACAGGGTGACCCTATCAAAGAGGAATATAACAAAAGGATCAGATCGCAATTAAGCTAGATTATCTATAAAAGAAATGAAACATTATTTGTAACACCTAAAAGGAATGTCAGCATTGTTGGCATTTTGTGACATTTTATTCATTTCCATGTAAATTTATTTAAACTAATGAAACAGCATAAGCAGTTCCATTTCATTAATTGATATTTCTGTATTATGTACTTTACATTTACTTCAATTCATAAGGAAATGCAATTCTCAACATGTTTACTATTTATCATGGGATGAAGACATTAAACAACATATGGGATGAGGACTTACTCAAGGGCAACTAACATATTAACTGATGATATAATATTTATAGATATTAGTTGGACCCAAAGTTCAGTGGTGGCTGCAGAATTCTTAAAACAAGAATCAAAGAACAAAAATGAACCTAAAAAGAAGAAACTACAAAAGAAGAAGAAAACACTCAAAGTGACTTGGGATGAATCAAGTTCATCTGAAGATGAAGAACAAACCAACAAAGGTGAAGTAGCAAACTACACCTTAACAGTTTTTGACGACGAAGTAACAAAAATCCCTTTGCTTTATTTTGAAATTACTTGATGCATTTCATGAGTTGTTTTTAAATTAGTTTAGAAAAATTATATGCAAATTGTTAAAAAAAAAATTGAAATCATGCTTAATGAGTTTATATTTTGAAATTATGCATGATGATTTTTGTGATCTTTGCCGTAATGAAAGTTCTTTTTCGGTGTTAAACATTGATGCATGCTTTTATTTAGCATAAAAACTTAGGCATGCTTATATAAAATCAATCATATGAATTGAAACAACTAAAAAGGGAATGCATTTTGAAAATTTCTCTATCTCTATCTTATCTTTTTTTTTAAACAAGAAAATGATAAATCTATATATGTTATTTTGAATCTCTTGAACTATGAAAGTGATTTTGATGATTTGATTATTTAAATTTGGATAATTTTTTATCCAAATCATGATCTTGATTTCTTGATATTTATAAATTAAGATTTATTATGAATCAAGATTTTTCATTAATTGTTCTCCTACGATTCTACTTAGTATTTTCTCAAGAGGGGATTTTCTATATAAATCATAAGATTTATTATGCATGAATTGAAATCTTTTTCTCCTATGTTTCTTTTTGCGAGTTACTAAAGATAATATCTTTTTCGGAATTCATGACTTAAAATTTCTTTTGAAGATCTTTTATTTTTTGATCTCCTAAGATTTTCTTTTGAATATTTAAGAGGAGATTTGTCAAAATGAATCATGTCCTTTGGTATTCACATGACCTCATCTTTCATGATATGATTTTTTTTTCTTTGTATAATTTCTTGTATTCATGAAGTATATCTCATCACCAAATTTTTCTTAATATCTTCCATGTGATGACTTGAATATTTATACCTTTGTGTTATTCCCCTATTTTTGCCTATAAAAAAAGGGAGAAAATAAATGATGAATGTTTGGTACCAACAATCATGAAGTGATAAATGCTTAAAAATATTGATTTAATAGTTGGTATCAGAGCCACGTTTTTTCTCATTTGGTTTAACACTCAAGAGAAATGGCTCTTTTCGGCTTTCAAGAGGGTCACTCTATCATTCATCCTCCTATGTTCAATGGGACAGACTACACTTATTGAAAAACTTAGATGAGAGTTTTCTTGCTTTCGTTGAATCTCGATTTATAGAATATTATCGAAAATCGATTTCAAAAGTCTTCTCTTCCAATGAATGATTGAAATGATTTGGAGAAAAAGACTTTCTCTTTGAACGTCAAAGCAATGAATGTTTTATTTTGTGCTTTGGATAAAACTGAATTCAATCGAGTTTCTATTTGCGAAACGGCTTTTGACATTTGGCATATACTTGAAATCACATACGAAGGCACTAGTAAAGTTAAAAATTCAAAAATTAATTTTTTGATGCAAGATTTTGAATTATTTCGAATGGAACCAAGTGAGACCATTGGAGACATGTACACCCGGTTTACGAATGTCATCAACGATCTAAAAGCGCTTGATAAAAGTTTTTCTAACTTTGAACTTGTTAACAAAATATTGAGATCCCTTCCAAAGAGTTGGGACCCTAAAGTAACAGTCATTCAAGAGGCCAAAGATTTGAAGAATTTTTCACTTGAAGAACTTATCGGGTCTTTAATGACCTATGAAATGAGTTGTATGGCATAAAACGAACATGAAAACAACCTTCCAAAGAACATGAAGGATTTGGCACTTCGAACAATAGAATCCATTTGAGTGATAACTCAAGTAATGATGATGATGACTTTGAACTTCTCACTATAAAAATCTGATTTGCATTTACTTCAAGCTTTTCATTTTAATTGCAAACTATCTTACTTGCTACACTCTTCTGTACGCTTTCAAGTTAAACTCACTTTGTCGAAACGATTTTATTAAATGAGATTTTCAAAACCGACGTTTTTATTCGCTGCACTAATTCAGCCCCCCTCTTAGTGCCGACTCAATCCTAACAATATACACTTAACTAACAAACAATGCAATGATATTAACACCTTAACGCTAATGATCTACTAGGTCCTCAGCATAACCTCGAAATTAAAACAAAAACCTTCTGCATGAAGTTATCATATATAAACCAAGGTCTGTCGTACCGAAGCGTACCGCCCGGTACGGGCGGTACGTACCGGTCCGACAGGTTACCGGTACACGGACCGCCCCGTACAACTACAGTGCTACAGTACTATATTGTAGCACTGCTACAGTATGAAAAAAATATATAAAATTGTTCGGTACGCCCTGATGTACCGCTCGGTACACTGGTACCGTACCGAGTCCTGATCGAAACGCCGGTACGGTACGATACGACGAACCTTAATATAAACAAAAGGGAAAAGGATAAATATCTATGTTCTCCCATTTCCACAAAAAATTTGTATTATAGAAACGAAAGTCATATTGTGCCTTTGCAATTAGCATAAGTCCCTAAATTTCTTATTTGCAATTCCCATTTCTTGTGCACTTCTCATACTGGGAATTTGCCTCTTAATTGTTCAAACTTGAAATACAAACTAAAGACAGACTATTCAACTAACCATTTATTTTTTATGCAGCCTTTTAACTAAATTCACATGCTCTTCCTCAACATTCTCAAAATGCTTAACATATCGGATTATTCATTTCTTGCACTTCCCTAGAAATTAGCACACTTATGTTTCTCATTTCATACTCTCTTACTTTCTCTCTGCACATACATGTCAACATAGACAGATACCGAAGCACCTACTTGCAGTTGTTTACTACGTCTCACCAACTGTGTATAAACTGCAAAACAAGACAAAAAACGCCATCTTGGAAAAACAGTTTACAAAGAAAAAGAGTAATCTCCCAATACCAGTAATGGGAAAACAACTTCAGCATCCAAAAGTATTAACAGATATGAAAGTACAACACGAATAATGAGTCAGAACTGTTATACATGCAGCAGCAAATTACTGTCTTTTGCATATAATTGAACAAGCTTTACTAGAAACTCAGTATTATAGAGCGGATAATAAAAGAACTAAAAGTAACCAATGAAGAAATAGACTCGATTTACAAAAGGAAACTCACATCCTTTGTGTATCCTGACATTCCTACAAGTTGTGAATCACGAATCTTTCTATACAAATCAGCTGGGATTATAGGTTTCTGCATTGAGATAAAATGCCATTAGATAACAGTTAACAGCATAGTTAGATTCAATAAATTTGGCACTTTAAGGCCTCTGGTAGCAAATTTAACTTCCAAAATTGTAATGCTCTTATTGCACTTACATAAATGTCCTGTTTAATAGCCAAGTCCTACGTCTCACACCAGTCTGGAAATATGAAAAAAGTGTAGCCAACTAGCTAATGATTCACCCCATCCATCCTTTTGGCAGCTATTTCTTTCTTATTGCTTTACCTTTTGCAAAATTTGTTTTTCCCAATCGAATTAATCTTATAAAAAACTTAATTCATGTTAAAACCAAATGGAGGTCGTTCTTACACACACTAACTAGCTAAGAGTTCACCCCATCCATCCTTTTGGCAGCTTTTTCTCTCTCATTGTTTAACCTTTTGCTGATCTCAGAAAATTTGTTTTTCTAGATCAAATTAATCTTATAAAAAACTTATTTATGTTAAAACCAATTGGAGGTCGTCCTTACTAGAACACATGCACGCACACACATACACACACCAACTAGCTAATTATTCATCCCATTCATCCTTTTGCCAGTTTTTTCTTTCTCATTACTTTACCTTCTGCTGATCTCAGAAATTTTGATTTTCCCAATCAAATTAATCTTATAAAAAACTTATTCATGTTAAAACCAATTGTAGGTCGTCCTTATGTTGATATGTCAAGGAGGGTATATTGGAAAAGCAACATTAGGTTGACCAAAAAAATACTAGAATATTCTTGAGAAACTCACATTTAGAATGATATCAATATGATTCTGTATCCTCCAATTTAAACAATCCACCAGCTGCAATAGACATGAGCATCTTAAAATTCAGAAAAAATTTGATGCTTTCTCATGCACTGAAATGGAGAACCAAATGCAAGCAGCCAATGTACAGAATACCATCTTATGTGCTTTAGGAATACTCCACTCTCTAGCCTTAAGAAACCGAACCAAAGTTTCACTTGGATAACCCATGTGTATATTCTGCAATAAAAAAGAGCACACTATGAGGCATGGCAGATATAATTAACTAATGAAGCATTTTCAGTTATCTTAGTCAAACCATCAATAAATTATCATGGTGTTCCACCATGAAGTGGGTAGCATGGTTTAGAGGTAAATTAATAAACGGTAACCATTGCTCTCAAAGATGATTCTAGCATTTGGATGATTTAACCTTTATCAATGTGGGCAATGAAATGGCAAGCACAATTGAATTTGAAGGATACTACTGAGGTTGTTGATGGATTAGGCTGAGAAAATTTGCCATTCATGGAGTCCAAAAGAAAAGTTAGTTAATACTCAGCTGAGAAATCAACTTTGACAGCCAATGTGTCTATAAGAGACATCACAACTAGCAGATAAGAAAGTGTGCTGCTACTATCTGTAATAAACTATGGAAGATCATAGTCTCTGAATGCTCTTAAAATGTTATTCGGAATTGCCTCTGGTACACTAGGAAGCATAATAAAGTTCTAGAGGTGCAGCACTAATAAGAAGAGTTTGTAAGCATTGAGAGACAACCATTTCATACTAAGATTCTTTTGCCATATCACGTACAATAACTTAGTAATATAATTGCAAACCACATTTGTTTGAAGTAGAACAATATAAAAAAGTTGTCTTTGTCAAGAGTAACTAAGCTCAGAAGCCAAGATTCTAAACTGAGTATTTAACTTCCAAGCAATGATCCTGTTTCCATTATCATCCCCACGAGTATTCTGGATGTCAGAATAAATGATATGTTCTCATCCCAGTACCCATAAAAAGTGCACAATTTCATTTTGATTTTGAGGATAAGGAACCTTCTTCACGAAAGATCTAACCAATAGCACTGTGATAGAGATACCATCATCCTTAGAATAGTATGGCCCACAGGATCTTCCATAATAAGAACCAACAACAGCCAAAACTACTTCGCGTCATACCCGAAGCACACGAAAGAGCTGAATTCCCAGTATGACCCAGTCCACAGACAGAAAATAGTCAGATTTAGATATCCGACCATGACTCAGCAATCACTAACTTAAGAATTGAAAGGTCACCAAACGACTCGTAGGTTCAACCCAGATCGTCGAATTCAGAGAAACCAACAACCGATCCAGACAGATCTAGCAAGCGACAGAGGTCAAACCTTAAACGTAACCTTCAACGGCTCGTCCACTGCAAAATCCCAACACCAAAAAACGTCAGCAAAGATCAGGAAAACAAAAACAAAACGGACGAGATCGGCGAAGCAAGAGGCGGACCTTCGTCCACGAGCGCGGAGAGCTGCTTGATGGCGTCCTGGGAGGCGATCCCCATCGTCCGGGGGACGGATCGGGAGGGGGAAGACGTGCACCAACTCTAGGGTTAGGGTTAGAGATCTTTAATCGACGGAGTTGGTCGTCTTCTCTCGCTCTCGTCTTCGAGCTCCGGTTTTTCTCCGTATATTTATAGACCGGTAAAGAAAGCGAACGAGTGTTTTAAATTGGAATATTGGGCTCAACCCACAGAAATAAATATATTATTATATTATTATTCCATTGGAAAGTCGTTGGGATGCAATTACAAATGGGGCATATTCTATTATTTTGAATATTAGTCCCATGATTTAGAGAGAAAGCCTCCGATGTGATGCACGATTATATATATATATATATATATATATATATATATATATATATATATATATATATATATATATATTTTATATTTGATACTTGTAATGATTCGAATGTAATAAGAATTGAGGCATATTCTATTATTTTGAATATTAGCCCCATGATTTAGAGAGAAAGACTCTGATGTGATGCACGATTATTTATGTATATGATATATTTGATACTTCCAATGATTCGAATGTAATAAGAATCGGGGCATATTCTATTATTTTGAATATTAGCCGCATGATTTAGAGAGAAAGACTCTGATGTGATGTACGATTATTTATATATATATTATATATTTGATATCCAACTCGAAAAGGATTAACAAAGAGAAGTCATAGTTTAAGTGTCATCGATTTTAATTAATTAACATGAAAAAAAATCATAATTAATTTAATGATTACTTGGCAAGATTTTTGGGTGATAGGTAATTAAACATCAAATTAATGTGAAATGCAACATCAGTCATCATCTTTCATTTGAAATTTTCTTCTCTTGTTAAAGAAGGTAAAAGTGTGGATGCATATCATCAATCACAATCTTCCAATTAGCATTGCTCATCATCTTTCATTTGTCAATGGAATTCAAATCCAGGATCTCATGATAAACCATCAAGATTTTGATGAATTATAAAAAGTGAATATTTATTTAGAGAATGTAATATTGATTTTTGAATTTTATTTATTTGGTTGTATTCATGTTTTGAAATAATATAATTTGTACATCAAAGAAAGAGAGAATTATGTTTGATAGAGAGTGATGCTCAGAGATCTAAGTATTATCCTATGTGCTCAAATTAAGGGGACATGAATCAAGAGATGGTAACAAAAGTGATTGCATTTCTCAGCCACATACAGTGTGAGGCCAATTTGTTTCTTGTTTTGTGTGTAGTGCATGAACATGGAGCAATAAAAGGGAGAAGCACTATTCTTTTCTCTTGTGTTGACATTTGCATGTTCTTTTAGAGAGCATAAAGGAAAAAAGAAATCAATGATCTTTCATCCATGGAAACCTACAAGTAGACATCAAGCATCAAAGGCTTTGTGGAACTCTTTCAAGGGTCAGAAATATAAGATGAAGGTGAGAATATAATCCACGGATCTCACCATCATCTTTAATGTTCCTGTAAGAATAAGATTCTTTTAATGCATTAAGTTCCTCAAAGATTTTGAAGGTTAAAACCCACTAAAAGTTAAACTAAGACAAACTATACAATAATAGGCAATTGTAATAATAGAACGAAATGTAATGAATCATAATAAAATTATATGTTACGTAAATAATGCAACACAGTAATGATTAACATATTAATCTCAAATATATCGATACTAAGTGAACGTTTCGGTATCACGTTTACAACACTCTAGTTAAGTGTGGTTGACGTAATTACGATCTTCGGTTGTTATTGATTATATCGTGTCTCTCACCCATATGGTTCGACTTTATCTGGTTATTGATTTTTATTTTTTTAATTTTTAAATGATTATTATTCTAGTTTATATATTCATGCTAAATAAAAAATAAAATCAAATTATTTTCACAATACTATGGGAGAAAACGCTTTAAAAAACAAAGTAAAATGGTTTGGCGAGCGTGAATTATCTATCAGTCATGTGGATTCCTAATGTGCCATTTGCGTAGAAAAGATGAATCTCAATCGAGGCCACATGCATGTCATGTTCGATGCTACAACTATGATTGAATCCGAATAAATGTAATATCGATGAAGTAACTAAGCATTGTTTATCTCTTTAATGTCCCCATCCCCATCTAATAAATCAAAATACAAGTTAGTCTTACATGAACTATATATATCACATAAGCATATTGTCACCGGATGGAATGATTCAAAAACTTGGTAAGATTAAATGATTAACTTAGAATACTTAAATCATAATTCATTCGTCAAACTCTTACTTATTGATGATATCAAGTTTTCTGTCATTCTCAATATGAAATCAAAGGAACGTTACATGTATTCGAATTGGATCGATGTTTGAATTCTAAACTTTATTGGAGAGAAGTAATCTTATGTCTTCTCTCCTTCTCACTTTGGAGAAAATATAGATACAGAATCAAATTATTTAATTTGATTAATACGATAGGTGGGGTGTCATCTCTCCTCATTATTGGATGTACATAATATATAACCGAGGAGGAAGACGCTACTGATTTTAGATTTTCTATTGGGTTCTCAACAAGATTCTATTGAACTATTGTTTTTACATTTTCTAGAGTGCTACTGATTAATTTAATTATATGATTTACCCAGAGAAATTACTATTTTTAACCTAAAAGTAATTTTTTTATTTTAATTTATCTCATATTCTTATGATGCATGAATGATTATGTCGATACATCATCATCGGGCTAAACATCGAAAGTTGTCCATTACATCATTCTCAAGCTAAGTGTGAGATGTTGTCTGATGTATCATTATCGAGTTAAACATTAGAAATTATCCTGATACACTTTTGTTAAGTTGAGTCTTGGCAGTTACCTAATGCACCACTCGTTAATGTGTCCAGTAATCACTTGTGTTTTGAAGTATATACCTTGTGGGAGATAGATTATATGAGAAATATTCATCTCAATCATAATTTACCATATGATAGAACTCTTCTTGGCAGGAGAAGAATGACATAGTCCAGGATTAAGAGTTATATTATATTCCTTCTATATCGGAAAATATTTATTCAAATTAAATCTCATTATAGAAAATCTATCAAACTACTATTGAAAACTCCATTATTCAAATTAAATCTCGATCTATGTGTAGGTTGATATTAACACTTTTTAGACTCTATCCTAGTAGCTCAAACTAAGTAAAATTGTTCAATAGTCATAAAATTTTTCTTGAATTAATAATATTAAAATAAATTATCGTAATATCCCCCACGGCTCTATTCACATATAATTATTTCTACTTATATTATTACAACTATCTTATGTATATTCTTATGTGAGACTAAATTAACAAATTAATTTAGAGTGGCAATTACATAGGTAATTCTTCTAAACAATATAAATAAATTTTTTGTGAATCTGTTTGACCGTTGAGATTGGAGGATTTATGTAAGAGACTTTGGCTCACATGATTATCACCATAAAATAATATATTTTGGAGTATATTATGGATTAATTATAGAATATCCTCTATACTTTAACTCAACTAGCATTGTGATCTTTGTATTTAAAAAATTATATTAAAATTATTATAAATCTAAAAATAAAATAAATAATCTCATTTATCCTAACATCATTAACTATATTGACAAAAAATACAATATGATACTATGTGCTCGATCTACACAAAAATGATATGTAAAAAAATAATTTTAATATTCTTTTCATTTGTAATGATTTTATCAATAAAAAGATAATTTCAACATTCTACCTACAAGAAATATTAAAATTATATTTTTACTTATCATTTTCATATTGATCCAATATGTGCTATCATGTATTATATTTTTCGTCAATGTTATTAGGATAAATAAAATTATTTATTTTATTTTTAAAATGATAAAAAAAATTATATAAATTTTTTAAATAAAAAATTATGATACTAATAGGATATAAATATAAGGAGTAGTAATATATAATTAGCTGGTGTATTATCCATCCACGAGTGCAAGGATCGAAAGCATGACGGACAAATGTGATGCTCGTTGGAGGCGGGGCATCTAGAGAGAGAGAGAGAGAGAGGGAGCAGCTTGCACCATCTACAGAGCGCCTACGATGACGCGGAAGTATACCAGGCGAGGGTGGTCGCCGTAGGTCCATATCACCGGGACAAACTAGGGCTTTACGTCACCGACGACGACAAACGGCGGCGGTGTGTCATGTACCTCCTGCTATCGCGGGTTTCTCCAAGATCACGAGGGAATGTAGTCGTGCGCACACTGGCAAAGGTGCATGTCTCGGTCGAGGTTTATGGAGATGCTGCTGCTCGATGGTTGCTTTCTATATGCTGCCGATGAGTGTGGCGAAGGCAGATCAGGTCCATGCGGCGGTGGAGGATCTAAGAGGAGAAGAAGAAGAAGAAGAAGAAGAAGAAGAAGAAGAAGAAGAAGAAGAAGAAGAAGAAGAACCCTCTGGTCATTCCGACTCGGCAATGGAACCTTATCAAGATCGACCTGCTATCGTTCGAAAACCAAATCCCTTTCTTCATCATTCAGGAACTCTTCAGCATGATGGAGACCGCTGACATCAAGCACACTTCTCCTGCTCATCAAGCATTCGTGCTCTTTGAGGAAACTTCATCCGATTTCCCCTGGTGACCGTGATACTTACCTACATTTATTGCATCTCTTTCACTCTGCTTTGGCACCATCTCCTTGCTACAGAACCGCGGACGCAGATCCGAACTCAGACTTCGAACGCCGCATGGTTCCCTTGCGCTTCCCCAACGCCAACCCAACTCTGGCGTCCAGGAAGCTGCTTGCAGACTCTGCAAGCATGCGCTCTGTTCCAGAACCTCATCGCCTTACCTACATCACGGCGTACGCATCATTCATGGAATGCACCATGAATAGCGAGAGAGACGTGAGGCTGCTGCGTCTGTGCGGGGCGTCAGTGAACAACCCGAGCACCGACAAGGGCGTAGCTGTCTTCTTCGACCGGATCGCCTGCCACGCCACCCATTCTCTCGTCCCCGATTACCTGTCTCCTCTGACGAGGCAGTCACAGACCGTCACATCACGATCCCCGGTGGCGTAGATGGAATGCGCATCTGAAGCGCCGCAACTTCTCAAACCGATGGGTGGCCCTTTTCGGTGACAGCTGTCGGTCAAAGATTAATTTTGACCATTGGTTTTTTCTAATCGACCGGTTCGAATTCCAGACTCGATTCTGGTTTGATTCGAACCGACGTGGAGGCCGCTTGATGCGGAGGTGGCGTGTGCTTCCCAAGGATCTGGAAAGAAATCTGAACCGTTACTGTTCGATGAGCCGGACTATGAAGGCCGGTCCGTGGTCCAAATTCTGACCCAAATGCTGCCCATAAAAATATATATGTTAAGAAGCTTTACATCTATATCCTTTCACGGTTTAAGAATAGCATATTTACCCTTCCAAATTTTAGCATTGCATTTGTATTCCTATAAAAACTTAGATTCCGTGTTCAAATAATTAAATATTTCATTAGCATTTATCTAATAAACTCGACTTAACAATTACTAATCATGGTTATCATCGAATCATGAAAAATAAAATTTAATTATTGTTGATTAGAAATGTTTTTGTTACTTTCACCAATATTTAGCCCCTCGTGTAGATTAATTTCAATTTTGGTTTTAGTTTCATTGTGTAAGTTGTTAAGCTTTGTAGGGATACATATGGTGGACTCAAATTTCAATGGGCAAATTTATTTGTTCGTTTCTTTTTTCTTATTATGTTCATTTTGTTCTTTTTATTTTTCAATATTAATCGTTTGAGAATGATTAATCACCATGGTTGTTCGCATTACAGTTTTTTGTTTTTCATGTCACTGTCAAATGATTGTGTTATCATTTAACAGTGAAATTATAAAGTTATTTTATGTTAAATGATTGTAAAGTTATTTCTATGTCAAAGCAAATGGATGGCTCATATGATTTAATATCGAATTAATTATTATTATTATTATTATTATTATTATTATGATATAAAATAAAAAAAATAAATTAAGACAAATCTCGAATTAATTATTAATTATTATTATTATTATGATATAAAATAAAAAAATAAATTAAGACAAATCTCGTCCATTTCATTACAAAGCTAATGAGTTGCCCTAAGACGGATCGGAATTCCTTAACTGGGCACCCTCTCGCGGACACACGCTCGGAAGAGAACAAAGCGAGGAAGGAAATAAAAGAGGAAAAGAAAAGGCGGTGCGAGGTCTTCAAAGTCTCCTCTCTTTTGCGCTTTCGCACCTCTCTCTCTCTCTCTCCCTCCCTGTGTAAACCCCCGTTACCGCCCCCCTCTTCGACCTGTTCTTCCTCTCTCTCTTCGTCTCTCCACTCTTTCTGGGTTCGAAGATGAGCGGCGGGGGCGCTAGGGTTTCGATCCCGGCGGGCGTGCGGCGGACGATCCAGAACATCAAGGAGATCGCCGGCAACCACAGCGACGAGGAGATCTATGCAATGCTCAAGGAGTGCGGAATGGATCCCAACGAGACCGCCCAGAAGCTGCTGCTCCAAGGTCCCGTTCCCCCTCCTTTCAATCTCCCCACTCTCTTGATGGCTGCTGCGCTTTCCCCATCCGTGGGTTCCGTGCTCAGTTGTTGATTTCTGATGGGCGTCGGTTGTCTGGAGGTGCTGTGATGATTGTCATCTGGCGAATTGACTCGCAGTATTTGGGCTGTGGAGTTTCCTGAGGATCGACCCTTCCCCCCTTTGGCGTTATCAACGCAACCGAGTGGATTTCTCGGGCAGGAGATTTGGGGGTTTTGACTCGCGAAATGCATTCGTATAATTCGTTGTTCTGAATTAGGTCGACGTTTGGTGATTGCCGTAGCTTGGTCGTCAAGCTTCATGCTGCTGGAATAAAAACGAGTATTTTCGATATAGAACACAGAGTTGTCTTTGATTGGCTCCCTATTTTCTGTTTAAATTATTCTTTGTGTCATAACATCGGACTGAAACTAACCGTGCTTAAGATTGGTTCTTTTATCTGCATTATTTGGTGAAGAATTATTTTTCCCTTGTAGTGTGTGATGTAGTTGTATTTGTCGTGCACAACATGGAAAGTGAACACTGGTCTTCTTTGGTGGCGTATGGCTTAGTGATATATATGTGCTCTGCTACTATAATAGATCGTAGCTTAGGCTGTAATTGTACCTCGCTTAGGGAGTATTGCGGATATCTTGAACTGATTTACTTGGTGTCATGTTCTAAATTAATTCTGTTTTGGAAAATCTAGTGGTAATACATAGTTGGCATTTAGACAATATTAGGTGATTAACAGAACCAAGAATGTAATTCTAGCAGCAACCATTCATGTTTCATATCATGCATTTTTGCATAAATTGCATATTCTGTAAGTAATCTCCTTTTTGGTGCGTATGTATACACCTGAATGCAAGAAGGTACTTGCTCATGTGCTGTTGGTCTGATTGTCTACTAGGTCATAATTTTATTGCCTGTTTTTCGCTTTACAGATCCCTTTCATGAGGTGAAAAGGAAGCGCGATAAGAGAAAGGAGGTAAATATGTTTCTCTGTTTTTTGCAATTTTTTGTTCTACTCCTGGCAGTACTCTTTATTTGTGCTAAGAAAGTTGTAAGTATACTGTGTTACCACCCTACTTTTTACGTCTTGGCAACAAAGATATGCCAAAGTTGTAAGAATAAATTACGTCATTGCCATTTAGTTTAATAAACATTTGATTTCTAGACATGCTGTTTTGCCATGTAGCCTGAACATTAGAAAACTAATGGGAACCTATATTGAGTCACACGAAGATCCAGGTTCAACTCATATTAGATTATCTGAGTTATATCTTCTTCTTCTTTTCTTTTCTAGCTTTATATGTTGTTTTTGTGTGTTTTTTAATGAATTGAATTTTTTCTTCCAAGTCCCTTTAGAGTTTGAATAGGAGTGCCATTGAAAGAACTCAAATGGCTGTTATTTAACTCTGGTAGGAGTAGTGCAGAAAAAAAGGTGCTAGTCAAAATCTTCTTCTTATTCTCTGCACGGTGAAACTATTTATGAAAAAGAGTTGAATACATAACAAGTATGGCTGCAGTAGTTAGAAAGAGATGACTTGGTTATTACTTTCTTATATGATCATACAGTAAGGGCCTGAGTGTGGATGGTTTCAGATCTGGGCAAAATGTTTGAAGTTGGACCATTTGTGGGTCGGTTTTAAGCTGATTTTAGACCTGAAATTTAAAACATATGTCGTTAGTTTTGGATGAAGCCTTATGGACTTTGGCCAAATTTGCTTGCCTTGACTAGTTGACAACCTGTTCTAACCTGCCAGAAGCATGATCATTCATGTAAATTATTGGATGAAGTCTGCATGCATGCTTCCCACAAATACCATTACTCATTCTAGCTCTTCTCTATTGTTACATCTCTTTTTCCTACAGACAACAAAGTTCTTGTTCTTTTTCTTGAAACTCATAATGTTTGCTACTTCCTACAGACTGTGAGGGAGCCTGCTGATTCTCGGTGGAGGCCAGGGCTGCAGGGACGAGGAGGTAGGGGAGGTCGAGGAAACTACCCACGATCTGTGCCTAGTGGTATGTACTTTATTTTTTAATATAATGCTCAAACTTGACATAAGAGTAACGTGCTCTATGCAGTTATATGTTTTATGTGTTGGTCTTAAATTTATCTATGCATCTAATTGCATTTCACTGTGAGCAGTTGACTACATGTTAGTTTTGAGCTAACCACTTAGTTTTGAGCAGTTGATACTGTTTATTCTATTCTTGTTGTGTCAAATGTCTCATTCGCATATTAATGACAATTTTGTAAGTTATCCAATATCAGTTTCACTAATAGATATCTGTTTCCATGCCATCCATCTTTCTGCAAATCAGCAATTCATCTTTTTATCATTTTATGAAATGGGAACTACATGTTCTGTCTTCATTTTATGTGCGTGTTTTACATTTTGTTATGTGAAACTTTGTAGCACATGTTTTGTTGTATTTCTTAGGTGTACCCTGTGATCCAAAAGTTCATGTATTGGTTATTGTTGCCATGTTTGCTACATATTGGATGTTTATTAATGGTTATTGATGAAAAAAATTTATTGCCTACAAGATGCTGCTGCTGCTGGAAGAAATGTTACTTCAGGGAAGGATAATGGACTAAACCAAGGTACGGATAAAGCCAATACATCCTCTTCATCCACCATTCCTGACACAGAGAATAGGTCTGCAATTTCCATACCAAGGTACCTATTTTGTCTGTTAACTTTGGCTCTGAGTTAGAGCATACTGATTTTGTTAAGCGTGGATGATGTATTCTTTTGCCAATGCTCATACGAAGGCATATATTAAGTTATTTAGTGCACTGGATCAATGTCTGATTAATTGTGTCCTTATTTGAGTTCTAATTTTTGTGGAACAAGTTTATGTTGCAGATTGATGAACATTTAAAATTAAATAAGTCAGTCTTTTTTACTCTCTGGTTAAGAACTCATGGGTGTATCATGATGGTTACGTAGATCATATTATTGTGCAGATGATGAGCTTTGACACCACCATAGGATAGATGCTGTATGATCTTGGTTTTAAAGGTTTGAATTATTTGAAAAACCTCTTAGCTTACCA
Organism: Musa balbisiana; assembly: GCA_004837865.1. NCBI lineage: Eukaryota > Viridiplantae > Streptophyta > Magnoliopsida > Zingiberales > Musaceae > Musa > Musa balbisiana. The sequence goes on along the minus strand of CM017190.1, from coordinate 9,297,085 downwards.
GGGTAAGGTTTCATATATTGATCCTCGACAATTCTCGAATGGTAGGATCCTTTTGCATTGGGCTGCCATTTTTGAACCATTTTCATCTGGATCAAAAAGGAAACTAGCAAAGATTTATGCATTGTTTAAAGCTGAACTTTGTGAGGTAATAGGAACAGCAACTTCTGTTCTACTAATGCACATATAAAGCAATGCTGAACTATTGTATTCCAGTTGATAATAAAGCACAAAACTGTATATTGTTATTTACCCCACAACTAATTGAATAACCATAGTTGATGTCTTAACAATGTATTGGGCGTGCCTTGAGTTTAATATACTGTTTGCTTGTTATATTATCTTTCTTTTCATTTTTTGTATGATTTATCTGGTAGAACATATATACTTCTATTCTCTATAATAGAATTTATTTTCTCCAACCAACTGTGCAACTTCTTTAACTGCATCTTGTGTATTGACCTAACTATATTTCTTATTAATCGTTAATTTTCAGCTCCATTTCTGGTGTTGCCAATGATCCCAGCAACATAAATCATCCAATGTTGTCTCAGGGGTCCAATGTATCTGATGTGAGTGGCATTGCCCAGTGGGATAAAAGTTCTGGGGCTGTAGCTACTAAGCCAGGGACTTCCAGGTCAGTTCTTAAAGATGTAAACCATGGTTTTGCATCTGGACGTGCAGATTCAGACCAATGTTCATCAGACAAGACAGCGGCACCTGTTCTGGAGATCTATGCTTCAGTCTCAGACCCTGTGCTAGTGCCATCTCTTGTTACACACAAAGCTTGTGAGTTGGAGGCTGTTCAACAAGTAACAGGGATCCAGAGCTCCATTGTTGAGACTGCCACTAGTAGGGCTGCATCTAGGGATATATCTGGATATAAGTTATCATATATAAGTGGAAAAGGTTCTCCTGACATTAGTGATGCCTTCATACATGGAAAGATACAGATCAAACCACAAGGACCTGGAAAAAGTGAACTCTCAGAAAAATCTCATAGTAAATCTTCTTTTTCTGGTGCTATAGGCAGTAGACCATCCTCTAATTACAACAATCGTTCTCAACATCTTAGTGGTTCGCAGAAAGGTAGACCTTAACGTGTTCTTCATAGCAATTTTTTATATATGTACTGGGTCATGAGTGATTGGTTGATTATATACAGAACTGTTATAGTGCTTTTCTTATCATGATCATTTACTACATACATTGGAAGTTTGAGAAGCAACACAAGATACTAAACTACATTTTTTTCTTTTTCACCGTTACGAACTTAGTTGGAATTGTCTAGGTCGTAAGGCACCTTTGCGTTATTTGTCCGCAAAGGGTCAACCCAGAAGCAACCTCATACAAGTCTTGAAGGACCTACAAAAAGAAAGTTGATTAGTTCAAGCGAACGAGTGACGAACAAGCTTCAATGTGCTGCAAAATAGGGTAGCTTTTACAAGCAATTCATGTAGTACTTAGTGTGCAAAGAGAAAGAGAGGAAGGGAAAACAAAGACTTTAGAAGGCAAATGAATAGTGTAAGTCCACAAACGATAGCTCACCGGTTGTCGAGCACGTTGACAACAAGTACTCGTAGGCTTTACGTGCGAAGTTTTGAATCCAATTAATGCCCAACACTATCCCAAACCCCCATCTAGTCTTGTGCGACTTGGGTGGTTTTAGGGTGTTGAGATGGCTAACGTTTTACACTGCACCGTAGCCTATAGAAAACAAATCATGGCACGTGAAAGCTGGGCCGTTTTGGGGCAGTTTTGCCTTTTCTGGTGAGCAGTCGCTTTGCAGCTCTGCAAACTGCTCCTACTTACAGGTTTTAAGCAAAACCACACAAAAACAAGGCAAAACACATTGCTAAATGAATGGACAAGCAAACAAAAGCAATGAACGGTCCATTGACAAAGGTGTTGCGGGCGCGCGACGACCATCCGTGATATTAAAGACTAATCAATTGGTTTAGTACTTTATGAAATATACGGCATGTTCATTTCTTAGGAGATAAAGTAAACCATTCATTTTGTTTTCTTTAGTTTCTTATGTGTTCTTGGAGTTGAGATATTAAATTATATAATCAGATGCTATCAATATTTGATATGTTCATAGCAAGTTTGTTGGTTTCTAAACAAAGCTTTTTGGTACCAAATTAATTAGTTGATATTGATATCAATGTTCTATAGCAAGCTTCTGTGCACGATAAACTTCCTTGGACAGCATGATTTCTGTTGAGCTATATTCATGCATTTGTAATCCAATTAACGGTCCTTGCCCATCTGAATGCCCATTTTTGACCATATACACAAACTGCCAAGAATGGCCCCTTCTTTGCCTAAAAAGGTGCTGAATGCCCTAGTTGATCAAGTTGAAATATTCTTTAAATTTAGAAGTCATTGGTTGTCAAACTTGAATGAGGGACGAATGCACTGTGGGTTAGATTGTGGTTCTCTGTTTTCTGGAGCTTTGAGTTGCTGTACCCCAAGTACTATGGTTATCACAGAATATTTGGGTTCTTTTCCTTAAATATAAAGACTAAAGATCAAAATATCTGTAATTTGTTTGTTTGCATTTCTCAAAGCTTTCGCTAGATCTTGTTCACTCGAGTGCCATATTGCATTCTGAAATAGAAACTGAGATAATCATCTCCATCAGTTGTTTATATCAGTTGTAATACACCAATTGTCTGCTTGTCACTTACTGATTAGTACCTTAGCAAAAAGAATTCTAGAGATTGTTAATCACCAGGCTCTTATTTTGACCTTAAGCTGCATATGAAATATATAAGGTGATATCAAGTTAAGGGAAATGCTTCATGTCATGATCCAGGTCCCAAGTGGTGGTAATGGTGCACATCAACAAGTGCACTGCCCCAGCCTCACGATCATCTCTGTCCTGTGAGGTGCACCACATTTGCCAGTCCAGATTTAAATCAAGACTTAAGAGTCACGACGTGCGGCACTGGCTGCATGATGTTTGCCTTTCATGTTTACTATATAGACTTTTAACTTATTTTGGCATTCTACCTTGGCAGACTAACAATCATGTTGGTGCCTTGTAATAAACTACATTTCTAGTTGCATAAATGGATTTTATAAAGGAGTTGTCTGGAAATGCAAATCTTCAAAATGGTGAAATCTGTAGCTTTTATGTTCTGGAAGGCCACAAATGAATTTTTGTGACGAGGTAATGTTGTATCAATACAAGTTATAAATGATGACTAAATTGACGAGGAATTTTTACTACCTAGACAAAAAGATCTTTTAAAAGATTATTTGAGAAAAATTTTGATTCCTAGAAAATGGCATGAAAAATGTATTTGGTTTAACGATTTAACATTTCTCTATTTGGTTAATGTTGAGGAGTTAAACTTAGAAGTCCTTTTTCTTGTCTTATTCTTGTGCTGATGAGTGACTTTAAGGGAAAAATGTAAGAGTTGATCACAGTGGTAGTAAGTCGTAGCAATTCTGAGCATGAGAAGTGAGAATTTTATTTAATTTTTTAGACAAAGTTCTAGAGGTATTAATTAAGGGTTGGTTGTACATTGCATATAGATTTAATCTTAAGTGCTGAAACTACACAATTTTAGGTTTGCTAAACTTAAAAGTTGGCTAAGTAGCACCCTTTTTTTTCTTATTCAGCACCTGTTGCTAATAAAGAGTGGAAACCAAAAACCGTACAAGCGAATGCTGCTCAAGCATCTGAAATGACCGACACTTCTGACGTATTGGTGGTGGCTGAAGCTGTTGCTCAATCGTCACCAGCAGCATGTTCTGTGACCACAGAGGAACCTGCTGTGAAGTTGGAAAAGAAGGTAAATGAACTGAAGCTAACAGAGAAACAACATGTTATTATTCCAAACCATCTTCAAGTGCCAGAGTCTGAAAGACATGGCTTGAGTTTTGGAAGCTTTGATGCCAATTTTGAGTTGAATATGGTTGTTGCAAATGGCCCTGCTAGAGTTGAAATTGATACACCATTTTCCGAGTCACCTGAGATTGAAGAAACTATTGAGAAGCTATCTTTAAGGTCAGATACGACATTTACATTCTGCTTTAACAATTACATTTTAAGATGTGGCGTTTTGCATATTTGGATATTTATTTTTATGTTGGATTAGGAGATTATGATGCACACATAATGAACTCATTTTGTTTTGATGAGATGTAATAACATTAAGAGAAGTAGATAACCATCAAGTTTATTATGTATGGTAGAACATGCACATTCATACTAACATCTGATTACAAAGCTTTGGAGCTTGAAAATGTTTTTTGCGATCATTTTTTAGCTGTTTCTTTCTATACTATCTTTCAGACATGCAGAAGCTTTTCTAACTATGGTAGAATTTTTTGTTGAATGCTTCTCCTCTAAATGTACAATAATAAAGAGATCTGCTGGTAACAAGGCACTGTTATGATATTTGTGCATTAGGATTTTTTTAAATTTTTTATTCTTCTAAGAATACTTGTTTATTTGCTAGTTGATGTATCTGTCGTTTATATTTAATAAAAAATATTTCACCATTATGACATTTATTACATTAGAAACTTCTCATATAGATGCTTCCAAGAAGGTTTTATTATTTGTTAGCTAGTATATATGTCACTGGTATTAATAAAAAAACTTATGGATTTAATTTGACAAATGACATGTAATGCACAGTGTCTTTGCCATCTTTAATCAAAAAGAAATATCTGTAGGTATTGACCTTTACAATCATAATATCTTTGTTTTATTTGCTACTATTTTATATGATAGTATGAAGTTGTCTTTTAAAAGGTATCTAGGGAATTGATCTTTGGTTCAAGAACTAGAGAGCTCGATCTGGCATTAGAGGATCTTTGTTTCTCTGTTTTTCGTCATTCCTTTTTTGATTACTTCTACCTTTTTTTTCTGCTTAGGTTATATTGATTTTACTACTATATGCTGTCTCTTCTAACTATTTAGGTTTCTTTCTTTTTTACATGCAGCATTCATACTGCATCCTCAGCTGCTCAAGAAGCGGACTCTCCGGATCATCCTCAATCACCTGAACAGGTGCCAGATAGTTATTCAACCAAAGAAGCTGGTGTTTCTGCTAGTAAATCTGCTGCAGCGGAATATGACCAATCTAAACAACAAGCCAATGTATCTCCAGAAGGCCCTCAGAATTTGGTCATTCAATCTGCACCATCATATCCATCACTAGGAATGGCACCACAAGTTCTCGGAAGCCAATTTTCACCTTTTGAGAACTCAGAACCACAGGCTCGTGATAGCTCCCGTCTTCCAAACTTTCTGGTATGGTAACACTCATGAGTCATGACCTTTATATTCTTGCTATGCAGGTCATGCAGTGTTTATCTACAACAATCTCTTTTTCTTTATGTCAATGTTTTGATATTTGTCGATAGCATCATTGCTACTGAAGCTAATCTGGTAGCGGCTAATGGTAATAGGATATCTATGGAGGATCAGTTGTTGTCACTTTTTGAATTTCCTTTTTGAATTGGATATCTATGGTAATAGGATATCTATAGTATTGGGCTGTACAGTCTGGTAGGTTCACTGTATCAAGCTATGGGCCCAATGTTGTTTTCTTTTCAAGCCAAAATTTTCCTTTTCGTCTCTCTCTCTCTCTCTCTCTCTCTCATGCTTCCTCTTTCTCCCTCCCCTTCTCTGCCTCGTCATTCCCTTGGTGGTGTTGTTGCCTCCTCTATCATGCCGCATCACCATTGCTACATCCTTGTTCGGGTCATCACCTCCTCGTTTTTATTCCTCAACAACCATCTTGCTCTCTTGCCTCTTGTAATCCACAACTTGCAATGGGTCCCTCTGATCGCTATTGAGTCCAGTAGAATTTTGTTTAGATGGATAAAGGCTTTTGGGCCCATTTGGACTTGGAAGAGAGCTTAGATCCTCTACTTCTTTACAAGACTATGTGACAAGGGTAACATTCCCAAGTTGGGTATTTGGCTAAGGAAGAGGAAAAGATATGGAATATATTTTGGAGTAGAATACTTTTTGGATCAACTGTTGGAATCTGGGTAGGTTTAGAAGACAGAAGTAGGACATTTGAGTGTTACTTTTTTTATCAACTGATGGAATCTAGGTAGGTTTAGATAGAAGACATAAGTAAGAGGACATTTGAGTGCCAAGAACCTGTATTGTTTATCTTGATTTTTTTTTTTTACTTTTTCAATAATCTTTAGAACTGGTTTAGTTTATTAGTCTTGATCTCTTGAGGAATAGTTTACTTTCCCTTGAACCTGAAAAGTGTGCATTGTATATGAACGAGATTTATCAGTATGCATGATGTCAGTGCTTCCCTGTGTTGATGATTGAGTTGAGGATGCTGTGAGAAGATCTTAACAATTATGGCGTGTGGTTGGAGCTAGTTGAAAAGTTTGCAGAGGAAGATCATCACAATCCCCTGCCACATACCAATCCCACATGTCAGGCCTTCAATGTCCAAGTAAAACAAGTGGTGGCTCACAGAGTTGGGGAACCCATGTGGTTAGCATTTTGCTGATGGGTTGTTCAACAAGGCACATAACTCTGATGAGTTGCTTTCTTAATTGATGCAACCATAGGCACCATATATTGATTTGAAGTTTAAAAATGAAACCACCCATGTTAGTAGTTATTGGCTTAGAAGATCAAGCATCAACTGCTTATTTGCTAGAATGCTTTGAGCTCCTGAATCTGCGTTGTCACTAATTTTAATGAAGCCAAAAGCAAGAGCAAGGTGATGTATTATTTGAGGACCCTAGGTGAAAATCAGACAATTTATGGTTCTAGTTCATGAGGAAGACAACATGATCAGGAGGTTGTTGGTGTTGGTCTAGAATTGCAACCACCAAAAAGCCATGTTGGAAAAGGATATCTATTCCACTGTACATTTCTCGACATATTTCAAAGGAAAACTTGTTCTCTGTACTTTACAGTGGTTCTGCTCACAATTTTATCAGTGATGTTGTCCAACAACTAAATTATGGCAAAAGCCCATCAACTTTTTGGAGTCTTCTTGGTGATGGAAGGTTGATGATCTGCTCTACCAGATATGTAAACATGCTCATTTGCCTCCAAGGTGAGAAGCACAAGGTCAACCTCCTTTGCCTGATGTCAGTGGAGTATCTTATTCTTGGTATAAAATGGTTCAAAATAGTAAAACCCAATTTGATTTGACATTTCAACACTATGACAATCGAGTTCAAGCACAATAGTTGGGAAGTTGAAGCACCAGCAGATTGACCTACTTGCAAGATTAAAGACCAAAGTCCTTTTCTCATGCTTCATACAAGTTGCTTTATCTTGAGACAAGACTGATGTCAAAAGGCACTCGGAAGCAATGCCTCACTTGAGCACCTCTATGGGCCCTGGGTGAAGCACCTTCTACTGGGTATCTCCTAGGCGTGAGCCATTGTTGAGGAGCACCTAGGTTGGCTGGGGCTACCCGAACCAAATTGGCCTCCTATCATTTTCCCCATCAGGGACTTGATCCAAACTGAATCCCATATCAAACTCTCTCGATTCAGTTCAGTTAACTAAACTGTGCAATGATCCCCCCTCCCCATTTATGCCTTGCTGGCACCTATGCACTTGGCCCTATTGTTTCTGCCACCAACATATGGCAATTCACTTTCCTCCATAGATTGTCTCCTCTCTCTCTCATATGTCCATTCTTTTCTCTCGCTTTCCTCATCTCTGTGCTCCCTCTTTCTTTTCTCTTCTTTCATCTCTGTTCTCCCTTCCTCTCTTGTTCCCTTCCTTTTGTGTTCTCCTATTTTGCCATGTTTGGGCCTTGCTTTTGTAATGTAAGCATTATACTTTGCTCAATCCAGGGCCTAATGCCTTAGGCAATAATGGACCTTGACGCTTTACAGCCCCTAGATTTCTTGACAACACTAGGAAAAGGTAAACATGAGGGGGAATGAGTTGTTTCAATGTGCCTTGCATGATAAATCTTGTGTTCTTTCTCCACCTAACCAGTGGAACCTAACCCATCCTCACACATCTTTCTAGTTGTCTCCCAGCTGTGGTGTTACCCAACCAGTGGGACCCAATCCCCCCTTGTTTTTTCTATACATCACCCAATCATGTTTGCTAGTCTTTCAGCTAGCAGTGATTGAGTGTGTTAGCATCCTTCAGCTTCTCATCATTGTCCCAGTCTCATGCAACTCACCATTACCACATGCACCTTCTACATGGTGATTGTTGGCCACGCCAACATCCCTGGTTATCTCATTCTTATGGCTTGTATGATGCACAATCTAGATGTGACTTTCTCCACTCGTGATGAGGTCCCAACTGGACTCATTCTACTTTGATGGAGAAAGGACATGAGCCCCATTTGGATTGAGAAGATGGCCGATGCCTCCTCTTGTTTGTGAGACTAGGTGACTGGGGTACTAAGCCCAAATTAGTTTTTTGGTTAAGCAAGAAGAAATGACCTCAATTAATTTCTGGTATTATTTAATATGTGATGTCTAGATATGGTCTAGATGGGGGAATAATTCCTAATGTTCATTTTTTATTTATTCTATATGGATTTTCTGGAACAATACTAGTTTACATTGTTGATCTTAATCTTCTGGGGCTTCTACTTTTTGATTGGAGTACTAAGCACCAAAGACAACTCTCTAACATTTTCTCATTTCTCTTCTAACTTAAGTTCCTGTACTTAGTTCACCTTAGCATATATTTGATTTTGGATGGGTTAAACTTACTTGACCATCTGATATTCCATTTTGTAACAAGTTGAAATTTAACCAGAAAAATGTCTTAATATAGAACAACTAAAATTGAAATGTAAGTAGTAACCTTGCTTCTCATTTTTGCTTAAACTAAAAACAGAATTGACACCGACTGGCCTTTGTTTCAGATGGCAGACCTGCTTCATCTTTTGTATCGTTTTGGTTAGGATGTTGAGTTTCTGTTGTACAGGTGCATCAACCCTATGACCCATCCACAAGCTACTACACACCATTCTATCGACCTACTGCTGATGCTGATGGTCGAATCTCTCCATTTCTTGCATCCAGTGCCTCCTCCAGGTACAATGCGAACATTGCAGTCCTACCGGCTCAGACAGGCCAGACATCTCAAGAGGTTTGCTTTTAAGCTTTCGGCTTGATTAATCTTTTTGTTTTAAATATATGGAGATATGTTTTTGGATTGTGTCATGCTAAATACAATCACACTCCAGCATTGGTGATTGTTTTCAGAAAATCATATGTTCTGCCAATTTTCCTTTCCACCGAACAGCTTGTAGTTGTAGACTTATCATAAGATATTATTGGATCTAGAATTTTTTGTGATTGTATTATACAATTAGTTAAGCAAAACCCGTGTTTTTTTACTACTCTCAGAAATTTACTTGTGATTATAGTCTTGTATCAAAATCTTCTTCTTCTTCAAATTCTCAGTATCATGGTTTTCGCATTCTGGTTAAGATTCTGATGCTCATGTTTTTCCCCGTCCAGAACACCAACTCCGCTGTGCTCTCTACAGTTGGCTCAACTCTTGCAACTCAAGCTGCAGGTGCTATGCAGGGTTCAGTTGCTATTCCTCAGCAGCCAGTTCCTGTCTTCCGGCAACCTGCTGGTTTACATTTATCTCACTACCCTCCCAACTACATTCCATATAACCAATACTTTTCTCCATTTTATGTTCCTCCCCCTACCCTTCACCATTTCTTGAGCGGTGCCGCATTCCCTCAGCAACCTCCTACTGGCAGCATGTATCAGACTCCTGGAGCTGCGACTCCTGCCACTGCTGTCAAGTATTCTATTCCACAATACAAGGCTGGTGCTAACATTGGTAATTCTGCAATTGTTGGGTTGCCAACTGTTTATGGAACATATAGCTCGACTCCAGCTGGCTATACATCTGGTCCTACTGCTAGCAGTGGAAACTCAACTGCCAATGAGGATCTTGGGTCTTCCCAATTTAAGGAGAACAGTCTTTATGTTCCAGGACAACAGGTATTATTTTTTCTTTTGATACAGATTTTTGTATGTGATGTTTGGTTCATGCTTAGTTATTGTGTTCTGCTGCTATACTAGATGGATAAACCTCCAATTTAGAGTTACATAAAGATTACTAAAATTTATGATTTTCTTTAGAACCTTAGTTGTAGATCTTTTTTATGTTTCTGGTGCTTGATCTTAAACTCATTCTAGAGTGATTGATTTTTGCTGCTTCATGTGAATTTCGCAAGCAGCTACGGATTTTTTTGCTCCTTTTAATGAAATTCCAGAAGGGCTTGGTGCTCCTTTGCTATTTCTCAGAGTCTTTGGAATTACGTGTTGCATCATTAGCTTAGGAATTGGCTAGAGAATGAGCAGTTATTGGCAGAATCATTTGACAAGTGAAGCTGACTGATTCAGTCTATTAATCAGGGAACTGATACCTTTTCTATGTTTAAGTTGGATAGCGTGATCCTGAAATCATATGTGACGTTCCGTAGGAACGAGTGCATAGAAGATGCTAGGAGTTGCAATGTGCTGAGTGTAAGCAAATTTTAAGCAGGGATTTTGTGTGGGTGATGTTAACTGAAGCTTTTCTTTTGAGGCAAGGATAGGCAACATCTATGAGCTTATTTTATTAAGATTATGAAATAAGGAGTACAAATGAAGGTGAAAAAAAGATGAGCAGTAGCAATTTTGAAGGAAGCTGCAGAAAGAGGGAGAGGGAGTGAGAGTCCTTAAGTCAACGTAAGAAAAAGCACGTTATAGCAAATGGATAAATATGGTGCAAGCTTCTTCTTGGCTGTGTTTTGCCCCATAGTCACTAACTATGAAGGAATAACATTCGATTATATTTCAAACAATTAGAGGATGAGATTAGCGTCGTGGTGTGGTTGTTCCTTCACGACCCAAGTGATCATGGTTTTGAGTCAATAAACTACCTCATTGTTTCCATGTGTGAGACCATGCACTTAGTAGACCTATTTGGAGTCATGGTGAGATTTCTCCTTTATGACCAAAATGTCAATGTTTCGATTCAATAAACAAACTTTTTGTCTACATGAGTGAAACTATATTGATTGACACTCCATAGACCTGTACTGGCAGAGTCTGGTGCCACACCATCTTTTTAATATTTTTCACAACTGATCGAATTTTGAGGCATATTTCATCAGAATGGTATCTTACATTGCCACTGTCATTTTAGGTAGTTAATCCTGTGATTAGCACACCTCCAACTTAAAGATTTTATCTAGTCATACTAATTGTACTCCTATCCTCTGATCTAGATTCCTTAAATAAATGTCAGATTTTATCTGGTCATACTAATTGTACTGGGTATCCTCTTATCTACATTTCTTAAATAAACGTGACCAACTACCCTGGCAGTTTGATCACTATCACTATGTATTTGTATCTACTTTTCTCGGTCATTTTCTGATTAAAACCTGTTATAAGATGAGCCATCACTGATGACGAGTTGCTTAAAATGCTTGTTTCAAAATTTGACTAGTTCTTAGGTTCAACTGACGAAGTTTTTCGGTATTGGATGATCTTTTCATTTTCTTTTATTGATGCTATCGATGTTGGGTGACCAGGGCTCGAGTTATGAAAAGAGCCTGTTTGATTGCAGTGGTATTGCTGCATTGTCACTCCCTAGCCCTGATCGGCAAGGAGCCTTCTACACATGGTCACTTTTTTGTTTTTGTTTGGTGCTCTATGTTCCTGTGCAATGATTGTCGTTTCGCTCGGACCAGTACGAAACAAGCACCACATACCGAACCGAGCGTTAATCGATACGCGGACCCACCCTAGTCTGGTCCGTTGTATAAAAGGGAAGTGAGAAACCCTAAATCCTACTTTCGTGCTACTTTCACTTCTCACACGATTGTTGCGAGCCCACGGCTTCTCAACGCCACGACCTCCGCTTGTCGTATTCGACACTACACATCGCCATGCGACTGATGCTGTGATCAATGCTTCTCATGCAGGTGGCTACCGGAGACCTTCACTTGCCATGACCTTGCTGCACATCGCCACATCTCAGATATGTCTCTTCTCCCCTTCCTCTTCCTCTTTCCTTCTTCCTCCTCCTTCGCTGCTTCCTCTTTCTTCCTCCTCCCTTCACCATCCCTTCCTCTTCTCCCTTTTTACTTTCTCTCCGAAACATTAGTATTTACTGGTGTACCTTGTCGGTACACCGGTACAGACCTGTACATACCAGCCCAACAAATCTCTGAGACAGGTCCGTTATCCAAAATGACGCCTGTGTATACCATACAGCACATGATGAAAATGAAAGTTTTAGATTCTAAAGGTGCTTAGTTCACAAGTTTCCTGTAATTCAACGCTGTTTTCCATTACTAACTGAAATATATTGGTTTTTTTGGAATCTGTAAGATTATGATAGGCTGTCCAGGAGTTATTGTACTTAATAGCTCATCAAGTAGCTAACAGGGAAGTTGGGCAGAGTTTGTGGATCCTTATTGTCATTATGTGGGATGCGTTTTCTGGTCAGCTTGTGGTATTGATATATTTTGCCGAGGAAACCTTCTGCAACAGTAATTAAAACAGTTGTCTTTTGCATTAGCTTGTTGGCTCATTTGTGAAATTATCTGCAATAAATTCTCAATTACCCATGTTCACCTATGCCTTTATATTTCTATTTCTTTTTGAATTATGTAATTTCTGTTGGATAGTTACTGTTACAAATGTTTATGATGATCTTCTTTGTGGTTATGTGCCATCTCGTTTCATTTTATATGCATCAATTTGTCTTTGTCGTATCTGAATCTCTGTTTTCCTAGCAGAGTGAAGGTTCAGCTGTCTGGATTCCAGCACCTGGACGGGATATATCTGCACTTCAAGCTAGCTCTTTCTACAGCATTCCTCCTCAGGGACAACACATGACTTTTGCAGCAGCGCAAGCTGGCCATGGTGCTTTCAGTGGAATTTACCCCCCAACACCAACTGTCGCAGCTTCTGTTCATCCATTACTCCAACAGTCCCAGACTGTAGCTGGAGCTGTCGAAATGTTGGGGCCCCCTGCTGGTGTTTATCAACAGCCACAACGTGCACAGATAAATTGGACCAATAACTATTGAAAGATGCCAAATCTAAGTTACAGAAGCCATAGCTCGGTGCTAAGGCGACGGTGGATTCTGATGAGAAGACATTTCAAATGTGGTGTCGAGTTACCTGATTGGAAAGAGTGGATATATGATATCTAGAGGATGGCCATCCTGAACGGAAGGCTTCGGGAGTTGGAGTTGCTAGACTTTGATAGTTCAGGCTATACTTGTGACTGTTACTGACCAAATCTATGCTAGTTGTGTGGTCCTGCTCAAGTTCCTCGTCTTTAGTTGTTTGCTGCTCATTCTTTATCAATTGCTTGTTCTCACTTTCTAATCTGCTAAAGGTACTCCAGTCTGAGTTTCACTTCCACCATAACGCTGCCTTGCTTGTAAAGTAAATTTTGATAGTGAAAAATGTAGAACAAACAATAATATTTGGTGTAATTGAGATAGCAGCACATCATTTTTTGTTCGGTATCATTCATCACTGCATCACTAATGTCGCACATACCAAGCGTTTATTGCCTTCCCGATTTTTGACTCCTGAGATATGGTCCTCATTTCAGCTCATCAGGCATTATGTCCCACCTTTTTCAGAAGGCATTATCCTCATTTGTTTTATCGTATAAATAATCTTTGGTGTCGTTTCATTCTACCAAAGAACGCTGCTATGTTGTGCCACCGTGTATCAATGACAGTGGTTTACATTCTTGACAGTCTGTTTCAATTGCCTTGTTCTTCTTATAATGCTTGATATGCTGTGCAACAGTATATGATTCACCTTTGTGGCATGTGTTGACTTTGTTCATAATTCTTGTGAGGTATTTATCCATTTCAAGTTACAGTATAGCTGCCATGCTGTCACAATTCCTCTGTATAATTATAAGTTTCTTCATGGATAAAGAAACAATCCAACTCCAATTTGGCATGGTGGACAAATCACCCATCCTTTTGTTTTCCTGTGAAGTTATCAATGTTATGGCTGATACTAACCATGAATTGCAGCTGGTTGTTTATTTCCTCTCTTATTTGCAATGGATTCTAAATAGGTTTCCTGCAGGAGATCAACCGATATGGGAGTTACATTGCCAGACGCATCTCGTGGTCTTCCGACATTGGAATCATTTAGTTGCGCAGTGCATGATGCAGGCAAACCCGGATTCACTAGCCCACGGCTCTCGTAGATTACTTGCCTATTTCTGCCTTCAACAAAGAAGAACATTTCACTTCAAAAGAGTCATCATATGGTCGGTCACATCGCAATTGGCCGAACGAAGGATCCATGGTAAAACAAAACTCCTCGACTTCACACGGATAAGCTTTCTCTATTAGCATGCAGGACAGCAGAGTTGATTCTGAGTCCAGCATGTATAAGTCAAGAAATTACAGGCATTAATTTCGTTGATATTATTATATGCCATTAATCATCATTTACGATTGGCATTCGTGGTCTTCTTCTGCCACCACACTTCCCGGGGATGAGGAGGAGAAGCTGTTGGTTCTGTGGCCACGAGAAGAGGTCGTGGCGGTTGACACTCCATCGCCTATTCTCGTGTTCGCAAGCTTCTTCCCCACCTACAATTTAGCTCCGATGCTCCTCGCAAGAACAGGTCAAGCAACGATGCGTGTCTCCAGGCTGAACGTTTCTGACTTGTGCAGAGGATATATTAAGCCCGTGATCTTGCCATTTAATTGGCCATCCACATATCATTTCCTTTCCCTTTTGATCCAAAGATTTAATCCCACCTGTAGCTCTCAAGAGAATTCCTGGTATCTGTTCCTTCATCTTGTTTGTAGTTTAATTGGATCTAATGCAGTCAACACTGGTAATCTAACGTGGAACCACTTCATCCTCCTCGGTAGATCATCGTAAATGGCGACCGAAGGACTGAAGCATAGCAAGAACACCAGGAGGGAGAGATCACCAGAGGACGCCAAGAGTGCTGCCGCACTGGCCATCGACTCGCCCCGCCACGGCGACTCCCGGCCGATGCTCACGAAACAAGCCAGCCAGAGAGCCAGCTGCCTGTG
Source organism: Musa balbisiana (assembly GCA_004837865.1). Lineage (NCBI taxonomy): Eukaryota > Viridiplantae > Streptophyta > Magnoliopsida > Zingiberales > Musaceae > Musa > Musa balbisiana. The sequence continues at coordinate 9,282,038 of CM017190.1, read as the reverse complement.
CTCGCCGACCACCCACGCCGGGTCCTTCCGCTGCAGGCTCCACCGGAACTCTCTCCATCACTCCAGCGGCTCCGTCGGCTCCGGCTTGTCTGAGCTTGCCGAGAAAATTAAGTTCCGGTAGGGACATGGAGGTGGCTCTCTTCCGTGTCTCCCCTGGAGGACGCAAGCGGGCAAGCGTTGCTCATCTTCTTCCTTAATCATCACGGTTGAAACTGTTCTTTGTGCCTTTCCATGGAGTTCTTGTTCTCTGTGTATGTACATTGGATGACACTGTAATCTGTGGTGTATGTCATGTAACTGATCTCATTCTTTCTCTGTACAATCATGCTCTTCCTTCTCTGATGTTTCTTGCTGTCATCCACTGTTGCGAGTGAGGTTTAAAGTGTCAGGACTCAGATTACAGCTTTAATGGTCTTATCTTCCATGAAGAAAAGAGCAGACAACATGGGAGCCACTGGTTGATCATTTAGCGCAGACAAGATGATGCAGATTTGTACGAGACGGCAGACAACCTCAACCAGAAGAATCACAATGGAAGTGGACTGCCGCCATGATCTCGATGAGGGAGGAGAGAGCGCCTTAGACGGCAGCACATGCTCGACAGCGAGATCCCAACTTCAGAGCAGGAAGGGACGTGGAATATACTTTGTTAGTGGAGTGTGGGGGAGACAACGGTAGGTGTTCACTGTGGAGGTATCTCCTTCTTCCACCTCTTTGTTGAGTAGCTCCCACCATGAGGCTTCAATCATGGAGCACCAAAGGCGAGAGTAGGGGTGGAGTGGGAGGCATCCTTTGGCATTTCAATGAGCTTATGATGCATCTCACTATGGAGTTTGTGCACAACAAAATACTCCATTTCAATCATAAGACATTGGCCACAAGATTCTCTTCTGCCTCTGCTGTTTCAAGAGAGTGATGATGCTGCCTGCTCTACTGAAAAGCTTGCCATGGTTTACCAGGTTAGCAGCCAAAAATTAGCCCATCCGTTTACCTAGATTAGAAGGGCTTCTCTCTCTCTCTCTCTCTCTCTCTCTCACCAACATAGTAATTAGATGCCATGTATGTTCTGAAAGAATATATATGTAGAGGAATCTCTTCTTTGGCAGCACTCCTCGGTCCTCATATCCCACCTACCTTAGCCTCTCTCTCTCTCTCTCTCTCTCTCTCTCTCTCTCTCTCTCTCTCTCTCTCTCTCTCTCAATGATATATTGATGTCTCATCTCAGTTGGAAGGAATCTATACGAGCTGGGGTTGTGACAAAGGGGTTTTTCTCCACTGCTAGCATCCCTATTGTTCTTGAGGTAAGCTTCTAGGACACTACAAAACAGAGACCCAAAATCCAGCCTCTCTCTCTTTCTCTCTCTCTCTCTATGTATATGTATCCACCATCTATCTCTACTTGTTCATGATATATTGATATCCTCGTCACTGTTGAAAAGAATCTACATGCAAGTTGTGGTTTAGACCAAAGAAAATTTCTCCACCGGCAGATCACCTACTTCTCTTTACTTGAGGTGAGTTCCTTGGAAGACAAAACATGAATCCTATGACCTCCTCACGTCTCTCTAGAATGAGAAGCATGCCATGCTCATCTCTCTCCAGAAATTCTCTTTTTTGCTATCTTTCTTTACGATTTGTTTCATTTTCTACATTTCCTAATTACTGTTACTGCTATAAAAATTGCCGATGACGGCACAGTATTGGTGAGAGGCAATGAAGCCATCGATATGCTGTTGATATGCTGAGCATGAACATTTGCAGCATTTAAATGGTAGCTTTCCTATCTTGCCATCGATATGTTGTTATTCTAACTATTTAGCAAAAGAGCATATCTCACTGTAGCAAACATTTCTTTTGTTCTGAATCTTTTGAAACTGATTTGGTGCCTTTTCTGAATTAATCATTCAGTGAAGCATTCACCACTGAATTGATATTGTTTTAATGGATCAATCTGTGACAACCCTTTAAATATACCAGCTAGTGTGAAGACAATATGACTCATAAAAGTATGGTTATAACAGGTAAGTTGATATACACTTACTTGGAAAATCTTAATGTTGTAATCCTTCACAAAAAGTGGATTATCATATACTTGATAAGTATCAGATTCTCAGGCGTAAGCAACTAATGATTCCTACTAAGTTTACCCAACATAATTTCTTCTTTATCCAACTCTTTTGAGGAAAAAAAAAGGGAAGAGAAAGAGATTATGTTAGTAGGCCCATTTTATCCAAATTATTTCTCCAAAAGCTTGATTCCAACAGTAGTGTGATGAGTAAGGAGGCATCATGTTTGACCTGTTTATTCAAAATCTTTTAATTAAGAAGCATATCATGCTTTTTTAATGAGAATTTAGTCTCACAAATTGCATGTTATCATGAGCTTTTCTTCCCTTTCTTTTTTTTTATGTGCTGAAATTATTATAAGTTGCTTTTGTTCAGTGGCTCAACTTTTATGATTGGAGTTTGGTAAATGATAGCCTTTCATCATACATAGTTGCTTTAAGGCTTCTTTAGGTAATATATACATATATTCTTAATCTTTTTTGTAGGCCCTGTAATCCTTTGGAAGATCCTGAGGTCTCAAAAACATCTTCAGATGATATCTCCCTAATAAGTTCTATACTGGTGTTTAGCTTGCTGGACTCTGCCACTGAATTGGCTAATTTGTTTGGCCACCAGCCACTTGCTCATCACCAACTTACCTCTTCATCTCCCCTTGGTGGAGGTGACATGAATCCTGTTGCTTTAGCAGATTTCCTGTTCATGCAGAAAGCAGTGCCAAGGAACTTCCAACGGTAGCATAGTTCTATGTTTTGCCAAGCTATTATGCTAAGCTCTGTTCTTAGTGATTTAGAAGTTAAAGAAACCATTTCCTCATTACCAAGTGAAGGCCAAAGCAGAGCCAGTATACTAAACACAGAGAACACAAGTTTCATTTTCCAAAGTGCATTGAATATATTGCACTTTATATGCAAAAATACTTGATATTTTAAGCCAAAATAAGAAGATGTAGTAAAACTCTGTTGCTTGCCATCAGATACTGAGATTTCAAGTTTGTTCTGTGCATGCTGATCAAACAACTTAAAGCGATTAGTCTTTAGCTGTGACCTGAAATTTTCATCTCATACAGGCTGAGGTTCAAGGAAGACAGAATCACTGATCTGTAGTGGAAGATCTCATGTCATTTGTGGAAGGGAAGAACCACAGCAGTAAGGATGAAGTACATGAAACTTGGAATAAAGCCAGACACTTTCTACACAGGGGAAGCTATAAGGTATGTACTTGTTTCACACCAAAGATAAACAAAAAAGGAGATCAGATAGTTGTTCTAAATGAAAAATAGCAAGACAAATTGAGATTCATGCAGAGCAGTGGATCATATAAATCAAGATTTTTCTTCAGGAAAAGTTTAATCTGAATTGGCTTGTTGTCATTGTTCATGGATTGTTCTCATCAAGTTCTTAACTTTGTTGCAGATCAGTGCTATCAGATGTTCCAACTGATCTCATCATTCATGTTAATAGCACCAAATACCTCTTGCATAAGGTCCACTTCCAATCTCTCTCTCTCTCTCTCTCTCTCTCTCTCTCTCTCTCTCAAAGACAAAAATACTTTGGATATGTATGCATATATATACCCAAAGAAATCTATATCCATATATATGCTCAAAAAAATCTATACCATGGTAAATAAGAGTTTGTATGATGCAAAATTCTGGTAATCAATCAGGTAATACTATAAAGCAGGCACCTAATTCTTGTAATTATACTTTGCAATTCATGGTCTAAAAAACATAAATGTATACATACATGCATACTATGAATGGCTTATCTGCTAATCAAATGACAGAGTTAGTTGGATTTCTTTTACTGATTTCCATTGAGATAGAATGTGCAGCAGATCAAAGCAGGCCATTTAGGAGGAAGAAACTGAAAGCTTCTCCATTAATTCAAGTTATTTGTGTGTTTGATCATGGCTTTTATCCTAGTTTTCCATATCAATTTAAGCTACAATTGGAGTCCTGAAACTGTCTTCATGTTCCAATTTGTTCAAAGCTTTTGATTTCAGTGCATTTTGACTGCAGTTTCCACTTCTGCCGAAGTGCGGTTTCATCCAACGCCTCTGCTCCGACACTGACACCGACGCCGGCCAAGCAATCCCGGTGGCTCTTCATGATGTTCCGGGAGGGGAAGAAGCCTTTGAGCTCTGTGCCAAGTTCTGCTACGGCATCACCATCAACCTCAGCGCCCACAATTTTGTGGCAGCACTGTCTGCAGCAAAATTCCTGCGCATGACCGAGTCGGTGGCCAAAGGAAACTTCATCGCCAAGCTCGAGTACTTCTTCGAGTCATGCGTCCTCCAAGGCTGGAAGGACTCGATCATGGTGCTCCAGTCCATGTGGAGACAGTCCGGGTGGTCGGATGAACACAGGATCGTGCAGCCATGCATGGATTCCGTCATCGAGAAGATCCTCATCCATCCATCGCAGGTTCTTATGCAGCAACAAAGAGGTTTGTCTTCATCGAAGCTTATCTTAGATGATCATGGTGTTGATCTCCAGGTTACATGGTCCTACACCTACACGAGGCCAGGCTACAAGAAGCAGCTACATGGCGTCCCCAAGGACTGGTGGACCGAGGATGTTTCCGATCTCGACCTCGATCTCTTTCGATCCATCATCTCCACCGTCAGATCCACCAAGAAGCTCCCTTCGGCTCTCGTCGGCGAAGCCCTCCATGTCTATGCCTGCAGACACATACCGAGCCCACTGGACTTCCAAGCTCAGAGCTCTGTAGCTCGAACTGACGAAACCCCGAGCAAGCACCGACGAGTGCTCGAGGCCATCGTGAGCATGATCCCGACCGAGACAGCATCCGTCTCCGGCAGCTTCTTGTTGAGGCTTCTTAAGCTTACAATCTACGTCGGAGCCTCTCCGTCTACCAAAGCCGAGCTCGTGAGACGATCAGGTCGCCAACTGGATGAAGTCACTGCAAGCGATCTGCTTCTTCCGGCGGGCACAAACGCCCAGTCTCATGACACCGGCATGGTGAAGGCAATCCTGGAGAGCTTCCTGCTGCAACTCCGCCGACCGATGCCCAGAGAGGAGACCGAAAGGATGACCGTGTCCATGACCAAGGTGGGGAGGACCTACGACTCCTACCTGCGGATCATTGCAAGCGACGGTGGTTTACCGGCGTCGGAGTTCATCAAGCTCGCAGAGTCCCTGCCTCACGTGTTAAGAGAGCAACATGATGGGCTCTACGAAGCCATTGATACCTACCTAAAGGTAAGACACGAACTATGCATTACCAACTACGACCTCACGGTAGCCTTAAATCTCGTGAACTCCAACTGTCGATCGACGTAGGAGCACCCGGAGTTGAGCAAGGCAGAGAGGAAGAGACTCTGCAGAATGATCGACTGCAGGAAACTGTCGCCGGAAGCACTTGCAGATGCTATAGCCAACGACCAGCTGCCACTGCGCACAATCGTGCAGCTTCTGTTCGTCGAGCAAGAGAGGGTTGGAGGAGGCGGTGGTGGTCAACACGCTCCTGTCATCTCATCCAAGAACGAGGTTTCAGTGGCCAAGATAGCTCAAGACGAGGTCACAAGCTCCAGAAATGGACCGGAGGGAGGACACAGAGCCGAGAAAACGAAGGTGGTGCCATCACCATCCGAATCCAAGATAGCAGAGGAGGAGAGGAAGGTGAAGGCTGGAGGACTCGCCACCAAGCACAAGACCAAGTGAACCAAGTCAAGTCAAAATGCACGAGGAATATGGTGACTGACATGCTACGATCAGTTGATGTTTGAAATGGCATGACAATGTGAGTTTTATCATCCTCCTTCTGAAGGGATAATGTTTGCTTGCAGAGGTAACACAGCAGCCGCCTCCAAAATCCATGTCATGATTCATGAATAAATGGTACCATTAAATCCTTCTCATGAGCATGGAGGATGAAATAATGATCACTTCAAGAAAGTATATATATATATATATATATATATATATATATATATATATATATATATATATATATATATATTAAAAAAATAAAAAATATTTATTAGCTCATATATTGATTTTATCACATATATAATAATACATTAATCAACTCGAATATTTTTATAAAAATAAAAATATTTTTTTAGGAGAGATAAGCGATATAAATCATCCCTTTTAAAAATATATTAGTCAAATAATTTATATTTTATATTATTAAGATTGATATCATTTACATATTACAAAATAATTTATATTTGATACTAATATATAACGATATAAATAATTTTCTTATTTGAAACTTATTGACCCAACCCAGAACGCGCCTAACGACCTCATCCTCTCTCCTCCGATCTTCTTATCGTCGACAAGCGGGGGGCGATGCAGAGGACGGCGTAGGCGTGGTTCTCCGGCGGTCCTAGCGAGCAGTATCCGCCGCCGCATCTTCTTCATCGCACCTCGCTGACTGGAACTCCTACGCCGCCTTCGAAGCCGAGGCCGCCGTCACGACCTCCAACGAAAAGTTCGCCGTTACCTTCAGCGTGTGAATGCACTCCCCATTTTTTATCGGCCTTTTTTTCTTCTACCAATTTGGGGTTTAGGTTGAATTAATCGAGGAGGATACGATCTTACGAGATTTTGGGTCGGTTTCTTGTTCTGATTGCCATTTCGTCCTGTTTGAAGGGGATGAGATTTTAGGGTTTAACTCTCTTCGCTTGACGAACTTCAGCGTTAAATCAATAGAGGAACATATGATCTTACGAGATTTTGGGTCGGTTTCCTGTAGCTGATTGCTATTTGGTTCTCTTTAGACGGGATGGGTTTTTAGGGTTTAAGTCCTTCAGCGCTAAACTGTACAGGAGTAGTTTTGAACATCATTAAGCTCTTTAGATTTGATGATACAAAGAACCGTAGTATTAATTTCAACATTGTTAAGCTCTTTAAATTCTCAAATGCTTTGGCAGATGATGTTGTTGTGCCAAAGTCATGCTTTTGTTGATGGCAACAACAGAAGTAGAATCTTGTGTCCGAAATTTAAAGATCTGTGGCTTTAATGAATAGGTGTATCAAAATCATGCGGACACATCATTGGGTTGAGACCCTGTTTACATAAGAAAAGCTACAATCTGCGCCTACCTACATCTCTTCTTTGAGAAAGAACATGCTTGATACCTGTGCATTATTGAGTTTGAAGCAGAGGTACCTCGATGATGAATGCAGGCTCAGTCCATCCTCCAGGCATACAGAAAGAAGCAGAACTCCTGAGACCCACCCCGACCACAGCTGCTGACCAAGGAGCTCTCGCTGTTGTTGCCCCTGGAGCTAGTTGGCTTGCCGCTGCTGCCGCGGTTCCCCGCCGCTGCCGAGGCCGGCAATCCGGGCTTGAAGATGAACAGGGCATGCCCCGATCCGGGGCCTCTGAAGAGCCAGCCGTGCACGTCCCAGAACACCTGCACCGGCACCTGCTCCACCCACACCGTCTCGTTGCCCCGGAACTTCCACTGCAGATTGCTCACGTGGATGAGGACGATGCCGTCGATGCTGATCCACATCTCCGGATCCTTGTGCCCTGAGATGGAGTTCACCACGATGATGTCATGCTCCTTCTTCCGGTCATCGAACTTCACCCTGGACGAGAAGCACTTCTTTCCGAAGACGTTCTCCTTCTTGGAGAGCAACGTGACGTCGTCCAAAGAGGGCCTCGACCTGGTCTTCCTGTAGGCTTTCTTCTTCAGATCACCCAGCAACATGACGACTTCCTCGCCGCAGACGAGTGCGACATAGTAGTTCTCCAATGGCTCGGGCCCGTCGGAGAATTTCGCCGACCGGAGGTTCCAGAAGACGTCAAGCCGCTCGCTGTCGTCGTCGAAGGACTTGGAGCCCTTCAACTTGCTCCAAAATGGCCATGGCTTGAGGTCCACCTTGCACGTTAAGGGGCTCTCGCCGTTGGACTTGTCGATGGAGACGGAGAGCGAGTGGTTCATGAGGTTCTTGGTCCAGGCCACCGTCACATTTCGAGGTACGCCTCCTACCATCGCTCGGTATATGGAGATCACTGAGCATTGCGGTGTTGGTTCCTCTGCAGGATCACGATGAGCGGTGGCAGCGGGCTCCTCCATATTCGGTACGATCTTTTTGACGATCAATCCTACTATGTTAGTCATTGATTGAAACCCAAGATCACAAAGAGCACCCTGAGAATATCAATTATATGGAACGGTTCAATCATGTTCTCGGTTGCAGGACTCCTCGAATCGAGCAACTCAGTTCAAGGACGATTTCTCTGCAAAGGCAATCAACTCACACGCACTGCATTCGAGGGTCAAAAAAAAAAAAAAGGTGGTCAAGCTCTACGACAACCCGAACATGATGTCTCCTCCATTTAACAAGATGGTAAAGCAACTCGGTGGAAGATGATCGGCTGGAATAAGAACAACTTACTTGGAGGTGCACAGAGCTATTGTCAGGAAGCAAGCAGGTACAATGTTGATGATGGTCTCTGGGTTAATGTTCCTGGGCTTGTCTTTTCCTTTTGCCAGAACCAGATGACCTTGCCAAATTCGCTGTAGTTTTTCTTATGATGATCGTTGTGGCCTTGGAGGTGAAGCATCAAGCTGATTCATCACCTCACTGACCCAAAGCATCCATCCTAATTAACTAGCCACATATTCCACCAATAGATCATTAAATCAGGATAGGAACGAAAAGGATGTCTAAAATAAACTCATATGAGGGAGAAAGTGTGGCGGAGAGAAATAGTAGCAGACAACTTCTCCCTCTCCTTCAGTCTCATTGTCTCCTCTCAGGCTCATTACTATTTTAGAAACCATGAGTCGCATGCCTTTGTCATGGATTCAATTTCAGAAATACTGGTTTTCCTGAGAAAATGAGAAGCATTTGCGATGTTGCAGCCCAGTAATATATCAGCTAGCTTAATGCTGACTGCAGAAATTTATGTACGTTTAGCTCCTCTTCTCCTTTTTACCAAGGCCTGGTTGGATGCAACTTTATGCCAGTGCACGAGGGACAGTATTTTTCCTCCAAAAGAAAAGGTACACATCATCTGACCCTTAACCTGACATGGATTTCTTTCTAGCCGTGATGATAAACTATTCCAAAGAAGAAAATGGTCCGGTAACTTAATCTATTCTGAGACTTCAAATTGTTATAATCTTTGAAACATTTTATATCTGTGCATGATGGTTCTTAACAGGTACAGAGGAACAAGGCATGACGACGAACTCATGCACTGGGAGGGAGGATTCTGGGTCTCAGCTTATTAATCCAAGCAAGAAGTTGACACCCGTTTCAGTCTGTCGTAATCAAGGGTCCGGATCAACCATGGCCGACCGCAACACAGCCTGAACCAACAACACCAGAGAGCTGTCTGCTGAGGACTAGCACGTATGGGTTCTTCGGGCGGAGTTCCTCATCTCCACTCAAAATCATTGGCCACTCCAGGCATGGACGGATAAGACGGTGTCAGCACCAAATTGTGCCACCCGTTTCCCTATCCAAGGACGATAACACACTCCGGGTTCATCTACAAACACGCGTCGATCGCAGGTAGCAGATCCTCTGTGGAATATCCTCCTGGTTGTGCCTATAAAATCCTGTCTCCTTTAAAGGTTTGTTTTGAGCTCAGGCTATTGGACTTTTCCTTCCCTTCGCTTCGCTGCTGCTACCTTCTCTGCCGCTCGGTGGTCACCATGTCTGCCTTCGTTGGAAAGTATGCAGGTGAGTGTCCTTCCCATGCATTCTTATTTTACTAAATCTTGTGTCTCATTGACATCGAAAGAATTTAATTATGCAAATACTGCTCTAGATGGATGAAAACTGGATATCAATGGCTTCCATCGATACTGCTGTAAACATGCACTGCATACCGATTGATTCCTGACCCAACCACTTCATAAACAATTTGTAATTCCATGAACTTCCCTAGCAGTCGAGTCATTTCAACCACATTAGAATTCTAAGTTTAATCTGATATGGTAAGGTCAGAAAGTATGGCAAAAACATATGCCACCATGCAAAGTCAGATATTAAATTCTCACTTGGGTATAAACTCATAAACCAAGCATATGCAAATATCTAGTATTAAATTGTCATCTCAAATTGGATATAGGATTGTGTCTCATGTATGATTTTGCAAACTGCAGTTGTGCCAGAACATAATTTTGTTCAGATTAGGTTTTTTTTTTCTCTGTTACTGCAGATTTAGATATATGATTGTTTCATGCAGATCTTGGAAATTGCCTAGACTTAAGATTCTTCTTCTATATATTTTTAGCAAAAGGATCTTCATGCAAAAAAAAATAATAATAATTGTAATGGTTTGAAATTATTGAGATATATATGAAAAATCATCTGCATGCTTTCTATCCATTGCGAGCTTCCAAAAAGACCATGTATGTTGAGCCACAAAGTTGAAGGAGACATTGGTTTGGGAAACTGCCAATACTTCAACCTGAAAAGGACATGAAAATTTAGGTCATAATAAAAAAAAACATTAACATCTCCATATCCATAAATTTTCTTGTGATAAAGAAAGAAGAAAAGCAACTGGTGGCTGACATTTATGATTTATCTTTTTAGGATAAGGTGAAGCCATCCATGACTTGGGTGGCACAAAAACTAGCTTATCTGCTACTCTCACAATATCTACCAACTTTTTGAGTCTGGGAACACACAAGAACTCCATGTGGCTGATATAGCATCATCAACCCAACCATACTTTTTTATGTATGCTGCACACATCAAATTAATGCCCTATAAACACTAGAATCTGCTGATTGTTAGTGCCCTAATTTTGTTACTTGTTATATTGTTATATATTCGTATTCGGAGTCTTGTTATCGATTTCATCATCTATCATCTCAAATCTGAGTAAAAATAGTTGGGTTCTCGGATCCGGTCAAGTAGAAACCGAATCCGAATTAGTTGCCGCAGTTTTAACGTAGATTACGTGACCGAGAGTTCTTCTCCATGCACGTAGACGAACTGATCCAGACCGCCAAGTACATAGCCACCCCCGGGAAGGGCATCCTGGCCGCCGACGAGAGCACCGGCACCATCGGCAAGAGGCTGTCGAGTATCAACGTGGAGAACACGGAGCCAAACCGCCAGGCCCTCCGCGAGCTCCTCTTCACCACCTTCGACGCCCTCCCCTCCCTCTCCGGCGTCATCCTCTTCGAGGAGACGCTGTACCAGAAGACCTCCGCCGGCAAGCCCTTCGTCGACGTCCTCGCCGACAACAAGGTCATCCCCGGCATCAAGGTGGACAAGGGCATCGTGGAGCTCGCCGGCACCAACGGCGAAACAACCACCCAGGGCTTTGACTCGCTGGGCGCCCGGTGCCAGCAGTACTACAAGGCCGGGGCCCGATTCGCCAAATGGCGGGCGGTACTCAAGATCGGGCCGACGGAGCCGTCGGAGCTCGCCATCCAGCAGAACGCCCAGGGGCTGGCCAGGTACGCCATCATCTGCCAGGAGAACGGCCTCGTCCCCATCGTCGAGCCGGAGATCCTCACCGACGGCGACCACGACATCAAGAAGTGCGCCGCCGTCACCGAGACGGTGCTTGCCGCCGTCTACAAGGCGCTCAACGACCACCACGTGCTTCTCGAGGGCACCCTCCTGAAGCCCAACATGGTCACGCCCGGCTCCGACAGCCCAAAGGTAACAGCGACGTATGTGGGCGCAGCAGCACGTCCATGGCGAGCGGGGCTGATATCAGAGTCCTCTCTTCTGCGTGCAGGTTGCACCAGCGGTGGTGGCCGAGTACACCGTGGGGGCGCTGCGCCGCACAGTGCCCCCGGCGGTGCCGGGGATCGTGTTCCTGTCGGGAGGGCAGAGCGAGGAGGCGGCGACGCTGAACCTTAACGCCATGAACAAGCTGGGGGTGCTAAAGCCGTGGACCTTGTCCTTCTCCTTCGGCAGGGCTCTGCAGCAGAGCACCATCAAGAAGTGGAGCGGGAAGAAGGAGAACGTGCCGTCGGCCCAGGCGGCGTTCCTGGCGAGGTGCAAGGCCAACTCGGAGGCGACGCTCGGGAAGTACGCCGGCTGCGCTGCTGATGCAGCGGCCTCGGAGAGCCTGTACGTGAAGGATTACAAGTACTAGTTCCAAGTGCTGCGTTGCTGCCATTGGCCATGTCTCCTTTCTCTCTCTCTCTCTCTCGAATCCACCTCCTCTCTTTTGACCATACTATCTGCCAGCGTCTGAGCTTGTTTATATATACTATCTGCTTCTGATATTAATATAGCCGCTTTGTGCATTAAATTTGGGTACTTCTCATTCAAATCAAATGCCCGAATCAACCATGAATATGAGTAATCAGTTTGAAGTTGCTGGTGTTCACAACAGAGGAAGAAAAAAATTTCGAGTATAATTTTTCTTTTTTTTTCTTCTCATCTTCAATTCATGTTTCCCCTTTTTCTCCAGTGTGATTTAAAGACTGACAGGCATATATTCCCTCTGTCTTCCCACTATAAAACTAAATCATGTTTGCAGGTCATGGTTAGAGATTGAAGTTTACGCCAATCAAAACCGTCTCCATCCAAATTATTGGACTACTGGTCATGTTGTCAGTGCATGTACGTATCTCACTGCATCACCACTCTGCACCACCTAATAACACAAGGAGAAAAGAAATCAACAACTCTGTGTTTAGGCTGCACAGCTGGCCAAGCCCTAACGCCTGCCACCATTGGACCAGCCAAAAGTTCATCATAAATGCTTTGCTAAGGTCCTCTCCAAACCCAACCAACATCTACCAAGCGGCCTCTTCCCCTCGTTCCATCGCTTTCTTCATCCTTCCCTGCCTGCCCTGGTGCCCCGAACAGGTATATCTCTTTCCCTCTCTATCGTTCGCAATACCGGGTTTGTCGCTCACTTTCTGGGTCTTATACGAAGATTCTAGGGTTCTACCATCTGTGCCGATAAATTTCCATCACCCACCCAATCGCAACTTTTAATTTGATCTCCATCTTTCTCTCTCTCTCTCTCTCCCCGCCCCCCCCCCCCCTCCGTCTTAAAAAACCCTGTTTGTTCAGTGCAAAATTGGTTCAGACCCCTCCCTCCTCTTTTCTTCGCTCCGTCGATCTATCAAAATTGGAAATTTCTTGGGTTCTTCTTAGAAATTCTGGATTTTGAATTGTTTTTTCTGCAAAAGATCATGTTTTGACCTTTGTTTTGTGTTGTTGGTTTTGGTTCTGATCAGAGAGAATGGATCAGCCGGGCCACACCATCCCGCCGGTGATGGGCGTCGCCACTGGGGTGCCCTACGCTGCGGCTGCCGGCGGCGGCCCCTACCAGGCCTACCAGCATCTGTACCACCAGCAACAGCAGCAGCAGCAGCAGCAGCTCCAGTTGTTCTGGGCCGACCAGTACCGCGAGATCGAGCAGACCACCGACTTCAAGAACCACAGCCTGCCGCTCGCCCGGATCAAGAAGATCATGAAGGCCGACGAGGACGTCCGCATGATCGCCGCCGAGGCCCCCGTGGTCTTCGCCAGGGCCTGTGAGATGTTCATCCTCGAGCTCACGCACCGGTCGTGGGCTCACGCCGAGGAGAACAAGCGCCGCACCTTGCAGAAGAATGACATAGCCGCCGCCATCTCCCGCACCGACGTCTTCGACTTCCTCATCGACATCGTGCCGAGAGAGGAGGGGAAGGAAGACGTGGCACGCCCGCTCGGTGGCCCGCCCACCGACCCGATGTCTTACTACTATGTCCAGCAGTAGCAGTAGCAGTAGCAGTAGCAGCATCAGCATCAGCATCAGCAATGTGAGTCTTGTGTAATGCTCTCCATCTTGTGTTATTTGCCTAATGTAGCAGCATCAGCAATGTGTTGTGGGCAAAACTAATCCTAAGGACTTGCTTGTCATGTGGTCAGTTCTTGTGATGGGTTGTGTTGCTCAACATTGCTCCATTCAGTTCCTTGTATGTCTTACAACAAGTTTGTGCCATGTCAAGCACTGTTGTTAAGTTTAATTATGGTTTCAAGGAATCTCAATTGTGGTTGGTGTCATGTTAGATTTAGTCGAATGGGGTCGTGAGAATCTCCATGCTTGTGTTCGCTGAAATTACGTGGGGCTTTCGATGCACCATTGATCGCTTAACAAACAATTAGTTTATCTTAGTAGGCATACAAAGGCATCACTAGCAATTCAACTCTTATTCCTTTTATCGACTTGGCACTTTGTCGGGTTCCTTACATTTGCATATGGTAGATCCTTTTTGTTTGACGTACATCTATGCTTGTGTAATGCTAGTTAGTTGATGATTTAACTCGATCTCGGTGTTTCTGTAGTCTTTATGTTGTAGTAGAACAGATCGACCGAGATTATAAATTTGATAGACATGCATGTTGATGTCGTAGTTAATGATCATCTAGTGACACGTGAAGAGTTGTCTATGGAGAGATTAGATGAAGATAAGTTCCCAATGCCATGTCGGTGAGGAAACAGGGATAAAGTTGCAGCTAGTCAGCCCAATTTAGGTCACAAACATGATTGAAGTTTGTTTCTTCTCCATCTGTTTCAGGTGGGTCTATGTTTTCTTTTGCCTTGCTGTCTCTATCTACATAGTTTCTCTTGGACCGGGAAGGAACAGAAAACAGTCATCCAGGATGATGGTGGTCGAATGATAGCAGTAATTTTGTTGAAGGATTTAATTCTCTTGGAATAACTTGCTGATGTTTAATGATTGGGTTCTCTTTGTTAACACTAAATGTTTTCAGCCATAGCCATGTGGCCAACCACAATTACATCTTAATTGTAGCTCAACACTTCTGTAGTTGTTATGTTACAGTAGAACAGATCGACTGAGGTTGGTAAACTCACATCGATGTCATCCTGGTGATCCTTTGGTGACTTGAAAAGAGTGGCTTATGAAGACCAGCTAAAGAAGAGTTCTAAATGCCATGTCGGTAGGACACGAGGACAAAGCTCGGTCACATTAATTACAAGCAAGACCGAAGATTGTTTCTTCTCCATCTGTTTCAGGTGCATCTGTGTTTTCTTCCGCAAAGCGATGTTTTCTCCGACAATGCCTTGTCTTCCCCGTAAGTCATTGCTATTAGCATCCATCTGGAATCGGAAGGAGCGGAAAACAGTCGACCTGTGGAACAGGATGATGGTGGTGGAATGTTTTGATTTGTTGTAACTTGGTATCGTCGACTGTTTACATTTAAAGGATCTGCTTCTCTTGGAAATAACTTACTGATGTATGGTGATCAAAATTTTGTGTGTCAAAACTTGATCTTTTCAAGTGTAGATATGAAGGAATTGATATTATTGTGGCTGTTGTTGCTGTTGCTATTTCTGTGGATAGGAAGGTGGTGTTTTGTTGATTTCTTGACACTGGCTTTATGATGCTGAAAAACCAGCATTGTATTGTGAGCTGTGTTTGGATTGTTTTGAGAGTTCGAAATCTCGTTCGATATATTTCAAAATCTTATTCGATATATTTATCGTTTATTATTATTTTTATTTTTTTAAATAATCATTTTTATTTTTATTTTTCTTTTTTTAAATCGATTCAAATCAAACTGAATCAGTTGGATCTGATTCCAAGTTTCAAGAATCAGAATCGAACCGTTAAAACTTGATCTGATTCTATTTCGATTCGATGGATTACTAATTTGATGGATTGCTAATTTGATTCAACCATAGTGGAAAGAATGTGTCCAGGCAATATGAAGGCAAATGAATGCGTACTTGAAGTACATGGAGGCTTCAAACCTCCGGTCGCACTAAGACCCAGTCCCGGTGAGAGATCCTTGAGATTCGTGCGGCTTTCGTTCCTTCCACCTGCGGAGCACTTCAACTAATCCTGCGGCAAGGATTCCTTTTCTCGCTTCCGGACTAGCCGTTACGCGTTCGACCACCGAGTCCACAGACCACGTTCTCCCTCAGCCGATCTTGAAGCCCTAATTTGATCTCCTTGCGAGAAATCGTCCCCGGTGGTATTTTCCTCCCCAATTTGATCGAATTCTACTCCACTCCCTTCTAATCTTTGTCTCACTCTCTCTCTCTCTCTCTCTCTCTCTCTCTCTCTCTCTCTCTCGCAATTGAGCTTGAGAGATCGACCAATCCGAGGTATGTTCACCGGAGGGCTCGACGAATCGGCCATCAGCTGGATCAAGCAGGTCCGCTCCACCATCCTCTCTCTCTCTCTCTCTCTCAAGATGCATTCTTTATTCGTTTTCTCTTTTTGATCTTGAAGCTCCATCCAAGAAAATCTTTCTTTCTATCTGAACGTGAATGTTTTGACCTAAACCCCTTTGAATCTGTCTCCTGTTTGATTACTGCATCGTACTGCGATTGTGCCTTTTCCTTTCAAATATAAATTCTATATATATCTATTTATGATATTCCGGTTCAGTTTTTGGTGATTATGACTCTTGGAATTTGCCTTCATTTCTCTTGGTTCTTTCTTTTTCGAATCCCCCTTCTTTCTTGTGGTTCTTTCTCCCATCGATCGTTTCCTTGTTCATGTTCCTCATGTTCAATCTTTTCTCTCATAAGCCATGATTTGCTCGATAAAAGAAAATGGGTTTTCCATGCATTCATGTTGCCATTTCTAAAAAAGATTCTCGTCATCGGTCTGTTCGTGTCTGTGATTTGGGCCTCACAAAGAGGGATGGAGCCCATACGCTTCCACGTTTGGGCTGGGGAGAGGGCCTTGGCCTTATACGTTCTTGAATTCAATCAGACGGCCGAGATCGAACCGTTGCTCGCGCAACCACAAACCCCCTGTTCCTGTGTCGAAACCCTAACCCTAAATCCTTAGATCTCTATATATAGACGCATGTCGAGGGGCATCGTGTTTTTGTTGTTGCCGCTACTCCACAGATGGTCTTTCGTCTCTTCTTTTCAATTCGTAGATGTTCGTGGTTTCTTGATTGCTCTAACAATTTCTTCCGTCTCGTTGACGGCCGGCTGATGATGTGAGTGATCGTAAAGATCTTAGCGGATTTCAGTGAGACTCTCCGGTCTATGATCTGATTCTTGTTGTTACACACACTGATGCCTCTCCCTCTCTCCATCGGTCCTCTTAGCAATTTTGTTTACTCATCTTTTGGTTTTGGAAAAGTCTGCCGTAAGTAAGTTCCTTAAAGATCAAGTTTTAGTGCATCAAATGATCTACTGACTTGGATCTAATTTAACATTGATTACTCTACTGATTTCTCGGTGTCTTGATTGCGCAAACAATTTTTCTCTCGAGTCTTGGCTGATGATGAGTGATCTTAACCGTCTTAGCGGATTTCAGTGAGACTCTGGTCTTTGATCTGATTCTTGTTGTTACACACACTGAAGCCTCTTGCTCTCTCTCTGTCTCTCGTCCTTTTTAATGAAAAGAGATCTATTTTGTCACTCTTATCTTTTGATTTTGGAAAACTCTTCTTTGAGGATCGAGTTTTTACTGGATCGAATGAACTCCTGGCTTTGGATCTCGTTTAACATTGAATTTTTCTGTTGAAAATTACAATTTTTTTTGTTTGTATGTGGCAAAGAATCGGATGGATTGTTGATGCTATGATGAGTTTAAATACTTGTGTGGGCAGTGGCGGTGGCAAGTTTTGTCATTGCCGTGAGCCTTTCTCACTATTTAAACGACTTCTCCTTCCACTGAGCTCCAACCCCTTCGCCACTTTGCCGCAAAATTTTGTTTATTCTTCGTAAAATTGTTTTCCTGTTTTCGTTATGAAACCATCGAAGATCGGTAAATAGATTCGATAGACCGCAAGATTTCTGTTGATGATTGAGACCATATTTTGCTCCTATGATTATCGAAAATAGAAGCTATCATAATAGAAAGAACACAATATCAAATTGCAATTAATTTATTTCTGGACCTCTGGAGGACTTGAATATATAACGCTGGTGCAGTTCTTAATCGTAGATGCACAACGATGAGATTTCATTGTTTTAACCTTATGTCTTGGAATAAAAACTTATGAATTAGAACCATAGAAATGCTTTGAGGGTTTTTTTTGATTGTTTTTAACTTTTACGTGGTCCGGGAAAGAGAGATACTTCAGCAAAGGTTGACATTGGTACTTCCATTAGAAATATTGGAGTGATCAATGGAGACTTATCATCGTAGGGAGATTATTATGGATGCATCTATCATTTTCACGTCCAATCTAAGTAGATGTGCGCTTTCATGGGATCAAAAATGGAATAGAGCAGGTGCTCAGGAGCGTGCACAGAAATATGGCCAAAAAACCTTCTGATAAGTAGAAGTAAAAAATGTTCATGTTGTGCTCCAAATTGTGGCGCAATTACCCATTCAATTAAATAAATGAATCTGACTCAAAATTATGTTCTTTTGATTGGGTCTGCCAATCTTGCCATTAGGCTTAATCATAAATTGGAATTTGTTCTAATATTTTATTAACAACATAAGACGCTCAATTATTTTTGCATGGGATGAATGGTTGGTGGAGTCAACGGAACAACCTTTTAATCAAATTACTCCGGTGGATGGGAATCAACTAGCAAAAATAATGCACCAAAACAAGTTCTATATGGAGATACAGACAGAAAAAAACATAGCTTCAACGTGCAAGCATTGGCAACAATATCTCATTGCCTTGCCAAGCTAGCGGAAGCATACAAATAAGGTTGATCTAAACTTGACGTTTTTCTTATGCTTCTTGAGCTAACCATAGCCGTCAATTGAGGAGACAGGGTGTGTTTGACGGACCACCAAGTCCACCCTGCGAAGAAATAGACTTGTTTCACATGGCTCGCTCTCTCTCTCTCTCTCTCTCTCTCTCTCTCTCTCTCTCTCTCTCTCTCTCTCTCTCTCTCTCTCTCTCTCTCTCTCTCTCTCTCTCTCTCTCTCTCTCTCTCTCTCTCTCTCTCTCTCTCTCTCTCTCTCTCTCTCTCTCTCTCTCTCTCTCTCTCTCTCTCTCTCTCTCTCTCTCTCTGTCTCTCGTCCTTTTTAATGAAAAGAGATCTATTTGTCACTCTTATCTTTTGATTTTGGAAAACTCTTCTTTGAGGATCGAGTTTTTACTGGATCGAATGAACTCCTGGCTTTGGATCTCGTTTAACATTGAATTTTTCTGTTGAAAATTACAATTTTTTTTGTTTGTATGTGGCAAAGAATCGGATGGATTGTTGATGCTATGATGAGTTTAAATACTTGGTGTGGGCAGTGGCGGTGGCAAGTTTTGTCATTGCCGTGAGCCTTTCTCACTATTTAAACGACTTCTCCTTCCACTGAGCTCCAACCCCTTCGCCACTTTGCCGCAAAATTTGTTTATTCTTCGTAAAATTGTTTTCCTGTTTTCGTTATGAAACCATCGAAGATCGGTAAATAGATTCGATAGACCGCAAGATTTCTGTTGATGATTGAGACCATATTTTGCTCCTATGATTATCGAAAATAGAAGCTATCATAATAGAAAGAACACAATATCAAATTGCAATTAATTTATTTCTGGACCTCTGGAGGACTTGAATATATAACGCTGGTGCAGTTCTTAATCGTAGATGCACAACGATGAGATTTCATTGTTTTAACCTTATGTCTTGGAATAAAAACTTATGAATTAGAACCATAGAAATGCTTTGAGGGTTTTTTTTGATTGTTTTTAACTTTTACGTGGTCCGGGAAAGAGAGATACTTCAGCAAAGGTTGACATTGGTACTTCCATTAGAAATATTGGAGTGATCAATGGAGACTTATCATCGTAGGGAGATTATTATGGATGCATCTATCATTTTCACGTCCAATCTAAGTAGATGTGCGCTTTCATGGGATCAAAAATGGAATAGAGCAGGTGCTCAGGAGCGTGCACAGAAATATGGCCAAAAAACCTTCTGATAAGTAGAAGTAAAAAATGTTCATGTTGTGCTCCAAATTGTGGCGCAATTACCCATTCAATTAAATAAATGAATCTGACTCAAAATTATGTTCTTTTGATTGGGTCTGCCAATCTTGCCATTAGGCTTAATCATAAATTGGAATTTGTTCTAATATTTTATTAACAACATAAGACGCTCAATTATTTTTGCATGGGATGAATGGTTGGTGGAGTCAACGGAACAACCTTTTAATCAAATTACTCCGGTGGATGGGAATCAACTAGCAAAAATAATGCACCAAAACAAGTTCTATATGGAGATACAGACAGAAAAAAACATAGCTTCAACGTGCAAGCATTGGCAACAATATCTCATTGCCTTGCCAAGCTAGCGGAAGCATACAAATAAGGTTGATCTAAACTTGACGTTTTTCTTATGCTTCTTGAGCTAACCATAGCCGTCAATTGAGGAGACAGGGTGTGTTTGACGGACCACCAAGTCCACCCTGCGAAGAAATAGACTTGTTTCACATGGCTCGCTCTCTCTCTCTCTCTCTCTCTCTCTCTCTCTCTCTCTCACTTTCTCATCCACATTGTTCCTTCCTTTAACCTGGTCTTTCCATCGGCTGCGGCAAGGAGAGAAATATAAAGGTGCGTGTTGATGTAAAGCTCCAGTCTTTCTTGTTGTGGGGCAAAGCGATTATGGCGACAAATTCTGCCTCGCGTTAGGATCCCAAAGAGCCGAGGGCCAAAAAGCAACCTCCTTTCCCCTTGGTCGCACTGCTTCCGAGTGGGGTTGCAATTCTTTTAATCTTGTTTGCACTCTTTTCGCCTTTCCAAGATTGCTTTTCCACAGGAAAGGAGGATGTTTTCTGGCTTGATCCACCGCCCGGAAGCTTCGATTCCAGCGGAGGAAGCCCACGGCCCGAGCCTAGTCCTGACGGCCGACCCCAAGCCGCGCCTCCGATGGACGGCCGACCTCCACGAGCGCTTCGTCGACGCCGTCGCCCAGCTCGGAGGCCCCGACAGTTCGTACCTTGTTCCCTTTGATTGCGAGTCTCTGCTCCCTTTTTTGATCTGTTCACGGGTTCGGGATTTCTTTTTGCCTTGAGTCGCTAGGATTTGTTGGCACTTTCTCATGAATAATGGAAAAGGTGTGGTCTTGCGAGTCGGCTCCTGCTTTACTTGGTGACACAATTGGGAGTTATTAGGTAGTGTCGCTCATTTGTCTTTCTCAAGTCTGATGCTTTCGGATTCCTCTCCTAATTTGCCTCTTAAAAGCGATCATTCAACTCACACTGCCACTAGAAAGTGCTTTTTTTTTTTGTGTGTTTCTAATGGGATAGGGCATCGCTTTAAATTATAACAGGTCTTTAGCAATCAATGTTCCTATTTGGTTTTAGAAAAGAGAAGAAGAAAACGACAGAGGCAGGATTGGGTGACAAAAGTTTGAATTGTTTCGTCTGATCAAATTCTATAGACCCTTCCATAAAAGAGCTGGTGAGCAATCTCGTGGGTACTTTTTGTGGCCGTCTTTATGCATAATCAATGCCAAGATCAGTCAAAATATTTTCTTGAAACAGTTCTGCCTCTATGCCAAGATCAATCGTGTTGTTTATTTACTAACATCAGTTGTTGGTGGTTGGTTATGAAAGGAGAGGACCCCCTATTTTGTATTTTGATAAAAGTTGAGGATTTTATGACCGAGAAGTCACTAGTTTATCAAGTGTAAGGAGGAATATAATTTATGCTGAGTCTGCATTACCACTGCATATGCGCACTTGTGATGGATGAACTTGGATGTTTTGTGTTGACATTACGTATCAATGATACTTTTCTTCTTGTTAATGAAAATAGACCAGAAATAACTTCCAAGTTTCTACAGTGGAGACAATATTTAGAAGCCGAGGGTTCTGAAATTAGTACCGGTATATACTTTGCATTACCATTACTACAAGTTTGAAATTAGCTTGAATCTGAATGCATAGCTTTAGTAGTTAAAATAGACAAGACAAGTTATATAAAGAATAAATTTCTATGCTTAAAATATATAAATAGAGAAAACAACATTCTTAATTCTAATCTTCTTCTGACTGATAGGAAAAGATCATAAAGCGACTATAGGCAATTAAATTTTATGGAACCAAATAATGGATGGTTAGTGTCATAAGAATAGTTCTGGTGGAGGAAGCTATGCTGTAAATGGTTTAAATGCTTGTTTGTTTGAGGACGGATTCATTTTCTTTATCCTAGTGCCTACCAGTTTCAAATGGTAGCAGACCTACATAAATCAACTTGTAGGTTGTAACTGATACCTCCAGAATTCAACTTACCAGTCCACCCACTTTAAGACAAGTTAGATACAAAAATCTGTACAGATTTATGTTAGTAAAGTTATGTGTTCCTATGCCCAACCAACAACGTCCCTGCAGGCGTGTATACAAAGGCCCTTATCTTAGGTCAAGGATTTAAATCCTGGCCATGGTGTCTTGTGCACCTTTTCACCCTCTGTGTTAGTCCTCTTTCCCAGGTGAAGTCTGGCGTGCCAAGTGACACTTGAAAAAAAATGTGTTACATGTGTACTCTATGTTTGGTATAGCTGTGTTTCCTTATTTTACTTGAATGATTTAATAACCTCTCTTTTTAGCTTCAAGATATTATTATATCGTTTCACAATTGAGCCTTCATTTAACTTTACGTATAAGTGCTTGCTGTTGTCAGATTGCCTGATTAGCCTCCTCTTGATTGACCTATTTAATGTGTAGAACTCTACTTTTGGTATCCGATTCATTACCTTGTTTGTTTCTTGACATATGAGAATTCTTGTTTTTAGGACCATGCTGTTTCTCTATGATAATTTATTGCCTGTGCCTTTTGTTTTAGCATTAGTGGTCTAATGAATGGCAATCCATTTCTTTACTTTATTTACAGATGGATAAATTATTTTTTCCTTGGGCTGGTCTTAGACCACTTTTATCTTGTTGATCACATGTCTCATGGCTGACCATAGTTTGCTTATATAACTGACTTAGCTGTAGTTTTCTCTGTAACAAACCTAAACCATCAAAGTTTTGTTTCTGTTTACTTTTGGTTGTCATCTTTTGAGATCTGGATGATTACTGCTTTTTCATTGTTTTATGCCTGTGCCTTTTGTTTCAGCATTATTGATCTAATGAGTGGCAATCTATTTCTTTACTTTCTTTACAGAGTGGATAATATTTATTTCCTTGGGCTGGTCTTAAGCCCACCATCAAAGTTTTGTTTCTGTTTACTTTTGGTTGTCATCTTTTGAGATCTGGATGATTACTGCTTTTTCATTGTTTTATGCCTGTGCCTTTTGTTTCAGCATTATTGATCTAATGAGTGGCAATCTATTTCTTTACTTTCTTTACAGAGTGGATAATATTTATTTCCTTGGGCTGGTCTTAAGCCCACCTTTATCTTGTTGATCATGTGTCTCATAGCCGACCATAGTTTGCTTACATAACTGATTATCTGTAGTTTCTATGTAATGTACCTCAACCACCAAAGTTTCGTTTCTGCTTATTTTCCAGATACAATTGTTGATTATACTTTCTTTTTCTCTTTTAGTTTTGGCATCAATTCTTATGGTTGTCATCTGTTGAAGTCTGTACAATTACTGCTTCATCGTTTTATGCCTGTGCCTTTTGTTTCAGCATTATTGATCTAATGAAAGCCAGTCCATTTCTTACTTTCTTTAAATAGTTATAATATTTATTTTCTTGAGCTGGTCTTAGACCACTTGTATCTTGTTGATCACGTGTCTCATAGCCAACAGTAGTTTGCTTATATAACTGACTTATCTGTAGTTTCTCTGTAATGAACCTCAACCACCAAGGTTTTGTTTCTGTTTACTTTTTGGATACAGGTGTTCATTATACTTTTTTATTTTTATTTGTGGCATCAATTAATATGGTTGTCATATTTTGGAATCTGGACAATTGCTGCTTTTTCATCGTTTTATGCCTGTGCCTTTTGTTTCAGCATTATTGATCTAATGAATGACAATCCATTTCTCTACTTCCTTTACAGAGTTGATAATATTTATTTCCTTGGGCTGGTCTTAGACCACTTTTATCTTGTTGATCATGTGTCTCATAGCCAACCGTAGTTTGCTTGTATAACTGACTTATCTGTATTTTTTCTGTAATGAACCTCAACAGCCAAAGTTCTGTTTCTGTTTACTTTTCGGACAGGTGTTCGTTATACTTTTTTCTTTTTATTTTTGGCATCAATTCTTATTTTTGTCATCTTTTGAAGTCTGGACAATTACTGCTGTTTCATCGTTTTATGCCTGTGCCTTTTGTTTCAGCATTATTGAACTTATGCATGGCAATCCATTTCTTTACTTTCTTTACAGAGTGATAATATTTATTTCCTTGGGCTGGTTTTAGACCACTTGTATCTTGTTGATCATGTGTCTCAGCCGCTGTAGTTTGCTTATATAACCGACTTATCTGTAGTTTCTCTGTAATGAACCTCAACTACCAAAGTTTCGTTTCTGTTTATTTTCCAGATTCGGTTGTTGATTATACATTTTTTATTTTCTCTTTTTAATTTTGGCATCAATTCTTATGGTTGTCGTCTTCTGAAGTCTGGACAATTACTGCTTCTTCATCGTTTTATGCCTGTGCGTTCTATTTCAGCATTATTGATCTAATGAATGGCAATCCATTTCTTTACTTTCTTTACAGAGTGATAATATTTATTTCCTTGGGCTGGTCTTAGACCATTTGTATCTTGTTGATCACATGTCTCATAGCCGACAGTAGTTTGCTTGTATAACTGACTTATCTGTAGTGAACCTGAACCACGAAAGTTTTGTTTCTGTTTACTTTTTGGATATGGGTGTTCTTTATTCTTTTTATTTTTTGCATCAATTCTTATGGTTGTCGTCTTTGGAAGTCTGGACAATTACTGCTTTTTCATTCTTTTATTTCAGCATTATTGATCTAATGAATGGCAATCCATTTCTTTACTTTCTTTACAGAGTGGATAATATTTATTTCCTTGATAGTCAACTACCAAAGTTTTGTTTCTGTTTATTTTCCAGATACAGTCATTGATTATACATTTTTTCCTTTTCTCTTTTTAATTTTGGCATCAATTCTTATGGTTGTTGTTTTCTGAAGTCTGGACAATGACTGCTTTTTCATCATTTCTTGCTGTTGTCATCACTATAAACTAGTGGTAGGACCCTAGATATCTCCACAACCTATGATTTCAGTTTTTATTTTTTTATATCTGATGTAAGCATTGGCTCTAATCTGTCTATAACATGTTGAATTATGTAGAGGCAACACCAAAAGCTATCATGCGAACCATGGGTGTCAAAGGACTTACTCTTTTTCATCTAAAGAGTCATCTTCAGGTACTTATAAAAATGTTAAAGTTCTTTCCGTGATGTTCTCTTAAGCTTTTCTTGTTGCCAAAGTCTGAAATTGGCTTGTACTGGAATACTTAATTTTTCCTGTTAATGTTTCAGAAATACAGACTAGGAAAGCAATCAGGCAAAGAAATGACTGAGCAGTCAAAAGATGGTGAGTCCATAAGTTTCTCTACTTTTTCTGTTGTCTGTGCTTGATGCTTCATATTCACTCATTACTTGAGCCTCCAAAGTTCCAAAACTTGATAAAAGGCTTTGTTATAATTAGACATCCACACCCATGCTTTCATAACCTAGGGGCTGGGCTGTCTTGGAAAGAAAGTCGAGCTGATTTGAAGTCTGTCTCGGTTCGAACTTCCTTAGCTAGTTAGTCACACAATTTGGGTCTTGGAGATCTTTCCATTTCCATTTTGAGTTGTAAATTATGTCAACAAATGTGACAGCAAATTTTCTCTGAAAAATTTTCTGATCCACCACATGATTATGATGATCGGAAAACAAAGCAAAATGTATTTTTGCATTGTGCATCTTGATAATAGCTTTTGTCATGCCTAATTTTTACAAGAGAAGATTGGTGGACCTAATTGTATGGAGCACTATTTTCTGATAATCAGCATAAATGATCTTGCTGTAGCATGTTTTGTTTAACATTTATACAATTCTCAGTTTCTCATCATCACTCTGTAATCACATAATTTTTTTAACTTAATCTGAATTTTTCTTTTAATAATTTGCATCTTGAATGTCAGCTTCTTACCTTTTGGAGAATCCAAGCAGCAGTGTTTTATCTCCAAGGGTGCCTACTCCTGATGTGAATGAGTATGTTAGTCCTTCTGAATTTTCCAGCAATCTACGTTGGAGTTGCCTTTCATGAGTGTGTGTATATATGTGTGTATGTATGTATGTATATATGTATGTTTGTATGTATGTATGTATTTATATGTATGTATGTATGTGTGTATGTATGTATGTACGTGTGTATATATATATATGTATATATGATTTTTTTTTTTGGCGAGACAGGTTACATATATGCAACAGAATTAACATGTTTGATGATGCTTCTTTTAGGGGTCAGGAAGTCAAAGAGGCACTGAGAGCACAGATGGAAGTGGAAAGAAAATTGCATGAACAAGTGGAGGTAATTAAACCTATTTCTATTTGATTTGTCTATGTTGAGACATCATAGTGTACTGTAGTGTAAGTGCATTTTACAATTAATGAGTCTTAAGTTCGAGTCCATGTTTGAGCTTCTTGTACACTCTTTCTAATATAATAAAATCTCTTCTTAGTTTTTTTTAAATAAACCTATTTCTCTAATTCTCTTTGATTTTATTTTTGTTCCTTAACCTCCCTGCAAACATGTTCTTTTTGAATAACCTAACCGTTTGCATCTGCCATCTTCGGTTCCAGCATAATAAAGTTGGGCCCTTTAAACTATGTGCATATTAGTAATCAAATATCTCCTCTACAATGAATTCTTATGTTTTCTATCTAATATACATATAAAGTACACCTATATATTTAAGTTTACATATATGCATTGGTTATGTATGATATGTGTGTGTTAATATGCATATGTACAAGTGAGAAGGTGCATACAGTTTTGGCATGTTTCTGGTCATATTTCATCTTAAGTTGTGATTATACATCCCTATCTCTCTATCCGCCGAGCCTATTCTGGTTTGACTGTGGTAAATTGTCAAGTTAATTAGGGACTTTAACATGAATCATTTGTCAAAATCTATCCACATCTGTTGTACTAAATTTTATCCACCTTGATTCTACATCAAATTTCAACAAACAATCATGAGTCAACACTTTTCTAAAAACATTTTGATGAGAACTAGTAGTGTATATCTATAACGACTTGACCAGCAGTAGTCACATATTTCATTATCTTAGCCGATTTTATTGTCAACTAAATTCTTGATTATAGTAACTTTAATTGCTCATCAACTTCTACTGAAAGTATATGTTGGCTGCTTTATCAGGTTCAAAAGCATGTGCAGATCCGAATGGAAGCCTACCAGAAATACATTGACTCCTTGTTAGCAAAGGCATATAAGATAGCATCCGAGCAAATTACTTCAAATAGTTTCAACACGACGGAGCAAGAGCTTTCAGACATGGCAACCAGAGTCATCTGCAGCCCTTCCGATCCTCTGAGCCAATCCATCCTCCATCAGTTATCAGTGAATTCGATCAATTTGCAGAGCCCTGGTTGCAAGACTTCATCGTCGTCGGCGATCGAAGGCCAGTTCTTCTATCAGAAGCCACATGAACTTAAAACCAAACCATGCTGAAGG
Organism: Musa balbisiana; assembly: GCA_004837865.1. NCBI lineage: Eukaryota > Viridiplantae > Streptophyta > Magnoliopsida > Zingiberales > Musaceae > Musa > Musa balbisiana. Next base: position 9,254,489 of record CM017190.1, on the reverse strand, counting down.
GGCTGCTGCTGAAAGGATCAAAGTCTTCATTCGCTCTTGTTGGCAAAACTTGCTTTCAAGTCCCATGGAACTTGACTAGGAAAAGTTAGCTTCATTACTGGAATCAAGTGATGCTTCCTTGTGAGGCCATTGTGAAAACTGCCCCAGGCTCTTGTTTGCTTATTTCTGTGTTTTATGAAACAGAGTTGCATGATTATGTTGCGTGTTTTGGATAGACATTTACTGCTATTTGGTTCATCTTTCAACACTGGAATTGTGTAGGACAAGAAACTTGGGAGACCAACATACTTCTGAGATGATCCATCCACTTGGTCATTAATTAGAACACACGAATTAGGATTTTAATTTTTTTAACCTTTTTTTCCTAAGAAATGTCACTAATCATGGATTTGTCTATTATTGCAGCAGTTGTCGAGCTCACCCTGTTTCGGCCGAGGCACGGAGCACCTCCTTCCGCCAATCACAAGACGGGCGACGGTGTTTCATCTCGGCACTACGTGCTCCTGCGTCTCGGCTGAGCAGCCAAACAGGGTGATGCGCACCGCGATTGGGTCGGGAATGCGGGCCCCGCATGCTCTGAGCTGGACCGTCCGTCGTGTCACGGAATCGCCTACGTCGCGTGGGGTCAGGCGGTCGTATTCCGCTAGAATTAGATGCCGTCAACTGCGTCGCACGATCTTGAGAACACAAGCCCCGATGTTGTAGAGCACGTGTCACTCGAGCACACAGATTCTACTCGTGTGGCGTCTGGAAGATGCCACGTGAGCTATTCGAGGATCGTCGGTAGAGCGATGCTTGAAACGGATCCGCTGCTCCTCGTGGCGGACACCCTCGGATTCCGCCCTTGGGCAACTGGGACTTACTGTGGAAACCGACAGCGAGAGCGAGAGCGAGAGCGAGAGCGGAGGCTGACGGATCTCTGAGCGTGTAATCGGAACCTCGATTTCCATCTAATGATTCCTCGATCTCCATCAAGAAGCTTCGCTTTGGCGGCTCTTATTTGTTCAAATTTGTTCTTGATTCGGTTCATTCCTGCTTTTTTGACGGTCGATCGGTCGCAGGCGGAGCCTCGGAGAACGCGTCCTCGATCCGCGCTGGAGCTGGGAATTGGCGCGTGGCTTTTCTAATCTGGGTACGTAACTTGGTCTTTTGTGGATTTGGTTCTCGTGATTTTCTGGATGCTGAGTTGTGACGCATGATGAATGATGTATTTAATTTCGGAAAAGTGGTAAAGAACGAACTCCGAAAGCCTAATCTTTGAGAACAAAGGTTATGAAGTTGCCCTGTGTTGTTTCTACTGTCGTTAGGCAGCAACGACCTGATTGCTTAGTCGATAGACTAGATACGGGCTGCTGATTGCTTAGGATGTGCGTGATTATTTTCTTGTTCTTTTGCGGCAGCAAAATTACGAATATTGAGGTAAGATTTCATCATAATACTAACCTATAATATGGTTCAATCTTTTGTTTGGATAAGAACATATCTTATTTAACACAAGAATCCCCATACCTCAGGAAAACCCTTATGCCATTATTTTCTGGCGATCAAGCTGTGAAAATCATCCAGATTTATAGTCGTTCTATTAGCAAATTTGAGATAAATTTAAAGCAAAAGAAGTTTTTTTTCACTCCCGGCTGTAGAAGTGTTTGTTGTATGTCTCTGATTCCTTTTTGGAGGTGATTTACAGTTTCACTCACAATAAAAGACATCATCTAGCAACTTAGCAGAATAAATCTTCTTTATCTAAAACTAAAGAAAGTTTCTATAAAGTATCTCATTTTAGAGAAGAGCTGTGGATGTGACTAGTTTTAGTGTTCTCATGGACCATTTTTTACGTATCACGTTTTATTTGTAGTTGCTGTAGCAATTGAACTATAGAGGTCTCATTGTTTACATGTAATTACATTGAGTAGCTGCTTACCTGAGGGTCCTGAGGATTAATAATTCTTATGTTATGGCTGCTTTAATAAATTTGAGTGGAAACACAATGATCTACATGTTGCTCTGTAGAGCTTCCACCTTACCTATAGACTTCTGTTTATCGTTTTCCTGTTTTACTTTTATCTAATGCATAGTATGTAAAACTGCTACATCTCTTATCTGACATACAATCACATTTATTGAAAATCTGATTTTGATTTTTACACTTTTTTAAGTTTTTACAAGTGAGCTAGTATGTGCTGTATAACTGTTGTGATTACTTTGTTGACGTCTTCTTCGCAGAAGATGAGAAACATATCAACCCATGCAAATCTTTAGTACAAGTTCAATATTTAAAAAGTCACTTGCTCATGACCAGAAAGTAGAACTGCGTACCAACAGAATGGTCTCAAACAGTGGAGGGAACAACTCTGATAATCATAATTTGGCATCAAGACAACGTTTACGATGGACAAATGAGCTTCATGACCGTTTTGTACTTGCTGTGACACAACTTGGTGGACCAGAGAGTAAGTTCATGATCAACTGGTTTTTCCTGAAATTATTAGGAGGATACAGATCTTCCTATATGTTTCTTTATGTGTTTTTCTCCTTAATTAATTGCAAAATGTGAAATGCCTTCCCTATTTATCCTTCCAAAAAGAAGTTCCTTTTTTATACTAGTGTAATAACTTGATGAATACAAAACAAAATCCAGTTTCTTGATACTCTTAAATTGCTTGCTTATTTTTTAAGTTTTTACAAGTGAGCTAGTATGTGCTGTATAACTGTTGTGATTACTTTGTTGACGTCTTCTTCGCAGAAGATGAGAAACATATCAACCCATGCAAATCTTTAGTACAAGTTCAATATTTAAAAAGTCACTTGCTCATGACCAGAAAGTAGAACTGCGTACCAACAGAATGGTCTCAAACAGTGGAGGGAACAACTCTGATAATCATAATTTGGCATCAAGACAACGTTTACGATGGACAAATGAGCTTCATGACCGTTTTGTACTTGCTGTGACACAACTTGGTGGACCAGAGAGTAAGTTCATGATCAACTGGTTTTTTCCTGAAATTATTAGGAGGATACAGATCTTCCTATATGTTTCTTTCATGTGTTTTTCTCCTTAATTAATTGCAAAATGTGAAATGCCTTCCCTATTTATCCTTCCAAAAAGAAGTTCCTTTTTTATACTAGCATGGTATATGTGAGACATAGCCTAATGGTGTAGCTCCACGGCACCCCGGTCTGATGGGCTAATTGGTCCATCAACTTCGTTTGACCTAAGCGTAGTACACTCATCAGACCCTTATAAACTAATATAATTTTGTCTGCTTTTGATGTGAGACTAATTGTGGTGTTACAATTTTCTCTCTCAAGAGCTTGACGTCCTTATTAAGGCCTAGCATAGTCCAAGTCAAACCTTAACATGGTACAAGTTCAATATTTAAAAAGTCACTTGCTCATGATCGGTAAGTAGAACCGCGTATCAACAGAATGGTCCCAAACAGTGGAGGGAACAACTTGGATAATCATAATTTGGCATCAAGACAACGTTTACGATGGACAAATGAGTTTCATGACCGTTTTGTACTTACTGTGACAACTTGGTGGACCAGAGAGTAAGTGCATGATCAACTGGTTTTTTCCTGAAATTATTAGGAGGATACAGATCTTCCTATATGTTTCTTTCATTTCATGTGTTTTTCTCCTTAATTAATTGCAACATGTGAAATGCCTTCCCTATTTATCCTTCCAAAAAGAAGTTCCTTTTTATACTAGCATGGTATATGTGAGACATAGCCTTAGTGTAATAACTTGATGAATACAAAACAAAATCCAGTTTCTTGATACTCTTAAATTGCTTGCTTTAATAGTAAAAGCTTGTTATTACGCTGAAGTGTCACGACCCCGGTCTGATGGGCTAATTGGTCCATCAACTTCGTTTGACCTAAGCGTAGTACACTCATCAGACCCTTATAAACTAATATAATTTTGTCTGCTTTTGATGTGAGACTAATTGTGGTGTTACAATTTTCTCTCTCAAGAGCTGACGTCCTTATTAAGGCCTAGCATAGTCCAAGTCAAACCTTAACATGGTACAAGTTCAATATTTAAAAAGTCACTTGCTCATGATCGGTAAGTAGAACCGCGTATCAACAGAATGGTCCCAAACAGTGGAGGGAACAACTTGGATAATCATAATTTGGCATCAAGACAACGTTTACGATGGACAAATGAGTTTCATGACCGTTTTGTACTTACTGTGACAACTTGGTGGACCAGAGAGTAAGTGCATGATCAACTGGTTTTTTCCTGAAATTATTAGGAGGATACAGATCTTCCTATATGTTTCTTTCATGTGTTTTTCTCCTTAATTAATTGCAACATGTGAAATGCCTTCCCTATTTATCCTTCCAAAAAGAAGTTCCTTTTTTATACTAGCATGGTATATGTGAGACATAGCCTAATGGTGTAGCTCCACGTCGTGATGCGTTTACTATGTTGGCTTTGATACAAAATGTCACGACCCGTGAAGTTAATAGTAGTATACTTGGGGTGTTACAATTTTCTCACTCAAGAGCTTGACGCCCTTGTTAAGGCTTAGCATTGCCCAAGTCAAACCCTAGCATGGTATATGTGAGGCATAGCCCAATGGTGTAGCTCTATGTGATGAGTTTACTAGGTCAGCTCTGATACCAAATGTCACGACTAGGGCTTGATGGGTTAATTGGCCCATCAATTTTGTTTGACGTAAGCCATTGATCAAAATACTTAGGCTGAAGTTGATAATTGTACACTCCTCAAATCTTTATAAGTCAATCTTAATCTTGTCCACTTTCGATGTGGAACTAATTGAGGTGTTAGAAAGTTTTCATCTCTTGAATTAATTGATTTCTTATAGTTCTGCAACTATTGTTACAATATCTTTTGACATAAAATTCTTTAGTACCTATATTATTTTGTTGAGGTTATTTTTTAGTTAGCAGCGACTTTTACATCTCATTGTGGTCTATAGCAGGATTTCAGATATCTTTTTTTTATGTTTTTATATAATCACCTTATTTGAATTAGTTAAGCTCCTTGGTTCTTTCCTATAGCATATCAGAGTGAAACTAAAAGCTTAGATCTTGGTATAGTTATCCACCAATAGTGTAGTCTTTTGTCAGAATTTTTGGTATTTCCAATGAACAGTGTGGTCCTATATGTTTCTTTCATGTGTTTTTCTCCTTAATTGATTGCAAACTATGCAAAGCCTTCCTTATTCATCCTTCAGAAAGGACAACTGAAGTGGAAGTTCCTTTTCTGTACCTTTTTGTAGGACATAGGGTAATTTAATGAGGACACCTGATGACTACAAAACAGAATCCATTGTCCTGATACACTTAAATTGCTTGCTTTAATAGTAAAAGCTTGTTATTACACTGAAAGTTTTCTTCATCTCTCGGGTTAATTGATTTCTTATAGTTCTGTAACTATTGTTGCAATATCTTTTGGCATAAAATTCTTTAGTACCCATATTATTTTGATGAGGTTATCTTTTAGTTAGCAGCAACTTTTACATCTGATTGTGGTCTATAGCAGGATTTCAGATATCTTTTTTATGCTTTAATTTAATTGCCTAATTTGAATTAGTTAAGCTCCTTGGTTCTTTCCTATAGCATATCAGAGTGAAACTAAAAGCTTATATCTTGGTATAGTTATCCACCATTAGTGTAGTCTTTTGTCAGAATTTTTGGTATTTCCAATGAACAATTAAGCAAAAGATCCTCTCAGTTAAGCTGAGTTTGAAAGCATGTTAGGTTATTTAATCATCTAATTTTGTAGTCTTCTGTATAACACTACCTAAATACTCTCCCCTATGACAGGAGCAACTCCGAAAGGAGTTCTTAGAATCATGGGTGTGGCAGGACTAACCATATACCATGTCAAGAGTCACTTACAGGTACTTATGGATGTTTTTCACCATAAAATTTGGTTTTAGATTCTTGCTTTGACAAACTTCAGATCTGATGGTGCACCCAGAAATACAGGCTTGCAAAATGTGTTCCTGATTCTTCAGCTGATGGTAGGTATATTACAAACATGTTAGCTATACTTTACTGAGTTTTTAGTACACTGAGGAAACCATATCCTCATCATATGGCTAATTATCTGAAGGAAAAACTAATATCTGGCCATAGGTTTGATTTTACTATGTTTCCATTGATGTAGATGCCAAGTCCGAAAAGAAGGATCCTGGCGGCGTGTCTTCTGGACTTGAAAGTTCCTCGTAAGTAAATTGATGTGTTTTATGACACAGACAAACACCAAAACTAGCAATTGTGTCTTAGACTTTTGCATTTTTTGAAAAGTAGTTCAAGATTATCCCATCAACATTAATGATCATTTGGGATGGCTAGACATCGTTCTATAAACTCACCTGTGAAGGCATTTGTTGTTTGATGCTTTGTAGCTATGTTATTCAAGTGCCAAACTGTTACTGGCATGCTTAGCATTGCTGCAATTTAACTTGTTGTGGAAAGAGCAGTTCATCATAGTGGCAGATACATGTACTCTGTTGGTAAGGATACATGTCCTTTGAATGAGAGAAAAAGAATAACAGGAAAATCAAACATAGCCAAAAACACTACGTAGTTGTTTAGCACCAAAAGAATTGAACTATTAGCAATTTACCAAAGAATTTTAGTTTTTGGACTAGGGATATCTATTGAGCAAGTTGCTAGCTAGCCTGTGGGAACAGAAAAAGTAGCAGTTTTCGTATAGGAAAAGTGTCCTTGTAGAGATATTCAGAGAAAGAAAGAATCTAGGAAGTGTGTCCTGGAAAACTATTTATGGATTTCTGAAAGCATCAGTGGGGACCTAATGATATTGCCTCATTCAAGCTCAATGTGGGAAAACATCCATGTAGAACCTCAAATAGATTATACTTCATGCCTTCGATGTTGTCGTTGTAGCTTTTATTAGCCACTAGGTTGTAGATTCTGGCTAACAAGCTTGAACAGAATTTTGTTGGACTTGCATATAAAAATGAAGTGGTTTGAGCCAGCAAATGTGGTATTACTGATATTTAAAACTTATGATCACACTGGTCCTGTAATAGTAGCATGAACTTAAATTAGTTATGATTTTCTTTTTACTTTCAGAAATGATGTACATTTGTTCATTTTTTCCATTATGCACCTTTTGGTTTGTTATGCTATATAGTAGACGAAGCTCTTGGTTTTTCTGGTCTATAACTTGTCATTTGAAAACAATTGATCATTTCTTCTTGTTAGGTATGCTGATTGTCTTTTCTCCACGCATTTGAGTTTGTATTTCCTTGACAGGAAGTTGCATACTGATATTTTATCATGGTAAACTCCTTTAGTTTTTGTTGTCTCAGTGGAACACAAATAACTGAAGCACTTAAGTTGCAGATGGAGGTGCAAAAGCGGCTTCATGAACAATCAGAGGTGAGTTTTTTTATATGCATTTATGAGCTATGAGTTGATGATTTAGCTTTTTCAACTTTGTTGTTGATTGTTATAGATAGCTTTATAAGTTATATATTGGCAGAATTTTCAAATTGGTTCATCAGAAAGTACCATCTAAATGAACTCCAACAGATACAAAGCAGTAATTGTTGATTTGTAGGAACAACTATAGGTTTTAGCTAACATAAAACACACCATCAAATGAAGTGATGCATCAATGCAATCAGTTTGTCCCATTGCATATATGTGACCTTGGAAAATGATTATAAGAAATCTGACTTTGCCTGTCAATTTTTCATGATTGTCTGACCTTTGATATACTAGCCACACTGAAGAATCCCACTCATTAATATCCTGGTAAATCATTGTAAATGTCCTGCACTGCTGACAGTTCCTGTTCATATTCTCTCTTAAGAGTTGATTATAATGCTACTTTTTTCTCATTATATACAAGTGCAAGAAACCAGGTCAACCATAATGGGGATGTAATTGATGGTTTTGTTTGCTTGTTTTGGTTGTCTCTCCTTAATTCTATACTGAATTCTCTGATAGAGACCTTTCTTGTGATCCTACACTTTCTGTTTCTTATCTAACTTGTCTGACTGTGACTCTGATGTAATTTTGGAGAGAGATGTCATGACATGCACATTGACAGGTGCAAAGGCAACTGCAGCGAAGAATAGAAGCCCAAGGCAAATATCTTAAGACGATCATTAAGGAGCACCAACAACTAAGTGGTGAACTTGCCGAGACACCTGGAGGAGACATTTCTGCCTGTAGCTATGTTGACAATAGCTCAGGCTCTGCCAAGACTGGCCCTCACAGATCTGTTAATGGTGACCATGGTGGCACCGGAAAGCTGCTCAAAAGCCTTTCACATGACAATTCCTTGAGAGAGCCTGAAGCTTGACAGGAATGCAGCATCAGCCAGCCTAGGGCATGGGAAGACAGAATTGGTGCCAAGACAAGGCTCAGATTTCCAGCAGCAACACTCAATTTTGATTGCAAGGAAAGAGCAAGTTTGATTCATCAATCACTTCAATTCAACATCTGGATTTCACCACGTTTGAAGTTGCTCCTTTAATAGTGACTGGAGTGATGTGAAGCATTTTTCCATTCACACGTTCTATAAATAAGCCCTGCAAGCAAGAAGCAATGGAGCAAGAGGGAGAGGGAGATGATCGACCGAATCCTTCTTGATTTAATAGATTGTTCTGTCGTTGTTAGTGGATCTGGCTCCCAAGTTAGTGTTCTTGAGTTCGATGTGGGAGGTTACTTTATTTGCTTTAGTAGTCATAGGATACCCATGTCTTCTCGTATGATTCTTGGTTGAAGCATGAGACTGCTAACCTCTGTGCTCCTAGCCTAATTTTGAACTTGTTTTTGTGGATTTTTGGTTGAAATAATTGGATCTTTGGGTGTGGGACCAAAAGCTTGTTCTAAGATCTTTTGAACTGTTACTAAGGCTCGGCTCCATATTCTTTCTTTAGGGACCGGTGATTCAATAGTGATTGCCTCAATGGTTACTTAGATTTCCCAGGTTTTTGCTTTTGCATCCTGTATTGTCCTTCAATGTTCTTCATTGATTGCTATTTCGGCCTTGAAGCTGATTTGAAGGAGCTGAAGAATTTATAGAGGGATCCTCTCGCCTCATGGTGTGTGCAGGTTTGTTCTTTTATGTGCCCACATCATCTTCCTTGACTGATAAAATTCTTTTCAAATGTCATTTTCATTTTTATTTGGCACTGTGGCACTTCATTTAGTGCTTTATCTTTTTGCATTGTTTTTTTATCTCCTTTGAGCCATTCTTTTGTGTATTGAAGTAATGAATATTAAATTTTGAGTGTTTGGCTGGTCCTGGTGAATGCCTGATGTTTATTTTTCTCATGTGCTCAACATATCATCTGATTACCATTTTCTAGTGCTCCAATATCATCTTAGCGACAGGCTAATGTTTATCATAAAGGAAAGCTGTATAGCATCTGATTCTTGACATCTATGGCTATTACCATTGCTCATCATTTTTTATTGCTTTATTCAATTTGTAGTTTGGGACATATTGTAAGTGGAAGCACATGGATGGATTTACAAACCTAAATACTTCCCACTTTAGAGAGTAATGAATGGTCCAAGAAGTAATATATGTTGCCAATAACATCATGTGATTGGGAAATTTAAATAATAATAGGGTGGGTCAGAGATAAGCAAGAGGATAAACTAGATTCTTAATTCTTCTTATGGAGTGTTTTTGATACTATTCATGCCTAAGTGTATTGTTTTCTTGGTCATATGGGCAGAGACTGCTGGAAAGAAATGGGTTCAAATTTTGATGTCACTTTTGATGAGAATACCTTTGTTAATATTGCAATCTTTTGCCTTTAGTATTATTAATAAAAGTAGCATTGGTGGATCAATAAGATCGACAAAATCAATAGTTACGGAAATACGTATTCGTTTTATTATGAAAATAGAAAGCAAGGAACACTGGATTTTGTTATATCTTTTGATTTATGTTTGTACTCCGGTCCACGATTCTGATATGCAGCTTCTTTCTACTTATTTTGTTACGTAATTTTGAGTGAAGCTATGCTGAGGATGCTTGATAATCGGCATACTTCTAACTGGATCAAGAAAGAACTAATGTTGTCTATTCTTTGATTATAGCAAATGTGTAGGATACTTTGTGCATTTTCTCCTATGCTGCAAAATATGCCCCTGGTTTCAGGACTTTGAACAGGACTTCTGTATGTTCCTCGGCTTCCTAATCCTGTCTAGGCAAATACAGCTTGGCTTCTCCCTGGTGCAAGGGTGGTGACAATGAGACTTTCTTCTGTCAATGTTTATACTACATTTACTACATTTGAATCAGTCTTGCAGTATGACCAGTTGGAAGAATCTTGTTTGCTGCTTTCTTTCTTATGCATCCTTAGCTACACTACCTAATGATGCTTTCATATATGCAGTTTGCTTGCTCCTTAAATCCGAATTTTCAGCAGCTAATCCTCTGGAAGTCTTTTCTATTGCAGCTGAATTGTATGTACCATTGATGAGAAATTCTGGGACGCAAAGCATCATTACTTTTTCATGCTCCTCCTCTACCTTCAGCATTTGACAGCCAGCATTCCCGAGGTAAACCCCCTGGCAGCTTTTCCTCTGTTTTCCATCTCTTTCTAAGGATTGGTTGGATGATAAGTTTGGACTAAGATATCAAATCCAAGTTATCTTTACACCCTCTATGAAGCATGTTCTCACTGTGGTCCTGCCTCACTCAGTGCATGATGTGCTTCGTACTTTCGACGCAACTTTAGAAAAGCAATTGGATGGTGCCCTCATGTTAGTGATGCTTCCGTTTTGCTTCATGACATTTGACCAATAAATGTAGGGTAGTGTTCAGACTAGCAGGACCTCAGAATTGACATTGAGCAGATCATACTCCAAGTCATGAGGAGAATCATAATAACAACTTTCAATCAATCCTATAAATCATAGTTTGAATCAATATATGACTGCTCGATTGATGTTCCAGTCTGATTTATCTTTTTATTTGCAAGTTCTTTACGTATCTTTGCTACTTTAAATACAGCATTAGCATTCGACTCTATCTTGATGAATAATAGCAAGTAGGGTTAGTTGATGTTTCGATGTCATTTTCATGGAGTCAAATCAGAATATTGTGACCATATATAATTTTAATTTATTATTAACATATATTCACCGGGCGAGATGGAACAGCGGTTGATCGACTAGTCCGTCGACGTCTAGTCCGGCTACCCGCATTTTCACTGGAGGCAGCGCGGGCCCCACAGGTGGCGCCCGCGTAGGGTAAGGCCCGGGGATTGCGTTGGTCTGGAAACGAATTCGTGAGTAATTTCACGGTGGCGGCAACGAGGCTTCGTAGGTCGGTAACGATTTAATCGGCGAGTAGCGGCAGGCTAAGGCGCGTGAGTGGTGATCGCATTCGAGTGTTGGTGGTCGTTAAAAAGCGCGCCTTGCTGACGAACGGAACGCAAGGAAGCGTGCGAACAGCGTACGGGAAAATCTACGCATCCCGACGCTGCGAATGCTGCGTTTGCTCCGGTCTCCCAGTGTGGTGGGATTCTCCCTCCGGAATCCTGCCTCGGGCGAGACAGCCTATCCGCATTCAACGGGAGGGGAAGCGTGACGACGTCTCTTCGAGCAGGGGCCACGGCACGCGCGCCTGGGTCCCGTTTCCTCATCGCACGCCGATGAGAGAAGCACGTCCCCGTTTCCTCGTTCTGCGCCTAAAGAAAAATAATATTACATATACCGGTAAAAAATATCTCTATATATTTATTTGTATATATCAATAGATAAAGTTCCGATCAATTAATAATTTCTGAAAACATAATATTAATTAGAAATATTATATTAATGCTATTGAACGCAAGAGTCGCTTATTCGTTCCATTTCTCGAGCCAAGTCCAACGCGGCGCTCTGCCTTAAAAGTCGCCAAAGCAAATGGAAGAGAAGGAAAGGAAAAAGAATCTCGCGCCGTAGTGTTTTCCAAGAATCGCCGATCTGTTCTTTTCACCGGAGGAGTCCACCTCGAGGTCCAGCCGAAAGCGATCCTTTTACACGCTTCGCATTGACTCCATCCTCTTACCACCACCAGAGAGAGCGCGAGCGGAGTCCGCGGATCTTCCGATTCATTTCGTGTATTTGGGTTTTAGTTTTCCTTCTTGGTGGATTCTTATCGCCGTTAAAACCCGCCTTTGTGTTTCGCTCCCGATCCCAATTGCAAGAAGAACAGGTTCCATTTGGAGTGAGGATTCCCGGTTTCCTATTCGATTCCATCGGTGTGGGGGAATCTCGTGATCTGTCTTACTGATCTATCTTTGCCTCCGAAATTTGGAGATCGGCGTCGACTAAAGATCGCCCTCTCCTCGCCGCAAGAGGGTACTTCTCCCTCTCCATAATCTTCTCTGGACTTGGGATGCGTGATTTGCATCGAATGAGGGAATTCTCTGACGGTTTCTTGATTGCTGTTTCCGAAGGATAATTTGATGTGGAATCGATGATTTCTTCTTGAGAGTCGGTACTCTGTGAATGTGAACAAGTGAAGATCGGTAACCTGTCGACTCTTTCTTTTTAGCTGTCTTTAAAGAAGTATTGTTATTTCCTTATTTTATTAATGGCGTCTTAAAGTTGTTGATTTGTTGATGGACTTGGCAAGGCGATTAGGTTCTCCTACCTCAACTTGAATTTTTCTTCTGTTATTTCCAAGTTACTTAGTTTTAAAGCTACAGAATGAATCAGTCCATAGTTTCATGATTTCATCCGCTCAATTTTTCTTCTGATGAATTGCAAGTTTGTCGGCAACAATAGTAATTGTTTTCTCTTCTTTATTGTTTTTGTTTTGGTATTAGCACCTGCAAAAGTTGCATTAATTTTGTCTTCGCTAATATGTGCAGAGACTTTCGGTAATGACACTTATTCTCTTCTGTGCTGTTTTGTCTCTGATCCTAACTAGATGGAGGTGTAGGCTCCTGGTGATCTATAAAGATCTATATTTGCATAATTGACGCCACGACCATCTCTTCAGAAGGGTAAGGTCAACCGGAGTCCCGCCTCTGCTGCCCGAAAATGACAGGTACGGCTGTTCTAATTCACGTCTCTATGTGTGTGTTTTTTATTATGAAATGCTGCTAGAGACCCACCTTAATGCTGTTTGTCATGTTGAAGGTCTTGAAGGGCTGCACGCTTGGGAGGAGAGAAAAGGAAAGAGATCAGATGTGGAGAGTTCGGAAGATGAAAGAAGAGGATTGACCATCGGGTCTCTAAAGAAAAAGGCATTAAATGCTTCTTCACGATTCACCCACTCTCTCAGGAAACGAGGGAAGAGGAGAAGTGTTCATAGGACTTCTTCAGTGTCAATTGAGGATGTCAGGGATGTGGAAGAGGAACGAGCAGTCTATGCATTCCGTAAGGAGCTAATTTTCAGGGACTTATTGCCTGATAAACACGATGACTATCATATGATGCTCAGGTTGTTTTTCACTATCAGAAATTGTGATTTTGGTTATAGTATTTGTGCTTTTGTAAAAACTTTTTGTTGGGCTTGTTAGCTGCCTGAACTGTCACACTATACTTGAGCACGCTATGGACATCTTTAATTAGTTGGATTTAACTTAAAACTGTATTAAGCCAACTGCAAACATTTTTGATCCAATTGGATTGATGCATTTTATCGAAAGAATATATGCACTTCCAGATTGTAACTCTGTATGGCTCGTTTTTCTAGGTAACTTGCTTTTTCAGTATTTGGTTTTTCTGATTGCTTATTGATGAACTTACATGATGCAGATTTTTGAAAGCGAGAAAATTTGAGCATGAGAAAGCAGTTCAAATGTGGGCTGATATGCTTCATTGGAGAAAAGAATTTGGAACAGACACAATTTTGGAGGTATGTTGCCGTAATAAGCTAGTTAGATAACATATGTGCAACTAAAGTTAATCATATCAGATATCTATTGGGTGCTGATTTTTCAAAAGAAAAAAAGTTTGTCATATTTAAATAGGTTCAATACAGATGCACTATTTTGAGGTTCATATTGTGCCACTTGTGTACTGGGTGACCTGGGTAAGGTTGCTTCTTCACAACCTGGGTGACCAGGGTTTATACTTGCAGGAGTGAACACAGTATAACTTAACTGCACACATACCCCATATTAGTGTGGGTCTTGTGTTGTGCTTCCCTGTTATTGTGCCAATGGTGTCTTGCCTTGCAATGGCTCTGAGAGATTTTAGTGCCACAAGACTATTTGAGATTCAACAAAATTGCATTGAGATTATTTTAACATAAAACAAAAAAAAGAGAAATTCATGTTTGAATTAGATTATTCCAGGCTGTTTTTTTATTGTGAAATGAAACTGCTCATTACTTTCGCATTTTTATGCATTTTTCATGCACTTGAATGATCATTTTTTCCAATCAGTTGGGTCATAAGTCTGATTATTTCAACATTTTTTTTGTATAGATTAATTTAGGTTCCTTTTAAGGGAATTTTCATTCATCAATTTTACCTTTTAACATGTAATTTGAATTATCTCCTTTTGCTTATGCAAAAGTTACCGCCAAATTAGCGCTCATAAAGACATCGATCTTCTACTCTTGGAACTAGATATATGAGTTTAGATGATTTTGAAATTATTGAAGAATATATTATGATACTCTGCAGATCTTGGAAAACATCCTTTAGGTTGCAGAAGTTATAGTACTATAAAACCCACATATAAATGCTTTTCTTATGGGCACAAGTTGGAAGCCAAATTGATGGCAATCGTGTCACATTTTGAACCTTGCAACCATACTAGCTGATTAAACTATTGGTTGTAATGTTCTACTTCTCTTGTTTTTCCCTTATGGATCCTGCACATATGAATAACCTCCATTTTCCTTTTGTTGTTTAACTTTTATTGCAGACTGTTCTTGGTTCAGATACCCATATTTTATTCCTTCAGTTGTCTTTTTGGAATTCTTTTATATTTTTCAATTATGTTAAGAATTATTATCTAGAAGGTCAGGTGTTCTGTTAAGCTAGATGAAAATTATATCAGTGAATGCTGACATATACAATGTACAACACTACTGGATGCAAGGATTTTAACTTTGAGGAGCTGGAAGAAGTTTTACAGCATTATCCTCAGGGCTACCATGGAGTTGATAAAGAGGGAAGACCTGTTTACATTGAGAGGCTTGGGAAAGTAGAGCCGAATAAGCTTATGCACATCACTACAGTAGAACGGTACATAAAATTTCATGTCCAGGAGTTTGAGAAAGCTCTACATGAAAAGTTTCCTGCTTGTTCGATTGCAGCAAAAAGGCACATTGACTCAACCACGACTATTTTGGATGTGCATGGGGTGGTATGTGGTTCCTTTCCAGATTTGACTTCATTAAGCAGACTGTGATGAAGATATATTGTTGTTTATATAAAATACTGGGATGTTCAAGTTGCTGGAAGTGAGAAGCCGTTCGGGTTGATTTCTGTGAATCAGTATGCGTTCTCTTTGGTGCAGGGTTTGAAGAATTTCGGCAAAACAGCAAGAGACCTCTTGCTTAAAATGCAAAAAATTGATGGAGATTACTACCCTGAGGTACTTGACTTTATCCTAATAACATTGCATTATTTTTATTCATTTGTATTAAGATAGAGATACCCCACTTGTTAAAATGCAGACTCTGCATCAGATGTTTATTGTCAATGCTGGTCATGGCTTTAGGCTTCTCTGGAACACTGTAAAGGGTTTTCTTGACCCAAAAACAACAGCAAAGATACATGTAAGTGTCCTGACGCACAAAGGGATTTGTTTTGCCAGTATTTGGACCACAATATACATGAATAAATATTTTATCATGCAGGTATTGGGAACAAAATATCAGAATGCATTACTTGAAATCATTGACTCAAGGTTAAGGGCATATTATGGTGGTTCTTTTTTTATGGTTAAGTAACTTATATATGTTTGTCACATTTCAGCCAACTTCCAGATTTTTTGGGTGGCACATGTACATGCTCTGTTGAAGGCGGGTGTTTGAAGTCTAATAAAGGACCATGGAATGATCCTAACATTATGAAGGTACAATTCGTTCACTTAACTGAAGTAGACATTTACATTCCCATTTGTTCACCGTCATTCCACTAGGTTAGGTTTGATCAACTAATAGAACAACCAACTATTCTATTTGAAAGTTTTGATCCCACGAGGATGAACTGATTGAGTGATAGTTTTCTTATTCCATTCACTGTGGCTCATGCATTGATGCTTCTTTTTGTTCAAGGAATACAATTATCCAAACTGGGTTTTCCACTTGGTCTACTTTAAGCATGAAACCATTTGTCTTGAACATTTCAGGATTTCATGCCTGAAGTGTCACCTGTTTTCTAATCACACTTGAATTAACAATTCTAAAAGATATATCCTCCTTTATGTGATAATGTCCTGTTTGGATGAATACCTTGATACCAGAAGGGATTTGCTTTTTTTTTATTTTACCTCTATCAAACAAGAAAAACAGGGGAAAATTTCTTACCAATATCTTTCAAATTTTAGCTTGCATATAATGCTGAAGCAGATTCACTAAGGCATACTAGACGAATGTCAGGTGGAGATGAAGCTTTTGTAGGGTCATATCTTTTGAAGGTAAGTCTTTTTTTCATCTGTTCTATCTTTTTGCTTCCTATCTTTTTGCAGTTACATTATGCAATGATCTTCCTGTAAAATATTTAAGTCTGTGTTACTGTCAGGGAAGAAGCAGCGATACATGGACACTTGAATCTGGATCAGATGTTGATGATCTGGTTTTCAAACCTGTTGAGCATAGCCGTTTAGCTCCTGTACGTGAAGAGGTGAGATTTCTTCACTCTCCTGGTTTTGAGGACCTCATGTTGTGTTTTATTTTGTTATAGTGCAGTTCTCATTTTTCTAGTGAAAATTCTAATGGTTCTGTAAAATCTATGGTCAACAACCTTGATTTAGTGTTCATTTGAAAAGTTAACTGAGATAAGCGATCTGAAAGGGGCAGCATAAGCAAAATGTTTTATCCTTTCGACAAAAAATTACCTGATGCCATCTTTTCTTTTCTATTATGCAATGTATGATACATGATACTAGAGATCTTTCAGAATGAATTTTTTCCCATTGATGAGATATTGAAAGAATTTCCCGATAAATCCTTTAAAATTAAGGATTCTACCCTTGTAATTTGAATATGGAAAAGGGACAAAAAAGAAAAAGAGGAGAGGGTTCGTTTATGCACAAACCATCTTCCATACAATCTTCTTATATGCTAATATCTTCTTTTCACAATAACCTTTGAAAAAAAAAACTAAATTCTGGAGGTGCTTACATTAGTAAATCACTCTCTAAACTGTCAATTCCTGTCTTTCAAATTTGCTAAAAAGATCATTTATAGTTTCTTTTTCTTTTTCTTGTATCCTTGTTTGCGTCTAGTTGTATTATATCCTAATTAATGCTTTTAGTGAGAATGATGAGAAAGTGATCATCACAACTATGGTGTTCTTGTGAATGCATGCTAATCACTATCTCAAAAAGATAGGGTAGATAATATTAGTTTATTTGATGATGATTTTTGTTCCCCTTGGGATATATCACAACTGCTCCATGCCATTGTTTCTTGATGATAAATGCAGATCAGAGCAAGAGATTCAACAGCTTACTATAGTTGTGATGACCACTTTGTTGTGGTCGACAAGGCTATGGATTGTGTTAGAAGAGGAGAACAATCTTACGAAAAGACAGAAGATATAAAATACAAGGAACAGAGATCGTATGGCTTTTCAACATCGAATCAACATGGTATTGCAAGCTGGGTTGTTCTAATAGAGAATCTTCCTTTTGTTTAGGCAACAAATTCTCATCCCTTAGTCTTCAAAAGTCTTGATTTGTATTTGTCGTTCTCAGATAGTTTGAACATGGCAAGTCACCCTGTCACCAAGGAGGATACAGGAGAAGGGATTTTTCAGTTGTTTGCAAGAGCATTAATAGCTTTCTTAGTTAGAGTTCTAGTCTTCTTTCACGTTGATGGTTTTAGAAAGAGAAAATTGAGCAGCATCCATCCTTCAGACACTCAGAATTTGGCTGTCCAGCACAGTTCAACAATGAAGAACATTGAAGATCATTTGGGTCCTTGTTTGGAGCGGATTAAAAGGCTAGAAATGATGTTTGATGAGCTCACCAAGAAGCCTGCTGAGATTCCTTCGGAGAAAGAGCATATGCTACTCGAATCTTGGGATCGAATAAAGCATGTTGAGTTTGATCTAGAAAAGACCAAAAGGGTAAGTTTATATCATCCTGCTATCTACCTCCATAATACTGTTCTATTAGTATATTCAAGGTAGGGATCATGTATTTGTTGTATAATATAATCTTCTCCCTTTTTCTTTGTATCTATGCTTGGAACAACTTGCTATCAAAATTTTTTCTGAAGAGCTAACTAGTTGTGGGCGGACATGCTTAGATGTTGGGTTCATTATTCACTTCGTCTTCATTTCTAGGAAGAGATTTTTATCTTTCGTATCTCTCTCCTAGTTGGCATCCTTGACAGTCTGTTATGTTGTATAGCGTTAACTAGGAGAGTCTATTAGGCTTCTTATTTGGATCTAATATATTCAGTTTGAACTTTTAAAGTTTAGGAACCTTATTAGTTTCACGCCATATCAAGGTTCTAGCATTTGGCACTCATTAGCTTGCTGCTCTGTGTAGGGTTTTATGATTCCTGGTTTTGTCGGTGCATCTCTAATATTATATCTGTTTCAGGTATTGCATGCCACGGTCATGAAGCAACTGGAATTTGCCAAGTCATTAGATGCATTGCAGGACTTGAAACTTCAGGTAAAATCTTGTTATATATTTTATTTGGCTTAAAAGTGCAAATCATATAAAATTTTATCATTTTAGGTCCCTGTTAAACACAGTCACAGTCAACTCACAAAATTTTTAAGATTTTAATCAAATTATCAGTTTGCCTGACTTCACTTCAATTTGTTGTATGGAGCTGCACATTTTTATCAACCAATTTATTTGTGATAATAGTTCAATATGTATGGTGGTATCATCCATAAATTTGATGCATGTCATCGACACTCACTCTTCAATGATTAGCTAAGTTTTTCCCATATCATCATCCTCTTATACTTGAGATGAAATGTGAGAGCTAATTTTCCAACTTAAACTCAAAATATCCATCTAAAATTTTGTTCTCTGATGATTATCTTACTTTTTTGTTGATTCAGAAGAGAATGTTTTGTTGAGCCTCGGTGCCGGAGACGACTGCGGCGAGGGGACTACATGCCGATGGCCTTGTGTTTTGGTGCACAACGTAAGCAAAATCTTCCCTGTTGCGGGAAGAAGTGGAACTTCCTCTGTGGGCATAAGCATAAACCAACTCCAGGAATACCCTACTTTGTTTCGTTGGTTCGGTCGAAAGCCAAAGAAGTTTGCTGTCGCTGGTGAATTGACCCATTCAGCTTTCCTTTTCCTTTTCTCCCACTCCAACAGTGGACAATGACAGGAATCAAGTTTTGTCTCTGCAATGCATGTATAGGTACCCCTCATGCACTGGTGCCTTGTATTCTGTACTCGTATGCCTTGAGACTTCCTGTAACACCTTAGTGATACGTGTGATGGAGCAAGTGTACTTCTTTTCTAGCCTCACCGTCTCTTCTAAGCGCTTCATCGGTAGATTGCTCGTGTGGGACCCGCCGTTTGCAAGAGAATCGGCATTCGGGTGTCATAGTAAAGATTGTCTATATATATATATATTTATTTATTTATTTATTTATTGTTTCTTTATTTTGTTCGTTGACCGACCTTATCGATGAGGTCCCACGCTACCTTCCAATCGCTGAAGGGGTAGGTGACGCAGGTACACGAGAGCGCATAAGGACGTAAGAATGCAGCTACGATTCCATCTCAGTTAGCTATTACCGTCACTGCCAACGCACATTTGCCGTTATAATACATAATGACCGTTAAGTTTTACCCGATATTATCCGTATAATACATAATAACGGCTCTCTTGTGCTTAACGGTGACCGGGAGGTGACCTGATACGACGTCTACTCTCCATATACCGCCGTCGCCTCTTCACGCCTCTTTCTCTCTCTCTCTCTCTCTCTCTTTCGATTCCGTGTGAAATCTGGCAGTGGAGCTCGTATCGATCCAACACTTCCGATCTGTAAGTAGGTCGCCTCCTTTTTTTCTTCACAGTCGCTGTTTAATTCTTCTCGAATCGGATCAATTTAATGGTCTATAGACGTTATTTTCTTCTTCCGTGGAGGTTTTCCTGTTTCCCCCCCCCCCCTGTTTCGAAGAATTTTCTTGTTTAGATGGGCAAACTAGCTTAGAGATGGATCCCTGCCGTATCTGCGCCGCTTTTCGCATGGGTAACAGTTAGATCTCGTTGATCTGTTTCGAGGTAGATCATCGTCTTACCAACCCTGTGTTCCACGGGTTCAAACGGATATGAGCGAAAGATTTCGTTGACTTTTACATCGAGAACAAGGGCTTTTTGATTTCGTGCTAATTTATGAAGTTTATTCTTTGTTTTACTTAGTTTTCAGAACTAAAGATCGGTTTTTTGTTGCATGGCCTATTCATATTTTATGTTTTGGTTTTCTTGCTCAAGAATGACGCCCGGATGTAAAGATTTTTGTTATATGGCCTATTCTGGTAAAGATGTGGCTCTAGTATTCCTAGGACCTGAGTGGAGTTTTTGACTTTGACGTATAGGAACATGCTTGGTGAGCAGACTCTTTTTTCCCTTGTTAGCTAGTTGATGCATTGGTTGCTTGCCTGCAGCTATGATTCTAGCCCGCCATCTGATTTGTTATAAACTGGAGTACTACATAACAATCTTCCAACAGGTCAGAATATAATTGTAGAACCATCATGGCCAAATAAGTTACGGGCCATGTTGAGCCTCTGTATCCAATACTGAAACTTTTGACATCAGAATAGAGAGAGGTGATCCAAGGGTAGACAAAATTAGTTATTCCCTTATTCGTAAAAATCAGCATATTCTATCCACATATGTTTCTGGTCGATGTGCGCGTTTAGTGAATAGAGAGCCGATGTATTGACATCTGAGGAATCTTGGGCATGCAACAAAAGAGCTTTTTCCGATTGGCCATTGACATAAATCTTTGTATCAGTAGTATTTCTTTTGTTTGTGCATGGCCTGGATGTGTCTGAATGTTTGCGTGCTAGCGTATAATGGTACTCGAAATGCTTGCCGTCGTGTTCATATGTGTCGCAAATACCATTAGTTAGGCAGAAGAAGGCCTAACCATCAATATGTGTGTATCTTTTGACTCGAGGAAACTTAACAATATTATGATAAGACCCTAAGGTCTTATCATCAAAGAAAAAAGAGCTCTGATATCAAATTGATAAGACCTTAAAGTCTTATCGTAGGCTCTGATACCAAATGATAAGACCCTAAAGTCTTATCGTAGGCTCTGATACTAATTGATAAGATCCTAAAGTCTTATCGTAGACTCCGATACCATTTGGTATCAGAGCAGCGATCCTTAGCTTTTCTCGCTGCAGTTATCTTCCTCCTCAAAAAAAAAAAAAAACCGCAGCCACGCCCCTGATTCCGGCCGGCCCACCCGCCGCCGCTGCTCTCCGGCCAGCAGCCGCCGCCGCTGCCCCCCAGCCACCAACCTCTCCTTCTCCACAGTCGGCGTTGTTTCCCGACCAATCAACCGCCGCCGCCGTTGCCCCCCCGGCCAGTGACCGCTTCTCCTCGCTTCCCTATCTCTCTCGAGCGAGAAGGACCACCGGCGTCGTTTCCCAGCCAGCGGACCACCCCTTCGTTGCTGACACCGTCGCCGATGCTGCCCTAACCACTCTGCCATTGTGCCCCCCCCTCAGGTCACAGTCGTAGCCGTCGGTTGCCTCCCTCCTCGCAACGACCGAAACAGGGCAACTCGCCTCTGCTGCCCTTGTTTCCAGCCGCACCACCACCACGATAAGACTTTAGGTATCAGAGCCTACGATAAGACTTTAGGGTCTTATCAATTGGTATCAGAGCCTACAATAAGACTTTAGGGTCTTATCATATTACTTATCTTTGACTTCCGAGTTGAAAAATGAACTGCTTGCTATATCTTGGAAACGCCTAACATAAATTGTCTGCTGTCTGTTGTTGTTTGTGTAATAATGTGCATAGGTTAAGGTGTGTTCAATTAACTCATCTCTTGGATTTCCTTGTGGTTAAGTTTTAGCTTATATTTTCATCAGCTGTCCACTTGCTTTTTAGTTTTCTGCAAAATTCTGTTCCTAGAGATTTTTTTTTTGTTTCCTTAAAGACAATCTGTTTACTTATGGATATATTCCCTATTCTGACATATTTTAGAAAATCACAAGACACTATGGCTAGCAAACGGATTCAGAAGGAATTAATGGATTTGCAGAGGGATCCTCCAACATCATGCAGTGCTGGACCTGTTGGGGAAGATCTCTTCCAATGGCAGGCAACAATCATGGGTCCTGCAGACAGTCCTTATGCAGGTGGAGTGTTCTTTGTTAAGATACATTTTCCACCTGACTATCCATTTAAGCCTCCAAAAGTCAACTTCCAGACAAAGGTGAGCAGAAATTAGTGTGTATATTGATTTTCATTTTATTCTTGCCTGCAACACTTTTTGTTGCATGATCTGTGCTAGAAATGTGTATGCAGGTATAATGACTGGTTCTTGTTATCACATAAACTAAGAGGATATTTGACCCTAGCAATTGAGATTGCTGTTATTTTGATTGCTTTGGTACTCAATTGCAGCAGATTGGCACCTAATTTGTCTTGCAAATAACTTAATTTGTTCAGAGATTACGTCAATTGTTTGCCAGAAGGTTTCAATGTCTTTCACCTCTACAATTACTATGTGATATGCATAAATGTCTGCATTTGCTTTTAACAAGTGTTTCTAACTGTGTCATGCTTTCAACTCATAAATCATAAAATTGAAGTCCTTAACCTTTCTAACATTTCTTCACATGGAATTTTACATGCTTATTTTAGTTACTTGGAGCGCTTGCATTGAATTCAATTCTGATTAAAAACCATTTTTCATACTCAAGTTCCTCGAAACTCACCTGTATGGTTACAGAAACTAGAGCATTGTAGAATAATCTATAGATAAAAGCAGCATTTGCTGTCTGCTGCTGAAAGAGGAATGTTAATATTGTACTAAGTTTGTTGACATTAATAAGTAGCTAGCTGTAGAGACGTAATGCTTGTGTTAGTCATTTTATGTGTTTTCATGTTATGATCCTGCTTTTAATTTCTCAATGCATCGAATTCTTATGGTGGATATTTGTGGAACAACATTAAGAGGCACACTTTCTAACAATGAGTAATTTTAAGATCTTGTTGTATTTATTGGTTAAACCAGAAACTTTTGGGTCACGGGCCTTGATTGTGCATATCTCTATTGGTACATCGAAACGAAACCGGCATTCTGGTTGACCTGATATCAAGTAGGAGTATGTAGTGGTTTCTTTTTCTTTCTTCTCCTTTCTGAGATCTACATATTCTCAGTTAGCTGGAAGGTTTTTTGCTGTGTTATTGGGCATTTGGATGCTCAACAGGAAAATATATATATATAGTTCTTAATAAATCAATGATCAAATTATGTGTTTTTGGTTTGGTATATCTTGCTAGCTGCGTCATTGTATCAAATTATCTTATGCCTTTGAGATTAAAGTATCAGAGGAATTTGAACCGCATGATCATGGTCTGCTTGTTAGATTTTGCTTCCCATCAATTGATTGCCTGTGAAATCTATAAATTTAAGCTGAAACAAGTTTGCTGATGCCAAAAAAAAAAAAAAAGAACTTTATTAATTCTGGATGTCAATCATTGTAGGTTTATCACCCCAATATCAACTCGAACGGAAGCATCTGCCTCGACATCCTCAAGGAGCAGTGGAGCCCTGCACTGACGATATCGAAGGTTCTTCTCTCCATCTCCTCCCTTCTTACAGACCCCAATCCTGACGATCCTCTCGTCCCTGAGATCGCCCACACGTACAAGATGCAGAGGTCTCAATACGAAGAGACAGCTCGAGCATGGACGCAGAAGTATGCTATGGGTTGACATCACCCCACCTCGAATCCAAACTGAGATGTGTAATATGTTTGTGAGAACTAAGAATAACAATCCTTCTCCTTAATGTTGTATTTGAAGACCCTAAAAGATCAAACTGAGCTCTCATGGCATGATCTGAATGTATAATAGTTCAGAATTGGAAATCATACATGCAGATTTTTCACTGGGCATTTTCTTTTTGTGTCAGTTCTGCTCTCAGGGTTGAAGTTTGAGTGGTGTTTTCATTTGCTGCTCAGTTTCTTTACATACATATATATATATATATATATATATATATAAAGATTGACTTATGAATGTCTGTCAGGTGAATTATTACTAATATCAGTTTAATATTTTTAGTAAAATTTAGACTTAACAAAATTAATATGATTTAATAAAGTTAATATATTAGTTGTCTCATCCTATCATATCATTTCAGATTGGATCTCATAATTTATTATTAATAATATTAAAAATATTTATGCAAACTATCATCTGTCAACATCAACAAATACATATTTGAATGAATGCAATAACTCCCTCCTCTCGGAATGGGGAGTTGGACGTGGAATAATAACGGGAGACGGGGTGAGGCCACGCGGGCGGACCACTGAATGCAGCAGCGCTGCGCTCCCTGAAGCAGCGAAGGGAGACGCAACAGCGCGTGCTGTGTCTCCTGCCACAGTGCACACGTGTGCGACTCGTCAACGTCACATCATCTTCTCCCACGTGCCCGATGGAGCGTGGGAAGAATGTCTTGACACACACACAATCCCCGGAGGAGAGAGACCTCTCAACACCCACCCCTACGACGGTCATCTTTATTTGTTTATCTATTTATTTTCTGATTCATAGCAAATAAAGATGGGACGAATTTTTAAAAAAAAAAATCTATCTTCACAAATGTCCCTCATTTTTTTTATTTTTTTTATAATAACTATTTTAACTAATACACCCAACAATTTATCTCTTTTGACTCTTATCAATAGATTATATGATGAATCGATCTAATTATAATATTTCAGTAATATTAAAAATATGATATAAAAATGTTATTACGTTATAGTATACTATGTTGAAAAAAAAATATTATAATCACAATATGAAAAATACTATAACATAATATCATATTATATTTTTTTAGTATTATTGACAATAATTATAAATATGATATTCTTTTAAAATTTATATAAAATTAATATATCGCATTATAATATTTTCAAAAAATTACTAAAAAAGGTGGCTGATTAATGAGTCATGATTATTTTTATATATTAAAAGGAAAATATTATTTAAAAATACTGAAAATGAAAGATAATTTATTTCGGAAGGGCTCAAAATAAATGCAGGTTCTTAATTTTTCTGAGAGCGCAGGAATACTACAATGCTTCGCCTGTCAAACCCACACCCTTTCTTCTCGCATCCTTACCCCTCTCTCTCTCTCTCTCTCTCTCTCTCTCTCTCTCTCTCTCCTGCTCCACCCTGCCGTCAACGACACCCCCACCAACTACTGCAAACCAGAGCAAGATCCTTTCCCTCCCCATCACACTCACTTTCTCTCTCTCTCTCTCTCTCTCTCTCTCTCTCTTCCTCATGTCAGAAACTTTGAGCCTTACCCCTCCCAGGACAAGCAATTCCATCCATAGACTTGAGCTTGCTCACATCTCCCTACACAAAAGGCTTGCTCCCTAGCTCCTTAGTTTTCACCCTCTCTGTCTCTCTCTCTCACACACACACACACAGTGAGAAATAGTCACTTTCATCTGCACTACAGTCTTCTACAATAACCATGCAAATATACGAGAAGGAAATCTGGTAATAGATATGGTGTGAATATTACAGTCAGTGTATCTGATCTTTGATAGAATCTTGTCCAAGGATAAAGCATCAATGTGATATTTCCTTAAAGAAAGTGTGAGATATTGAGACACAGAAAGACTTTGATGAGTTCCCATACGTATTTTAGTTCGCTCTTGGAAGCACTATCGGTGGTTCGTTGCATCTGTTGCCAAGAGCTGTGGATGGTAGCATGGTTCCCAGGAGCTCCTGCTTAGCTAAGACCCTAACCTCTGAAGCTACCTAGCTAGTTCGCTTGGAACAAGCTAGGTCATGAGACCACATGATCCTACAAGAATGCAGGGTAACCAGATGAGATGCACTGGCTTGGAATTTGCTTGTCCTTGCTGAGGTCAATGGATCATGAGTTCAATAGATATATAGATCACTCGGTCCGCAAAGGCATATATGTTCTTCTTCTCGGATGCTATGATCCATGGAAGAGCATGAACAATTGGAAGAGGAGGTTGGGTCTTTTATGAACTGGTTCCGGAATTCCTGCTGATATCCACACACAATCTTGCATGCGGCACAAAAGAATTAATGCAACTCTAATCTCTCTCTCTCTCTCTTCTCTCTCTCTCTCCTCTCTCTCTCTCTCTCTCTTCCTCATGTCAGAAACTTTGAGCCTTACCCCTCCCAGGACAAGCAATTCCATCCATAGACTTGAGCTTGCTCACATCTCCCTACACAAAAGGCTTGCTCCCTAGCTCCTTAGTTTTCACCCTCTCTGTCTCTCTCTCTCACACACACACACACAGTGAGAAATAGTCACTTTCATCTGCACTACAGTCTTCTACAATAACCATGCAAATATACGAGAAGGAAATCTGGTAATAGATATGGTGTGAATATTACAGTCAGTGTATCTGATCTTTGATAGAATCTTGTCCAAGGATAAAGCATCAATGTGATATTTCCTTAAAGAAAGTGTGAGATATTGAGACACAGAAAGACTTTGATGAGTTCCCATACGTATTTTAGTTCGCTCTTGGAAGCACTATCGGTGGTTCGTTGCATCTGTTGCCAAGAGCTGTGGATGGTAGCATGGTTCCCAGGAGCTCCTGCTTAGCTAAGACCCTAACCTCTGAAGCTACCTAGCTAGTTCGCTTGGAACAAGCTAGGTCATGAGACCACATGATCCTACAAGAATGCAGGGTAACCAGATGAGATGCACTGGCTTGGAATTTGCTTGTCCTTGCTGAGGTCAATGGATCATGAGTTCAATAGATATATAGATCACTCGGTCCGCAAAGGCATATATGTTCTTCTTCTCGGATGCTATGATCCATGGAAGAGCATGAACAATTGGAAGAGGAGGTTGGGTCTTTTATGAACTGGTTCCGGAATTCCTGCTGATATCCACACACAATCTTGCATGCGGCACAAAAGAATTAATGCAACTCTAATCTCTCTCTCTCTCTCTCTCTCTCTCTCTCCTTGGAGAAAGGAAATTGTTGTGCGGTTCAGATCAGCAGGCGACCTCATAAATATATCCTTCCTCAGCTTTCAATCATTAAGAAAATAAATGCAGAATCTCTTTGACAGATTCTGGTCTGTGACGAATCACATTCCCACCTATCATTGCAATAAATGCGATCTGTACCACATTGCGTTATGGCCAATCTTGTACCGAGCTACCTGCTCGCTTCACCCACACTCACAAATGGTCATCGCAGGGCGCTCATCTATTTATACCGACAGATGAACAAGACGGATTCAACTCTTCATATTCATGTCATTGAATGCAGCTGCTCAGCAGAAAGGCATGGCAGAGGGTGTGTTGCTTCCGCTGTGTCGTATCCTTTACCTGGTGTCAGCGTAAGCCATGGTAGGAATGAGATCGAAAGATACAAACTCGAACAAGGAAAGACAAGGTCAAGCTTGATATGTGTTCCTTATGAGCTCTTCTCGATCGTCAGTCATCGTTTCTTAGGCTTCACAAACTCGAACAAGGAAAGACATGGTCGTCAAGCTTGATATGTATTCCTTAGGAGCTTCTGGATAATCATCATCATCATCGTTTCTTGGGCTTCACATAGGAAAACCTAGGAGAAGAAGGAAGAAGCAAAGGCAGGGGGGAGGTGCGAGAAGGAGGAGACAAAGGCAGGTAGGGAATCATTGAAGCTTGAGCTAGGAACCCAGCATGCAGGATCCCAAGGAAGAGGGGGAGACATGAACTGGGAGTGTGATGTTTTGTGGGATTGATTTGCTGGGAAAGCGGGGCAAACGTTGCCACAAAAAAAGTCTGGCGTCGAGCAAACCCATGAGTTTGTTCGAGGGGACATGAGGCAGGATTTAAGGCGCGGTAGGAAGGCAGGAATCAGCCCCAAGAGAGAGGTGATTGGCATATTTGGGACATGAGCACAAGAAACAAGAACTAAACCCCCATTATCGGGAGCACATCCCAGCACAGACTATTCTAAACCCCCCCACCTCAGTGGTGGCCTTCTTCCACTTCATGATTACTCTCCCATCCCCATAGATGCCATTTCTCGAACCCCTTCGATTGCAGTTAGTGGTCACTCCGCCATCGTTACTGCTGATCTAACACACAAAATAAGTCATATGCAAGCATGAAAACAATCGAGCCTTGCATAAACTACACAGAAAGAAGACAAGCCACAGCATGACACCATGACTTCCCCTCGTGGAAGGAAACAGTTTTATAACCCAAAGGGACATCCATTGCAGGAGTAGAAGGAAGGGGGATACATCATACATTATAACAGAGAGAGAGAGAGAGAGAGAGAGAGAGAGAGAGAGAAATAAGGAAGATAATAATTAATGGTGCAACCTCCCTGGCTTTTATTATAGTTTATAAGCATAGAAAACTCTCGAAGAAGGGGGGTTTGGGTTGGGAAGGAGGAAGGTCACAAGGAAAGAGATTTGAGGAATGGTGAGCATCAACAGTTCCCTTTTGGGGTCACAACTTCCAAAATCCCATGCAACGTGCAACACCTCCACCGTCTCCTCCTTCCAAGAGACATGAGCTGAAACTAGGGTTAGGGTTCCTACCCAACATCAGATATGATGATGACATATGTGCTAAGATCCATTACCTTCGCTTCCCTCCCTCTTCTCCAACTGAGACCAAAAAGCCCTACTCGAATCATCAACTCACCACCGGAAGGAGGGAGAAGGATTCGACCTATTTGCTTTCAGCTTCCTCCCTAGGGCTGTTGCACTAATGCCAAGACGAGACTGAGAAGAGGGGCTTGTTCTGCCACCCCAAGAAAAAGGAATCCCTCACCGTGTGGAGCTGATACCCTTCCGATGGGTAGTGCAGGCGGAGCAGAAGCCGCGCCTGCGACAGCGCGAAGGGGCTGAGCGGCAGGTTCGTGAATCCTGCATCTCGCATCAGAGTCTCCCACCGGTCGAACCGCTCGTGCCGCTCCCTCCTCCCCTCACCCTCCCGGGCGACGACGTCCTCGATCTCGCGTCCCAGCCAGACCTGCTCGACCGCCGCCCGCTCACGGCTCGTCGGTGGCAGCGTCGCCTCCAGTGACTCGAACACCGCCGTGTAGTAGTCCAACGCCTCCATGAATCTCTGAAAGAAGATGGGCGCGTTGTGGTTCGCCTCCCTCTCGGCGACCGTCACCACTGCAGGGTTCATCGCTCGAACAGCTTGAAGAAACGACCTTAGGTCGCGGGAGCCGTCACTGCCACTGCCGTCTTGTAGTAGGTTGTGCAAGAATAGTACGCAGTTCACGGTGAGGATCTCGCCCGGATGGAGTCGGAGAGAAGACGAGGTGAAGTCGGTGGTGGTGCTAGAGCTAGGGTCGCTGGTGGTGGAGGGGAAGAGGAGGGGGTGGAATTCAAATCCTAGGCCGAGAGAATCGGCGAAAGTTTGGAGTCGGTCGCCGGTGCGGCGGAGGACATCGAGGTTCCTTCCGGTGCCGGTGATGCGAATGGAAGGTGGATTGTTGGGGTCGGAGCGCTCCGATATGGCTTGGAGCAGCGGCGGCCATTGCAGTCCGTGGGAAGTGTCGAAGTCGAGGATGTGGACTTGGTGGTGGCCGTCGACGGCCTCGAGGATGGCCTGGTTGGCGGTGAGGTGCGCGAAGCGAAGGAATGGGGTGATCTGGTTGAACGATAGGTAAGAGGACTGGAGGGCCTCCGGAGAAGCAGCGTCGACGGAGGGGAAGAGGGGGTCGACGCGGAGGGAGAGGGCGCGGGCGAATTGGTGGACCAGGCGATCGGTGGAGTCGCCATAGGGGGAGGCGGTGGCCAAGAGGAGCGAAGCGGTGTGCCGCGCCGCCGGGAGGTCGCCGCGGTGGACAAGCTCGGCGCAGCTGACGAGGAGCTGGCGCACAGGGGCGGAAGGGGAGATCAGGCCATGCTGGGGGTTAGGGTGGAGGGGATTGGAATGGCGGTGGTGTTCTTGATCTCCTTCTTCATGGGACTTGAGTGAGCTAAGCATATCTAAAGCCTCAACAAGCGGCGGGGGGGAGGAGCGAAGGGCAGTGGAGGAGTACCTGTTGGAGTGAGGAGGAGAAGAGAGCAGTAGCAGCTGAGGAGGGAGAGAGATTGGAGGGTTTGGCATCCCTTTGCTTTAATAGGACATCTGGGAACGCAGCAGCTTCCTTGACAGGACATGATCTGCAAAGAACACAGCAAGTGTGGGGATTGATAGTTGCAGTAGTTTTAGTAGTAGTAGTAGTGGTAGCTACTTAGATTGAAGTAGGGAGTGGCAGCTCCTCTGTGTAGTCTCACTGTTCACAAAGCCCCATCTCAGATCTCTCTCTCTCTCTCTCTCTCTCTCTCTCTCTCTGTGTTTGTAAGGGGGGGGTGACAGTGTGGCAGGGGTGGGGAAAAGTTTATGCTTTTCTTGTCTTATATTACATGGACTTTGGTGCCTTGAGCTGGGAGCTGATTTGTTGTCAGCTTAGGAATGATGAAGGGGCTAAATGAGAAGGGTAGGAATCTAAAACATTCTGAAAGTTCGGTGGGGGAATATTAGGATAAGAATATGATGAACGAGATGGAGGCATGCAGTGAAGGAAGGAGAGAGAGAGAGAGAGAGAGAGAGAGAGAGAGGAAATGAGGTCGGGGAGGACGATGCTTAGTTCATGCATTAAAAGCGTGTGCATGAAAGGTAGGAGCCCTAAGTGAGTATGGCGACTTAAAAAGACTCAGAGAACTAACAGATGCTCTTGGATCATGACTGAGACCAGACCCGGAGGAAGGGGGGCGGGGAGGAGGAGGAGGGGAGCGTCGAGAGATCCACTCCTCAACAGTATCACCAATTCCTCTCTCTTTCTCTCTCTGATTTTTTCTTCTGTTTTCTCTTTGGTTTCTCTCTCTCTCTCTCTATCTGAATCTTAGACACGCAAAGCTTTTAATGGATGAACGCAGATCACACACAACCAACTCCAACCATCTCTTGTTTTGTCTCCATGTGGGATCGTCATTGATGGCTCGCAGATGACTTCCTTGCAGCCCTCCCTTGCTGTCAGTACAGAAAAGATTGTTGCAACAAGCAATCTCCTCTTCCTCTCTCTCTCTCTCTCTCTCTCTCTCTCTCTCTCTTTGTGTGTGTGTGTGTGTCTGCATACACTAGAGGAAGGGGCACAGCTAAAGGAGGTCCGGCCTCCATCACTGATACTCCCAGTGAGTTCTCACATCACAACGAAACCAAGGAAGCATCTTGGTACAACTCATTAGCAAACAAATGGGATATTGCAGACCCAGAAGAAAGAAGAGAGAGAGAGAGAGAGAGAGGCCATTTGACAAAATGGATGGAATGTTTCAGAGCCACAGCCCCAGATAAGGCAATCCACCAACATCTGCCCCTCATCATGAAGAGATCCCTTTGATCATAACACTCATTAACATGCCTAACTTGCCACCATGCTTAGGACATGCACGCAACTTCTGACTCCTCACCTACACAGCAACAACAGCCTCCAAAATCTTTTTCTTCCCCATCTTTTCTCTCACCTGAAGACCATGGCCAGGAAGAAGAAGGAGGAGGAAAAAATCCCTTTGAATCTATATATCCATGTAGTTATTAGAGAGGAGGAGATTAGGAAGAGGAGGAGACCTTTTCCTTTGTGTTACAACCAGCCAGCATAAAGAAGTGGAGCAGATCTTACTGGTGGAAACTGAAGAGCTCTCATCCCAAAACAGAAAGAGAATCTGCAGCTCATCCCTCTGCCCCGAACTGCATCAGGAGAAGGGAAAAGGAGAAGTTAATGGGAACAGGCAGCTGCAGAACATGCCAACGCGAAATGGCATGGAAAAAGAGCCCTGAGGGGGATCACAATGCCCCCATCAAACAACCAAACAAATATAACTTGTTCTTCTTTGTTGAATTTTACCTCTCTTTGGGTGCACTGATTTGACATGCTTAAAAGTCCACCTTTTTCTCTATCTTCGGATCTCTCTCTCTCTCTCTCTCTCTCTCTCTCTCTCACTCTCTCTATATATATATAATATAACCTGTCCTTCCTCACCTTACTTCTTCCAGCGTCCATTCCTTTACTCGGCTCCATGCACCATTGCCCCCACCCAACATGAAACCTTGGATCAGTAAAGCAGTGTGTTCGCCAAACAAAATATATAATAACTTTGGAATGTGAGAGAGAGAGAGAGAGAGAGAGAGAGGTTGAGGAAGAAGTCTTGAGTGGAGTTCAAGGCAGGAAAAGGCAACACACTCAAGAACACATGGGGACCAAAGGATGACACCCTATTATGAAAAGCCCTGAGAGTAATTAGCTCGATGAAAAGAGAAACACCGATGCATACGCAAAAAGAAGCCCACTTGTTGGTTCTGTCACTCTCATCTCCAATCTCTAACATAGTAACCCCTTCCAACCAGTGAAGCTCCAGAGAACTTTAGGCCTGCCCAAGTGAGTTGCAGCAGTAACTGGTCACAGGTTACATGTCTGATGGAATGGATAGAAGAAAGAGATCAGCTAAATGGCATAAGCATTCTCCGACTTCCAACTTCTTCTTAGAGTTCTCTATTGCTACCTTGTAAGCTCCAGAGGCCATACGAGAGTTAAACAACACACTCTCACACACAAATCTTTTGCTATATTAAATCATCATATGTTCAGAAACCAGAGTGTACTGACTTGAGATTTTCAAAAGCACAAGTGCTAAAATATTAGGATTGAAGAATAATTAAAAACATTATTTGCAAAAACTGATTTCAAATTTAAGTCAGAAAAAAAAAGATAACATTAAAGAGAAAATGTGTATATGCAAGTATTTTTACTTCCTCACATTGGATTAAGGTGCTCTCCTAAGGTTCTTTGGAGGCTGTACTACTACTCTCTCCTTTGAAAGCTTTATTATCACAACATGACATTTATATATATTAAATGCTGAAGATAAAAAGAAACTTATATATATAATTATAATTATAATTATAATTATAAAATACAAGCAGCCCACACGCTCGGTACAATGTAGACAGGGAGAGGTGACACCCGATTGATTGTTGTCCCCATGTACTGTAATTATTAGGGTTTATGTTCGGCCCTCGCCTTTCTTCTGCCTGTTTCCTCTCACTCCTTGTCTGCTTCTGTCTTTAATGGCTTCCGCCATGTTGCCCTCTGCCTTTCTCCTCACCTAACGCTGCTTGCAGAACCAGCAAAGTCAAACCATTTTGGGGTATCCAAGAAAACATGAACCAAAGACCATGCAGCTTCCCATTACTTAAGATATGTGATGAACGCTTCTTCTCACTGCAAGGCCACATCTGCATGCATGCATCATCATCATCATGAATTGTGCTTCGGATCATTTTTAACCCTAAGGAATTACTAATTAAATAAGAGAACCTCTTTTTGCACGCACAATCTGAGACTTATGTGTGACATTATTTCTCATGATTTATCTCCATTAATTATGATGAACAACATGTCTTTTGAGGGTTCCTTTGTGGATTTATCTAATGCACAACTAAAAATTTTTTTTTATGAAAAATGTTTCAGAATTTTTATACAAAAAAATTCTATTTTTTAAAAAATTATTGATGTTTCTTTTTTTTTTCTTTCTAAAATGCATCTCCTGTATTATTTATGTATCCAAAATGAATTTTCTTTATTTCTTTGACCAATATGCATTTACTATGATTTTTTTTTTTGGAACTTGGATTACAATATCTATTATGTTAAAAAGAATTAGACAATAATTATTTTCAAAGAATAAGTAGTGAAAAGTATGATTCAAACAACCTTACAATAAATTATCAAAATCCTTACTAATTAAGTTATTTCTATTATATGTGCATTACAAACATTATGTATACAGTCAGAAATAAATTAGGAAGACTCAAAATGAGAAAACTTAGAAAAAGAGTGACTTTGGCATTTGTTTTTATAAATTTATGCTTAGCATATGCATCAGCAGCACAACTAAAAACTTATATATCATTATGATTAATCTTCGTCGTTAACTAATTGGAACTTCCAACGGCATTAGTATTTCTCTTACATTTATTATGATAAACATAAATAATTAAGAACATCTTAGGCATTTTAATATTTCTCAACTCAGAAGAGCTAATGTTGACTGCAGTTCTATCACATTAAGCTTGAGTTTTTCTCAATGAGTGTTAATGGGAGAGATACATGTTAAGATCACAAAATTTACAAAGTCAAATACTGCATTTATAATCTTTGAAAAAATAAATATGCAAAAAAATTCCTTGAAGCAAAAAAAAAAAAAAGGAAAAAAGAAATCAGGTTGCCATTGAGCAGCCACTCATTGCCATTACAGCTATCCGCTTCCTTGCACCAAAATCCTCTTCTTATCAACAAGACAGTGATATATTCCCCTGTCACAAGGTGACAAACTCCTGGGGGTTCATCCGTCTCTCTCTCTCTCTCTCTCCGTCTGTGAAGGGAAGAATCCCGCATGACTTGCCCATAAAGTTCCCTTGCCATCCATCTCCTCAGCCATCCTTTCTGATGCTGATACCATGCCCCATTACTGCACAAAACAGCTCCAACAGCTGGTGATCCTTCCCCCAACTGTTGATCAGAGAACATGCAA
Organism: Musa balbisiana; assembly: GCA_004837865.1. Taxonomy (NCBI): domain Eukaryota; kingdom Viridiplantae; phylum Streptophyta; class Magnoliopsida; order Zingiberales; family Musaceae; genus Musa; species Musa balbisiana. Next base: position 9,219,602 of record CM017190.1, on the reverse strand, counting down.
CTCAAGAAGATTGATTCCATTACCCCCTAACCATGAATAATCCACGTCAAGTCATCCTCAGGCTACTTACCAATTCTTGCTGATCCCATCAATTTGCAGAACAGCTCTAGATGTCAATGATCCTTCCACAAGTATTGATAAAGAAGGTGCAGCTCAAGAAGATTCCCTTCTCTTAATCATGCATCACCAATGATTTCCTCAGGAGCTCATCAAGTGAAGGTATTGTAATGGGAGCAATTGGTGGCAGGAAGTCCTGTAACAAAGATATCATCCAAGTCAACCATCGTCAAGATGACTCTGAACCATGTAAAACTTTGTCCATCTCCTACAAGTTTATACCCAGCTGCATTCTCGTGACTGATTGACCAGAGTACCCAACCTTCATGAAAATGCATAACTCAACATTGGGATCAAGCTGATATTACCTATACCAGCTGCAAAGACAGATGCCTCAATACAGCATGGATGCTCTTGCTGTGTGGATGTGTTGCATCTCCTATCAAGAACTCATTAACTTGACCATTAACCTCAATCCAGCTGCAGCCTGCTGTTTTGGGCACTTTCCCTCTCATCAAGCGCCTGATCTCAGCAACGCTATCCCACAAATGGGCTCTAGCAAACAGATTAGATAGAATGACATAATTACCAGGATTTACCGGCTCAATCCGAAATAGTTCCTGAGCTGCAACTCTTCCAACATCTATGTTACTATGTATCCTGCATGCATTCAGCAAGGCTCCCCAAACACCTGCATGTGGTTTAATTGACATACGCTTTACCAAGTCATATGCATCTTCAACTAGTCCTGCTCGACCATATAGATCAACCATGCAAGCATAGTGGTCAGCAGATGGCTCAATTGCATAATCTCTGCTCATGCATTCAAAGTATCTATGCCCAATTTCAACGAGTCCAGCATGGCTGCATGCACTTAAGATGCCCAGGAAGGTGATCGTGTCCGGTTGGATCCCTGCATCTAGCATTTCAGAGAAAGACTTTATGGCATCTTCCCCAAGCCCATGACTGGCTAATCCTAGGATAATTATGTTGTATGACACCACATCCTTGATTGGGATCTCAGAGAACACTCGAAAAGCCTCATATACGTTGCCACATTTAGCATACATGTCAACCAATGAATTGAACACATAGCAGTTCATTTCAATACAACTTTTCTCCAAGAATCCATGCAGTTGTCTTGCAATTTCTAAAGCTCCTAAATGTCCACAAGCAGACATCAATATGGCCATGCTGATATGGTTAGGTTTTACAGTTGCTAAGCACATTTCCTTGAAAAGTTGTATAGCTTCATCCCATTGTCCATTACAGCAGTACCCAGCAACTAGTGCATTCCAGGAACTAATCTCTCTTTCTGGCATCTGATCAAAGAGTTCTCTAGAACTTGGTGTATCTCCACGACTTGCATAGCCAGATATCATAAGATTCCACGAGACCGAATCCCTGTCAGCCATCTCATCAAAAAGGTCTCGTGCAGCTTTCATATTATCAGCCTTAATATAGCTTGTGATCACCGTGTTATACGACACAATGTTATATTCAGGGAAAGTCCCTAACAGTCGTGAAGCTTCTTGGGTCCAACCAAACTTTGTGTACAAGTCCACTAATGTTGCTTGGACATAAATGGAGGAATTAAATCCAAGTTTAGTAGAATGACCATGAATTTGATTGCCTTCTTGTATGGCCTTCATAAATGAGCATGCTCTGAGCACAGAGGACAGTGTAAAATGATTTGGATGAGATCCCTTTTGATGCATCATTCTGTATATTATAATTGCTTCTCTGGTTACCTCTGATTGATAGCTCGAGTAAGATGTGATAATTGCTGTCCAAAGGAAAACATTTGCAGAAGTAATAAGGCTGTCGAATATCATGCGAGCATAACCTCTCTCGCCCAATTTTTTATTGCAAAAGGTTATCAGCTTGACTGCCACATAATTATCACGATTAATCCCATTGAGGAATATTTGAGCATGTACTTGCTGCAGTGATCTCAATGATGTGCATCTTTCAAGGCATTTCAAAGAATTTTCTAGAATTACAGACATTCAGGTGAGTCAATAATCACTTTGATTTGACAGCAACGCATCTCCAAAATCCTATCCAGAATGGCAACGGAGCTCTTAGTACGCAAACCTAAATTATTCTACAAAATGGTGATGAGAGTTAAACAACCCAAGAATTTGCAGCACCTACATGTAACAACACAGAAAACATGTCGAACACAGACAAAGTAAATCCAGATAAATACGCCAAACGATCCAGTACTCCAAAACATGCTTGAAAAGATAATACCAGAAGAAACCAGTAAACATGACAACTTTCAGTCAAAAGTTCCTAAGGATTATGATCATGAAATTCAATGAGTAAATACAAAAGGCAAATATAATAGACACAGATGGAAAACTATAAGAGGCTCCAATTGACAGCCAAATCTTTTAGAGGCAGTTAATATTAAAGAGAACATGCTTTTGTGCAAAAAATTAATAAAAGAAGCATATACTTATGACACCAGTGATCTCATTCTAAACAAACAAGATGTCGAACGAATGCTTGAATATGGTCATATGGAAATTACAGATGTCCTCCTGTGAGCTCTAGACCAAAGCATTTCTATGTAATCAAAGGAACTAAAAACGAGTATCCTAGGAGAAAATGATGTTAGAGAAAATTCTAAATGAAATCCATGCACATACATGTACTTAGATGCTCCAATAGAAACATACCAAACCACCAATTAATCGACAAAAAGTCTAATAACTGATATCTCGAACCCCAAATATGATCATGAAAAGGGAAGGCTAACATATTCTAAAACAAAGACAGACCTATATATGCCCACATTCAATTTGACAAATGTCCAGGTCACCCACAAGTTACAAGATGCGATATCAAGGAATAAGACACTAAGAAATTTATGGATGGTTACATAGTTTGAAACTGTGTAGGAACAATTTGAGAACAATTGATAACCCATTAATGTTAACATCGTCATTTACATTGAAGATGGACACATTTAATTTGCAAAAGAAAATTAGGTGAAACTAAAGGCAGCTAACGTTTGACACATAGTCATACACCAATCACGTAATCAAAGGAAAAATCACTGATCCTTTGACAACTTGTTTTATCTCACTTCTCTGAAAGACATTGTTATCCCCAGGGATCCAAAATAATTAAAAGAAAGTTAATTACGTCTCTAGCATTTTCCAATCCTATTTATTTTCGCAGACTGACTTGATTGAAGCCGTAGGAACCTAAATCCTTCAACCCCTCTGCCATCAAAATTCCAGCTTTTAATGACCTCCATGAACAAGCCTATACAATCATTTTATCAGAATAATATCCAACAAAGCAGAAATGTTCTGATGATTTCTACTGTACCAATCAATTTGAATCCCGAAAGAGCTGATAGCACTCGCCACGGATCGTTTATTCGTTATTCCTCAATCAACCAGCGTCCGTAGTACACAGAAACTTATTACTATCAGAGTCAAGATTGAGCGCGGCCTTACAATATCGATTCGGCAGAAAATTTTCAACTTGATACAGCAAAACGCAGCATGTTCGAATGAGAAGATCAAAACGTGGCAAAACTAAATTCAGACTGAGAAAATAAAAGGCACAGAAAGGTAACATAGTGGACCGAGAAGAAACCTCTTCAACAGACAGAGATAAGACTCCAGCTTGAGGTTTCGAAGCGGTGCAAAGGAGATCGTTTGCCCTACACGGAGGAGCGGCCAAGCTCGGGGGAGAGCCGCAGCGGCGTCGCCTTTGCCTCGAGGCCTGACGAGGAACCATCGGCTTTAATTGTCGGGTCTTCGTTCCACTCCGGTTCGGTTCCGAACCGGTCTTAATTAGCCGAAGTTAGGAATGAGAGAGATGGCTAAGAACTTCCGAACCGGTCTTAGCGAGCCATTGGAATCGAACCAAAACCCTAAGCGAACGAACCGGACCGTCGCATCATCGGGCGGCAGGCAGCAGCGACACCGTATATCATCCACGAAGCAGTCCTCAACAGCTACACCCCCCGCCCCCTTCCACCACCGCCACCGTAGCGTCGGCAACATTTGTTTTAGTGTAACACCTCAATTTAATCTTACATCCCTGATTTAAATCAGTTTATAAATATTAGATGGATATCTTATTAATTTCAAATTAAATATATTAGATCATATGATTTTAGATTCATAAAATTAATACATCATTTTATAATATATGGAATCTAATATTTGACACATCCAATTATAACATATGAAATCTAATATCGTAACACACCTGATTTAACAAGTCTACAATAGTAAAGTGGTTAATTTGGATTTAAAGATTTTACACTAATGGTTGAACTTCAATAAAATTAATAAAGTAATTATTATTCTGAATCGAATATGATTCGAATAAGAAATAATTATTTATGAATGAAGCTGGAGGTCATCTCCTGGATCCAGTGCCTACCATGCGCCTCCTACTGCTACCGGCAGCAAAAGCCTATCTTCGACGCCCCCTCGCTCGCTCGTCTACGTACTGCAGCATCTCATGCAGCTCCGCTACTGTTCCGACCTCGACGTCTCCGGTTGCAGCTCGTCCACCTGCCTCTACGGGGTGCAGTACGGCCACAAGTCCTACACCATCGGCTTCTTCGCCCGGGACAAGCTCACGCTTACCTCTGCCGACGTAATTCCCAATTTTCGGTTCCGGTGCGGCCAGAGGAACCGCGGACTCTTCGGGAAGCTTGCGGGGCTTGCTGTCCCATAGTCTCACATCGTGAAAATCAGACTTGTTGTCTCGTCTTAGAACTATAAATAAGTGTCTGAGCTTTGAAGTCAGAATGCACCACAAAAGGTACCATAAGTGGCACCACAAGAAAAACCTAAGTGTTTACTTTGGGTTTAAGTCCACACTCAGTTAAATAGTTTGGGCTTATAGATTTGGGTTTTTTCTCGTTTAGTATTTTCTGGTGTTTTATGGCCTAGGAACATCTTCCTAAGGCATTTGTAATTGTCCCTATTTTATAGTAGTGATTTGCTCCTCCTTCGTCCGTGGATGTAGGTCAATTGACCGAACCACGTAAATTTGGTGTTCTTGTCTCTCCTTTTGTTTGTTTTCCGCTTTATTGTCTTGTTGGATTGCCAAATTACCTTTTTAGGTAAATATCCTGGGGCTAGCTCTAACAAACTGGTATCAGAGCCTAGTTTCGGGATCTTTTGGCAACAATGACAATAACAAAGATCGTCGTCGAGAAATTCGACAGAAATGTCAACTTCGGCATGTGGCAACTTAAGATGGAAGCCATTCTAGTTCAAGACGAAGTTGATTTGGCACTACAGGGAGCAGAGAACATTCCAGATGGTATGACAAAGGAAGATCTTGCGGGTATGGATAAGAAGGCCCGATCAAGCATCATCCTAAATCTCTCTGATGAGGTTTTACGGGAGGTGGCTACGGAGACTACGGCTAAGAGCATGTGGGACAAGCTTAAAGCCTTGTACATGAAGAGGACAGTGGAGAATCGTCTATACTTGAAGCAGAGTCTATATATGCTTCGGATGACTGAAGGTACATCTATACTCTCACATCTTGATAAGTTTGATTCTTTGGTTATGGATTTGGAGAATATAGATGTAAAAATTGATGATGAGGATAAGGCTTTGTTACTTTTGTGTTCTCTTCCCCAATCTTTTAAGCATTTCCGTGATACTTTGATTTATGGAAAAGAAACAGTTTTGTATCAAGAAATTAAATCTGCATTGAAATCTAAGGAGCAGATAGACAGGAATATCACTGGGGAAAGTAGAGAGAATCAGGCTGAGGGTCTGGTTGTCAGGGGTAGAATGGATAAAAGAGAATTTGACAGTAGTAGATCTAAATCTAGATCTAAATCCAGACATAGAAATTTGGAATGCAGATATTGTCATAAAATGGGGCATATTAAATCTGATTGCTTTAAATTGAAACATAAATTAAAGCAAAAGGGAAAAAGTGTTGAGAAAACTACTGAGTCCGCTGAAGCTAGTGTAGCAGCTGATGAGAATTTTGGAAATATTTTCTTTGCTACTGATGATAGGACAAGGTCTAAAAATAAATGGATTTTAGATTCGGGTTGTTCTTATCACATGTGTCCCAATAGGGATTTGTTTTCCACATATGAATCTTGTAATGGTGGAATTATTTTGATGGGCAATAATGCCGCATGTGATGTTGTTGGTAAAGGCACAATCCGAATTAAAATGCATGATGGTATTGTGAGGACGCTCACCAATGTTAGACATGTTCCTGATTTGAAAAAGAATCTCATCTCTTTAGGCACCCTAGAGGCTCTTGGGTGTAAATACACAGCTGAAGGTGGAGTTATGAAAGTTTCTAGAAATGCCCTTATTGTTATGAAAGCTTGTAGGTCTGGTAGTTTATATATTCTGCAGGGAACTACTGTCACAGGCTCGATTGCAGTCTCGTCATCATCATTGTCTGATTCTGACATCACCAAATTATGGCATATGCGTTTGGGTCATATGAGCGAAAAAGGTTTGAGCATATTGAGCAAAAGGGGTCTACTTTGCGGACAGAGTACTGGGCCACTTGATTTTTGTGAACACTGCATTTTTGGAAAGCAGAAAAGAGTCAGCTTCACTTCTCCGGCAGTTCACAAAACGAAAGGTACTCTTGACTATATTCATTCAGACCTTTGGGGTCCAGCTCATGTTCAGTCTAAGGGTGGTGCCAGGTATATGTTGACTTTCATTGACGATTATTCCAGGAAAGTTTGGGTTTATTTTCTGAAGCATAAAAATGATGTTTTTCTAACCTTTAAACAATGGAAGGCTTTGATTGAGAAGCAAACATGTAGACAGATTAAGCGGCTTCGAACAGATAATGGCATGGAATTTTGTGAAGGTGACTTTGAAGAATTTTGCAAAACTGAAGGAATTGCTCGGCATCGCACTGTTAGGATGACGCCTCAACAAAATGGTATGGCCGAACGTATGAACAGAACACTCTTGGAGAGAGCAAGGTGTATGATCTCAAATGCAGGGTTGACAAAGGACTTTTGGGCAGAGGCGATTAATATGGCCTGTTACGTTGTCAACCGCGCTCCTTCTGCAGCACTTGACTTTAAAACTCCGGAGGAAGTTTGGTCAGGTACTCCTGCTGATTATTCTGATTTTAAAATTTTTGGGTGTCCAGCATACATGCATGTAAATGAAGGAAAATTAGAACCTCGAGCTAAAAAGTGCATTTTCCTTGGGTATGCTTCTGGGGTGAAAGGATACAGATTATGGTGTTCTGATCCCAAATCCCCAAAATTTGTAATCAATAGAGATGTTACTTTTGATAAATTATCTATGTTATCTTCCAAAGAGGAATCTACTAGTTGTACAAATGATAGTGCGCAGAAGCAGGTGGAGCTTGAGATTGGTAGTTCAGATTCTTTTCAGTCGAACTCTTCTACTCAAAGAATGCCAGTAGATGGTCCCGAGTCTACTGACGCAGTTGTTCCAGAGGAAGAGCAATATTCCATAGCCAAGGATAGACCACGGAGAAATATTCGACCACCACAAAGATATGCAAATTTGGTTGCATATGCTTTGTCTGTTGCAGAAGAAACAAGTGAAGTTGGTAAGCCTACTACCTACTCAGATGCAGTTTCTTGTGATAATTCCGCTAAGTGGTTGATTGCGATGAATGAAGAAATTGAATCTCTCCATCAGAATAGAACTTGGGATCTTGTAAAGCCGCCTTCGGGTAAGAAAATTGTTGGATGCAAATGGGATACCATTGCTGATGGAAAGGTCCTTGTTCAGAAAATTCATACGAAGGACAATCCAGTTGATATGTTTACGAAGCCTCTTCCGGTTTACAAGTTCAAGCAGTGCTTGGACTTGGTTGGTGTTCATTGTTGGTGATTGCCCGTTGGGGCTTTTATGAAGAAGGTGGAGCAAGTTTTGTTGGGACATGCCAAGGTGGAGATTTGTTAGTTTGGCAAGTCCCATAGTCCCACATCGGGAAAATCAGACTTGTTGTCTCGTCTTAGAACTATAAATAAGGGTCTGAGCTTTGAAGTCAGAATGCACCACAAAAGGTACCATAAGTGGCACCACAAGAAAAACCTAAGTGTTTACTTTGGGTTTAAGTCCACACTCAGTTAAATAGTTTGGGCTTATAGATTTGGGTTTTTTCTTGTTTAGTATTTTCTGGTGTTTTATGGCCTAGGAACATCTTCCTAAGGCATTTGTAATTGTCCCTCTTTTATAGTAGTGATTTGCTCCTCCTTCGTCCGTGGATGTAGGTCAATTGACCGAACCACGTAAATTTGGTGTTCTGGTGTTCTTGTCTCTCCTTTTGTTTGTTTTCCGCTTTATTGTCTTGTTGGATTGCCAAATTACCTTTTTAGGTAAATATCCTGGGGCTAGCTCTAACAGTTATCACTGTAGCAAATATCACAAAACTTGTCATCAACTTTATTTTTATTTTTATAATATATTATAATAATATCATAATCAATCTAATATTTCACTCACGAAATATATTATCATCGATTTTTACTTCGTGTGAAATCAAGTAGACAGACATCAACTACGTGTTTCTCACATACATACCGTTAATCAACTAGTAGACTCACTCATGAAGTCTCTCACCTGTAAATTATTTTTATTGTATCGGTCCAAGATCAACATCCTTAATAGGAGCTCAATTTTATGAGAGCATGATAACAAATAAGTTTTTCTCAATTACATAAGAAAATTTCGCTAATCTATCGACAGAAATCTTCTCCTCTAACCCGTATAAATAGTGATCATATTAATAAACTTTCATCAAATTTTGTAATCACAATTCAATTTATCACTTAGATATTTGTGAAGGAGAGGCTCCTATATTATCTGAAAATAACATCAAACATATCAGAAAGTAATCATAGAATTCATGTATAATAAGATAATTCTTAATTAACTCTGGTGAAATGGATAAATTTTGAAAAACAATTCGGCCAAGCAAAAGCTTGTGAATAATAACAAACTGCATGATGTTGGTTTAGGTGCATAAGAATAACATTATGACCATAATGAGTGGAGAAAACAAAGAAATGTTCGAGTCTGTCATAGTACACGAACAGCTTCCTTCCATGCTTTCTTGAAGCCTAACGTATATTCCTCGTAATATTCCAGAAGATTACATTAAATCAAATTCCATTGTGGAGTATTGAGACCCCTTCCACAAAGGACTGACTGCTGTCAAAACATGTCAATTTTATTATAAGACAAGCTTATGATTATTATCTGGTATGTTATATAAGTTTGTGGAGAAGGAATGTAAAGAAAATAAGGTGGCTCAATAGAAGATTTTATAGCTTTGGGATAAAGAATCATTGTGGGATGGGCAGTGCACATATTATGTTTTCAAATTAATGGTAGAGGTTATTTGCAAGAATTTGATGAGTTAATTACAGTAGTAAGCTGTGATATCATGTCATAGTTTATGAAAAAAGGATTTTTTTTTTTTTTGGAGGTTCCCTTATTAAATTGAAAATAAGGGATGAAAATATTAGGTTATATTAAATAAGATAATAAACTAGAATTAGTAATTGAGCAATTTGCCCAAAAAAAAATGTTCCTTTTTGTTTTTTTCCCAAAAGGTGTCTACTGTTTTTGTTTTCTCAAGATGATGCCCTATGGATCAGAATGGATGGATCAGACATAGTGTTTTTAAGTAGGCAATACAATGATTTTATTGTTGTGGCTAAAACATTGTAATAAGCTAATTTTTTATCCTCATTTGGGTGATTATATATATTTAAACTATCATAAATACATATTTGAATCAAGTATAGTATATCAAATTGTTTAGTGTTTTTTTAATTTTATTTGACTCACTTATAGGATTTTCCAATAGCGTTACAATATTTTTGTTTGGAAATTGAAAACACAGTAAGTCATATTGTGTTTCTTCTGATCATAAACCATTTTGATACCAATTTTTTAGACTTGTAGTTGGTCTCCATTTCTGTGACATTCCTAAATAGGATTCAAATACCTATTTGAATCCTAATATGATATATTAGATTATTTTTAGTGTGTTTTGATTTTTTTTTATTTTTATTATTTTTCAATAGCATTATAGTACTTTTTGTTGAGGTACTGAAAACACTATAAATCGATTGAAAGATATTGAATGTGACATCATATTGTCTCTTTGATTTTGGTTCTTTATAGAACATTACAATACTAAATTTTTAGACTTATAATTTGTTTTAATAAGATTAAGAGTTCATTTTTATAATTTTTTTTATCAAAGCACCCTATGGATCGGTGGTCCATAGGACGTCTCTAAGACTAGCGAGCTTAATACAATTGGATATAGTATAGGAGTATTTTGGGTATTATTTGAAATAAGGAGCATCATTTGAAATAAAAATAAAAATATGAGTATTTTTGAGGAAAAAAAAGATAAAACGAGAAGCTTCTTTAAAGGAAATCACCCTTAGTATTTATATCCCAAATTGTATTTCGAAATAGGGGCATTAGAATTGTATTTCGTGTGACAACTTGTATAGTATTAGAGATGAGTTAGTATTGAAAATGATAAGAGGCTTGAGTAAGAAATGAGTACTCATGAATGAGATTAGAGGGAACTAAGTGTGGAGATGTTATCGGAGTTAATCTGTTTGTGGATTGGGCTAAAGGCATGTCATGGAACATTGATGACTTGTAGCCATCAGTGGACTTGATTGATGGAGTATTCCTCCTACATGGTGATTAACATCTATAAATATGATAATTCATATGATGTATTTAGGTTGCCATTGTGAAGGTTCATTTGACCCTAGGAATGATGGTCAAAGTTGGCTCCTGCGTTTGCAAGTGTAGCTTACTTATCAAGTCTAACATCATGCCATGCCATGCCGGCACCAGTTTCCTGCCTCCTAACTTCACTATGGAATCTAGAAATATAACTAAATAATTCGCAACCTACTGGTTGGATAAAGGAGACCAGAGATATGATGATAGCTCACACAAGTGGGGGAGAAACAGTCCAAATGCATCTTCGCCGTATCCAGCAAGCCAGAAGAAGCCTTCGGTGGCGTACACAGCCAACCAAAATGTGAATTTGACCATTCTAAGTTCGTCACTGGCTAATAATCATCTCTGCGATGCAACTCTCTCCTTACTTTCTACAAGAGAAGACTACAAGTCTTTCTCTCTCTCTCTCTCTCTCTCTCTCTCTCTCTCTCTCTCTCTCTCTCTCTCACTCTCACAAGAAAAGAAGACTACTTGATAACTGTAGATAGTCGTCACCCACCCATATCCATATTATAGCGACGGAGTCAAAAATATGTATGTGACATCTTCTGATATTAGACTTTTGTTTTGTGATTTCCCCACCGCCCCCTTCATTGTCAGGACATGTGGAAACGGGCTCCATTTTCTATGGCTTGAGCGTGGACGCTTCCAATTTGCATGCTTGTTGGATTCCATTTGGTAAGTGGAATTGGACCTCTTGTGGACCCCATGAGTCTTCTTTAATTGTTTTTCCCCACCGGTAGCCAGCCTAACAAGAAATGTGATTGAGAGAGAGAGAGAGAGACATGGACAGCCATTTCTTGAAGCCTTCCCCAACTTCATTATATATATATATATATATATATATATATTCCCACAACCCTTTGGCCTCCACAACCTCTTTATTCTTGGGTAGCCACCATGGCTTCTCTTTCCTCGAGTTTCCCCTCCTCTGCTTACCTTCTTCTGATGCTTATTACTCTTGCTGTATGCTCCCATGTCGGAGGAGAACAAGGAAGCCATCGCAAGGTTGACGTCCGCTCTTTGTTCCCCGACAAAGTGTGTTCACCATCCAAAGGTGTAACTCTTATTTCATTCCATTTTTGACGAGTACGTAGTAGTGATCATAGCTTATATATTTCATGCATACATATGATATGAGAAAAAGGAAGAAACTATATATGCGTGAAAGTTGTACTTTACATGTAACAACAGTCTTCAGATGAACTGAGGATGGCCTTTTTCAGTTGCAGGCCAGAAAGAAAACTTACTAGATTTGAACGATTGATTTTTTGTTTAATAGTCGTCGATCAGGTTCAGGATCATGAGAGGAGGTACTCACTCGTACGTAGATGGTGGTGGGGGGGATCCATTGCCACCGATCATCGCTCGCTCATAGGATGATAGAACACGAGTTGAATTGAATTGTGTGGCTCCCTCTTCCATATTGTGCAAGTCATCCTCACTAATAATAATTGGTCTGTATCTGTCCCATCGCATAGTAATGTAGTCGACGCTTCCTGACTGAATTATTGGATCTGTGGCAACTTTGAATGAACACGATCAAAATATGATATGAAACAAGGACGGCCGTCAACGTCACCTTTGACTAATCAATCTTGTCTTCGTCCAGGTACCGCCAGCTCCAACTTCACGAGACTGACGGTAGCTCACCGGCACGGCCCATGCTCGCCGCTGCACCACCGGCAGGTCCTCTCCCACCAGCAAATCCTAGAGCGAGATCGATTCCGAGTCGACTGGCTCCACCGGCAGATCTCATCCTCTCCTGCCTCTGCGACCAAGGTGAAGGTGCAACCGCAGGACTCGGCGGTGGAGGCATCGGCGATCCCAGCCCGAAGCGGCAGCTCCCTCGACGTCGGGAACTACGTCGTGACGGTTGGCTTCGGCACCCCCAAGCGGGACCAGACCGTCGTCTTCGACACCGGCAGCGACGTCACCTGGATCCAGTGCCAGCCATGCGCCTCCTACTGCTACCTGCAGCAAGATCCCATCTTCGACCCCTCTCACTCGTCGACGTACGCCAACATCTCCTGCGGCTCTGCCTATTGCTCCGACCTCGACGTCTCCGGCTGCAGCTCCTCCACCTGCCTCTACGGGGTGAAGTACGGCGACAAGTCCTACACCATCGGCTTCTTCGCCGAGGAGAAGCTCACGCTGACTGACGCCGACGTGATTCCCAATTTCCGGTTCGGGTGCGGCGAGAAGAACCGTGGGCTCTTCGGTAGGGTCTCGGGGCTGATGGGCCTCGGCCGAAACAAGGCATCGCTGGTCGTGCAGGCGTACCAGAAGTACGGCGGGGTCTTCGCCTACTGCCTGCCGTCGACGTCAAGCTCCACGGGCTTCTTGACATTCGGCAGCGGCAGCTACTCGTCCTCGTCCAACGTCAAGTTCACGCCGATGCTGACCGACGCGAGCTCGCCGTCGTTTTATTTCTTGGACTTGGTAGCTATAAGCGTCGGCGGGCAACGCCTCCCGATATCGGCCACCGTCTTCTCCAACGCGGGCACGATCATCGACTCCGGCACGGTCATAAGCCGGCTGCCTCCGACGGCGTACTCGGCGCTCAGGTCGGCCTTCCGACAGGGGATGTCGAGCTACAAGGCGGCACCCCCGGATTCCTTACTGGACACCTGCTACGACTTCACGGGATACACCACGGTGTCGATACCGACGGTGGCCTTGGAGTTCAGCGGCGGTGTGACGATGGACCTGGACTTCTGGGGCATCCTCTACGCCGAGAGTCAGTCGCAGGTTTGCCTGGCCTTCGCCGCCAACAGTGACGATGGTGATGGGGGGATAGTGGGAAATGTGCAGCAGAGGACGTTCACTGTGGTGTACGATGTCTCGAAGAAGGTCATCGGATTTGGGCCGGGAGGCTGCTGAGGGTCGAAGTAGCTCTGGTATGAATAGAGAGAAGAGAGAGAGAGAGAGAGAGAGAGAGAGAGAGAGAGAGAGAGAGAGAGAGAGAGAGAACGCTCGCTGCTCCTGTTGTTACACATGTTTGGAACTCTTCATTGGTTTGCCATCTCTAGCTCATAATAATATCACAATAAAAGAGAGCTAACCTCTCAGCCTCTCCCTTTTATCTTCTCCTTCCTTAATCGATTGAACGCAAACTTCTTCTGGTGATTTCAAAAGAAGTAAAGAATAGTAATTGTTTCGAATGGCAAACTCGGAGTGAGTGTCGTTGCAAATGATCGACTACTGTGTGCGCCTGTGTTTAACCTGAAGAAGCTGGGTTCTTAAGCTGCATTCCTTCACCTAACAAAGACCAAGCAGCAATAAACATAGGTTAAACTTGTGTTGCCAGATCCCGGAGGCAGCTGCTCCTAATAGTGTGATTCTAGTGCTCTTCCAAGAAAACAATTGCAAACCTGCAACACATGTGCCTCTGATAAAAGATTTCCACATTCCTCGACCAAAACCCTTTGAGTACTGATCACACTTGCCAGGTCCGAAGCTACATGATCGACATCTTCAGCCTGTAATAAGAGTCAGGAGTTATTACCATCAGAGGCTAGCAGTATAAATATAATCCGAAGCTACAAGATCGATATATTCAGCCTGTAATAATAAGAGTCGGGAGTTATTAGTATCAGCATAAATATAAACATGATAAGACATCAAAAGGCAAAACTGTCAACTGGTTATATAATCTTGAACAGAGTATTCTGTGCTAAGGTAATAAGGTAAATCCATTGTATTCTGATCCATATCATCTTCAGCCTCTCATAGGGTAAATCTATTGTATTCTATGCTCTATATGTGTTAGTCTTCGACCTTCAGAAGAAACGAGATAACCTTAGGTGCACAAATCACTAAAGAACAGTAAGGGGGTACATTGTGCATGTTAAAGATATGATGTATGTTGGAAAACCAATAGGCGACAAGGTTCCCTAGATGAACGAATGAAGCGTTCAAATTCTTTCTTGCCACAATTCAGCAACCTCACCTTTGATAGAAATCTCGCCACACACGGAGACAGTGATTCCAGCATAAGTAATGCAGAGTCCATAACTTCCCTAAGTTCACGAGTATCTACCTGCAATTACGATAATGTAATATCTCATAATCAATCCATTAGAAGGGGGGGGGGGATGACAAAAAGAAAACAAGATCCAGCAACTCTATTAGAGGATGATTAATCTAAAGGTGTCATACCCTCACATTCCCCGCAATCGGGAGTCGAAGTGAAGCATCCTGCAAAGCCTTTGTTGCCCCTAAAAGAGAGCTTGAATAATCATCTTCAAGAACGGTCCACTCGTCCAAATGTGGCATCTAAAAAATAGAACAAATTATGATACTAGGGCATGCTTAATCATCCAAATTATATATATATATATATATATATATATATATATATATATATATATATATATATATATATATATATATATATATATATATATATATACATGATCTTGAACATGATAGTGGGATAGTTTTGCTGGTAGCATGAGAAAGAATCCATAGATCATACTGTTCTATCTCCTTAACATAATCTAAAACTCTTATCTGAAATTATTCCTCGTGAAGAGGAAATTATTCCATAAAATTCACTCACAAATCCCAAAAATGAAAGAATAGAAAAAATAAATTTTTTGCCTATTGCAAACAGAAAAAGCTCAATGAATCATCAAATGTGTGGTTCATCCTCATTTTGTGACATTAAACCCTTGCATGTGAGAGGAGAGACATCCAACTAATATGAGAAAATTGAAATCCACACATGAAAATGTAGCAGTATCATAATAAGATCCAGTCTTACTTGATGATGGATGATGGACAATAATCTCTCTCTTCTTTTGAGCTGTTCAAGCTGGATCCGCTTCTCCATAACAGAGCTTTGAAGCTCTGCAATCCTCCCGGAAAGCCCACACAGTGATTTCTAAAAAGAACTCAAACTGTTCGGTATTTGTTCTGTAATGGACAAGAAACCAAATCTAATTGCCATTGCAACCTCCACACTCACTAACCTGTGCCGCTACTCCCCGAGCTTCCACCGTCCCCCGAGCTTTCGCACTGAGAAATCTCCACTGCACATAGCAGTTGTCGAGAAGCCTAAGCACATGGGCGTCCTCCTGTCGGCCCAGTGCCTTGTTCACCTTCTTCACCTCGGCGGCTGGTTTAGCACTCGGAGGTTGTGGTGGCTTCGACGTGAAGAGAGGCCTATTGACGGACTTGCTCAAATTGAAGGGGTGCTGCTGTTGGCGGCCGGAGAAAGCCGAGCTCAGGGAGCGCAAGAAAAGCGAGCTGGTAGATGATCTACAAGAAGAGACCTCGGCCCCGTCTTGGCGTCTGGCCGACATGGTGGGCAACAGGTCCGCCTCCGGCATGGACGACCGGACGTCGGTGGCCAGCCTCGATCTGCAAGACGCAGGAGGGAGGAGGGGCGGGCTGTCGCAGAGGCCACCCTGACTGCTAACGCTGCAAGTCTCCGTGTCGGAAAAGGAATTCTCCGAGGTGGTTTCATCCAACCCGCAGTCGCCGCTTCCATGAGCCCAGCGGTAGCCATCGGAATGGAAGAGGCTCACCCGGGAGGGTGTAGGGGGTCGAGTGTTCGTCCTCAGGACGGGGGTGTTATCCAGGACACGGTGGTGAGCCACCGGGGTTCCCGGTCTCGGCCTCCGCCCAGGATCATCCAGCCTCGGCGGCTGCTCTGCAGCGTCGCTGTGGTTGTCGGTGAACAATCGGACGACGGCCCGCTTCTTGATGGTGCCGAGAGGCTTGCCGTGGGCGGAGAAGGGGAGGGGGGTCTCCGAGCTCCGCCTGACGGATGCCAGGGGCTGGTTCTCGTCGGCCTCCTCGAGTTCGGGCCCCAGAGAAGACGGGTGGCTCCGGTGGGGTTTCTGCTGCTGGTGCTTCTTGGAAAGGATTGCGACGGAGGAGGGAGCGGCGAACCCGTTTCTTGGAGAGGCGGCGAAGCGTAGGGTTTCAGAAGAATAGACGGAGGAGGAAGAGGAAGGGTAAGGGGAAGAGGAAGGGGACAGGTAGCGAGAGCTGATCTGCCTCGCGCGGGGGCGGCGGGACTTCCGATCAGTGGCCAGAGGGGTGGGGACTGGTGGTTGCGTCGCCGACGGCACCGGAGTAGGAGGGGGGAGGCTGCGGTGCTTCCCCTCGGCATCTGATCCGGAGGGGGGAGGAAGAGGAATGTCGGAGGAATGGAGATCGGATTCCGCTATCATTTTTGTTGGCAGAAAGAAGTGGGAGAGGAGGATACAAGATTAGTTCTCCATCTCAAGGGGGTTTAGAGGAGGAGGGAGAAACAAGATCAAGATCAAGAACAAGGGTTTCTATGGGGGGGAAGAAGTAGCCGTTAGGTCGGGGTGGGGGGGGGGGGGGGGCGTGTTTTGGGGTGCGTAGGCGACGGCCACGCAACGGCTAGTTTTCTGCGCGATTGATCTTGCAAAACCATCTTTCGTTACGCGCCACAACGTGACCCAAACAAGCCGATGGCTTTCACTGGTCGACATCACGGTCCCACAGGTGGGTCCCATGCAACTTCCGAATCACAGTTAAGCCAAGGAATACCACAATTTTGGTGTTTATCCCTAAAATTTTTCCAGTTAAATAAATTTGGAAAACTTAAGGACATTTTTAAGCATATTACATATATACTTAATTTTAAATGGACAATGAAAAGGTAGCAATGAGCCTACAAGAATAAAAGTGTGTTTTATTTCTGTGATTTGGGCCAGACATTACTCAAAGCAGTCTAAATTGAACAGGCAGGCTTCTACATTACATGCTGTTGTCAATGGAGAAGTGGAAAAAGAAGTCCATTACAGGCTTCTACATTACATGCTTCTACATTACATGCTGTTGTCAATGGTAGCATCCACAAAACAAGAATATATAGAACGCCCGATCCATACCACTATCTGTACAAGTCCTCTTCTGGTGCTCGATCGATGGCGTGTCCATTAGAACCTGCGCACGCCTCCTGCTTGCCTTTCTCTGCTGCGCAACCGCTGATCCTGCAACTGAGCAAAACGATCATAGAATAACGATTGGAGTTAATTATGACTTGGAAACTGAAACCACACGAGTCCTCCAGAACTTCTTGTTTGTATGAAATTATTTATACTCAATTGTCGGTTCGAATCAACATAATCCATACCATACGCAAATGACAAGAACTGGAGGACTTGTAACATGGAGACTTGATGAGAAGCGAGTCGACAAAGGTATCTGACATTTACCTTGAAAGATTTAGGTTCTCAGTCATCATTTGTTATCATTGTATCCCTGAAACGGGTAATCAGATACTCCGTGCTGACTCCACGTGGGACCTCTTATTTCTAACAAAGACAATTATATAAGCTGTTAGCAAGCATTAGAGTAGAAGCTTTGATTACTGTTTTGTCAAAGTTGGCTTACCTGGTGCAACCTGAACAAGTGGTGGCAGTAGAGGATTGCTACCCACATGTTGCATATTTACGACTTGGCCAGGATATTGACCATAAGTTGCATTTGCCTGGTGAGAGGAAACATAAAGAGAGAGAGACCTGGTTTTAGTGTTATTTCCATTGTGTTCCACCAATACAAGTAGTTGCTATTTTCTGATGGTCCACAAACCTGCAAAATGGTTTCTTGCGTTCCAATCTCAGTGGAGCCTTGTGCAGTTGCCCCTACGATATCGCGTGCATAGGTGTCAACAGTTTGGTGGTGTTGTGATACCTGCAATTTGAAGTGTAAAAACTCGCACAGATCGAATTAGTTAAAACTTTATAATTCGGCAACGAACTGAGACATTGTGTGTTCACCTGTTGGTCGTGTTCACCACTACTTTGACCCTTTTTTTTGGGTTGCAGGTGTTTCTTTATAGTTTGCTCAACCTTGGATACCTTTCTTTTTGTCGAAGGACGCCCCTGCCTACGAAGAGCTAGAGGACTAAGCAGTCTGTTTTCGATGGTTAGTCTTGCAGAAGGGTGTTGAGTGCCCTTGCCATCCGCATCACTTTTATTTATTCTTTTCTGGAAATCATCAATACAACTCCAAAGCATCTCAGAGTACTCATCAGACTCAACTGCCATGTCTGCTGCCTCATCAAACTTATTGTGTATATAATCATATCGTTGGGCCTTTGGATTATTGCTCCAACCGCAATAACCAACTCTCACCTTCATATGACGCCTTTTCAAATCTTTCCTCCACCTTGGTAGAATGTATCTTGACGGAACACTAGAAATTTGCCTCTTTACTAGGACAGATATCATATGCCTGCATATGATTCCCTTAAATTCAAACAAGTGACAGCTACACTGAACTTCACAATCACCCTCGGTGAAATGCACCTTGAAGTGGACCAGCTTATGATGTTGATCATCATCATCCCCGATCAAGACATCCTCAGACACATCATACTCCGAGATTCCATCACTCCCACCTGCTAAAGTGACTTCACAATAAAGCTTTGCTACCATCTCTTGCTGAAATTCTTTAAACTTGTCGATGGTATAAACTTGTTGAAATTGTTTTTCTATATCAAAATGAGTTACACAGGGGACCCATGAGTTGAAGGACTGGAAATCTGCTTGGTCTTCTCTCTCGACTTTACTTTCCAATGCAACATCATACTGCTCAACAAATTGCTTCATCGTTGTCTTCGAATATACAAGCCCATCGAAGAAAGGATTCATCCTTTGACTCCTTTGTGTTGTAGACATCCCAGCCCAGAAAGAATCCTTCACAAATGCAGGGACCCATCGGTGCCGCTCTTCATATAAACCTTTTAACCATGCATTATCATATAAATTAAATTTCTCGATGAATTTAGTCCAACTTTCTTCAAATTCCTCCTTTGTGAATGAATCATAAACTGCATTTTGCATCAATTTTCTCATTTCTTCATACACCCTATAACCCTTAAACTTCTCTGGCAGTTTCTTCATTATGTGCCACAAACACCATCGGTGACGAATGCCCGGGAATACAGTCTCAATAGCTTTTTGCATGGTCTTGTCTTGATCTGTGATGATAGCATTTGGAGCACGCCCAGACATACATGAAACAAAAGCTCTAAACAACCATGTAAATGTCATGGTGTCTTCATTTGACAACAAGCCACATCCAAATAAAATTGACTGGCCATGGTGGTTAACTCCTACAAAAGGTACAAAAGGCATGTCATATTTATTTGTCAAATATGTTGTATCAATTGTAACAACATCACCAAACTCTTCGTATGCTGCCCTGCTCCTTGCATCAGCCCATAATACATTTTTAATTCGGGATTCTTCATCAACATCCATTGCATAAAAAAAGCTTGAATTCTTTGATTTCATACGAATAAAGTAATCAAAAATTGCTTCAGCATCACCTACACCCAGCCAAAACTTACTTGCCTTCTCAACAGAATTCTTGCAATCTTTCTCCAAAGTTGGTGCAGTCTCACAACCCCCAGCCTGAACACTACAAGTTGTGTCATTCCTATTTACACCAGTCCCTGTCATATTATTCAATTCATGTCTTTTTTGTGCACCTATAGATAAATCCCTGTTGCATATGCAGAAGCGTGATTTTCTCGGAACCAGAGCATGACTGTGTTCAAGCCTAACTGAATTGATTCTACAGCTCATATTTTCAAACAGAGTAGCATTAACTCGAGCTTTGCATCCAGTTTTTGTTGTAGGTTTGGGTTGTAGAATATTCCGTTTATAGATGTATGGCTTTCCCTCTCGCGAACATGCAATTGTCACATGTTCTATTTTTCCAGAACTTGAGATTGTTCTTGATTTTCTACTAACCCGAAAACCTTCTTGCTTTCCATATTTCTTGTAGTATTCGACAAGAGCATCCAAAGAAGGAAAAGTCATTCCAGGCTCAGGTGCTTTTACGATTTCAAGGCCAGCAACTCTTTTCTCCATTCGTTCCTGATTCCCACTATCTTTGTCACAGATAAGCTCCTCATCACTAGACTCAAGTGGAGATTCATCCTGTTCCATCTCAAGCGCTGTGATAGTAGTACACAACACCCTACATCCACTAAGAAAGATAAAAAAAACTTTAAAGCCCCACAAAAGCTGCAAGATTGAGATTATCAGATGCAAGATTAATCCAATTATAATATTATATGAAGCTGACAGAACTAGTAACTAATTCTGAAATTACTGGATTGCCTTCAGATAAAATTCAAAGATTAAGAACAAATCATGTATACAGAGATTTTTTTTTCCTAAAAACAATAGAAAGCCTAATTGAGGGTCACACCTACTTTGACATACAAACAAAAGTACCTAAAATTATCATTGAAAAAGAAAATAAAAATTGTAAATAGATTCACAACTCGACGCTCCAGGTCAACTTTCCAGGGATCACAGAAGACACCATTGACTGCTGCTTGTGCAGGTCGTCCTGCATACCTCAGCAAAAAAGTCCAACAACAGCAGGGGACCATGGAAACTTCACCTGCAGACCACCTCAGATTCCTTATCAGATTGCTAGGATATTAAGCCTAAAAATGTTATTTACAAACATGGTTACCATCTTTTAGGGGATACAAGCAGCTTCAGAAATGGTGGCTTATCACAACAAGCACTTTATACAGCTGAAGACAGGATACGATTTCAAATTCATTCTCTAAACCATTCTTACATACCACATTCATGCAACTACCTTTGAATAAAGATGCCTATCATCTATTGATACTTAAGTCCATCTAAAATGCTATTTAAAAGTCAATTACTACATGCAGCGGCAACTTATATTGTAAGCCTGGCATGAAATCTAGATAAAAGCTACCCAGTACCATCTTGGCTAATATAGCCCATACACTCAGACAGACATTCTTCGTCTATTGATACTTAAGTCTATCTAAAATACTATTTAAAAGTCATCTACCACATGCAGAGTATCAGTTTATGTTGTAATCCCGGCATGAAATCTAGATAAAAGCTACCCAGTACCATCTTGGCAAATATAGCCCATACAATCAGACAGACATGCTTCATCACATAAGCTGATCTAAAAGAATGTAGCAGTACAGCAAAGGAACATAGTTCTCTCTTTTCTACTGCCTCCAAAGGTAAGTTTCCCAACTCCTTATCATCAAGTTCAATTGGTTCATCACCGAACTGTGGTATATATCTTTAAAGACTGATCCAAAATTCTTTAACATTTCCCTGGAAATTTCATCTTTGTAAACCTAACTAAACATCCCCTTCAACTACCAGAGCAATAAAAAAATATGGCCCTTGTCAAAAGCCAATTAAGAAATATCCTCATCAAAAACAAGTTAAGAAAGGCCTTTCAGGTTCAACCTATGATAGAACTTGAGGTTTCCTACTTAATCCTCCAGATGCTATCTTCTTCCTGATCTATACATACTCTCAGCTGACAAGCATAAAAGTCTCTCATATTGAACATCCTGCATAAGCTCCATCTGGTGCAGAGCATATAAGTCATGATGCTAATCAACTAATGCTCTAGCATGATGTCTAACATATATAAAATGCTCTTTAAATTTAACAGTCATCACATAGGTCTCATTCCCTCTGAGATGGTTCATATACGCTTGCTTACTTATCCATGGAAGGATTTCTCCTACTTTGCCGTTGCTATTACCCATTTACTTGTGGTTAGTTATATGATGACCAAAGAATTCGCTGACACTCAATTCAATTACAAATTAAGGACACGTCGCCTGATATTTTAATCTTCAATCGCCAGAGGAACTAGCCTATGATCTACTTGCATCAAGAAACCTTGCATCGATCATGGTACCTCCTCACCCCAACTAATGGTACTATGAAAATGATTAACAATCAAATAAATACAATCCATATGCATCACAAGGCAGTGTGATGAATGCCAAAACCAATCTTGGGATAGCCATGTGATTTCCAGCTGAAAGAAAAAAGATACAGATACCTAGGTATTTCTCTTACATCCTATTTGGAATCAACTTCAAATAATTTTGAACGGATTTCATATTAATTTCAGTTGAGAACAAAATTAAGAGTGATACCTTGGTTGGAATAAATTGAATTCTTCTATTTTGTGAAGTTTGGAGAAATGGTCAAGGTATGATTTTGGTTACCTATTATTACATGATACACTAATTTGAGACTTAAATTTATTCCATAATGACCCTCCTCTTCTTATTTAGCTTAATTTAAAATTAGTTAAAATCATAAGTTAACCCTATCCAACACAACCAATTTACTCTTAGTTAGTTCACTAGCAGGTCAAGCTGGATTCATGTAAGTAGTACAAGTCCCTATCATCATATCACGTTATGTGAAACATTGGCGTACCTTCTTAATTTTGATGTGACATGAAAAGAAGAACTATGCCATGAAGAGTCACAAAAAAAGAAAGCACTGCTTCATTCTAGAAATTAAGAAATAATGTCTTAAGTTTATGAATTTCATCCTAATCCATAGCCAGACCATGTGACTCGATTTTAATTAAAAACAAATCACTTTAGTTCCATCCGACTGAACAAAATTGTAGTCACTTTTCATTCTAGACGAGGAATTTCAAACTGAATTTTAATCACATAAGAGTTACAAACAAAGAAATTACACAAACAATTGGGGCGTGGCAACAAGTCATTAGGAGAGTTACCAATGGCGACGAAAACACAAAGGAGATACTATATATCCATTCGAAGCCACTCCAAGTCCGCTAGGCCATCACGATCCCTCAAATCCAGTAAGCTGCCCCGGCAGCAGCTTTTGGCAAGGGGGCTTGGTCGAAGCAAATCAACAAACAGCTGGTGGGCTCCGTGCGGTCAGCGATAACTTGGCTGCAGTCGGACAAACGAACCAGTAGCAAACAGGGTGATTGAACAAGATATGGTGTAAAGATCAGAGAGCACGGAAGAAGCACCGTTCGGTGTTTACTGACGGGTGGGTTCGGTGTTGTTTTCTAGGAGCGGATAAGATTAAGGTTAGGGTTAGGGTTGGGATTGGGGTTTCGGGTTGTTTTCGCGTACCTCCATCGACTGATGCCTCGTCGTCCTGCCGCGGCTACTGCTGCATATTAGTTGTCTCGGTGATCCGGTGGAGGTGCTCCGCCACATCATGGAAGAAGCACCGTCGTCGCGTCGTCCGAGGCGGGCGGGCGGGCGGGTTCACGGGTCCTGCTGAGGGGTGAGGAGAACCAAGGTTTTTCCACGGGTGATGTGGCCTTCGCATCCGGACCGATCTCGCGGGTCCCATTTCACGTGCATGGCGGTGAAGAAACCACGTGACCCCCAACGCCAAAACGTTTCAGGGGCGGACGTGACCGTCCTCCACCCGCAACCCCCTCCCTCCGTCCCTCCCTGGATGTGGTGGGTCCTACTTGAAGGATTCAATGCAAGAGTCCTTGGTAAAATATAATAACTGATTAATTATTTTTATTTTCTATTAGGAACTTTGAACACAATAACCAAAATAAAATCTCAGCTATATTAAATACACTTGTCATTAAATTCTTTGAAAATCATTTTTTAAATTAAATTATAAATATTTGAATATTTTTATTTATAATTAATAATTCTTTTAAATCTCTTCTTGTGTCTTTGTCTCTCCTAATTAATAAGTTATTATTATTGTTTCACGTATTTAAATTATACAACATCATCTCAAACGATTCTTCATCGTTATATGAAATATCCATTATCCTTCGACGTAAACATCTGGCTTTGGTAGTATCTTTGAGGCATTGCATTGATAACTACATAGAGCAGCAACATGTATCATACAATAATTCAGCAATCATGATCACAACAACTCTATCTCTATGCCTGATGAGGGTGGCTGGGTGGGTGTCGGTGTTGACTAAGATTTATCATCCATTTTCCATTGGTTGTCAAGCCCTAAAGTCATTTGTTTCATGTCAGATGATAGTTGTAAATCCATAACATGAACAGCATTTGTTTCTCTTCTAAGTTCATGCTAATGGACAAACAAAGCCATGGTGCACACAAAGGCAACATGTTCCAAGAATCAAAGAGACCTCTGTCCTCGAGCAACTGATCCACCATGAGCACAACAAAGCTAGCGGATTCGAGAAAACCAATCAACAAGACCCACCTCTATTGTACACGATGCAAATCATTACTTTTAGGAGTACAAACTTATTTTATTGGAAAGGAAACAACGATGTATGGGAGAAGGAGAAGGGGGCGTCCAACTCGTCAATTAGAACTTCTTATTGGCTTTCCTTATCTCTTAGAGGGAGCAATGCATGATTGTAAAATATCTTGAAGTCGAATTAGAATTTCTTGGGGGCTAATGTTTATACTTATATCTGTTTCTTTGACTTTTTTTTACTATCTTCTCCTTATCGCTCGATTTTGTTTGTCACTTCATTCACATCGTTCTCTAAGAAAAAAAAATAAGGAGGAGGAGAGGTAAGAATAGGATATTTATATAATTTATAAAAAAATGATTTAAATTTTTTTAAAAAATATATAAAATAATATTATAAAATAGTAAATATATGGGTATCAAATAGTAATATCCTTTATTCCATCTCCATAGAGAGATATAAATAAAAGGATTACTATTTACGATCCATAATTTTTATTTTAAATATTTTTAAACTATCCTATTGTAAATAAATATAAATCTCATTCTCATCTTCTCTTTCCCCCTTATTCTCTTTTTCTTCTTCTTCTTCTTCTTCTTCTCCTCTTACTCCTTTCCATCTTTTTTTTTTTCCTCAAAAGACAGTGGAAAAGAGAAATAAATAAATAAATCATTATAACTATTAAAAATAATATTTTTTAAAATAGTAAAATGAAGAACGCAAATAGTATACTTCTATAAGTAATATTGGGTTGTGCGCCTTTTTTTTTCTGTTAGACAAAATTAACCTTCTCATTTAGGGTTATATTTTTATTTTTTGAAAATTTCTACATACATTTTATTCATACAATTGGATGTAATTGAACATATTTCGTAGGATATGAGCAGACAACCAAACCCAATGCTAATGGCTTAATCCTAAAAATAAGATTGTATAGAATAATAAATTGCTACTGTTAAACTCAATCTATCGAAGTAATAAGGTAAATAAAGATACAACTTCATACCATAGCCTAACCATATCTAATCCCAATGAGTATCATCTTTTAAGCAATTAAAAGTACTACCATCATCAAAGTGGCCCCGACGCGATCCGTGTCGTCTAAGTCAATAGGATGATGAAAACCGACCTCATCGATACATAATAATCATCGAAATCACTGTGTACAGGTCAACATAATGGTTCTTTTTTAAATTTCCACGAAATCGGAATCTTAAATAAGAAGAAATAGATACGGAGGTTGGTCAACCTCATGCAAGTTGTTGAGATATCTATTCCGCATCGTGTTAGTGTGTGAAACAAGCCTTATGTTGACTTTTATTCTTGTTAGCCAAAACGTGATGGCCTTTAGATACCAATCAAACCTTTAAGCTTTGGATCGAATTGGATTAATAACCTAGTCGCTTAGTCGAGGAAGACTTGAATTCGACGGGAGACCCAACAATACATTAATTATTAGGCGGTTCTGATACGTGCTCAAGTTGACATCCCTTTGTCGTCAAAGCACACGCTTGGTCAACGACATGAGATGGGAATTGGACGGTGCTATCTAAAGGAATGGTTGGAGGGGATCCCGTCGTCCCTAGAGTGGAGGCTGGGCTCCACCACTGGGGCCTCGGTTCATCGGCCAATCAACCGGAAGAGGCTTTGGAATGGGATGAACTCGGGGAGGACGCATGTCACGTGTATGCACGTGACATGATTTGATTCTCAAGCAAGGATTCGAGGGCATTTTGGTTATTTCAGCTTCAAATGTTCGACTATTTCTGAAGGGGAGACCTAAGAGAGAGAGAGAGAGATTGAGATAGAGAGAGATAGAGAGAGGGGAAGAGAGAGATAGAGAGTGGAGGAGGAGAAGAGAGAGATAGAGAGAGAGAGAGAGAGAGAGAGAGAGAGAGAAGGGCGGGGTGGGGCGGGTCATTTGAGTTTTCTTTCTCTGTCCCTCTGGCGTCGCCGTTACATGGTGTTGGGCCCGCCATCACCATGGTTTCGGACCAGGAGATCGCCAGCTGCGTTGAGTCGGTCCTCCGGCAGTCCGACCCCGCCGCTGCGTCGCTACCCGACGTCGTGCGCCAGGTCGAGGCCAAGCTAGGGCTCGACCTCTCCCACAAGGCCGCCTTCATCCGCGATCAGATCGAGGTCCTACTCCGCCCCTCCGTTCATCCTCCGCCTCCTCATCCCCAGTCGCAGGCCGCCGCCGGCCCCCATAACCCCTACATCCTCCTCCACCACCTCCCTCTCCATCAGCAGATCCCCCCTCCCAAGCCCACATCCTCCGCCAGCGTCGCTGCCCCGGCCCCATTTCCGCAACACCACCACCCCGGCATCGCCTTCCAGTATCCCCCGCCTCCGCCTCTGCCCGCTGCTGCCGTCGTGGCGGCGTACCACCTCCAGCAGCAGCTCCACCAGGCGCCACAGGGGGTCCCTGCTGCTGTCGGGCCTGCGCCCGTGACTCTGGCTATGGCTGCGCCGAAGGAAAGGTGCCTCCTTTTTAGCTTAGAATGCACTTTACTCTTCTTAACAAGGATTTCTTGACAAGCTTTTAGTGCTCAATTTGAGCTTTTAGGTGGCTTAAGTAGCAACTACAAAGCTGAAGAACTGATTCAACTTTTGGTTTCTAGATTCAAATGAGAATTTTTCTGAAGACTTATGCAACCAGTTAGGTTCAAGTGGATTACATTTTTATAGTTTTTCTTTTTAGTTTTGGTTCTATATTAATATTGATCCAAGATTGGTCAAGAAAGAGCAAATAAATAAAAATAGAATGTAGCGCATGATCAAGCGAGTGTGTGTGCGCTTCAGAAACTAACTACTTTTTGAGGTTAGTAAACTAGATGAAGTGAGAGTGTGTTAGTTAACATATGTTAGAAGGTGGTTGCTTACTAGTTTGAATTCATGTTACGGTGTCACTTCACTGTATGCTAGAGTCTAGTGTGTCCAAGCCGGTACAAGAACCACTGAAACAAAGCCACAAGAACCAAAACATAAACCAAAGATGTCTTTTTAGCCCCTGTTTTGGAGTTCTTGATGTAGGTTTATCCATTAAAAGAAAAACTTTCTAACATTTAGATCATACCATTTTCTTGGTGATACATCCAAATTTGAAATTCCTACCATTCTTTTTTGTTTTGTTTTAGTCATTTTTCGGTTTATCTCTTTGCATAGCTTGCACCAGGATGTGGACTCGAAATGTCATATGAGTGATGCAATGTAAGCTTGAAGATTATAGGAGATTTGCATTTAATAGAGAAATATTTTACTGATCCAAAGATTTTTTGATTGTCGGGAAATCGGCAGATCTTGCGTAAATTATGCATATACGATGATGACTCACCATTCACTTAGTCCTTTACTCGGGCTTTGCGGATATACACTTGCAGCCAGTCCCATAATGAATTCAGAATGGCATGTTGGGTTGATGGGTAGGAGGTTGCCTACCACATTATGCACATAAGGGAACAAACAAAATAGATGCTGAAACCTAGGTGTTGCAGAATCTCTATAACCTAAATCTCTCCATTGGAAAAGTTATACTTAAGTTACATGAAACATTGGTAACAATCTTAAATACAATTTAATCACTCAGAATAAGTAGGTTTATGTCACTAATTCATATTGAATCATCTGATTAACTTATGAAGAAAGAAATCTTACCCTGCTTGAATCTTCAACTGTAAGACACATGTTGCTGTTTTATTCTATGAACACATTGGGAAATTAATAGAGCACTGACTTCTTCAACTTGTTTATGGATACTGTTTAATTTGCCACAATAAACTGGATGTCTTCTTTATTTTCATCTTTCCATGGTAGATAATTACTGCAACTGGTGGCTTCTGTACCAAGAAATATGCATCTTTACTCCTGTTTTGTACATTCATATTTTTGGACTTTGTGGTACTTGGTCTGGTTACCCATACTTCATCCTTTGTGCAGTGCGCCACCTAGGGCTAAAAGAAAAGGTGGTCCTGGGGGTCTGAATAAAGTTTGTGGTGTTTCACCTGAACTGCAGCCCATTGTTGGTGAGGCAGCAATGTCAAGGACTCAGGTTCTTCATTCAATCAACACTTTAATGTGTATAACACTTTGCTCGAGTTTTTGCTATTGTCTATGTGTGGGATACTAATTGCATATATCTTGGTTCAGATCGTAAAGCAGCTATGGGCTTACATCCGAAAAAACAATCTGCAAGATCCTAATAACAAGAGGAAGATCATCTGCAATGATGAACTACGGCGGGTGTTTGAGACAGATAGTACTGATATGTTTAAGATGAACAAGCTGCTATCCAAGCATATAATTCCACTTGATTATCCAAGTAGGCTAATCATCTCGTGCATTTAAGTGTGTTTGAATGCTTGTATGCCGCGATAACCTGAATGAATTTGAATCCACTACTTTTTTCAGAGGATACAGGTGCTGAATCCAAAAAACTAAAGGCTGCAGATGTTTCTGCAACTGAAATTACCAAACCTGATTCTGATGAATATCCTATGGTTATTTCTGATTCACTGGCCAAATTTTTTGGAAGGGAAGAAAGAGAAATTCTCAAATCTGTGGCTCTGAGTCGTGTATGGGATTACATAAAAGCCAACCAGCTGGAAGTAAGCTCTGGCTGTGTATAAGAACAGCATTAGTTCTGTTACATCAAAGATCAGCAAGATGTCATATATATATATATATATATGTGTGTGTGTATATATATATATGTATATATATATATATATATATATATATGTATATGTATATATATATGTATATGTATATATATATGTGTGTATATATATATATGTATATGTATATATATATGTGGCCTCTTTTACTGTGTTCATGATATCCTGCTTGCCCATGTTGATAATAATATTAATCATTGTACTTTTACTTTTTTAATTGTGTCTGGCTGCCCCCAGAATATTTTTTTTATTTAACAGCAAGTAATTTCACATGCTTCTTTGATGAAAATGAACTCTTTGCTTGTACAAATTGATGTTATGCTAGAGGTGCTGTCACCTCGCCAACTTGTGTACAAATGTCATTGATTTTGACCTTATATCTTTTGTAGACAGATACATAGATGGTTAGTTGCCATGCGAATTTCTTATGCCATTAAACATGCAAAATTCAGACCTAAGCTGTGTCATCTTTGTCTTTTCCCAACACAGTAAGGGATACTGATTTTTGGTATATAATTAAATTGCTAAAATTCAGATGCTATCCGATACACCAATGATATTTCCTGGGTATTCTTTGTGAGGTTCCTCATGTTTTGTGCAATTGCAGTGTGGCACTAGACTCATAATGTCTCTTTAACTTATGAACCTCTTCCTTTTGGTCTCCTGGTTATGAAATGACATTTTGTTGTTAGGCTTCTAACTTCTTGTAATTAATATATTGTATTGGCAAGACTTTCTTATGATGTAAAAACCATCAAAGTTTATGTTCATGTCTATGTTTGGTGAACTGCTCGGTTATTAGTGTCCATATGTGCTGTGCTTCATTTCCAAAATTTAGTGATGGGTTAAAAGATGGCTTGGGTGGAACCAATCCCCTATATAAGGATTGGATGGCTTAGGTTATCTGGATCATTTGTTCGGTCTGTCATCATGCTCCAGTTGTCTGATCCTTCAGGAACACATGGACAAGTATTTTGACTCCAAGGATGGATGAATAGTTTAACCAATCCATTTAGTGAGCTATGGAATCCTTTCCTTGGAAGATTGGAAGATCAGACAAAGATCAGGAGTCCTTCCTATACCCAGGGTCTTCCTAACTGTACTTTCATCTCTTGTAACATCTTCAAAGATTAGACGTTAACATCGTAAGAATATCTTCCCATGCTATTCAATGAAGATGAGCTTGGGAATTCATTCAGCTTCTAATTAAATTCTCATGGAGATACGGATGCCTCTAGCTGTGTTATATCTTCTATTTTCAGAAGTGACATTTTAATTGTGACAAAAAACAGAACTTTTTGAATGAACATTGAGGTTAGTGGGACTGAGACCAGTAAGAACAGATCAGGGGCCATTGTGAAAAAGAGATCTTGAATGAAAATTTGAGATTTACAAAAAAAAGGAAGAAAATGTATATAGTATGTAAATCTAAAAAATGAAAACTATTAATGATATGTTTGTTATGAGAAATTCTAGGTCTAGTTTGCAAAATTTTTGTTCTACTAAGTGCATGACAGTTCATTTTAAATTCTTAATATAGTGTTCAGCCTTCTCACTTTGTGATCCACTGTAGCCATTTGATTTTAAGATGCACTCTTCCATCCCCATTTCCCTTTCAAAGTAGATTCACTTGAAAATACTTACTTGTAAAATCGTGTGACCTGGCTCACCATCTCCTTTCTCGCCTGATCTCTGCCAAACTGATCGACAATGGACAAGATCCAGTTGGACTTGATTGAATCATCCAGGGTTGGCTGGAACAGGTTAATTTCCGGTGAATATCAATTGAATAGGGGAAAATGAGGTAGGGGTGGGGATTTGTAGTGTAGTAAGGCCTTGCTGGGTCCAATCATGATGAATATGTAACAAGATATTAATTGTATTTGAGAATATTTACTAGTGTTTTAGTTTGAAATTTAAAGGTTGTTCATCAAAATTTTGTTTGGTTGATTAACATCTAAGCTAACCGGAGATTCTATGTAACAACTGCATTTCATTTTCTGAGCAATAACCGGTGAGGACAAAATGTGACTAAGCATGGGATACAACTCTATTTCTGAATAACATTGATTTGACAAGATTCTCACATTGCTTTAATGTTTACAGCTGCTGATATTTTATGTGACCACAATTTCTACTTGTTTATTTCTATTGTATCTGCTCTTATCTGATACATCTCTTGGTTAGAAGCACTACTTAATCTGAGTTTTTCTGCTTTGGCTTATTGTAGGATTCTGCAAATTCATCTATTCTCTGTGACCCCAAGCTTCAAGAACTCTTTGGTTGCGAGAGCCTTCCTGTCTCAGGGATATCTGACTTGTTGGCAAACCATTTATTAAAGAAGTCGTGATACTATCCAGTAACTGGTTAGATGACCTACGCCTTCACCATTTTCCTCGTGTCCTTTTTTGATGTGTCACCTGGCTCTAGAACTATATTCATTAGTTTGCTGATTTGAGGTTATATTTGGAATTTATTATTCTGTTTAACTACCATTTTCATGGAGCCTTCTCAATTCAAGCTTTTCCATGGTGAAACTCTTTTGGATATTGAGGGCTTGCCTGATGCTGGTAATTGACTAGTATTTAATATGCAGAATGCAACTTTACTGTCTATCAGATGAATAACATGGCAACATTAACTATAAATACTTACAAAACATGTTTGTGTTTTGTGATCCTCAAATCTCAGCCTTCCTATGCTAGCTACAATCATTGATGTTTCATTTGCCCTTGCAAATGATGCCTTAATCATATGTAATAAAGTTCTTTTATATTGCAAAATAGTCTAATTAGAAGTTAAAACATCATTATTTCTTGCTGAAATACACTGAACTTTAGTGGGCATATATTGTAAGTTATTGCAAACCTTTGGTAATGTTGCTCACTTGGATCCATATTTGACTTCGATCTCTTCTGCATGAAATACTTTTCACTTCAATAATTTCTTTAAAAAATGACCTTAAAAGTTATAAGTATGTAACTAAGATGCATGTGTATAACTTCAAGATTGGAGATTGAATAGTCCTTGCCTAGTTGTAAATTATTTTATGATACTGTATGTATGTCATTATGTAGAAGACCTTGATTCTTTGTATTCAAGATTTATCAAGATGTCCAAATGTTGGTATTCTAATTAAAAGACTTAGTTACATTGGAGCTCATAAAATCATTTCATAATTCTATATCATCAACGTACTACTAGTTTCTCAAAAATATTTCTCAGCATATGCTTTCCATGTGTTGCCGCATGGTTACCCAGGTCATGAGTTGATATGTAGTTGGTATGATACAAGGACATAGTACAGAAAATTTCCGGATGAGTAGTAAGGGATAATCTCAGTTGGGGGGCGGTTTCTGGTTGGGGTCTGCATGGGTCGTTTATATAATTTGTATTTTTATTATATAATCTATTTTACATAAATATTTTCTCTTTATTTTCCTTTTATTCTTGTCTCTTTCTGGTTAGACTCATGCCTCAGAGCTTAAATCCTGTCTCATTGCATTCAATTCATGCCCCTCTTTCTCTCCCCCTCCCTAAAATGTTGTTGAACACATATTTGTATATATATTGAGTGCAATGGCCGTGGATGGCACATAACAAACATTCGACAGTGCGTGGTCGGTGACGGGTGGCTAGCAGCGGCAAACAGTTATGTTCATCTCCTTTTCCTGCCCCTCATCTACTCCTCTCCAGCTGTAGGACATCTATTGCATGCTCCTTTTCTTTCATTTTTTGTCAAACATAACCATAGAGCACCATCACAATCCATACATGTGACCCAAATTGCCGTTCAAAGGGTGCAGCGAACCTGTTTATGCTGCACTACTTTTCATTATGTCTAAAGCTATTTGTAACGTTAAGATATCTCAGCTTATTTACTTAGGCTGGAAACTATATTTGCTGTATGCAATTGCTGTAAGTTTACATCTTTTTTTTGCCCCCAGCTTGCTTGGCACCAGTTGTTTTTCTATTGACTGAACTGGAAATATCATGCTTTATGACTTGAATATTTACTGCTCCTTCTCGTGTCATTTTCTGCCAAGATAGGCTGTTAATGATGGTCTAGCATTAAGCAGTGTACCCACTCATCTAATTCCACAGCATGATCAGGACTTTGATGATTTTTTTTTTCCTCAATGTTCATTGATCAATCAACGAAGTTATTATGGAAAGAAGCATTGATCTTCACCATTATTGCTTTTCTTTCAACTTGCCCTATAATTACTTTATACACTAAGTTACAGGTGTAGACTTGTTCATAAATTAACCTACAGTTGCTTCAAAGGTGTTCTTCAGTAAATTTCTTATGCTCATTTTCTACCTTTACACTGTGATATTTAAATGGCTACTGTGAAACGAAATAATATGTTCCTGTTCTTGTGCTTGCAGGTATGTGGTTCAGTTGCATCAGCTTGATCTAACACTTACAGAGAGCTGGAAAAAGAACCCTATTGTAATATGTACTCTTGCTGACTGTATGTGATGATGATAGTCTGACTAGTTTCTTGTTAGGATGTTGTGTAATTTATTTAGCAGTAGTGATCCAAATGATGATAGTTGACCTTGAATACTTGGTTTCCAGTCTTAGACAATCAGCATCTGACTTCAATGGCTCTGACAAACTTTTGCTTTATGTAAGTGAAATATTTTGAGTAAATATGAATACCAAATTGCAGATGAACAGTGCTACTCCTAAGGGAAGTGACATCCAAGTGTTCTAGGTATGTTGAGAGCTTTTGTCTGTCTCATTTATGTTATGTTGTTCGGAATCTACCTAAATGTTTACAACCATTGATGACATACTGTTGGGAGTTTCTGCTGAAGTCTCATCAAATTTATCCTGGTGAGCAGTGACATCTGATTAGGTTAGCCTCGTATTATTTTATATAGTCTAAACTATAAGTTGCCTACTCTTATGCACAAATTTGCAAGTCAGCTAATTTGGATTCGCTAGGATTATGAGAAGCTGTTGTTTAACTAGTCATCTTAAGTGCTTACTCATGTTGAATTCGAATTTGTTATCATGCTCACCATTAAAATATTTGAATATGATATGAAGTGCATTGGTAAGAAAAGAGTTATGAACAGTGTAATTGCATGAGTTAGATTGTCTTGCTTACTTTTCCAATGCTGAGAAATGAGCGCTGGTAATTGCAGAATCTTGCGAACCATCGATGCTCCTCCGAGGCGTGGCCAGTCAAAGAGCAGGTCGTCGGTGAGTGATATCATTTGGCTGCGACCTGCAATTTCGTTGGGCACTCAATAGGGAGTTAAAAGAATAAGGTAAGCGGTTTTAATTGGTCATTAACTGTGCCTTTTTGTTTACCATCGCAACAGATGCAAAGATGAGATCGATCGAGAAAGATGGGGAATATAAAACTCACCGAAACCTC
Source organism: Musa balbisiana (assembly GCA_004837865.1). Lineage (NCBI taxonomy): Eukaryota > Viridiplantae > Streptophyta > Magnoliopsida > Zingiberales > Musaceae > Musa > Musa balbisiana. Next base: position 9,184,700 of record CM017190.1, on the reverse strand, counting down.
CCAACTCTTGAAGATTCATAGAGACGCTCGACGCTTTCCGTTCTCCGCCAACGTAACGTAATCTGCAATGGTACACTGAGGTGAGCTAGCCGTACGAAGACTCGATGATAAAGGTTAGTCCAGAAAAATTAGTGCGCACTTGCGGTGAGCAGAATGCAGCATACATACGTCGCACAATTCATCAAGCATCTGATGTGCGGCCGGCATGGTATGGGCACTCCGGCATGGTGGCATCCTAGTCACCGTCTGGGTTCGGAGAGTGATGGTGAGTTGGAGGCGGCATTGAGGAAGCAGATGGGAGGGGAGGAGAGGAGGGAATAGATGGTGGGGGAAGACGAAAGACGGAGGACCGGATGAAGTGGGGCGTCTTCTTGATTCTATTGCCGGTGGACCGCAGCGAGTGAGTGGAAGGGAGTCGAATTGCAAGATCTTTGGTAATGGAAGTTCCAGCCGCATAAATATGACGCCTGCCGGTTAGGACCGGTCTGTTTGTGAGCGGTCCGCTTTGGTTCGCTCGGGTTCGGGCTACAAAACCTCGATCGTGATGCATGATAAGATACAAAGTTACTATTAGCTTCTGCAAGTGTCAGAATAATTTGAAATGAATCCAAGAAATGTCTCTACCCATAAATCTATTTCTGCCAAATGCAAAACACAACAATCTGAAACATCAAACAAAATCCGTCGCCGCCTGCACCGGTAAAATTGCTGTTAAGGCATTAAATAGCAAACAATGGTCCAAATAAAATGTTTTCGAAAATATTGCTCCAAATATTTGTTGGAGGAATCTAAATTATTTCAACCAAACTTGGAAAAAAAAAATGCACGGAAAAGCTTAAGAAATAAATCTCAGATAAGTTCTCGTCACCATCAGATTATTAGGTGGATGCGCCACTGGAACACCACCGAACCGTACTTCTCGCCAAAAACAATCTCAAGCACCACCAGAACCATACTTCTTGCCAAATCAGCACCACCAGAACCATACTTCTTGCCAAAAACAATCAGCTGCAGCTTGTCATACCCGGCAAGCACACCGGCACCGGCAACGGCACGGAGAATGTTGGCACCTGCACCCTTGAACAGAGACTTGGCACCCTCCTTCTTCAGGATCTGGGAGAAGGCGTCCAGGGAGTTCTTGTACTTGACAGCCTCTCCAGAGGTCATCATCATCCTTCTGCGAACAGTGTCAATAGGGTATGACGCAAGTCCAGCACCATTGGTGATCACCCAACCTAGAGCAAAACTAGCAAAGAAACTATCCTGAAATCATACAAAACACAACGAGTTAGAATCAGATCCAAGAACACATAAGATAGGAGTTAAATGGAACCTGAGGATAGCTGATAAGATATTTAGAAATCTGTAAAAAAAATCCAATATTTGTGGATAGCTGATGCAATATTTAGGGGAAAAAAATTCAAGTTAAACCACATACCTGTAATTTCCCTGTAAGAACCACTGGCTTCAAGGAGTCATACATTCCAAAGTAAAGACCACGGTAAACTATAATTCCAACACATGAAATATTGAATCCTCGGTAAAGGCCAGCAATGCCATCAGATTGCAGTGTCTTCCTGTAGACATCAACTAGGCCATTGAATTGCCTTTCCCCTCCCTTTTTAGCAGCTTTAGCATCATTAGCCAATCGAGTTCGGGCGTAATCCAGAGAGTAGACAAAGAGTAGAGAAGAAGCACCAGCTGCACCACCAGAAGCAAGGTTTCCAGCAAACCATTTCCAGTATCCATCCTTGTCTTTCTTGAAATTGAACATTCTCTTGAAGTAATCTTTGAAAGCAAAGTTTAGAGCCTGGAAGGGACGAGAAGAGAAGACGGTAAGCATATATAAAGAAGATAAAGGAAACATAACATCTGGATAAGATCTTAAGAGAGAACAGTGCATATATGATTTGTGAAGACAGGTACAAGGGAATCAAACCTATGAAAAAAGGATGATAATTTTAATAAATGTCGAAGCAACAATAGACAGTAAAATCTAAGGGGCCATTGCCACCCCAATCTTAGCACAAGAAAACCTATATGAGAATTGCACAGGGAGGCCTATGGAAAGTGCAAGCCCAGCAATGGTCATTCAGCTTGCACAAGCCAAGACTAATCATGGGAACCAGACCCACCCCCATCACCCACATGACAAAATGGATAAATACAAAGTGAAAACATGGCATCAGGTCTAATATAATGATTTATTGCAAGCAAATAGCTATCAAGTGGACACATTATAAAACAAATCAATTGAGAAATAAAACAAGAAAAAGGAAACATCACAAGGAAAAAGGTATCACTAGGTCATGCAGCAATCCAGGATCGAGGTTGGGGAAAAATAGAGAGCAACTACCATAGCTGGATGAGTTGTAAATGCATATGCTCAAAAGGATGTATGACATACAAACTTAGAAACTACAGCTAAAGCCAAGTAAACCAGTCAAATGCTACGCGCAAAAATATACATGGTTAAGAGGAAGTATAACCAAACGCATGTCAGATGATCATTAAGTATAATGACATTAGCTATTTCTATCTGAATCTACAAAAACAAAGTTGAAAAAAATCCCAACATAACATATATACTATTCCGATGACGTGATGGATTAAGTTACAAAAGTGAATATAAACAGTAAAAGTGTACAAAACTCACCTGAGTTGGAAAATAGCGTATAACATTTGCTGTGTTGCCTCTCCACAGTGAGACAGCACCTTCTTCCTGAATTGTTCGTTTGAAGCAGTCAGTTATACCTTTGTAGGGTTCAGAAAGACGACCAGTCTTTATCATCTCATCCTGGTTCTGGATAAGAAGTTTCACACGTTCAATGGGAGCAGCAGCTGTTTTAGAAACAGCAGCAGAGACTCCACCCATGAGGAAATCTATTGCAAAACCCACAAAACCTTTTTCTGCAGGTGCATTTGCAAAAATAGGCGATGGAGATGACAACATAGAGAGATCATAGCTAGCTCTGCATGCAGGCACCACTGGAGATTGAAGTGCACCATTATTGTAGTTTGCAGTTGTGAAGTGTCTCTTGTATACTGAAGTTGTATTGAAGTTATAACCAACAGCCTGCATGTCTTGTGAAAAGGTAGAACCAAGATGGAATCGGCCAGCAAATTTTTGGACAACAGTTGGGTGGTTAACTTGGTCAGCCATGAGTCACTTCCAGATTAGTCTACATGTACAGCACATAATCATCAAATCAGTACAAGTTGAAAATTAAATTCTTGAACATTCCATTTATAAGAAAACAAAGAAAGGGACGATTTAAGAACATCTTTTTTGAAAAAAAAGAACACCTTTTTCACACTTTTACTTTTTTCTGTTTTTGATGTAATATTTTCTCCTATGAAAAGCCAGGTGTTTCCCATTGTTCTATATTTCTTCTCATGCAAAGTGAATGTTTGCGGATTGCCCCATTTACAGCTCAGACAGATATCTAATAGATAGACTTCTGTAGTCAGCAATAAGCACTTCACCTTATAGGCAGTATTTATTTCACACAAAGTTATTTTTAATATAAATTCAGCACCTGCTTAAAGGGGTTGACATTATGTTGTTTAAACCTTCTAAATGACCAGCCAACAGAGACAAGCTTTAAACTGGAGTACAGGAGATTGATTGAAGTACAAAAACAGCTATCACAAAGTTTAAAACAGTTCCATCCTAACAACAGAACAGCAAAAGAGCAAAAAAAAACAAAAATTAAAAAACAAGAAAACTGCGTCAATGACATTATCAGACTACTCAGTACACCTGCATTAGACAATAATGCTACTGAGAATTAGAACCATCAACGCTAAAAGGTTTGATCTTATTAAGCCCTAACAAAAGGCAGTGTTTCTAACACCTTTGTGTTTGCTTTTAGTTGCGTCTGAGCAACTAAGCACAATTTTCAAAGTAAACAAAAGGAAAGTGAAGGGAGTATGTGGAACTTGAGGATCCAATCTTTCAAACCCAGGAAAGATGATCGTACAAAGAAACGTAATCCTCAAAACTATCCTTAAACAAAAAAAAGTACATAATTGGAAAAACATCTACAAAAGTGCTCAATAAAAGGTCAAATAAGATTATTTCTCACTGCATTCAGTAAAGGATGGTAAAAAACACAACATATCAATGCATTAGCTTAATATCAATAGATAACTAACAACATCTAATTATCCATTGAAACGACTGCTGGCAGAAAGGGGCATATTGGCATACAAACCAAAGATAAAGATTAACAATTAAATCAATCATGTAGGATGCATTAAGAAAAATATAATACATAGAACAAATGCACATAGCACACAAAAAGCATAAATATTATAAGAAAAGATCAGAACAAATGCACGGAGAGGGAATAATCGACGACTTCTCTTGTGGTAGATCTACCGAGCGAAGCAATAGATGCACCAAAAACCTTATAATACAACATGGAACGGCTCCAGATCCGGACCGTTCATCAGGAAAAGAGCCCAAACAAAAACAAGATCAACACCAAAAGAGAGATCTTTCGCCGCAACAGGAACAAGTTAACACGAACTAACCAGGATAAGAACGCTACGGCTTACCCTCTCGGAGTTGGGAGTAGCAGACACTCCCTCCTCTCTCTGGTAGAACAACCGAACGCGCAAACAGATGTGAGACCGCGAGAGGAGGGAGGAGAGGGAAGACGCGGGGCGGAGGGGAAGGAAGGCTACCATCGCGTGGGTGAGTATTTATACGGAGAATCCTAGGGTTTCACAACCACGTTGTTCTTGTGAAGTGACCGCATAGAAATCTTGTAAGCGACACGTTGGATTGTCGTCGAGAGGTTATGCGTCCAGCTTTTGAACGGCTGATGCTGTTCTGTACTCGAATTCTTATGCGCCCTTATTCGTATGAAAATACTTTCCCTATTTCTTCCTTCCCTTATCTCGATATATTAAATTAAATTTATTTCTTTTTTTTTAAATACCAAAAGAACATAGGACGTAATATTCTTGTTTATTCATGTTTTGATTGTCCGAGACACTAGGAATGCTAGTTTAGTGTTTGGTTAATCGACACATCAAGGACTCTAATTCAGATAAGTGATCTCGTCTAATGTGTGTCACTAAGGATTGAAATGATTTAAGAACCAAAATAATATATTTTTCTCGTATATCTTCGGGATGTTAATTTGTAGGATCATGTAACCCAATATAGTTGTTTATTTAGGTTTTGATCGTCCAACACATTAGAGATATTAATTTAGTGTTTGGTTACATCAAGGACTCTAATTGAATTTGGGATAAGTGATCTCGTCTGATGCGTGAGTCACTAATGATTAAAAGTATTTAAGAATGAGAATAATATAATTTTCTCATGATACACTCATTAAATCTTTTTATGATAATCTCATGATGCACTCGTTAGATCTCGTAAAGTTAAATAATTATTGAATTGAATGAAAAGTTAGTTCTCGAATCCCTTCTATGAAATCAATTATTATTGAGTCATAAAGACATGTGTTAGATTATGTAAAATTATTGATAATTACTAAAACACACGTTAAGAGTGTTGAAGGTCTTCGGTGTTGAGTAGGTATACAAGTTCATAAAATGATTGTAACGTAAAAACATATGCCCACATATTACTCTCTTTTATCAATACTATTATTCTTATCGAAGCATGTTTTACTTTAGAGTTACGATGCGATCCAATGCATATTTTACTTTAGAGTTATGATGCGATCCGATACATTATTGCTGGTATCATCTCGTCCATGAATAACTATGCATTAGCCAAATGAATATCTCAATAACATCTGTTTTTCTTGCATCCAGAGAGATTATTTTAAATTTTTTTGGATAATTTTACTTTGATCTTCCATGTTCACCCTAACATATTAACTTTCACATCCTCATTGTTTTTTACATATCAATATGAGAATCCCAAAGTCAAATCTGGGACAAAAACTTAAATGCAAGTCAACACAAAAAAGTCAACCCAAGGGTTGATCATCAATGATTACCTGAGAGGTGGCGTTTGTGACAAATGCAAGAATACAAGGCTATGATAGCTAGTCATTCGACAATTGAGTTCTCACTGCAAACCCTTGAAAAGGGTAGCAGCACTGAAATAATGACAAACCTAACCACTCTCCCAGTCTGCATCACTGGCACAGATGAAACTGTCACAACATTATCGATCGATCCTTGAAATGATTTGCGAAACTAACATGTACTACAGAAAAGTTCAGCAATACTGGAAGCAATACAACTTATAATTTCGAGCAGGTCAGAACACAAGCAGCACCCCTTGAAACTAATCAAGAGGGTCAGAAGCTTACAATCATAGTATTCATAAGAGATGGTGATCGATACAACGAGACCTCCTGCTTCAAACATAATTCAAGTAATCTCCACGTCCCTGTGCATCCTGGACTTGCAGTGGTTTCTTGTACGACTGCAGAAGTAAAGAGGAGCAAACGACGCTGAGCGATGAGGCGGCCATGCAGGCACCAGCGAGCCATGGAGGAAGCCGGATTCCAGTGAATGGGTACAAGATGCCAGCAGCGATTGGCATGCCGAGTACATTGTAACCCAGAGCCCATACGTAATTGAGCCGGATCCTTGCTAGAGTCTTCCTTGATAGATCGATGGCAGTAATTACATCCTCCAGGTTGCTCTTTATCAGAACGACATCAGCGGCTTCGATGGCAATGTCTGTGCCAGCGCCGATGGCCATACCAACATCTGCAGCAACCAGAGCTGGTGAGTCATTAATCCCATCACCGACCATCGCTACCGTCAACCCCTTCATCTGCATTAAGATAGATAAGTCCTTGAAATGAATGGCAACAGTACCATTGTGACAGGCAAAGGAATCAATTAACGTGTTCAACCATAGAAAATAATAGTCTGCTAAGAAAGAAGACTAGAACAAGAAATTTCTGGAGAAATTTTTCAAAATTATTGAGCTATCCAAACAGATAATAATGTCAGCCATGATGCATTAGCCTTACAATAATATATCAACAAAACAATTTCTAACAAGTTCTGATGGAAGTTCCAAAATAATGCATATATCACAGTCATCTACCGTTAATAAAATTGGTTTGATTAATTTCGTTATCACTCAGGTGTAAGAGACTAATAATATTAAACTAACACAAAATCCTTCCAAAATATATTTGTACGTTGCTGACTAACCAAGTATCAGCTGGTTACGCGCATGAAGATAGAATCAGTACTTGTGAATCAGAACTAAGGTGAAAAGACTAAGGAGCCAAAGCAAAATAACTATGTCCATCCTACCTGCAAATCCTTAATTCTTTCAGCTTTTCCCACAGGATCTGTCTCAGCAAATACTTTCTCAATTCCGACCTCCCTTGCTATGGCAGTGGCAGTAGCCCAATTATCACCGGTCACCATAATGCTTGAAATACTCATGGAATTTAGAAATGAAACTACACGGCCAGCCTCAGGCTTCAAGGGATCAGAGACAGCAAAAGCTCCACAGATTACACCATCAACGGCAACCAGAACACAAGTCCTGGCTAAATGCTCCATGTCTGATACATAGTCTTGGATTTCAGGGCTTACTGAGACCTGGAAGGCAAGCATGAGCCTCTTGTTCCCAACAAGGACTCTTTTGCCTCCAATACTGGCGCCAACTCCAGCACCAGGATGCACTTCAAAGTCCTTGGCTTCAAGCAAGTGATCATCAGAAAACCCATACTGCTGGTGTAGTTTCTTCGAGTGTTCTATTACAGCCTTTGCTAAAGGGTGCTCACTGTTAACCTTAACAAAAAAAGAACAAAGGTTGATAGAGAAATTGCTAAAAGATATCCAAAGCAGAAAGAGTGGTTCATTAATTACTAATCTCTAGTGCAGAATCTGCTGAAAACACAAGATCATCTTCTACACATCCACTAAAACATACCTAATTGGAAAAGGTACATAATTTAAACTTGCTTAAATGCTAACCTCTGCAGCAGCAGCCAATTTGCATAGTTCTTGTAATGATATCTTTGAAAAGTTCTTTATCTGGACGACTGCAGGTCTTCCAATTGTCAAAGTTCCAGTTTTATCAAAAACAACAGCTTTCACCTGTGAAGCAGAGAGACAACCAAAGTCAAATTCCATCTTCATAACCCAAATCAGATCAAAAGTAAAAGTACATCTGATTACAAATTAAAACCATTTCCACTAGGCTCCTATGGTTGATAATTGCGACATTTTTCCTAATTACCTTGTGGGCTTTCTCTAATGCATTACCACCTTTTATAAGGACCCCCTGAGAAGCACCTTTTCCAGTGGCAACCATAACAGCTGTTGGTGTTGCTAGTCCTAGAGCACATGGACAGGCAACCACTAATACTGAAATCCCAAATTGCAGGGCTAGCTCAAATCCATCCATCGCCTTTGGGATCCAACTCCTTGGATATAAGTGTGTTTCTCCAGGGATGAACCAACCAAGCCAAGTGATGAAGGCAGCAACGACAACCTGCAAAATAATTCAAACATTTGGAAAGGTCACCATCCATATTGTCCATGGAACCAGTGGCATGTCTTTGGGCGTGATATGACTGCAGATGTTTTTCTCAGCATCAGAAGGTCGGCAACAATATGAACTATGACCACAATAAGAATATTTCTCAAAGGCAACATATTAGTTCAAGATGGTCAACTCTTTCAGTGAACTGGAAAATCTTCATGGTGAAAAACGAAGAAGACCGTGAAAAGCAACCAGCAATTAGTTCCAGACAAGAAATATTAGCATCACATGCACCTTAGCTTTTCTCTATAAGGAATTTTCCAAACTCAAAAGTGCTAAACAAATAAATTTCTGAAGCTTAACTAGATTATTCCAGCTAATTATCTGCTGTTCTCCAAATATTGACAATGTCCAACACTCTTAATGTGACATCATAGTTTCTGGACAAGAATAAGAGCCTTCTAATCTGGCAATGGTAAAATCAACAACACAGCCCAAGTGACACCAATCAGTAAAGGTTGTTGGACATTGCAGAACTCTCAGGTCTGCAGGCAAAAGGCTCAGCAGAGGTTCCAGAATGTAACAAATCCAAATACAAGCTCATTTAGAGCAAGATACTCGGAAATTCCTGCAGACCGGAAAACAAATATATGGCATATATTGATATGTTTAAAAATTGATAAGTTCATCTTGCTTTGCTAGACAGAGTGTTTGCATTGCTGAAAACAGGTTAGCAAGAGAATCTAAATAAAGCAAACCAAGGTTAGATGGCAAAAGAAGAATGAACCAGCTGTGTTGACCAAAATTTATCAACCAAAATTCAGTACATCTAACCATTTTATAACCAAATAAACTTTAGACAAGATAACAGTACATGAAACCTAAATACCCAATTAATAAGAATGAAGAGTTGCTATTGGTTAAGCAGTTCCTTTGAACCAACAAGCAATACATTGGAATGCCAGGGAACCAGATTGCTATCTAATGCAAACAAAAGCCAGATAATCACAGTGGATCTAGTAAGATATGCAGCAAAAGCATAAGACTTGCCAGTTAACTGTCCACTCACAACAAGTGCTAGAAGTGGGAGGGAGGGAATAAGTAAGGGGAAAAGAAGCAGGAGAAAACTCACAAGGAGGACATTTTAGTTAGCAGAAAACTACTAAAGATTTTACCTACTCAAAAGAGTCGAATCTAATTATTGTAAATTGCATACTAGTGCAACCATTATTTATATAACAATCTTATATATATACACGTTATTCATATAAAGTAATTTTATTATAATCAAAGAACCTCAGCGAACTTATGCTATTTTTTTGGTGTATCAGCATTTCAGCAAGATGGGGAACAAGAACATTCAAAAATACTAGCGCATAGTATAGCTCATATTCTGCAGGCATCATATCAATATGTGCATCCAAATATGGATGCCCGTATGGGGAATCATGTAAACGCAGCCTAAATAATTTGTTTCTTGTTTACAGCCTAGGCAATATCAAAGTTGCACAGTCAACCACCCTTGCCGATAATGTTGTATGCAAAACCTTTTTCATAATCAATTATGAATTTCTCAAAAGATATTGATAATGACCAACAAATCCACAAATTGCTTCTAACTGACAATGTACTTACCATTGGGACAAAGAACCTAGAAATCTTGTCTGCTAACTTCTGAACTGGAGCTCTTGCAAGTTGAGCCGCCTCCACTAACTGAACTATCTGTGAGAGAGCAGTCTCTGATCCAACATGAGTTGCCTTAATTAGTATGCATCCATTCTCGTTCACTGTACCACCGATGACCTGTTTGAAATTCTTCTTAAAATAAATGCACAAAAAAATAAAAAAAATGCACAGTAAAATAATTACATATTTCCCAATACAAAACCTTATCTCCTAGTCTCTTAGCAACAGCCTTTGCTTCTCCAGTAATCATGCTCTCGTTCACATGGCTTTGACCCCTTATAACAACCCCATCTACTGGAACTTTTGATCCTGGAACTATCTTGATCACATCATTCCTCTGTAATAACTGAGTACTAATCTCTGTCTCTGAGATTACATTTCCATCCACATCTAAACTTAGCAGAGTAGCTGTATCAGGAGCAAGTTCTGTCAGCTTGGCCAAAGCATCTGATGTCTTGCCCTTTGCAACCACCTCCAAGTACTTACCCAGCAGAATAAAAGATATTAACATAGAACTGGTTTCGAAGAAGTCCTGACCTTCGAAAGATTCTGAGGTTAATGCTTTTATAACAATGTATACGGAGTAGAAATAGGCCGCATTAGTTCCTAATGCAACCAGAACATCCATGTTAGCGGATCCCCGTCTCAGTGCATGATAAGATCCAACATAGAATCTGAATTAATTGCCAAGCACAACCATGACTTAGTAAATTCTGCAACACTGTTAGAATAGGCTGTATCAATCATGCTTGCGAAAAACAGAATATCCACATCATAATCTATGCATAAAAATATAAAGCATTGAAAAGTCTTCCACTAGGATATACACTTCAGCAGACTTGATAAAAGAAATATATATGGCATCACAAAAACCAAACATTTACTGTCAAAACCTACACCACCATTTTTAAGTCGTTAATAAAAAGTGAACCTTCAGGATTGATAAGTAATACACGTCATATAAATCAGAAGTCCTGGAGTATCCAAATGAACATTAAATCGTAAACGGTAATGGAGAAAATGTTATTAGTCTAATTATCAAATTATTGTATTTTATAAAAAGTGATGCAAGTATCATTTCTTAGAGTGATATACACAAAACTAGCATCACACAATGAAATACACTCGTAATCATACCTCCAGCCAATAATAAACTGCACTGGTGTACAGAAGACCCATCGAAGTAACATTCCCATGTTTAAATTGTTGTATAGTTTGTAGCTTAACCAATCGCCAAAAGGTGAAAACATAGGGAGTACCATAGAGAACATAAACACAGGAACCGAGAACAAACAACTCCAAAGGAACTGATTTCTGTAAGCTGTAATTTCATGATGCTGTTCTGTTTCTCTTGCTCTAGTGGTTGTATACAAGCTGGCATGATATATGTTTGGACCATGACCAGCTTCTTGTATGCGTTCGATAAGTGATCTGGGACCTGTGAGATCGGGATCAAAGGCAACGATTACTTTGTGGCTCCCCTCATCAATTTCAATATGATTCACACCTTCAACTGCTTCGAGGTATGACTTCATGATAGTGGCATCTTCTGAAGAATTAAGACCTTCGACTTTAAGATGCACTTTATTGAAATCATCTCCAGAGCTAATCAGATCAGCTCCAAACCCTGCATCCTCGATAGCCTCTATTAGGTGAACAGAATCTGTGACATTGGGATCAAAGTGTATCTTGGCTTCTTCAAGAGCAAGGCCAACTATGGCCTTTTTAACACCATCAACCATAAGAAGTGCTCTCTCAACTGATTCAGAACAGCTTGTGCAGGCCATTCCTTTGATTCGAAGTCGGCAGACAGCAATCTCTTGATCTGGAAATTCATCAACTTCAAATTTTAAGTCTTCTATGGCGTCTTTGATTCTTTTTGCCTTGGGATAAAGAAAAAACATTATTAACAAATATAGAAACAGAGCACAAAGATAATGCTAATGATTATAGTAATAAGAAAATAGATACCACTCACAATCAGCATGTAAGGAGAGGACCTGAATCATCGCACTTTGCATATTTCAATTCATGACAAACGTAATTATATTTTAGGGAAAGATAGGCTCCAAACCACAATAAGAGTGGATCAAAAGCAAGCAAATGAATCCAGACAGTGATCACTTTACAACCAAAGTCCATGGATCAGTATATTATGGATCATCAGAATATTATCATAATATTTAAGCTTAAAAGTAAAAAAGTAAAACTTCTTTCCCAACTTACATTGATAAATTCAGGGTTGTATCTTATAATTGCTTGGCCATGAAGAGGAGATACGGAGATGCTCTCGACTCCCTTCATATCCCCCACCACTGATTCTATGGACGTTGCACAAGAAGCACATTGGATTTCACGAATTCTTAACACAACCTTCCTGGTCTTCTTGTCGCTTTTGGAAGACTCATGCGAAAAATCAACAGCAACACTTCCGTTGGGTTGTAGAAGCGGTGCTGTTAGATCAGCCTCCCCGTTCTGCTCCATCTTCCTTCAGCTGATAGCCTGATTCAAAATAACTTCAAGAACCAGTTCCATACGAAGATAAATATACGTAATCTGAATATTAACCAAGAAACAAAACCACACGAACATAGAAAGATAAGAAGACCCATGTCGACGCCAATTAAATCTTTGACTTGTAAGTACAAGAATCCGAACACGTCACAACAGTACATTGTGGGACAACAAATTAATGCAATGCTCTAACACAGAGTAATCCTAGAAGGGTAGGAGGGCTATGAATATAAATCAGGCAAACATACTTCAGTTCTTGTGAGCCGTTCCATGAAAGTGACTATGAAACGGATAATAAAGAAAACACCATGCAGTTGCTTTCATTGAGTTCAAAACCATTACCGAAACCGATTCTCAAAACTGTTCCTACGGTTCAAATATTGAGATTCTCATCCCCCGTTTCCAAGAAAACCATGCCGATGACCAAAACCTATTTGGTCGAGGTAAGACGAAACATCAGCGAAACCCTAACGGCTTTGTACTCTTATTCCGAAAACCTCAACCGGTAACGACCGTACTCTACTCGACATAAACCGATCGATTGTGGAAGACAAGGAAGCCAACACGGAATGCACGAACAAGAATCTGAGACCGGACAGGAGATAAAAGAGAGGACACTTCGAAAAAGCGGACGGCATGGCTGATTCGAACCCGTGCGATTTGGCGGAGCGAGAGTGAGGAAGACGAGCGACGGAGGCTATTGCTCCGAAAGGTCTTCGGGTCTTTGGAATTGGAGCGGCGAGAGGAAGAGATAAGGGAGGACGGGACGAGAAGGGACGAGAGACGAGGGTGAGAAAGAGGAAGAAGACGACCAGAACAATGCCGACGGTCGTTCTCTCTCTCTCTTTGTTGGAACCGCCGTAAGCCCATAAAGTTTGACTCGCACTTCCCCCCTTTTCTATTGCTATTTTAATTATATTATCAAAATTACTTATGTGTCCCTTTTAATTTTACTGTATTATCTATCCCCAAAAATATTATAAATATATATATATAATCATTTCTCTTATTGAAAATTATAAAATTAGATGTTTCATATTTTTATTTAATTTTAACAAAGATAATCAAATTCATATTCAAGTAATCAAATACAATTTGTGATCAAGGAAACATTTGCCTACAATTAGTGCATCACACACGGCTGCCAACTAGATTGAACAGACCAAAATATCTCCATTATTTTAGTAATAATCAGAATAAAAAAATATTTTTTTTCAATTCAATATATATATATATCATTTTTTAAAAAAGTTAATCTATTGATTAGAAAAAAGACGAAGACACTGATTGTCCTCCCTAAACACGTAAGAGATAGATATAAAAACGTAAGAGGACAAAAATATATATCTCATAAGACTTGTAGTGTTTCATGCAGGATCTAAATCCTTTGGCACCGACTTCAACAAATATCCTTTCCGTTGCTTGGTTAGCCAAATGTAACCGCATCGCTGCCAACTCATTGGCCAAGTTAAATCTATTTTCCTAATTTGAAGGTTTGACTAACCTTGTCGCGAGGCACGTGTCTAACATAGATCTTGTTATTATCGGATGAGGGACATCAAAGTTTGACTTCACTTTAAAAATTTTTGTCATTAAGTATTGTCGATCAAACAGACAAAGATTCTCGCACAACCAAAACACGATTAAGCTAATTAGTTCGATATTAGATTTTTTTATTTTTTTAAAAAATATTATTTATATTATGATTAGTGAAAAATATTCTAATAATATTTTTATCAATATGAATTTAAAAAAATTACCAAAATTAACGAATCCATCCATGATATTTAATAGATTTGATCGTCATAGTCCATATAATATCAATATTTTAAATTAAGAGAGTTAATATTAATCATGATTAGGAGCAAGTAATACAATCTTGTTGTAGACATTTAGTGTGAGGGACATAGGAAACATCTCATGATTATATATATATATATATATATATATATATATATATATATATATATATATATATATATATATATATATATATATGCAAGATTCAAGATGCAAGAACGAGTTCGGAATTCCAACGGTGGGAAAGACGAAGGAAGAGTGGGAACAGCACAATATGGTGGAATCCAACGAGGATTCCAACGAGCAGAGGAATCGTCTTTAGTCCATAAATTGTACGTTAAAAGATGGCGGTCCAATGCACGCCATTTGTACATACAAACCAACGACTCATCCACAACTTTGCACGCCAATTGATTCATTGCTTTATTTCTGATATTGACAGCTTACTTGTTGCAGACGTTCGGAATTGGCTATCTAATATACCACTAAGTGGTGTTAGATTGGCAATCAAGGATCCAAATCCATTTCAAATTTGATTGGTATATCTATTCTATATTCACATCTACCTATTAATTTCAACTTTATTTATATATTTTTAACCTAATTTATTATTCGAGTACTTATTAATCCTATAATTGAGCATTACTCTAAATTATTATGGAGATGATCCATAAATCTTAACCCAAGATGAAAATAAATCTTTTAAGCTTAGATGAAAATTATAATGTGTCAAATGTTCGGATGATGTGTTAGAAGATCAGATGACATGCCGAAAGAGCATACAAAGTGCTGAAAGCTTCCTAAATATGTTAGATATATAGATAATTTGATAAAGTCTTGATCAAGATCATTTTGGGTTAATTGGAGTTGGTATTATGCCGAAATAATGCCAACTTATTTAAAAAGTTATTGAGCTTGAAATTAGGTTGAATTAAACCCCATAAAAGGCTAAACTGGTGGCCTAAAGTAGGTTTAGGTGATGGTACTACAGGCCCACATGGTAGTACAACTTGAGTCAACCGATAAGCACTGTTTGTGCTTGTTAGCCTATGGCGACGATAGTACTACATATGGCAATGGTAGTACCATTTAGAATTTAAATTTTACAATAATAGTACCATCAAAGTCCAAAATTATGATGTCAAAACTTATAATTATAGTATCGCTCGGTATCAATGGTAGTATCGCTCATACCCTAAAATTTTGAGGATTTAAATTTTTTGACATCATTCTTGAAGCCTTTTAAGGTTTATAAATATCACACTTAGGCTTGATTGATGGAGCATTACTTTTGAGTTTGTGAAGTATTGTAACTCTCTATTTGAGTATTGTTTAAATCTCTTCCTCTTTCATGAGTTTAGTTGTGATACTAAGTTATAAGAGGTAAGATATCTCTTATAAAAGAGTGAGTAGAGGTTTTCTCCTAGGTTTGAAAAAAAAAAGTTATAATAAGGATAGTTGATTTTCGTCTATTAGAAAGAAGATCAATTATGAAAGTTTTAAACATTACCGGAGCTACTAGCATACCCTTTGGTTCTCATGATATCTTTTTAATTAATCTCAAGTCATTTATACCATAGCTGCCAATTGTTAAGACCTACAAGATATTAATAATAAAATAATAATGTGACTCAATTATTAAGACCTACAGGATAATTGAGTAATGCATTCCATGCTTTTATAGATATCAACAGTTTACATGACTCATGACTTGGGTGGGCTATGATACCACAACTTATAATACTCTACTCTTAATTCCACGTATACCATATTTGCATGTCTAAAGTAGGATATCACTTTCTAGTTTTTTTACTACTATCAATAAAAGTGTAGATAACCTTAAAAGTAAAACATGCACATTTAATAAACAAAAGATTTTTCATCGTTGGAGTTGATTATTTTTATGAAATGAGTGGAGGTTGAGCTACTGATCATTGAGAAGTAGGTCGAAGGATTTGTATGAAAGAATATTATCACCAATTTTGAAATTTTGAATCATAATCATCGACATTGAAACTCAATTTAACAATATAAAGTTTAAAATATTTTGTCAATCATATGGAGTTCAACTAAAGTTTAGCTTTGTAGCTCGATCAATAATCTTACCAAGATCACTAATCAACTATTCTTGAAGGGTTAAAGAAGCAAATCATTGGTGCAAAAGATAATTGGGTGGATGAGCTTATGAGTATCTTATGTGCCTTCTAAATAACACCTAAGACTATGTCAGAAGAGTCATCATTTAGCTTAGCCTTCAGCACCGAGGTGTGTTGCCACCTGAGATAGTCTTTTTAACACCTCAATTTAAAAATTTTAATAAAAAAATCTCTAAAAGACTTTAGGTCGAACTTGACCTAATCAGCAAGGCCAGAATAGAAGCACAACTAAGGACACTAAGATACAAAAAAAATGATGGCCAAGCTTTATAATCTAGATGTTTGCTCTATGGAAATTAGATTAAAGATACTTGGTGATTTGAAAAGCTAAAGTCAATGGCTTAACTAGACTCGGGTATGCTAGCACTAAATTGGGAAGGGCCTTATCGAGTTATTTGTTAAATCTTATATTTTGATGATGAAATCAATTGATATATTTTCGATCTAATGTGCGTTTGAGTGATGTAGGGCTAACGTCAATCAGGAGAGGTAAATTGATTAAAGCAGGAAGAATCATGTTGGGCCGGAGTAAATATGTCAGAAGATTGGACGTCGGGCCAGAGGAACTATCGACGTGTCAGTAGAAGGCTTCGGGACGTGAATTCGGGTATCGGGCCTAAAAGAGCGGATATTGCGTCAAGGAGATCGGAGTTACAGAGGTCAATATGCCGATTGGGCAAAGGCTGCAAAAGAGGACGATACGCCGAAGGATCGGACGAAGCGCCAAAAAAACCAATAACATGCCGGACAACACATGATTAGTGCTTGTAATAATTTGCCTAGATCTAGTTAGTTTAGGTCTAATTGAGTCGATATTGGTGTGAAACAATGCCAACTCAATTAGGGGCCAATTGGGCCTAAATTGTGAGTGATTTGGGTTCATTGGAAGACCCATTCAATGACCCAAATGTTGGGTTAAGCGGTGGCACCATCAGAACAGGCGGTAGAATCGTCTATGAGTTGGAAAACTCAAAAAACTCGATCTCCGAGGTTGTCAGGCGGTGGTACCGCCCAAATATAGTTTCCTAGGCGATGGTACTGCCCAGTGCACGCGATGGTACCACCCAATGCAGGCGGTGGTACCACTCGTACCCTGAAATCTCGGGGATTTAAATTTTGGGGTCCAAATTTGAATCCATTTGGGGTCTATAAATACCCCAGTTATTCCTGCATGGAGTAGCAAGAAAGGTGATAAAAAACTTTATGTTTCTAAGTTGAAAACCCTTGTAAAGTGTAGAGTCCTCCATCCTAAAGTTTAGAGACCATTCTAAGAGAGAGTGTGAGGGAAGTTTTGTAAAAAAGGGTTGTAAATGTTCTCTCTTGAGCCTGCAAAAGGAGAATAGAGTTATAAAGAGGTGGTTGGTTTTCACCTATTGAAGGAAGACCGATAGTGGATGCAGGTGGCCTCAACGGAGAAGGAATCGGGAGTGGATATAGGTTACAATGACCGAACCACTATAAACTCGGTTTGCATTTACTTTAAACAATTTAATTTTATAGCAAATTGCCTCTCTTCTTTATTGTGCTTTCACTACGCTTATGCTCTCATACGTTTCAAGTTAAATACATTTCCGAAACGGATTTTATCATACGAAAAATTTTTAACCGACGTGATTTTATCTGTTGCACTAATTCACCCCCCTCTTAGTGCCGACTCATTCCTAACATTATTTAGATCATTTGAGATAAAACCTATCACCTCAAACCAATAGAGGGGTATTGCCAAGGACATGACATAGTATAAACTTAAAGACATTTTACCCTTGAGGCATCTCTCGAGATTGGGTCGGGGTGACTATGTCTTGAATATTAAGCCTTGGTTTATCATATCTTTTGTCACATCCCAGATTTATTAAAAAATAATAAATTAGTATTTTATTATTTATAATTTGCATAATGAACTCTCTCCTTTCTTTCATTGATCCTTGAATTCAAATCATTATCTTTACAATAGTAAATATTTTATTAACTAGAAAAAGGATCATATCTTCTTGGTAGGGTCACAAGTCTCTTCCACCTAAGCTTCAGATCTATTATAAAGTAGTAGATTACTTTAAAAATAAATATAAGATAAAAACATATCAGTAATCACACATGCTGATAGAAACCACAAAAAAATCATAAAAATAATCTTCAATATTCATGAAATATAAACAAATATCAATAATTCAATAAGAAATAATAATATATCAATTCATCATAAAACTTATGCATTAGAAAAACAATGATAATTTCTTACAAAATAAACAAACTGATACATCAGCCATATGCAACACATACATAATAACAAATACGCACATCACCCGATAGTGTACTCTCCCAATAGCGGATGGAGATGCATATTCCACGGGATGGATTCCTCTTAATATCGAATGAAGATAATCTATATCACACTCCCAATAGTGAATGGAGTGATATCCCTCATTCGTCCAAGTGGGGACACATTCCTCCCAATAGCGGATGGAGGAATTGTCTAACAATCACATCTAACGGTCCGCTAATCCCTAAAGGGAATCGCTATGCCTACCCTCGGTAGGGATATATAAACATCCATGATCATTCATTTATACTCATTCATTTGCTCATGCATGCATCATGAAATCAATATGATTAAATATTATGAGAGACTATACTTGATGTAAATCAGCTAAACTATGTCCATTGGTGGCTCTGCATTATAATAGGCCCATAGCTCCTTTCACATGTTGCACTTCCAATGTGAACTACTGACCTAGTCACATCTACTATATGATAATAATCACATCAATATTATAGACTTCAGAAAGTAAAAAATCAATAATCATTTTCAAATAAAATCTTCAGATAAAACCTTTAAATTTATTAAATCATAAAGGCATGAAACATTAATCTCTCAATCAACTACAACCTTAATTGGAATAGCTCAATTGATTTAAATCAAACTCAATTTGATTATGACCTAATATAATAACATCTTGATTAGGTCAAGTAAGTTTGAACTAGTTAAGTTAATTTGGAATCACCCTAATTCGACTTTAACCGATCAAACCTGTTTGATTTAGTCAATTAATAAGCTTAAATTAATAAAGGGAGAGGAAAATAGATTTTGTCATATAGTGCTGGCCCAAATCGAACCAACCCACTATAATAGGTTGAATAGAGATACAACGGGCTAGATAGAGGAACAACGACGTGTCTAATGCTAATCGCATAGTTGGACAAGCTTAACTTCATGGACTAGGTTAAGCCTCACTCATAACTTGAGCTAAACCATACCATTGAATTAGGTCATGCTTGGCTCGTGAGTTGGTCGTACATATAAATACATGAGTTAGGATCGTATCTGACCACATGAACTGGGTTATACCTAACCACATTAGCTGGCTCATGCCTAGCTATATATTTGGGTAATACTTTACCACATGGGTTGGATCCTACATGGCCACATGGGTTGGGTCATACCTAGTCACATGAGCTAGGTGGTACTTGACCACACGGGCTAAGTCGTACATGACCTCATTAGCTGAGTTAATCCGATTTGACAGATCAACCTGACTCAAAGCCTGATTAGACTCATATTATCAAATTAGATTTCAAGATTTAAAATTATTAAAGAATAACTCAAATCCATTAATTAAAATTTTAAATTGATAATCTTAAATTAAAAACTAATTACATAATATAAATTCACATATAATTCTTGAAACATAAATATATCTAATTAAATAAATTAGAACTATTATGTTAATCCAAAAAAATAAGAATTTTAATAACTAAATTAATATTAAAATTTACTTGAGTTCAAGAGATCAATATAAATCAAATAATTATTCTAACATCACAAATCAATTATCATTATTTACTAATCATGAAAATTTAAAATTAAAATATCATTATGCATCATAAAATTATAACAATCTCAACATCAAGATTTCAAAAGATAAATCAAAACTAACCAAAAAATAAAAGATCCTACCTCTTCTCGGCTATGATTTCATCCTCTTATTATTAGGCTTAGTGAGGAATGAGAGAGGAGTAGTCCCCTTTATATAGGAGAAGATGATCTCCCTAAAAGGTAAGTAATAATTTAATTTATTTTTTAATTTATTTTTATTTTGCTTTCACACATCAAAAAAGAAATATGATATTCATTTCTTATAGTTCACACGTGAAAATGGAATGTAAATTATTTACTTCCTAAAAATTAAATCATTCATTAGGTAATAAATCAATTAATAATTTAATTGATTAATAGAATCCCTAACTTATCCACATGATTAAGGAAACCAAATTAATAATTTCCTTAACTATAGTACACAAACATAAAAGTTAATAATAAAATAATATATCATTTATAGTCATTAATTTATATTAAAGGATTAATTATCGATGACTACATCTTTGGTGCTAGTGGTAAAAAAAAATTTCAAGATGTAAGTTGTAAGTCGAGGAAAAAAAGTTTCATTACTTTAGAAAAACTATACTAACTTGATCGGATCTCTACATCCAAAATAAGATATTGACCTACCCAAATAGAAGACTAGTCAAGTGGATAAGCCCGATAATGCAATAAAGTAAAAACACAAGAACTAAGTTAAGTAGATAGATTTGACGACTCAAAGGCTAAAATAACATGAAAAGACGGTGGATTAAGCATCAAGGCAAGGTGGTGAGTCAAGATTGTTGTTAAGGGACACCTCAAAAGTGTAAAAAAGATTGATGTACAAAGACTACCTTAGAAAGTGTAAAAACAATTAATGTGCGAAGACTACCTCTGAAAGCATAAAAAAATCCTACCATAATGAGACATAAGGCAAAATATAGCCAAAGTGTAAGAGTTAGGAAAACTCGACCCGTATGAGAAAAAAATGTTAGGATCCCTTTATTTTCTAAGCTTTAAATAATATTTTATTGATTTTGTCTAGTTCAATAATTGTCGGATATGGGGTTATTTGATATTTATTTATGTATTAAGAGTCTAAGTCCTGATGAACTCAAGGGTGGAACTCTATAAATAGGGATGTATCTATTTTTTTCATCAATCAATGAAATATAATTTTAATCTTTTGATAAACCCAGGAGGTTGATCCCCTTAAAGTGATCAAGGATGTCGATCCCCTCGAAGTGATTATCTATTTTCTCCCTCTTCTTCTACAATAAAACCCTAAGGGTCATTTCTCTCCTCAGTCGTGCCTCTACTAGAGACAATGCTACCAGCATCTCCTTCTAACAGCGCGCCTCATAGCCCTCAGTAGCCGCTCGTGATCGCTCGGTGTAATCAGTCACGCGATCGTCGCGGCTTCCAAATCGAACACTTCTTCTTCAATCTTACCTTTTGTGGCAATCCTTGGTGTTCTTATTACAGAAGCCCAAGCCTCATCCCAGCTTCTATCGTAGTTGCACATGCAGCGAATGTGCGCGATCAGCATTTGCAACTCCCTCCGTTGCCATCTCTCTCCTTAGTTGTTGTAGGAGACTATTTCTTTCGCTGGAGATGTCACCACTAGTAGCACCCAACATCTCCTGCGATCCTTGTTACCTCCTTTTGGGTCATAGCTGCAATCATTTGTGGCGATGCTTTTGCCTCAAGCCGCGCACGCAGTGAGCCCTAACACTACAAAAACGGAACCAAGAATAGAACACAAGCTACCTTGCATGAAGGTGAAATTCCCAAGATGGGAAGATGGAGATCTGATTAGTTAGATCTCTAGGGCAGAAAATTTTTTCATCTTTATAGAACTCCAGAAGAATCTAAAGTGGAAATAGCTTCAATCCAACTAGATAGAGATGTAATCCAATGGTATGATTGGTATGAAACCAGCCAACGGGTCCCCTCATAGGAGTAATTCAAGAGAGGGCTTCTCGTTCGCTTTAAACCATCTGATTATGAAAATGTTAATAGCCAACTTGCTAAAATTCGTTAGATTTCTATAGTACTAGAATATCATAACAGATTTGAATGATTATTAAATTAAGTCAGAGATTGGTCCGAACAACAACTTGTGAGAATATTTATTAAATGACTTAATCCAGATATCTGAAGTCAAAGCTTGCCAATCCTGCACTATAACAACCACAATCTTATTTGCATGAGGAAAAAATTAATAGGGAAAATTGTCAAAATAGAAGTGAATAAACATATGATCAGCAAGCCACCTGCCTCATCTATTCCCAACCGAAAGCCTAACACTCGAAGACTAACTCGATAAGAAATCAAGAAAAAATCAACGAAGGGTTTGTGTTAGCACTGTGATGAAAAGTGGAGTAGGGAGCACCAATGTAAACAAAGGCAACTTTTGGTGATTGAACCAATTGGGGAGGAACTAGAAGCTAACAATGTGGACTCCGATCATGAAGGTATAAATTCTGATGAAGATGTTAGATCTATCATACATACAATGCATGCATTAGCCGGCTACTCTAACCTGCAAACTATAAAAGTTGGAGGAACTTTGGAACATTAATATGTTACAGTTTTGATTGATACTAGTAACACTAATAATTTTATGTATAATAATGTTGCTGATCAATTGGCCTACCATATTGAAAGTTGTGACAAATTTGAAGTAAAGATCGTTGATGAATGGATTTTAACTTATGATAACAAATATTTGAAGATAAAATTCATTATATAAGGTCGAGAGTTACTTGTGAATTTCTTTTTGCTACTTTTGGAAAACTTCGAAGTGGTACTTGGAATTGAATGAATATCAACCCTGGATGATATTTCTTGAAATTTTTATAAATTATTTATTAATGAAAAGTAGGTAATCCTAAAGGGAAGACGTGAAAGTAAGGTCACAACTGTCACTAGCCATCAAATAGAGAGAGTTCTTCAGAATACCACAATGACTACTACACCAAAAGGTAAACCTATTGCTTAAACTATCAAGAAGTGGAGACCATACTTACTTGATCAATGGGTTGTGATGCGCCACATATACCCTGTGAGTAAAGTGCTGAAAAAGAAGTTCCCGGAGTGTGATAATGCTCAACCTTAAGGACAAGATTGATTTGAAGGGGGAGGAATTATTAGGATCCCTTTATTTTCTAAGCTTTGAATAATGTTTTATTAAAATTTTCTAGTTCAATAAGAGTTAGATATGTGTTTATTTGATATTTATTTATTTATTTATTAAGAGTCCAAGTCCTGATGGACTTAAGGGTGGAACTTTATAAATAGAGATGCATTTATTTCTTTTCATCAATCAATGAAATATAATTATACTCTTTTGACAAACCCTAAAAGGTCGATCCCCTTGAAGTAATTATCCCTTTTCTCCCTCTTCTTCTATAATAAAACCCTATAGGTCTTATAAAAAGTCTAATACGGTATGAGATACAAGACAAGATGTGCTTGAAGTATGGAGGTTCAGAAACTCGACCCCCCTCACTAATAAGGTACGGAGGTTGGGAAACTCAACCTCCTCATTGCTATGACATGAAGGTCGAGAACCCTGATCATCTCACTATCAAGGTGTGGAGGTTGGGTGCCCTAAGCCTCACCCTATTACTGAGGCATAATAGTTGGGTGCTTGATCCCCCTTGTTATCGAGGTGCGAAGGTTGGGAAACCCAACCCCCCTTGTTAGTGAGGAGTGAAGATCTGGTGTCCCAACCCTCTCGTTGATAAGGTGCGGAGGTTGGGGGCTCCAATCCCCCTTATTGTCAAGGTATGAAGGTTGAGTGCCTGAGGCCCCTTGTTACCAAGGTGCCAAGGTCAGGAAACCTAACCCCCATCCCCCCCCCCCCCCCTTCTTCATTATTGAGTCGTAAAGGTCATGCACCTAGTCGAGGCATAGAGGTTAAGTACTTCGACCCCCCTTGCTATTAAGGTGTGGAGGTTGGGCACTTCGTCCTCCCCTCGTTGTTGAGGCATGGAGGTTGGGCACCTCGACCCCATTGGTCCTCTCCCTCCCCCCCCTTTTTTTTCATTGTTCAGTTGTAAAAGTCAAACACCTAGTCGAGGCATGGAGGTTAAGCACTTCAACCCCCCTCGCTATTAAGGTGTGGGGGTTGGGCATTCCGACCTCTCATCGTTGTTGAGGCATGGAGGTTGGGCACCTCGACCCCCCTTGCTCATTCATTTTCTCCTTCTTTAGTTGGACCATATGCAATCACCCATATAATTCTTTAACTCATTATTGAAGGACACGCCAACCATCATGAAAGACTTGGGATTATGAGGGCCCTTCTTGGAGTTTTTTGATGAGAGGAGTAAGGAGAGCTCGTCCCAGCTCTCCTTGTTGACTTCCCCCAAGTGAAGTTAAGAATTCACTAATAAAGATGTTGACATCACTTGGCGACAGGTTCTTTAGTGCCTTTTAGCTCCTCCCTATCCTCTGGACGATCGTGACTACTATGATTAAGCAGAAGGGAAGAGAGATACTGGATTTGGAGACATTGGCTTTGTATTTCAATAAATTCAATAGAGTAGTTGATTTGCAATTAGGTGGCTTCGATAGATTACAAAGCTTAAATCTCTTTGTAGATCTCTTTATCAAGTGGACGCTTGCTCTTACGAAACACCAATGATTGGAGGAACTAATTTTACTTATAAATTCATTTGACTACTAATTCCCAAGTGGGATTGGTGACCTTGACCCAAAATTGGCATCTCGACAACTCTTTCCCTACCTTGATATGGTGCATGTGTCAGATAAGCTAATAGTTGCATTGCGGAACCTCTTTGGAAGAATTCCTGAAACATACCTTCAAAGGGATAAATGATAGGAAGTATATCATCGACCAATTGTCATATGACCCATGGCCTCTATGTAGCATTAAAGCAAGAAAGATATATAGGTTGCCCCCACCGGTCTGCCGATGTTGAAAGGGTCCACGATAAGCAATATAGGCTGTCTCCCCTCTTGTTGCCCACATGAAGAAAAGGTCAAGGGGAGGTTTATAGGGAAATCTAGGGGTGACATCACATGCACAGCGAAAGAATAAAAAATAAAAATCCCAAAATTTCTCATAAATTGTGTTTGTTGTCATGCGAAGACTAGTGTGCAAAATCTGTAAAATTGAAAACTACATATATGAAAGATTATGTTTTACCTAGGGAGATTGTATATCCCTGAATCCCTATAGATTTGTAAAAGAGGATGAAGGAAATCAAACGCCCCCCTTATCTAGCGGTGATCCACACAGCAGGGCTGCAACGATGCTTATCAAATCTCCAAGTTTGCTATTTGAGGATGAGAAGGAGAGAGGAGAATAGGAGATAATAAATAAGAGAAGCTCTAGCCTATGAACATTTGGTTTTCTTCTATTTATAGAGGCCTCATATCAACTTAACCATAATGGATCCTGCCCTATTGGGTATTGGATCTTCATCCAACAACCCAAGCCTCTTAGATTAGTGGATCTCTATCCAATAATTTCTCAATAGATATTATTGGATTTCATTCATAAGATCCAATAATTTGGGGGCTTATTGGATATCCAATAATTCGGGAGCTCCGACGGATATCTCATATCTGAATCTCTACTTGTCGCAACGCCTATCATATGTATGTGACCCTCTAGGCCCAATATTGAGCTGGTCGTGAGTCATACCTGTTAGAACTTCTTCTGGCTTAGTGAATTATTATCTCCATAATAATTTACTCGACTCATCAACTACGGATGTATTAGGCCACTATAAAGCAATCCCTAGACGATACAAGGGAATCCAATCTATTTGGACCTTTCTGTCCTTAATTACCATGTACATATAGTCCCTCATCCATCTAATACCTCAGAGACCATATACCGGACATGGTACTATCAGGCTCATATAGTTTCTCCTCGAGTCTCGCTTTAATCGTATTCTCTCGGATAACTCTTTCTCTCTCAATCCAAACGACCTTAGCTAGGGATTTGTCTGAGTAAGAACACATTAGGTATTCCTCTCATGATACCGAGAATGGATGATCCTCTATTGACACTCAATAGCCCTTGTAAGGTTGGCTACCACTCTCAATGACCGACTATGCTAGATTTGGAACTTCTAGACCTATAAATCTGGTATCAAAATGTTGAGTACTCATACAAGACATCCTTGTATCTCAAGTCTAAGGACCAGATACACCATTAAGACTACGGAATCGTTGTTTGACAATAAAATATCATCAACCATCCAGCATTTCGTGAGTGGATCAATCAGTGAACTCATTCTCCAATGAGCACCTGCACTATAGCCTTAGTATCCCCACACAAGCAGCTATGAGATCAACCGCCTCTATCATATATACAGGTTTGTAGTACACCAGTTTGTCTGGTTATCTCGATATCCCTCTCGAGTAACATATGACCAGGATTGTTTAGGATTTATGTTTAAAAGTGAATCGGTCTTAGTATTATGATTTGATCTGATTCCCATTGTATAGATCCATGAATATATATTTATACATATGTATATGTATATGTATATGTATACATATGTAGTATACATATACATATGTATATATATATGTATATAAATATATATGTACATATATGTATAATATATATATACATATGTATATGTATATATATGTATATAAATATATATGTACATATATATACATATATATATATATATATATATACATATATATATAATATAATAAAAGAATAGTGTATCATGTCATACGTGTTATTATTCACGTGATTGACTTGCAAAGCACTTTGACTAACAAGATTGTTAAAGACGATTGAGAGCTACCTTCCCGTAGAATATTTCACATAATATTATGCCCATTTATGACTAGATATAAAAGCTTATTTTATTACAGTTGTAAGGGATCACTTTTCACTACTTGCATCGCTGCACATTTATCTCGGGTTACTAACTTTGGCATTAAAAGGATTAGGTCGAAAAACCTATCTTTTTTTGAGAGAGAGAGAGACCATAACCTTTGTCATAACTGAAAAAAAGAAAATAGATAAACATTTTATATTATATATATATACATATATATATATATACATATATATATATATATACATATATATATATATACATATATATATATATATATATATATATATACATATATATATATATACATATATATATATATATACATATATATATATATACATATATATATATATACATATATATATATATACATATATATATATATACATATATATATATATATATATATATATACATATATATATATATATATATACATATATATATATATATACATATATATATATATACATATATATATATATATACATATATATATATATATATATATATATACATATATATATATATACATATATATATATATATATATATATACATATATATATATATACATATATATATATATACATATATATATATATATATACATATATATATATATACATATATATATATATATACATATATATATATATATATATACATATATATATATATATACATATATATATATATGCCCATTATGACTAGATATAAAAGCTTATTTTATTACAGTTGTAAGGGATCACTTTTCACTACTTGCATCGCTGCACATTTATCTCGGGTTACTAACTTTGGCATTAAAAGGATTAGGTCGAAAAACCTATCTTTTTTTTGAGAGAGAGAGAGACCAATAACCTTTGTCATAACTTGAAAAAAGAAAATAGATAAACATTTTTTATTATGATCTTGACAACATGATATATTTGACCATCTTATCTTATCAAATTTGTTCGATCAATATTCACACCTCCAAGTCTTGATAGGATAATAAATATTATCCCTATGAATCCGACTTAAGCCCAAGGGGTCTAAATCCTATCTAAGCCAGATGGATAGGTGTAGGTTGATGAAAAAAAAAAACACACTCATTTTATCAAAAAAGAAAAAGAAAAAACTAAATGAAGCATATGATAAAAGTGGGACAAAACAGTGGTTGAAGAAGAATCAGAAGTTTATTGCAGGTGTTCATACTTCCTTGTTGGGCCTTATGTTTATTGCAGGTGTTTAACCCACTTTTGTTTCAGCAGGATAACTGGATCCATAGCTTCATAATCGTTCTGATAAGATCATATGAACTTAAATTAGTTCAAGTGCTTAGTCCTCATGGTATTTATTACCACATCCAGATATATTAGGTGAACAATCGTTTGACTACAGCAACATCATCTCTGCCCCTCCCTGCCTGGTTGAAATCTAGACTTGGAATCTTACGCATACCATATACCATGGTTAGCAATCGATGAGTTTAAGTCAAATTCATCAGGTTTAATATACAACGAACTTGACATCGAGGAGCGTAAGGAAGTCGGACCAAAGCTTTACAAACCTTCGCTCCTACAACATCAAAAACTGTCCGTCAAGATATTCCCGACTCAAATAGTTCATTGCTTTGCGATGGCTATGATGGTGATGCAAAGGAAGAATTCTGTGTTCTTTGAAGTGGCCCTCTTCAAGTAACACATCCCTGCTGAAATAAATAGTTCATTATGGTGACAGAGAAAGCTCAACGAACGAAAGCATGGCATTGTGAGGCAGCATCAAAAGGCACACACTATTTTGATGATCCATTTTCTTGCTCGCGTAGAGCTAAAAGAGACGGTCGGGTGCAATACAAGTCATTCATGCGCCAAGTAGATTTATGCGAGGAGAAAGAAGTGAAGGAAGATAGGAGGAAAATTACAACCCTAAAGACATAGCAGCGCAATTGATTGCAGCGAAATGAAATCTATCAGATGACAAGCGTGAGAACGCAAGCAAATGGTTCTGCAATCATATAGAAACTCCACTTTATGCAGAGGAAGAATGAATCCAGTCATTCATGCAGAACACCAAATCTGCAAATAAATGAAGAAAAGAGAAACAAAAGGCTACATATATTTTGTTGATCTCTCCAGGTCAAGAGAAACTCGTCGCTTGCCCTACACTGATCGAAGCCCCGAAACATCTCATCCAGTTCAAGTGCTATTATGTTGACCTCTCGGCTCTTGAAGAGATGATCCAAAGCAAACGACAAGCAGTCATATTGTTGCCATCCAGAGAAAAGAGAGGTCAACAGCCTTCCCACAGAAGCTCTTCTGTATTCCACATTTCAGAGAGGCAGCTCCATGTTCCCTAGTACAGAGTCTTACGACGCCTCATGCACGGCTTTGATTGCGGTGAAAGCTACTCCATGACAAGCTCCCCAGCTCCTCCTCCTCTCTGCACTATTCCGATTTAAATGCCGCCACTGTGGCTGCTGCTTGTTCATACCTCGAACATCAAGTGTCGGCTGGGAGTGGTACCCTACGAGTGACATATGCTGCTCTGCTTCCTGTAGCCCAGGAGAACATAGGAACTGTTTGCATTTAGTGATGGACATCGAGAAGAACTGTTGAGGCTTGTTCCTGTTTGCCACCAATCACTGTTCGTGGGCCTCCCTCCGGAGATGGTGAGGGGCCGTAAGACTCTGAAGCGCCTCTGCCACCGTCATAATTCCCACAGTGGCGTGTGTTGGGATCGGAAGAGTGCATGTAACCTTTGCCAGGCAAGTCCAGATGATATGGAAACAGGTGTCGTGAGCTTGCTGACATTATTGAAATGAATCCATGCAACCGAGTAAATGCTGTCGAAAGCGTACCGCAAAGATTAAACGAGAACAGGCAAAGGAAGGGGAAAGGTTTTAGAGGAGGAGGATCATGTGAATCATATCAGCTGACGATATTCTCTTGCATTGATGAGAATGGGTGCGTCCACCATTGTTGACTTTTTGGATCTGGTAATCTTGGTCTTTTGTGACTAATATCTTCATCGTTGCGGAGGAGGTAAGATTCTGCAGGTAGATCCTCCCACCTCTCCTTGTTGTTCTCAGCATGTTTCATGTGTGGGTCATCATCATCATCATCATCATCTTCTTATCTTTTAATTGAGTCAACTAACTAAAACTTTATTCCTTCTACTCTGACCTCTTCATACGTATGAGTTCATAGAAATCCAAATGCTTCGATTTCGCACACAACATGCTAATTAATGACTCGAGTTTCTCCTTCACCACCGTAGCTAATCGAGGACGGACGTGTCCCGACGAGCCACACTCGTATCCCATCGTACATAGATCACCATCAAACGAGAGAACGACATGACATCCATGACATGGAAGCGAGAACGATGTGGAGGCAGATGCAAGCATCGCTCCGAGAAATGCAATTAAATCTGTGAAATGATATCTTATTCATCATCATTCCTACTCGCAATGTTATAGTGTCACAAGCATCATGCCATACTAAACGAGTCATCGTTAGAGATGCCTAACACATGATGTTACATCAATGTTGTTTACACCCCGAATGGCATTTGGGTATACGAGATTATGTTCTTTGACCTGCATGACATGAGATGTAAAATCCCTCATTACGGGAGAGATATTCGTCTAAACAAAGATTAATTAGGTGAGACGCAAAAGAAATTAATCTGACTGTTTAGTGGGTGGGAGGGTGAGGAAAAGAGAAAGAAGATTAGCCACTTCAACCAGCATGGAAAGAGAGGGCCGCAGTACTGTGGAAGAGACGCGAGCTAAGGCTTAGGCCGAGGTTGAGCTCCTCGGTGAGCAAAGCCGACCATGGGCGTGCCTACCGAAGCTAATGCCGGCAGTGAAAGCAACCTCTCCCCGTTCCAAAGTAATCCGTAGGGGACGAAGGGAAAGGCTTTCGACATGATATCATACAGTGTGTGATATATGGAGATAAAGCCACTGTTGTCTCTAATTATTTTGGGGTTCCTTTTTGTGGTGGACTTCCGTTTAGTGGTTCTATATAGGATGGATGGATGGATGGATGGGTCACATACTTCCATGAACTGTAGAAAGGTCTTTTGTTCTTCCCATTTCCGAGATCACCACCTCCTTCCTCCTCCCCTCTTCTACTTGGCTGGCAGCTATAATAGAGTCCAACCGTAGAAGAACTGCCTCAGAATTCCAAGCTCCAACCATGGCAGAAGACCCGTACACCAGCTGCTTCAAGGGATACTTCGACCGCTGCACGTTCCCCTCCACTTTTCCTTCTTCCCTTCCTGCAACCACACACAGCTTCTACGCTAACTTCACCAACTACGCCACCCCTCACTTCCAACCATCACCGCCGTCTCCTCCGCTGCGAGAAGCCCTTCCCCTCCTCAGTCTGAGTCCTACAAGGCACCACCGCCAGCAGCAGCGGCAGGAGGAGGGGGAGGACTCCTCCTGCAGTGCCTTCGAGGAGGCGGAAGGGGACGCTACGGTCGGCTACGAGAAGAACAACATGGAGGAGGAGACCGTGAGCGTAGCCCTTCATATAGGCCTCCCAAGCCCCAGCGAAGCTGATCTCATCTCCAGGATCTCTTCTACTTCGGTGGATGATGACAAAGAGATTGAAGAAGATGGTGGTGGTGGTGGTGGTGGTAGCGATGCTATTCCTTTGGGTCACCCTACTGTGGGGAAGCTCACAAGGGGTCAGTACTGGATTCCCACCCTTTCTCAGATCCTCATAGGCCCTACTCAGTTCTCCTGCCCTGTTTGCTGCAAGACCTTCAACAGATACAACAACATGCAAGTAAGCTTCTACTTAACCCATCTTCTGTCTCTCTCTCTCTCTCTCTCTCTCTCTCTCTCTCTCTCTCTCTCTTCATAGAGCTCGATCCATAGTCTGAGTCAGACGGTGTGCTGCTTGCCTGCTTCCACGGCTGGAAGCGAGGCTGCGATCGGGTGGTACGTCTTCTTGGTGTACATGTGATGGAACAACACGAAGAAGGGAATGCGCACATATGCTGTGCGAGTAGTAGTGGTAGTACTTTTGGAGTTTGCGTGTAATGTTCCTTGGCAGCTGTGAGGCGGCACTGTAAAGGCCCTCAGCTCCTCCTCAACCCTTCTCTAAATCTTCTGCCGCGCAACACAGTACTGGCTTCCCAGTCTTCGTGACACACTGCGCACTCGATCGCTCCACGCAGATGCGGATATAGGCTGTGGTCATTGAAATCTGTCTGCCTTTGCAGATGCATATGTGGGGCCATGGGTCGCAGTACAGGAAGGGACCGGAATCGCTGAGGGGGACGCAGCCGACGGCGATGCTGCGGCTTCCGTGCTACTGCTGCGCGCCCGGGTGCAGGAACAACATCGACCACCCGAGGTCGAGGCCGCTCAAGGACTTCCGGACCCTGCAAACTCACTACAAGCGGAAGCACGGGATCAAGCCGTTCATGTGCCGGAAATGCGGCAAGGCTTTCGCGGTGCGCGGCGACTGGCGCACCCACGAGAAGAACTGCGGCAAGCTGTGGTACTGCACCTGCGGCTCCGACTTCAAGCACAAGCGATCGCTCAAGGACCATATCAGGGCGTTGCGTTCGGCAGCGGGCACGCGGCCTACGGCATCGACTGCTTCGACGAGGACGACGAGCCCTCGTCTGAGATCGAGCAAGACTGCGATCACCATCAGCAGCAGGTGCAGGTGCAGGGCAGCAGCATACCCAGTCGGGGTACATGGGCTAGGCAAGAAGATGTTCCATCTCCATTTTCCTGAGCTCGATCCATGTAATTCTCTTCCTTATTGATCAAGCAGTAGACTCTTAAAGAACAAGGTGTTGATGCAGATCTTTATGTCCTTTCTGATCCATTGAGGTCACCTGTTTCTGAGTATAAACATATATGCTAAGTTGATCAAACCTAATGATCTTTAGGAACAAAAAGACAGTAAATGGAAGGAAGAAAACAAGCTTAATTTGAACTTTCTTGATTTAGATTCTAACCTTGTCACTTCAAAAATTGTCTACAATTCCATGCAGCTTGCTTTCAGCACAAAGAACAGCTTTGTTTCAATTTTGTTTTCAGTTTTAGTCCTGCTGTGGGGTTGACAAGGAATTGCTATGGGTGTTTGGTCTTCTTGATCTCTTCGTTGCACTCTCCACCTGGAATACCACCCCCTTCGATGAGAAGTCCCATCGATACCCAGTCTCTTCCTATTACTTAGCATCTTGTGTTGTTCTACCGGTAGCTTCTCCCTTTTATTTGCTTTCCAGCTTCTCCCTACCCGGAGGAGGAAGAATTCTCGAGCTTTTTGCTGTTCTCGGTGTGCTTTAGAAGCTGGCTGGGCTAAAGCAGAAGCCGTACTCGGGGGTCCTTAACCACCCAAATGCATCCTTCCTTTCGTTCCTTGGTTCTTCCGTGATCAGTCATGTCTCTGCAGCAGCAGCGGCAGCAGAAGATAACAGCACCAAACCTGCAGCAAAATCTGAGTCCCATAAGTGTAATCCTCAGTTAACTGAATGACTTTTCCAACCCCTGCAAGCACTCAGCTTTATTGGGTGGATATGATTTGGCTGATGGATGGAACATATACCATGAAATATTCAGCTCAAATGATTAGCTTGCTTTAAGGACGAGAGAGAGAGAGAGAGAGAATAAGAAACGAGGTAAAAACTATAGAACATCGCATTTGATCTTTGAGACACGTAACCGTGAATGGAGTTGTGGAAAGAGAGAGAAAGAGAGAGAGAGAGAGAGAGAGAGAGAAGAGGGAAGAAAAGGATGTTCGACAGGTCATATCAACCACAAGTCATTTATGACTTGGGGGATGGAGTGCACTGTGGAGCGGTAATAGTCTCAAACCCCATAAAAATGACCTGACACAATCCTTCATACCTTCTTTTTGTCTTCTTCTGCTCGCACTTTTATCATTACACGTTCGTCCACACCGTGCGTAGCTGTTTTTCAAATAGAATGTCATTCGTACATTTAGTGACATGATATGATGTTGGGATGAAAGTGTTTTTAACTGATATCGTGACTCATTTGCAAGTATATATCATTGTATTAATTAATACCTACTAAAAACATTGTTTCGCATAAATTCTTTTTTTCAAACAGATAAATAAATGATGAAAACGAGGTTCTAACCTATATATATATATATATATATAATGATAAATATATAATGATAAATTATATTTTTTTATATTAATTAAACTAATTCACGCCTTTAAAATAAGAACCAAAAACACCAACAGATCATAAACCGTTGTTGGTACAGAAGATCACAAACATTACACAACATTCTATAATACATCATAAACTCGCAATCTACTCTTCGCCTGTATAGAAAGATTCATGTAATAGGCATATAAGGAACTCATCGCTCGTTTGTGGTTAAAGATTTAGAGTTTAAAGAACTTAGAAAAGATTAAGATCGCTTTTGCACCAATTGTTAGGGTCCCTCGATTGGTTCCAAGCTTGAATCCAAGCTTGAATATAATAATATATCTTGAATCACATAACTTAAAATGCTTCAATTACCAATGGTCGACATGTTAAGTTTTACATATTAGTCCAATTCATTATCAGCTTTTAATATAGTTTTAATCTGATTATGGGGTATCATATCTACTTATTATATGACAAGAGTTCAAAATATTATTTTTTATGTATTAAACATTAATTTGATAATACATATCAGATTCTTTGATTAAAAATTAAAATCTCATCCGATATATTTTTAAAGATACTAACTTCAGCTTGACTGATAAGTTAAAGAGAGAGAGAGAGACAACTAGTGAAAGAAATCCCACTATCTTGACCTAACTCTATAAAGATTGGAAGATCAAGCGGGCAAATGGCTTAGAACATGAGAGCCCATTGGAAGCCTAAAACAAACATGAACATGTCCCTTGATTTGATGGTGTTGTTCCTGTCGATTATTAGCCAGACACTGGAGAGCGAGGTCAGAACCGACCCCATCGCCATGCTATTACTTTGAACTTCGAGCTTCACATGCATTACCATATAATAGCACGAATCACAATGTCCCCATGTACCAAGTTATTCATCCTCACTTCCTAAGATACCAAGAATTATAACACTAAAAATGCCCATTCTGATTCTTTCCAAGATTTTACATATATATATATATATATATATATATATATATATAGAGAGAGAGAGAGAGAGAGAGAGAGAGAGAGAGAGAGAGATTTACCAGAGGTTTACCCAGATGGGGACAGCAGAACTCATTGTCTCCGGATGTCAGGTCGAAATCCCGAGGTCCCCCCCCCCCCTTCAACAGTCCCAACTCTTGACATCTTCTGTATAATTTTGACATGTCAATGGCCTATTAAGAAGAGTAGACGACTTCACTGTTATTCTGACCTTGTGAACGCGACCATTCTCTCAGTCGACATTAGTGTTCATGCCATGTTCCTGTTCACATTCCGATACATGGGGGCAGCTCTGTCCCCTTGGAATGGAATCACGAGGTGTGGAACGAGGGAGTCGGAGAGAGCCATGCATGCAGTTTCTCAACCATCGCTGTAGTGCTTGTTGGATTGTTCGCATTCCCAACCCCACTATCCCTGTCAGTATAATCCATGAATTACTACCGTGCAGTGCAATGCAATGCCAGAACAGCACCAAAGAATTGAAGTCTTTGTCCTTCTGTGGTGGTAAACAAGATTAGATATACTCACCAGAAAAGGGAATAAGCCAAAAAACAAAAGAAAAACCAAAATACTTTGTTTCATTCAACCTAATTAGAAGGTCAGATCGAACATTTGATTGATCATAGACAGGATAAAGATAATATTATTTTTTAAGAAAAATGTCATAAAGGTCTCCATCAAAGAGAGCATATATTAAAAATTAGAAACTTATAGTTAGCAAGCGATTGATATTAGCTGAATTGAAGAATTATAAAAGAACTACTACTGGTTGAAGTCATGAAAACTGACCACTTTTAGGAGATGACTTCGAGGACTGATGTGGAACAACAGATAGGAAGGACTATTTTATTTGATCGGATTAACATGTTGCAGAAATTCAATAACGATATTAACGAGTCATAACTTGGCCAACATCGATCACTGGTGTCACCTCAGTGGACTCACCAGCAAGTACATCGACAATCTCTATATGATCGTATGAGGTATATAAAGGGAGTCTAATTTACTGTTGACTTCATTTGTACTCTTTAATTACCCTTCATCTCTTCTATATTTATAATGCATTTATAGTCCTTGCATCCTCCGACTTGAGATCTGATTGAAGTATCAAAGGAAGATTTTCGTTAGACCAATGTATGAAATAATTATTTGAACAAAAAAAATAAAACATAATTCGAAGGCTAATTCAGGTAGCACAAAGAAAAGCCGATCATTCCGCCACCAATACATCGTACCATCAAAAGAAAACAACGAAAAAGAAAAGAAAAAGAAAATTTCTTCCAATCTTTAGAAGCCAAGGATGCTGTTCTCCACCTATGACTTGAAGTTGTGTGCATTTGGGTACGTACCTTTTGCTGGAGAGTAAGGTCAGTTTAGAAGCTTGAGGGAGAAGAAAGGAAGAGCATGTGACCAAAGATGCAAGGCAAAAAGTGTGGGGGGCAGCTTATGACAAAAAGAACATTTCTACTCTTCTTTCCTTCCCTTTTTCTCGTTGTTCTTCGGACCACGAGAAAAGACAAAACATTGGCGTTCACGGCCACCCTCCTGCTCTCA
Organism: Musa balbisiana; assembly: GCA_004837865.1. Taxonomy (NCBI): domain Eukaryota; kingdom Viridiplantae; phylum Streptophyta; class Magnoliopsida; order Zingiberales; family Musaceae; genus Musa; species Musa balbisiana. The sequence goes on along the minus strand of CM017190.1, from coordinate 9,147,674 downwards.
GATCAAATCAGGGAATAATGCGTGCCACCAAGAAATATAGGGAATAAATTTTCATGTGTCTTATCTCTACAAAAAGCAACAAAACTAAAGTAAAAGACATCCACATCTTTGAATGTAGGAGTCTTCGGGTATCCAAGGAAACTACCGAGAAGATGATGGTAAAAGAGCAAGCACGTTTCAAGAAGTTGAATGGGCGAGCAGAAAGAAACAGGAGCCCGAATGGAACAAATGGTGGGAAAACAGATGGTGGGAAAATTCAACTAGGCTTTGGCATCGGAAACGAGAGAAAAGCTCAAAACAAAAGGCTCAACAAAATTAATAGATGATTGACTATCATATCGTATTGGATCGCAACAAACTGTCTCAAATTACTAAATAGACAAGCAAAGAGTAGGATCAGAAACAATCGAGTGTATATATGCATGCATTTGCTATAATGCACACCATGATCTTGGAAGTAAGAGCTCGAAGAACTTTCATCTGTGAGAAGACAGATGATGTGAGAACCATAGGCCCGATTTTGGCTCAGTTACTATACACCAGGAACAGCCAAAGGATCGCATCAAATACACACAAACGACTACTTTCTTTCTTTTACGCATTCTCTACAGAGATCAACCAAAACAATCATCAAGTGGAGAGACTGTTTCCCAAAACTTGCTTCAGCCTCAGCTACTTGTCGAACGATGATCAAGTTCGTCAACAAAAGTGTGAAGATTGTCAGCGGTCAAACAACAGACTTTGAACATAGAAGGGCTTTTACGTGACCACTCACTGTCAAACTCATTACGAGGGTACGATTTGCGGTGGAAATGATTCATGTAAGAGTAAGAGTAGGGAGGTGGGTAAAAGTTGAAAGAAGGAAAGAAAGAAAAAGAGTGGGTGTGTGTTATCTGCTTTTAAGGTGGAGCAGAGAGGTGGTTTGATGAGGTGCGGCCAAGAGTTACTGTGTGCTCCGTACTCTGAAGCCTTCCTCAGAATTTGGAGTACAAGCATCAGAATCCCTTCGCTTTGCCTTTGTGTCCTCCCACTGGTCACCACCGCGACCCCAGGACAAAAAGAACAAAGGACTCTGGGAGGCCCATGACATCCCCAGACTACCACTATTCCTCTTTGCTCACTCTGTTTCAACGCACAGCTGCAGCCTCTCTGCGTATTTGCTGATCGAGACTCGTGCCCTGGAAAGTTTCTCATTACAACGATTCACAGCCTTGTCCCAATCAGAGCCAGTAAGGATACATCAAACTGCACTGTAGTTGTTTTGTACATAAATCTCCCTATCATCGACATGTTCTTAGCTTCCTCCTCCATGTTTCCATCATTGCCAAACACCGGATGAATAAGGATTAACTGACTTCCTCCGGTGCGGGTTGGGTTTTATGACTTGACTCTCAAGAAGACAGTCTATATTATTTTTATGACTTGATTTAAGAACATTTAGAATAAAAGATCAACCACCAGGCCTTAAGTTCTGATAAAATATGGAGGTTAACATTCTAGGAGAATCGCATTACCTTTCTGCAAGCAAACAGCAAGAAAGATAAAGCGCAAGGAGACAGCGTGAGCGAGCACCTAGAATGCTTCGATTACCAAGCATTTAGAAGCCAGCAACAAATTCGTCCCTGCCCACAACTTTAGAAACCTTTCAAAGCCAGCTCTTTATCTGTGCCCATAACTAACTGTTGCAGCTCCCACCCCAGGCACAAGTGAAAATGGGTTGCGCAGCAGCTTTCTGTGGCCTTGAGGAGTCGTCAGTCTATATGATATAGGCTGGCATAAAATGTGAAAGAGCCCCACGGTTCCCAATGAGTTATATGACAAAATCAGTGATGTTTCTCCTTTAGCTGGTGAATGGCTTTTATTCTCTTCTTTGCTTTTAAATGTGGTCACTTGTGATCCCCACCCCACCACATCAAGATTGGTTACCTAACAAGGTAAAGGATCCATGGCCGAAAGATTGGAAGAAATCAATCTCTGGAAGAAACTCCCCACACTCTATTGAATAAGCTCCCATAAGCCTGTTGACTAACAGTTTGGATGAATGAGACTCTTTCCTGAATGTGATAAGAAGAGGACCATGAAACCTTTATGGATGGTTGATATTTAAGTGAAACCATTTGTCATCCTTGACGTGCTGGCCAACTTCATTCACCGTCAATTAATTGATCATTTTCTTACGAGACAAATTAATCATGTCCTAACTAACAACAAATCTGATGTAACCAAAGAAAATCAACGATAAAAAATAAACCTAAAACAATAGTGAAATACAAGATCCATATGATTCGATGCTACTTGTCTATATCCATAGATAAACACTTAAATTTTTCATCATGGGGTATAAACTAGAAGTTATCTTGAGTTAATCAGAAATCAAGTTCAAAGCCCATTGCACCCCTCTCACATAGTCTCTCACCCTTTCTAAATTTCCTAGAGAGAAACCTTATTTAAGTGTTTTACCTACATGTCCTTTAGCAAAACCTAAAGATACATAAGAGTATTTTTTATATAAAAATCAATCCATAAATTCCTGGTTTCTTTCTTTTATATGAGAGTTTTCTTCCTACTTGAATTTCTTATCCTCTAAGGGCCTTAAAAATATAAATATACTTGTCAACCCTTTAAGCAACGATGGCTGTTTAGTGATAAGAGCTCCTAGTAGTTGCTTCAGCAATAGAGCATCAGGCTAGGGCTAAAGGCACCAACAATAAAATCTTCCCATTCAGTTCATGGCTAAATACCCACGAGTTCATGATAAAACTATTACTTTTCCTTCCCTTCAGGTCACTTTGATGAGTTTTATGTGTTTTTAGAAAATAAATACAAAATTCAGTAAAACTTTCCGAATGTCAGTCCAACTTAAGATATCATTATTTCAACAAGACAATGTATTTCTCCTCTTGTATCTTGTCATCTTTTTTCACAACTAGTTTTAAATCCTCTCCCCCCGGTTCATGAAATTTCAATAGTTGAAGCTTTCCACATATTCTATGTATCCTTCTGCTTACATTTTGATTGAGTTCATTGATATCCTTGATTTAAAACTCACTCACTCAGCATATCAAGTAACTGATCTATAAACCATTGCCATAACAAAACTACCTCCAGATTCTCTGCTTTTTCAGGTAGTTTCAATTGCTGAAAATTCTTGAAATCATCTCTTCTGATCCATGGGAGCACCATGAGAGGACATCCTCATTATCAGCCACTCATTCATTTTAAGCTTCTCTGACAAATCTAACTAATAGTATTCAGAAAGAATCAAATGATTTTGCTAAAAGATTATATGACAATCGATTCCGTTAAAACTAAAAAATGAAGGATTTAGAAAAAGAATTAATTAAGAAGTTGAACCAAAAAATGATGTATTACTAAACATAAAAAAGAGTATTTCAACATGATATTGACTTGAATCACCATTCAAGAAGTTTGTATCAAGGAGAATTTTTCCACAAGTCAGGGGTTTAATACCCAATAAAGCGCCTCGTGTGTGTCCCACCTATGTGTAACTTGTAATACATATAAATGGAAGGAAAACGAGAAATATACATATGCACACAAGCACATCTGCGTGCAAATATATCTTGATATTGGATATTAAAAGAAATTTCTATCCTGATTATTCCTAAGGAAGGTTACTAGGCATAGATGTGTATAATGAGATCAATCCATATACTAAAAGAATACCAAAGACCAAAGTTGTAGAAGGTGGAAAGTGAACAAAACTATACAACCATAGGAATGCATGGAAATCTGGATGTATGTAAATAGTAGCAAGTTTTTTTTTTTTCAGCAACATTATTGTAAGAGTTAAGCAAAAAAGATGATATTCTATTACTAAAGTGTGAAAGTGGGTCGGATGGATCATCTGTGAGAGTTTGTTATGTTGTAGCTCTAAGGCCTAGCCTAGCTATCATTATAAATCGATCACATATCTGCATCTATATCAAAATTTTGTTAATTTAATTATCTTAGACATGGATGAGACTATGAGTCAATATTCATATACGGGCCTCAATATATGTAGCCATCGAACTAAAATATATGTGATAACTGTGATGGTTTTCAAGGTACAATTTTTGCTCCTTTTTCCATTCTCCCTTACTATTCTGACATTTGCTTTCTGGACTTTCTATAAGAAATATCATTAGTGGGTCCAAATCAATGTCTTAACTATTTGTCGCTAACATATATGGCTCATTATATATATATATATATATATATATATATATCAGAAATGTAACCATATCTATGTAGCACAAATGCGATTAAAAAGTTCAGAATCTGTCCACTATTTATATTCATATTTGAATCCAATGATTAATAGCAGGTATAAATAAGGTTTTCCAAGTATATAATTTATATTTGATCTGTTTCCAGCCCTAATCATGAGGAAATTGAGAGTTAGATTAGTCAAAAATAAGTTAAAAGGATAATATGAGAAACCAAGAGTAGGAGATTAGTCATATTGTGATCATTGTTTGATTATCATAAGAACTGAATATATAAAATCTAAAGCTGGATATTCTCATTGTTTATTATCTCTTATAATGCCTCACAATAATACGAAAAAACATTAATGGAAAAATTCATTGAATGTTTGTCAGATAATTAAATAAGTGAGCATTCTTCATAAAATCAATCAATCATCTCTAATATGAATGCATGGGGAAACCACCAGAGATATGTTCTATATAGAAGTAAAGGCTAATTATGTGAATGAAGTTATGCATGTCATTGTCTCTTGCACAGTCCAGATTAGTGCCTAAGGATTTAATCAAGCTACTCGTATAATGGCGGCTGATATGATGCAGACCGAAACAAGTCCACCAGCAATAGCAAAAGAATTGTAGCACAATTTGTAGATAAGATGATTAAAAGACCAACAACATGAAATTTGATTCTCTTTAAATATGTAGGAAGAATAAAAGTAAAAGATAATTCATATAAGACTGACACTTGTACACAATAATTAAGAATGGCAGCAAGAAAAGAACCTGTCTGGAATTTTGCAATGTAAGGCATTTTAGATGATGACTAGATAAAGTCAACCAGGACCACAGCTATAAGCTCGTTCCCTCATAAAGGCTCATGTTTAAGATATACAAACTGGTAACACACCAATATGCAATAGGGTGATCAAGTTCCTTGCTCTGCCATAAGCAAAGCAAATTGAAAAATGATGCCAGTAATGGTTCGATCTAATATAAATACAGGTTGTAACACAGCTGAAAGTGGCAGAAATACTACTCATATTAACATAAGTGTGAGAAAGTTAGGATGTAGGATGAAAATAATAACTGATAATTGAAGGTATTAAAGTCTGGTATTTGCTATTCTTCTTTAATTTTTTTTTCTTTTAATTACTCTTCTGAACATGTGAATGATATATCTAGGCACCAGCATAAAATCCTGAATGGAGGTGCTCAAAAAAGCACTCGCTAGACCAGTTATTAATTGGTAAATAGTCTCTTGATTTAAGAACTAAATCTTAGAGCATTGGGAATGAATGAAGGAAACATGAAAGGCATGCCAAGAAAAACTTCTGGAACAGATTCTTTATGGCCATGAACAGATCATTCATGGAGGTGTTCCATGCATTTTGACAGAAGTCATCACTCCACCAGTCAACACAGAAGAAAATATACAAAAGTATATAATTCAATACTGAGTACTTCTTTTCTTGCCAACTTTTACTGATATGAAGAGATTAGAAAACTGATGAAAGTAATCCTTCAAGAATCTTAAAAACTAGACTGCAGCTGCACCAGTCCAGATGATCATGCCAAACGGATTAAATTTAATGACCGACCAAAATTGTAGAAGAAAAAACGTGACAACCAATATTTTTTGAAGAATCTTTGGGTTCTCAGATTTTTTCCTACATCTTATTTTTTGTTAAAAAATGGATTTAAGTTGGATTCCATTGTCCCAAAAGGTCGAAGTGAACTTTAAATGGAGATATAGAATGGGGCATGTAACAAATAGCTGAAGTTGAATTGACTTTGAAGCATTAATTAGAGCCAGATTAGAAAATGGAGAAGGCACCGAGGCTTGGATAAAAGGCATGGAGGGCAACGAAGATGAAGAAATAAATAGCTGAATCTCACCCAACTAAGAAGAGGATGTCAATTGAAGGTTTCGATGTCAAAGGAGATGCAGATAATGAAAGACAGAAAGCTGCCAATTTAAAGATGGCACAAAGGATGAGAATTTGCATGACAGGTATCTCATAAACAAGTTAGTATCATCTATTGAGTTTATGTTGGATAACTTATTACTGTAAAATTATGCATATCTCATCATGCACAATAATGAATGTTGCACCTATTAACTAATTTTCCAGATCTGTCAAATCAATCAGTATCTACTCCCAAAGTGCAACTCTGGTCACTCGAAGAAAATCTTAGTCCAAATAATGATCCCATATTACCGAATTCTAATATGCTAAAGAATCAGGCGATTTACAGAGCAAGCAAAACTACAGAAAGGGATGTACTAGAAGAAAGACTGCTCCACAGCCTTGAAAACTTAATCTTGATCTTGCTTTAACAGAATAAAGAAACTGAATATATGATATACCTGAAGTTGTGTGGGAATGGCAGCACGCATGAGCTCAGTAGCTCCAAGAGTTAAAGTTCATGCACTTAGACACTGATGAAATCAATGCCTAACAAGGTCAAGTTCTAATGTAGGACACAAGAAATCAACACAATCATGCTTCAGCAGTATAGATGACATGGCACACTCAGATGCTTTGGTTAAAAAAGCAATTCTGATCTTTCTTCCTCCAACAAGATACAATTAGCGGCAATGATTATTCATTCAAGTAAAAGAATAAAAATGAAGACCATCAGACACTCTCACGATTTTCAACTAGTTCGGATGTTGAGTTCGATCTAATGCTCATAGGACATCACAAATAAGAAAAAGATCTGACGACCAACAATTCCAGGTGAAACCTTGGTGTCATATACATAGATCCCATATGAGCACCTGTATCCCAACATTTTATATATATATATATATATATATATATATATATACACACACACAAAGATTTAGCATTATATATATATATATATATATATATATATATATATATATGCTAAATCTTGTTTTGAACTAACACGAAACCTCGAATGACCAGTTCGAGTGACTCCCGTTGCTATATAATGCAGATAAAATACCAACCGAGATTGCGACAATACGAACTGAGTTGAGTTCTGTCTCGGAAGTTTCAGAGGAAAAAGAAAGAGTTCGAATAGATCTGACGATCCAAGTTTAGGTTATATTCCAGAAATTATTTGGTAGTGTGTGCATATAAGATCAGATGCATCAATAGACGATCAAATCAAGAACTAACTTCACGTACCGATCTAGGCGCTCAATCGATCCACCATGGAAAGCGCGACGGCGACGAGCACTTCCGCGCCCATCAAGAACGAACCCTAGGCGTCTCCACGAGAAGAGAAGGGCTCCCTGATGAACGAAGCGGACAAGAAAATGAATCGACGAAGGCAAGAGTATATATAAGGAATCATTTTTCAATATCACCCTTTTCATTTTGTTATTTACATATAAACGTTTCGAATTTGTCCTTAAAACAGAAGTACATTTGCAGAGACACCCTTCAATATACAGCCATTCAAACTAATTAGGGCTTAGACAATTTGGGACGTATGGCAAATTGAAGATATTTGGAGGGCTTAAGTACAATATGTCCCATCAAACTTGAAATGGCTCATAGAGGCCCAAGTCTATTTCTCACTAACACAGTAATTTTCCTATTTACCCTTATTATTTTAAGATTAGCATATATATCCACATGCATATCTTTATAGTTAGTCACCATTAGCTATCATAATTTAGCTTTTAGTTGAAGTTCTAATTAATATTAATTGTTTTAAAATCTCATTATGATCCTAAAAAAAAATATTAGGAGTGTTTTGTATTTGTATTTTTATATAATGTTTAACACTAACAAGATAATGATAATAAGTGTTAGAAGTGATTTTTTTTTAATGGATATCAACAATGATGACATCCAAAAAGAATAATAATATTTGGAGGGATATATATATTATATTAAAATTTTCAATAGCAAAAATATTTATTTTAAAATTTTACAAATATATAATAGACAACTTCTTATTGTAAGATAAGTTTGATGATAATTAATGTTTTTCATGATTTGGAGCATAATAATTATTAAAAAATTTTATTAAGACTAATTAGTCTATCAATTTTATTTAACCTAACTTAAATCAAATACTAGGTAGATTCTCAATTTTGTTTAACCAAAATTACTAATCAAAATATTTAAGTCAAAATTAACAATAATATAATCATCAGTCAATCTTAATCTTACCCATTTTCGAAGTGAGACTAATTGAGATATTATGATTTTTTTGATTTGTCAAGGCTTAAGTTAAACGCTAATATCATACGTCCAATAATGAATTAACATTATGACGAGTCATTTGATTCTTGACCTAAACTATTTATTAAAATATTTAAGTTAAAATTAATAATAATATACTTATCAAATCCTTATAAATTAATTTTAATCTTATTCGTTTTAATGTAAAATTAATTAAAATATTATATTTTCACTTCCAACATCAAACCAATTATGATTGTTATTTTGCATGATTTAAACAGAGAAAATGTTCCATAAATGGATTGAACACAAATCAAAGCCTTTTGATAGAACAAGATGTGTACCAATTGATAGATTGATAATAATTCTTCGAAAACTAAAGAAATTATCATATATTTATTCTATCATACATTATGGACATGATGAGTTAAGTTTATGTTTTTATAATCGGTGAAAATTTAACTTTTTATAATTTATTGCATGATCATAAATTCGAATCCCGCTGTCATCAGCCAAAAAGAAAAACTTACCTTTTACGAATAATATAATCGCAATTCAAAGTTATATCTACTCCAATCATGAATATGATTTTTTTATTTATAGGATAATATTATATATATTTTATGGAAAGTTTTATATATTAAATTAAACTTTCACTATCAAACACACGTAGACAACTAATAAATATAATTATAGTTAGTAGTCGCAATGCTTTCCAAATCGAACGTTGGATTATATATTTAGAGAATGTCAACCCACATATCCATCCTCTAAAGAAGTAAACAACTCCAATTTCCCATCCTATCGCAGTACGGCCAAACGAAAAGTCAAAATGCTCATTCAGAAAGTTCGTACAGTGCGAATGCATCGTAAAAGTCAATTCTCGATGGATTAAGTCTAAACCATTTGTTTTTGAGGAGTTTTATTGGTTTACTCGTGATTTTTGAGAAGACATTATTTAAGAGTCCTGTAAGATAAGAGAGACAAAAAATTAGGGCTTCAACACCGATGTGAGAGATGAATAGCTTTCGATCATTGTTGTACCCTTTTATTATGCCTTTAATTTTATTTTAGTTTATTTTTCTAAATCTCAATACCATCATATGATATACTTGATATTCAAAATCGAGCTTGAATAATAAGGTGAGATTAATATCTTTTTGTGATATTTATTATTTTGAGATTAATAGTTACAAAAGATCTATGATTGTTGTTGGTCATATTTATTATTATTATTATTATTTATTATCAGCATCTCCTACCTCTCATTGAGGTAAGAGATAACCAATTTAGCTTGCGTACTGCTGCTACATTGTACTTTCATGTTGTACTACGAAATAAAAAGTCAACGCAGAGGATCTTTGCAATTGTCCATGTCAAGCTGGCCATTCTAATCACTCTTCCATCTCTCTCCAGCTTTTTCTCTCTTTACATATATTCTAAGACTTCACTCTTAATTCTACATTGGCATTGACATTTGGGTTAATTGGGCTGAGTTAGTGTCGTATTCTCCGCAACGAAGCTCGACTTGAGTTGACCTCTCTGGTCAACTCCCTTAATAAACACAAAAAAAATGTTAAGAATTAGATTCCGAAACACTTTCCACGCGAAAACTGTTTTAGAAAACAAAAAACAGATGTGCAATAGTAGCGGACTTACCCTATAAAGCGCCTCCCCTGCACCAATAGTCTCGTCTCCTATCTCAAGCCTGCACGAGCCCCGAGAGAGAGAGAGAGAGGTGACTGCGGGCGTGAACAGGGCACCCCATCCATGGAGACGAAGACCCTCGCCTGCGTCGCCCTCGTCGCCGCTGCCTCCGCCACGGCAGCGCTGGCCCACGAAGGCCACCACCACGGCGCTCCTGAGGCAGCGCCTCCGCCCCCGACGGGCGGCGCGTTACCGCCCGTCCCGGCTCTGGCGGCCCTCGTCGGGGCGTCCCTCCTCTCCTTCGTGGCCTCCTACTTCAACTAAAGCTGAACAGTCTGTTGATCTCCTTTTCTGTAGTCTTTCATGTCTGGCTTGCGTCGCTCTCGGTTTGCTTGCTGTTGTTTGGGTTGCGTTCTGTCGTTGTGTGTAATGTCATGCAATCATGTTGAATAAAGACATCCTTTCTTCATGCGTACAAGATGAAGCACTCGTGAGAAGAAAGAGGAAGGTAGATGACTGTATTATTGGCCCATTACGGCCCAACATGATGAACGTGACGCGTGAACTCGAAACAAGAACTAATACACTAATCAATCGGATAATGAATAGAATTAGTATTCTGACTTAATCATATTTCCTAAACATTACTTTAATCAAGATTTTAAATGTTGATTATATCAAATTTGGTAATATATCAGACTAATGGATATCAATTTGCCAGATGGTGTATTCATCCATATTGATGGAAAAAAAGAAAAAGAAAATTAGATGCCAATCATATGGTCATTTTATTTATTTATTATCTGTATGGCCAATCTTAATATGACTTAAGAAAAATAAAAGCCAATAATTTATTATTTTGTCGAATCTAATTATTTTTTGGGTTGTCCGAATTACATGGTGGAGCCCCCATTTGCACGACCTTTAAACTTGGGCTACTTTCTCTAGCCAAACAGGACGGGTCGCTTTTCCATTGGTTGCGATCGCTGTTCTCTATGGGTTCCGCGGGTCTCCGCCACTGGAGATCGCTGCTTCGCTGATGGGTGGGTCAGCCAAGACAGGTAGGCTGGGGCCAGCTTTAAAGCTGGCCTACTTCGGCCGCCTATAGAGAGGTGTATGCGACACCACCTTTCAGCCGGCCATGCGCCCGCGGGTCGAATCCCTCGTACGCAGCAGCAGCGCGGTGGGCGACGCCGTCGCTACGCAGCAAATTCCGGTCGGCCGATACGGTCGTGCGCATAGAGGCTTCTGTGCGGAGCATTCGAAGATAAGAACGGCGAAGTAGGGGGCGTCTCATGTACGCAACGATGGCCAGCGAAGCAATAAATACCCCCTCCCCTCGACTCTTCTGTCCTTTCCAATTCTGGTCTCTCTCACCTTAACTCTCCTTTTGGAGCCCTCGATTCCACGATTCCGAGGCGATTTCCGGCCGCTGAAGGTTAGGACTTCGATTCCCTGCCCCTTTATCTGCACTGGTTTGATGGTTAATTCCATATTCAATTCGTCCGGTGGAGGATCTGCGTTTCGTTTGCTTACAAGCCTTCTGTTTCGTCTCTGTGCAGGGATCGTTGAGCGTTTTGATTGGCGGAGATCGCCGCAGGCGAATCGCGAAGAGGGCTGATCCCAAAAGGTACTTCTTTTTTCCCCCCTTATTGTTCGAGGTTTTAATCTTTTGGCTGAAATGAATTGTTTCATTTAATCTTTGGGGTATCTTTTTGATTGTTCATCACGAAGGACTTCGAATCGATGGAAGAAGGATGATTCCGTGCTCGTGAACTTTTCCTGAATGTTCATTTTCCCTAGAGATGCCTTCGTAGACTCTGATCTTTGGATCTGCAATCAAGAAATACAAGAGATTCCCAATAATTGATTTCCACTCCGTTAAATATGAAAAAGATGTGAATTTGACTTGTGTAATCTGTCCCTTTTTGTTAGTTCAGCTGTTCGCGAGGAGTTTGGGAATTAGTTTGAGGGTATAGCGAGCGGTTGCCGTGGGCTTCTGTTCTTCTTCGTGTTATATATCAATTTTTTCTTATCCCAAGCAAAATTGTCGAGAGCTTAGGAACAAAGTATTTATTTGTTAGTCTAATCTTCTTCTGGAGCAAAGTTGTGCTCTTTTTTGTTTTTTTGGTGTGCGAAGGTTAGACTGGGGTTATGGGTTGCGCGAATAATAGAGTTCTTAGATATATTACTTATTAGATCTTAATCAAGATGTAAAAGATCTTTCCTATTCGCAACCTATGCTTCTGTGATGCAGGAGAGTTTGCAATGGAGCACGATGAGACCGGATGCCAAGCACGTGAAGGACCAATCCTTTGCATCAACAACTGTGGATTCTTCGGAAGTGCCGCAACCATGAACTTGTGCTCCAAGTGCCACAAGGACATGATTCTCAAGCAGGAACAGGCCAAGATGGCAGCATCCTCGATCGACAGCCTTGTGAATGGCAATGGCAATGGCAGTGGCAGTGGCAGTGGAAAAGAGCCCGTAGTTTCGGGTAATGCTGTTGTTGCTGTTGGCTCCATGGAGCCGAAAGTGATTTCAGCAGAGTCATCCGATGCTTTAGCCTCAAACGAGGCCGGAGAGGCAAAGGCAAAGGAGGGTCCAAACAGATGCGGCACCTGCAGGAAACGCGTTGGTCTGACTGGTTTCAGTTGTCGGTGTGGGAACCTTTTCTGTGCTGTGCACCGCTACTCGGATAAGCATGACTGCCAATTCGACTACCGAAAGGCGGCCCAGGATGCAATTGCCAAAGCAAACCCTGTCATTAAGGCCGAAAAGCTTGATAAGATCTAGAGATATGGGTTAAAGGTTAATGAACTCTGTTGCTATGATCTCCACATTATCATCATGCCTTTTCTTTCGGTTGGCTGGATGTTGGTGTCCTTTGATCCTATATATATGGCTGGAGGAATGATGCACGGGGCATCCTTGCAGCCTCTCAAGAACCTCTATCTTGTTGATTGGAAAAGGTTTGCATGTTGGATCTGGTGTGTAATCTTTAATTTGTGCTGGTTTGCATGGTGGATGAGTACAACGTTATGCTTTAGTTAGGTTTGTGAGTTAGTTTCATGGTTATTATGTTACAGTCTATCGATCCTAGTAATAATCAGATAGTGCATGGAAATGCCCAATCTTTTGTTCCGTCTTATAGCAAGTTAAGACTGCCTGTTCTGTTAATATGCAGATCACTCACTGCTTGTCATCCTCTATTGACAGCAAGGTAGTGTGATTTTCCAGGAAAGACAGGATATTATCGAACCATCTGTTTACAAGTTCTGTATTGCAGTTTTACTGTAATGCTTTTCTGCTTGTTTGTGCATGTTACTGCTGCATGGTGCTGAAGAAGTCTGCATTATCATGTACAGCTTTATCTTCTATAAATGTGCCTGTCGATGTTGAGGTCATTAATTAGTCAATGGCAGATGTGACTCCCTTGTATTGAACATATACATTCTTTTGGTTTGCTGATACTCCACTAGGTAATAGATAGTTCATCAGAAATTGTTAACAAGATTCATGGTCTCTTGGTGGCAATTTCACTGGTGTTTCGTTACTCTTGTTGGTCTCACTATTGTCGAATGAGATGTGGACAAGATGTGTAAATGTATCGTGTTTTTTCTCGGCCCAATATGCTGTGAGTTATTGACCAAAGTTATGCAGCTGCTGTAGATGCCTCTCATTTTCCCCTGGAAGGGGGCGAGTGCTTTGTGATGGCTTGTCGATGGTCCATAACGAATAGTTTTAGCTTTTCGTTTGCTTCCCACAAATCCTTCATTTGATGCAGTTCCTGCTGGAGAAGACATGATTCTTTTGGCTTCAATTGGATCAATAAATGATACACAGCTTCCCAATCTCTCAAGAACCCTCGTGTACTTGGTTAAACAGAAGGTCTACTAAGCTTTGTTGCCAACTTCAGCTGCCACATGCTAACTAATAGGATCTGTTGTAAGCTAAAAGAACAGCAAAATTACCTGTGCCAAAAGGGAGAACATCTGGTGGAAGAACTGAGCCTGAATGAATTTTGCATCGAATATTTCATCGATGGAGAAGAACTGCTACTTTGACCGTAACACGGATTGCCACAGCTGCAGTTGCAAAGTAGAATACAATATAAAATTTCGATTCACACATCTTTTGTGATTGAGAATGTAGGAAAATAGAGTTGCTGCTCTTCGTGCCTCAACACATTCACTCACCTTCCAAATACCAACTGTGTGTGAAGTAACAAGACAAAAAGAGAGCCATCCTGCCACACTCTGGTTTACTTCTCCACATCCTGCCAAAATAAAGTTGTATAATTGAATTGACCCATTCCGGTTGAACCAAGGAGATCCACTTTCTTTTTCTGTATTCAATCACAGAAATGGATTCAACACTTTTGCGAATAATATTCTGGTTTACTTCTCCACATCCTTCTGAAAAAACAGATAGCAAGACGTCAGAGTGTATTAGATTTTGGCCCTTTTTTTTTTGTGTCAGAGATATATATAACGCAACTATACGCCATTTGTATTCTAAACAGACAACCTTACCTTATAATTATGAATTGACAGAAGCCCAATGAATACATGAGGCAGTAAAGCCAATGATAGCTTATAACCTGGAGGCAGAGCCCACATGAATTCCATTTGCTTATCTGTATGGCTTCAGCAGTAAACCAACGTGCAGAACATCCGATAGAGGATATAAATCCTGAAAAGGAAGATTGGGTAATGCTAGTTCCAATGATATAGATAAGTAGATGAATTGCTTAATCACCAGTAGTCTCCACAGGTACAAGTCCCTCTGACAATTAGGTGGAATCGGTTGCTATCCCTCAGAGATATATCTCTTGCATATACTTTTGACACATACTTGGCAAAATTGTGACAATCAACACAGATTCGAAGGTTCTTTGTAATACGAATCAACTTGCAAGGGGTACTGCCCATCAACCCAAAAGCTATTGCCAGTTTCTCACTATGCCCAAGCAGCATGCTTTCCTTCTGCTCATCATCCACATCATGCAATACACAGCTAAGGTCTGGAACATAACCTGCTTCTTTGATCCTTTCATATAGCTCCATAATCTTGGCATTTATCTGTTCCCTCTGGGGATGCAACCGATCACTGGAATAGAAAGTATGCATGGTTTTGTCAAGATTGATCCAACTTCTGCCTGGTTCTTTTGTCACTGTCCTCTCTTTCATCAATTCCCTGACTCTGGCGACATCTTGCCATCTTCCGGCAGCAGCATAAATATTAGAGAGTATCACAAAGTTCCCTGAATTTTCTGGCTCAATATCGAGAAGCTTTTGAGCAACAAATTCTCCGATGGAAACATTAGCATGAACTCTACATGCACCCAGAAGAGAACCCCACATGGCTATGGTTGGTTCAAAGGGCATGCACTTCATTAAGTCCAAAGCCTTCTCTATTCTCCCAGCACGTCCGAGTAGATCTATGACGCATCCATAGTGCCCTATATCTGGTTTCATCCTTTGACCATTAACCATAAAGTCAAAAAAATCTAAACCCTCATCAACCAATCCACCGTGACTGCACCCAGACAGGACAGCCATAAAAGAAACACCATCAGGCCTCACCTCTTGGACCATGGACTTAAAGAGACGAACAACCTCACTCCCTAAACCATGCTTACCATATCCTGCAAGCATTGCATTCCAACTTATCACAGATCTCTCAAGCATGTTGTCAAAGATTTTTCTTGAATATATTAAGCTACCACACTTGGAATACATGTCAATCAGAGAGTTTTGCAAGACAACATAAAATGGAAGTTCACATCTGATTACCAAACCATGCACTTGTCGACCATAATCCAAAGCAGCAAGTCCAGAGAGTGCATTTAGAAGACAGGAAAAGGTAACGTAGTTGCATTCCATTCCCTCTTTATGTAGTAATTTGAACACTTCCAAGGCTTCCGCATCAAGACCCAACTGGGCATATCCAGAGATAATGGCAGTACAAGAAACAACATCCCTGTCAGGCAACATGTCAAAGACTCTCCGAGCATCCTCGATTTCGCTGGCCTTTGCATACATGTCAAGCAGTGAACTCCCAACAAACATATGAGAGTCAAAGTTGGTCTTGAGTGCTAGGGAATGAATCTGCCTGCCATGTTTAGGCCCAAAAGGACCAGTACAAGAAGTGAGCACCGTAGCCAAAGTATATTCATCTGGCAATTGACCTGTGAATTCATGCCATGGGATAAAGATTCAATATAGCAGCATCTGATGTATTTTGACTCTAGTCATTTGGATTTTCCCAGTTCTTCTATCCTTATTTTGGGAATAAGTCAGCAGGGAACACAGAAAACAAAAGATCCAATAGAAGTAATGTTGATGCTCTGTAAGCTACAAAGCAACACAAGATTATGGTTTTATTGATGCAGTGGTTGATTCCGCTCTTCACCTTGAAAAGGTTCTTGGTACAAATCTCCATCAAGGTACTGCCTTAGCATTTGAGGTAGTTAATTCTCTTGGTACACAGGAATATAGTACTACATCACCAATTACTCCCTCTGTGGTTCTAAAAGAAAAAGGTACTTACGAAAGAGAAGAAAACCATATCTTCTCTAAGCTTTATATCACAACAAATCATTGTGTCCTGAAGAGCTTTTGATATTATGTCTAAAGAATGATATCATATATAAGATGGTAATTTAAATGTTCTCACTGAGCTCTTCCCTAAATCTTGATAGATTCATATGGAAATCAACTTAAACATTGTAAGCTACTTAGAAGATAGGAAACTGATGCAGCTGCAATTTCCCTCTTTTTCTCTTATGAGTTATAGACACAAATTATTATAAACAAAAATAGGCCCAGTTACAACTAATGGATTTTACTATCACTAATATAAACAACTTTGATATAAGATGATGTGTAAAATCATTTATGAGAACATGTAATAGCTGTTCATTTGAACAGATCAAGCATCGCACCCAAATACTTGTTTTTTAAAGTAGTAATAACTCAAACTTGTAAAGCTTGTCAAGAACATCAAGCTCTTGAGTTTGTGGAACATGTTCCTTCTCTATGTTATCCTGCCATAAATGTGTTGAATGGTTCAGGTAATAGATACCTAGATGATTGGAATTACCCAAACTGAAGATTCATATATAATTATGATGCAATAGAAAGTAACAATATTCAGCTTTACCGGCTTCCATCATCTTAACAAACAGCTCCAAGGCCTCAGCGCGGTGACCCTTCTGAGAATATCCTGAGATCATGGCGGTCCACGAGACAACGTTCCTTTCAGGCATTGCCTCGAGCATGTGGCGAGCGTCGTTCAAGGAGTCGCACTTCACATACATGATGAGCAGCCGGGTGGCGAGGTACATGGAAGGGAGGTACTGGGACTTGATCATGTGGGCGTGGACCAATTGGCCCTCTAGGAAGGCCCTTCGGTCGATGCACGCGGTCAGGAGGGCGTCGTACCAGTGGAACCTGACCTCGGCGCCGAGCGTAGCCATTCCCGACAGCGCCTCGTGGAGTCGACCTTGGAGGCAGAGGGGTTTGAGGTTTGAATCTGGCGGGAGCGGCGACGGGCTCGTTTGGCAGGAGAGTTGGCGAGGGCGGTCGCTGTCTTTGAAGTGGATACGGCGGAGCAGGAAAACGCGGCTTCGACCGTGCATTTAGAAGAAATGGGAAGTGCTCGAAATGCAAATACAGACATTGAACGGGCTGAAGTGTGTATATATCGTACATGTGCGCTGATCGCCGAAACCAGATCCGTACGCAAATCCTAAAGCATTTCGGACGATATGATGGTGGGAAGGGACGAGAATACCCTTCTATCCTGTTTAATGTGGTTACGATGATCCTGGCGTTGACTAGGCTTGCCGTGTCAGCGAAGACCAAGTCAACCGCACGAGGCATGAGCACAGTCAGGACCACTTGTGATGCGATGCGATGGTTGACTTTTGGTTATAATTGGCTTGAGCTACGATCGGTGTGAAAAATGTCCATAATGTGAGTCATATAATAAAACGAAGCCTTTGACCACAGCAATTCGGCATCCAAGAAGCAAATTAGATCCCTGTCCCTTCAAATATTTAATATAATATTTTTGACCTTATATATATATAATTTAGATTGTAAGTTATTAAGCGGTCAACAGCATTCTTTAAATCGTTGGTTTGGTGTATAGGGCGTTTTAATTTTCGCATGATAACAGGAACGGAGGAAGATTAAACGGGTTACAGGACGAGGCAAATGAGTGTTTCCTGGAATCGAACTTCGGCACCCCGTTGCCGGGTTACCCACACACACCACGGACTTCTGTGTCTGGCTTTAGGGTCCCACATAAGAAAGCCCAAAGAAAAGACAGGTACATTGGGGTAATAAAATGAGTGGCCAAAAAAAGGATTGCTCGTCTAAGAACGGCCCCGTTTCCGTAACAGTAGCACACCATCGGCGACCGCCTTCTCTCTCTCTCTCTCTCTCTCTCTCTCTCGATCTCGACCCCTTCCCACCCTCCCCCCCAAACCCAGACCTAACCGATTCCGTTTCCTGGTTTGTTTGGCGCCTGAAGAGAGAATCATAATTTATATTGGTAGATCGAGAGAGATTCTTCTCTTCTTCGTCGTCCTCGTCCTCGTCTTCTTCTATCCGATCTCTCCTCTTCTGCTTCTGCCTCGTCGTGGTGGCGGTCGTCTTCGTCGCCGCGATCCGTTCGCCCTCGATTGATTGATTGATTCCGTTGAGACCAAGATTGAGATCGAGATCGATAGAGAGAGACAGAGAGGATGTCTTCAGGGAATAGCAGGTACGGGGAGTTCAACCAGAGGATCGACTACGTGTTCAAGGTGGTGCTGATCGGGGACTCCGCGGTGGGTAAGTCGCAGCTGCTCGCTCGCTTCGCCCGCAACGAGTTCAGCGTCGACTCCAAGGCCACCATCGGCGTGGAGTTTCAGACACGCACCCTCAACATCGACGACAAGACCATCAAGGCCCAGATCTGGGACACCGCCGGCCAGGAGAGGTCGTCTCTAATTAATTTCATCTCTTTAAACTTCCTTTTCGTTCTGTTCTTTCTCGTGTTATTTGGGTCCTGATTTGGTTGATTAAGATGACGTTTCCTGTATCCTTTTTCATCATGCATTTGATCGTTTGAGAGAGCCGGTTAATTCCTTTCAATACTTAATTAAATTTCAATTTAGATCCATCCTTATTTATTGGGTGTCCTATAAAATTTAGGAACGTTGCATCAGAAGCTGATTAGTGTACCGGATGTTGAGGAAATGTAATGCTTGTTAATACAAGTTCCATTGATTCTGAACATCCTGTTCACTCATACAAGGGCTATTTTCAACAAGGTTGAATTTGGTTTTGATGTTTTATGAAGATTTTTCTTTGACTGTATTCTCGTTGTTGTCATATCCAATGCAGTTTTACTTGTCACTTTCGCTTTGATTTTCAATCAGATGAAGAGGAAGAATAGGATAGATTCAAGAATTTAAGTAAAAAATTATTTGGAGGAATCCAACAGAAGACATATCAGAACGTAGAATAAAAATCCTTAATAGAAAACAAAGGTCAACAGCCAATTAGTCCATTGTAGGACTTTCATCGATTCAAACTGAATCAAAATTCTGACTGCCATCTATATACATTCAAACACAACTAGAAGAAAATGCATGCATAGTCTCAGTTAGTTCAGAAATCATTACCTGCAACAGAGACTGATAATTCATCAGCTATTTTGCACCATCAAACAGTGCTTGTTGGCTTGATCGAGGGTTGCAACAAGACATTAGTCTAGCCCTTCCTTCCACTTCAATAATGTTCCAAAGAAATCACAGTGGCACAGGTGATTTTTGACATTTTACCCATTCCTCTGTAGAAATAAGTTTGTCTAAAGATTTTTAATCCTACATGTGGAGATCCAATGTACTTTGGCTTTTTACAACTGATGCTGTGGTTAATACATCTGAAATGTATTAACAAAATTTCAAGTGTCAATAATAGAATGACTTTGAAAAATGTAGGTAGGTTGCATATTAATTTCTTGTTTAACAGATAGTAACAAAAAGTGGACTATATAGTGCTTTAGAAATATAGTTTTGAATTTGGCACAATTGATACTATTCCATTTTTAGCTGTGCCAGGACATAGCTATTGACACTTCACTGGACATTAGTATACTTCGAGCTGTGACATAGTTATCCCAACTACACAGATAAGTGGTTCCTCTGTCTTCATGTTAACTTCCTCTGGATTTTATATATGCTTTTAAGTCTTTAGAAGTTTGGTGTATGAGAGATAGGTCCAAGAGCCATGACAACCAATTATTATTGAGGAATGAAATGAGTGCAATCATAAAGGACAGTGCTTCATGCTAAGTGATCATGTTTGCTGCGTTATGGTTTGAGATAAAAGGTAATGGCATGAAAGATGATTGATATCTTGCTCAGCATTACTAATGATCTAAGTGTATTCCACTGAGAATTGGGATTCTCTTACATTTTTCACTCAGTTTCATTTTAGTATAGAAGTGCTGGATTTTTTTAATTATATATGTGTATCTGGTATAGATGATTTATCTGTTAATTTTGTTGAGTCCAAACCATTATTAGATCCTTATAAGTTAATTTTAGTCTTAACCTATTTTTAATATTAGACTAACTAGGTATTACACTTATCTGAGTTACACTTTATGATGGCACTAATGCTTGCCCTCCATTAGATTATTGCATTCTGAACGTCATGTCTACTTGGGGAAAATTGAATAACCGTACCGACAAACAATTTTGTTTTCTGGTCCTTTAGTAGACTAGTTGTTAGGTGAAAAGTAAAAATCTATACCTTTACATTCGTAAAATGTATGCACCATAAATTCAAGATGGCTCTGATTTGACTTTGATAATTTATTCTTTGCCTAATTATAGACATGGTTGAATCTATGTGAATAAGATTCCACCTAAGTCTACCATAATAAATGCATTTTGCTTTGGAGCTGCTTATTGAATATTGGAAATGAACTTTATACGGTACTCTACCAAGATTTTTGTTATAGAAGTAACTTGGGCTATTGTCATATTTGGAAATATGTGGCTGGAGAATTACCTGGAATATAAAATGTTTCCAAGAGATGGTCCAGACATATTTATGAGATATGAACAACTATATAATGACAATTTGCCCTTGCTACTTTTCATTAGCTGGAGTAAACCAAGGTAGTGCTTATATCGCCTAAACTTGTTTCGATCACTTTTGGAATAGTCATTTCTCTTGTGAAATCCTTACCTTTGAGGTGGGTGATATATGATCTTCTACCCTTGCCAAATATTAACTTTAATTTATGTACCACCTTCAGATTACCAATCGATCACACTAGTAGCTATATTTAAATTTACTTGATTGTTGTGAGCTCTATGATTTGCTAAAACAACTCGAGTTCTTCATACCTGCTTACGTGGTTATCCAAATATGCCTAGAATTGCTTAATTGAGCACCAAACAGGAACTCATAAAATATTGAAATCCCGATACCTACTACTTCAGTAACCCAAATTCCAAAATGCATTTGCTGATGAAAAAGAAAATAAAATCTTTAGATTGACCAATATAAACTTGGATGCTACTGCTATCTAATGCGATGAAAAAAACGATAAATATAAGTTCTTGTTTTACCCTAGATCAACTCAGACCAACTTTTCTGGATTTAATCTTGTAAGTATTGAGTGAGTGTACATTTGCAATATGGCAGTTCTGGAATAAAGAACCATCGATGGAAGAGTATGCTTTAGTACTGAACACTAGTAATGTCCACCTTAATAGCAGCTGACTGTCAGCATCTTCTCCTATAAATTGCCTTACTCCTGCTTCTGGTTAATGTTCACCTTACTTCTAATATTCCAATTCCCTATGATGATTACCAACAGGTACCGGGCCGTAACAAGTGCATACTACAGAGGTGCAGTGGGGGCAATGTTGGTTTATGACATAACGAAACGTCAAACGTTTGACCATGTGGCAAGATGGCTGGATGAACTACGGGGACATGCTGATAGAAACATTGTAATAATGCTCATTGGCAACAAATCTGATCTCGGAAGTCTTCGTGCAGTGCCCATTGAGGATGCCAAAGAATTCGCCCAACGCGAGAATCTCTTCTTCATGGAGACCTCTGCTCTTGAGGCCACAAATGTCGAGGGTGCTTTTGTGACCGTGCTTACTGAGATATATCGGATCACAAGCAAGAAATCTCTTGTCGCTAATGACCAATCTGACTCTACTGGAAACTCAAACTTGCTCAAAGGAACCCAGATAGTTGTTCCAGGGCAGGAGCCTCCAAGTGAGAGTAAATCCATGTGTTGTGGGTCGACATAGGTGGTGCATTTTCTATGGTTGCCTATCAATTTGATTTGGGTAGGGTTTCTTCATCTTCTTTTGTTTGACATTTTTGAATGTTGATATTCTTTTAGCGATCGTAAGTATGCAATTCTTTTGATTTTTAGTGTATGTAATTCCATAGACACATCAAAAGATTTTAATTAGCATGAAATTTTGTTTTAGTTGATTCCCAGATTTATGTATGATTTAAATCAATTTTATCCTTTCGATTATTTGTTCTTCTTTTAAGTCATCCTATATCGTAGACCTGTACTTGCTTCAGGGAAATAAATAAAATTGGTTAGATGATGTGCTTCTGATCCGGTAACAAATGGACTATAAAGATTGTTTTAAAAGCTAAGCCTTTCATGGTAAATTATTTAGCTGTCATGATTCTTCTATAATTACATTTATACAGTATTTTCCTGTTGATTAAATATAATCAAAAGATGAGAAGCCGCCCATACACAAAGATAAATCCTTGTCCTTGAGAGACGTTTCAATTACGTAAAGGCATGTTATGATCCTCTGAGAGCTGCATTAAATATTACTTGGTGTCATTTATATCGATCCTTTTTTTCTTTAATGTATGCCTATAATTAATTTGTCATTTTGACTGCTATTTAAAACTTCAATTAACATGTTTACACTATAAAAATTATCATGATGCTAAGAATATTAGGAGTAATATAAGTGTTATATATAACTTGAACTTGCCAATATTAACCACAATTAAAATCGATTAACTTTTTTTCGATGAATCATAACATGAGATGGATACATTCAATAATAAAAATTATATGGGAAAATATGCTATTTCAAAAGTGTGTGTATATATATATATGTGTGTGTGTATATATATATAAATATATATAAATCCGACCTTTATGAATTGTAGTGTGGAGTTAATGATGGTTTAGGGGCCAATTAGCAAGAAGATAAGCAGCCAACCCGCGACTAAGTCGAAAGCATTCTTTCCCTCTTCAGTCTCTCGCCAAGATGATACCGTTTTGTAAATTCGCGACATCTGCCTTCCTATCCTACTCCAGCGGAGACGTTAACTCTCGGGTAAGTTCCCATCGCCTCATTCCGTGACCGATGTAGAAGCAATATATGGCTTTCTCCCTTCCCTCTCACTCCATCCCTCCTCCCACGGAAAGAAAAAATATAGCGAGAAAACGAAGCGATGGTCGAAGGCCAAGTCGAGCCCTCCATCGACGCCTCTTCCTCTCCTCCCTCCGTCGACGCACCCGCCCCGGCTGCCACCTCTGCCCGCTCCCCCCAGCTCCTCCTACGCCCCCGGCGCGAGCTTTTCGAGCACGGTCTCCTCCCCATCCCCAAGCTCATTTTCTCCGACGGAACCCAAACCCTAGCCGCCCTCGCTGACAAGCTCCTCCACAGATCCGTCAGCTCCCCGCACCGCGTCGACGTCCCCGCCCTCGCCGACGCCCTCCAGATCTCACTCGACCACGCTCGCCTTGCCCTCGATACCCTTGCCTCCGTCGTCCCTTTCGAACCCGATCCGGACGGCGCCGCCGACGTCCATGATATTGTCTTATTTCTCTACGTCCAGTCCTACAAGCGGCTGGTACCCCGTCCGCACAAGGACTCGGCTGCCATCGCCGATGTCTGGCCCTCCACATCGGCCTTTGACGGCTACTTGTCCGCCCTCTCGCCACTTCAGGTCCTGGAACTGTCTTAATCCTTGCAACTTTCTCCTCAACCACTTCGCATTCGGTGACACAAATTGCTTCCCGTTGCAAAATTTTGTCAATGAATGCTAGGAATAAAAGATTCATAGGATCTAATTTTGAAGAACAATCATCGTACTTGAAGTCTCTAATAGCTGTGCACATGTAATTTGTTGGCTATGTGAGTAACCTCCAAAAAATAAGTCCATTATGGCGACTCTTGGATATTGCCAATATAATGCAGCATAGAAGAACCAGAGAATCTTGATAGAAACTTCTGATCATCAGCAATGTTGGTCCTTGTTAGCGTGCAACATTTGGTGCTTCTACTCTTTTACAAGTATGCAATTACTTATGAAATAATCAGAAATATATTTGAGCTACTTTCGATCACTTCCTAATTGTATTTTCAAGCACAAGTCATACATCTTTCTAGCTAAATTTCGATACCTGAACAAGTAGGAGAGCTTGTTCGATCATGTTTCATTTCTAAGCTTGGTGATTAACATCATGCATGGTCGTTAGATTTTCAAGATGATATAAATAAAGACACCTTGGCAAGTGGAGCATGGGGGGTAAATCAGGAGCATAGCTGGAAATTTGTCACAAGAGGGGCTTTTTGATTCTTAAAGAAACTGTTCTATTCATGGTTGCCCCTTTAGAGTCTGAATTTGAACTCTTGCTCAATCAAAAAGATGGAGGTACTTGATAAAATGCTCCCTGAAAGCAGCACTGGAATGGTACTCCTTGAATTGATTAAGTGAATTCATATGTTATCTGCAAAATTTGGATTACAATAGCGCCAGCCAAGAAATTTGAGTCAGATTATTCAAATTTTGTAGTCGCATTCAGCTTAGTTTTATTGTTCATGCCATGGTAATCAAGCACATCTATGATTTAGATGAATAGAAAAATTAGGCTTCTGTATCCCTAATTTGCTAAATTTGCAGCTTGTACGCAGTAATAGTCGTCGATTTATGCCTTCACAAGCGGATGAAGAAGCTCATCAGTTATCATACTTACAGAAGCATATGGCCAATATTATTACCCTATTGGCGGAGCCTGCTGAAGGGGAGGGTGATGAATCTCTGGTTTGTCACATTAGGACATCCTAATACTTCTCATTTGTTACATGCCATTGCAATTGTTTCAGTTTTCCAAAGTAATGGCATCTTTTTTGCTTTTTTCTTGTTAAATATCTCATTTACAGGTTTTGACAATGGAAAGATTTGAACACCTTGGTTTCCTTCTCCATTTTTCTGAAGGAATTCCATTGACCCAAGCAGCTCCTTTTTTTGCTAATTCAGATCCAGACATGCCTGCTGTTCCTGTTTCTGCAGCTCAAGTCCATGACTGGGTCGTGCAAAACATAGTCGTTTCATTGGAACATAATGCTGAGAAGGTATTAGCAAAGGACAACAATATGCAGAATACTGCAGACTTGGATGTGCCAATGACTGATAGCTGCTCAAGTCATACAAGGGTCCAAAGCAGCTCACCTCCTGGGACCTCTGTGCCTGTTAATTCAACATACGTGACAAGTGTATCTTTTGTGGAGGGTATATCAAAAGCTTCGGTGGTCAAGCAGCCATGTGATATTAAGGGGCCTTCTCTAAAGGTAAGGCCACATTGGCAAACCTTCATTCGTACCTTCAAACCAGGTTTGACAATCTCGATCCATATTGGGTTTTGGCATGCTGGTGTATAAATATGATATGCTGTTATGGAGCAAGATTTCAGTGCAATCTCATAGGCTGCTAGAAAAGTTTTAAAAAACAAAAATAAAACAATATATATCTATAGTAGTCACATGCTCTCTTTTTATGTGTCCAAACAGGTCAAATAGTGGAGAACCATAACCATATCTGTTTTTGATCAGCAGATAAGAATTTGGATATGGATATTAAACAAATACTAAATTTTGTTACCATATTTGTTGCAAACAAATATATTACAGAGGAAAACACAGTCAAATGAATTCTTTCTTAGATTAATATAAGTCAATTTGACTATTCTATATGTATTTGGAGTTCAAATGTATGGGTGCAATTATAACCCGAGCATGTCCATTTTTATATTTAAAGTGGGACAGAGATAAAGGTATCTGACGTTTACAAATTTAGTTAACCATATCTGGTTCAGATATGGAGGGCCACTCCACTTTGATCCTATCTCTTCTAATTCTTCTCTCTAAGGTTACTGCAGCAATTTTCCAACACTAGCCCTTGAATGCATCAGGATTTTACTTGAATTGAACCTGCTTTGGTTGTAAATAAACCAAAAATAACTGGATTCATGCATGTACATTATATTTCGTCTAAAGTGTTCAGTCCATGTGCTGCTAGTTGTATATAAGTAAATAATGGGTCGTACACCTGGAATTTCATGGTACGGAAAACCTTGCCTTCAGCTGTTGACTCTTGTGGACTACTGCAATTTGTGCATCTACTTTGAAAATCTTGTGCACATGGTTAAATTTAGTTTGTTAATTCTAATATATTGGAACACCATTTCTTGTTGATATTTTACAGCATGTTATTGCTGATAATTTATAGAATTTTTGTATTTAATACTGATCACCAAGCAAACAACGGTGACAGAGGCAAGAACAGAATACTGTTGTGAAAGGATTTTAGTTAAGTAGCTCACAAAATTTCTAATTGACTAGTAGAACAATGGGTTATAGTTGAGGTTCCATCATATTCTAGCTAGCTTTTGTGTGATATTAACTTTTACTTGGTTCTATATAAAAATAAAGCTGTTATACTGCAGGTGTTAAACTGCCATGATTCAGTGATATACATCTTAGCACCTTTGAGCTATGCTACAATTTATGGATGTTCAGATGCGACTATTGTTCTTGGTGCCATTGGTAAGGTATGCGATGATCACATTGTGCTTATCAAAGATCACTTTAGAGCAATAATGCAAAGTGTTATTAGATCAATAGTGCATAAGCTAGCAATTGTACACATTTTGTCTGCTTAATCAAGCTTTTAAAAAAGTGGAAGTGGAATGCAAGTAGTTGGGTCATGGCAGAGGCATACGAGGTATGCAGGCACAGGTGCATATGCAAACATATATTTAATTCCTATGAATAAAAATGAAAATGAATTAAACTTTAAGCAACATCATCAAATTTCATACGTAGATAACAAGATATCTTAACATTAAAAAAAGGAAAAACCTACATATCTAGTGCTGCTTGTTCTTCATTTTCTAATAATTGAATGCTTGATGATTTTATATTTATTATTTCTAGGAGCAGCTACAATTTTGGTCTTTTATCAACCATTTCATTTGTTTTCTAGGTCCACTTATTTTTTTACCTTATCCTAATATATTGTTATATGTTTAATGTTTTTGTAATATGCCGTGGAGCAAGTTGGGAACACTTATTATATAGAACAAATATTAGTAAGATTTACTTTCTTTCATGCCTCTTGGCATGTGAATGTTTTACTTATGCTGTTTTCTTGATTGGATTTTGAATTCAGCAGTTGTGTTTTTCTTTATTTTTTTTAGGCTGTTAAAGTGGAGCACTGTGAGAGGGTACAGGTTATTGCAGCTGCAAAACGCATTTGTATTGCAAATTGTCGTGAATGTCTGTTTTGCTTAGGGGTTAATCAACAACCTCTTATCGTTGGAGATAATCATAAATTGCAAGTAAGTGTTCTTTGTTTCTTTATTTTTTTACTTCTTCTGTATCCATATCTTGCCATTAATATTTTAAATGGGAAGTGCACATCCCATCTGAATAAAATTATTGATGCCAAATATGCCTGGATATCAAAGCATGGATGAAGATGAATGAGGCATCAAACATTATGATGCAAGCAAAATTTGATGGTAGTCTTTATCTAAACAGTTATTTACTAAATTATCCTTTTATCAGCAAAGATTCAAATTCTCTGGTGTCCTCTTTTTCATTTCTGATATACAGGAGAACAGACATGTGACTGATAATAAAAAAAAAGAGCATGACTAG
The DNA here is from genome assembly GCA_004837865.1 of Musa balbisiana. NCBI lineage: Eukaryota > Viridiplantae > Streptophyta > Magnoliopsida > Zingiberales > Musaceae > Musa > Musa balbisiana. The sequence goes on along the minus strand of CM017190.1, from coordinate 9,119,619 downwards.
TTTTATAAGTTCTGATACTTTTACAACTGATATTGTTGGGATATCACAGTTCATTCAGTCTGGATAATACTAACCTATTGTTGGATCATGATCTTATAAACCTATAAGTAAAATATATTATGGATGATGTTATAGCATAATAGAATATCTAATGGAAAGAGAATAACTTTCTTAATAGAATATCTAATGGAAAGAGAATAACTTTCTTCATCCAGTAATAATGACATTTTTTCTAGGACATGTTTGAGTGGTCTAAAGAAGGTGCAAGTGGATTCCTTTCAGATATGTTTGTTTCTTATTTAGTTATGGCGATCTCATTCTCTAATATCATTTCACGTGGTTGACACTGATCATAGGATTTTGGCCTGCAATTGGGCTTGAACATCTAAACATAATATTTCTTCGTCTGTATTGATTGTTTATTGAGATGGAGATGAAACAAAATAAATAATAAGCCACAATCTTGAATGAGTAGGACTAGGAGCATAATAAGCATAATGTAGGTATTTATCAAACGTTGAAATTGAGGTTGAGATAGATTTTAATAAGCTAAAAAAGATTAGAAATGCTTTGGTATTGTGCTTATATTATTCAATAAGAAGAGAGGTTGAGAAAGATATTGTTCATATGATAGGAGCATAATGGATAAAGCAAAGTTCCTATTATTCATCATGTTGCATACTATGTGTGATCACAATATAATGAGCCATGCTTTTGTATATTACAATGCTAGAGAAATAAGAAATGGTATCCGAAAATGTTACTGTTGCGTACATGAGTTTGGTGGTTAGTGGTACACCGAAGGATAAGACAAGTTGCTTACTTAACTAAAGTATTAGTTGATACTAGTGACTCGGTGAGGAGATCTCATATTTACCAATCCATTTAACAGTGACTTGCTACTGCAATTTCTTAAATCAACGGAAGTGTTATATCTACTTCTGTGCCTAGAAGCACCTTTAGATGAACCTCAGAGCTAAAATCATGGATTATGTTCTACGCGTGTTATGGATTTTTTTTCTTCTGGATTAAAGCCTCAAGAATTATATATCGTCATGCAGTATTGAGTACTTCTATATCCTTTTCTTCACAGGTGGCACCATTTAATACCTACTATTCACAACTGGAGGATCACTTAGCTCAAGTTGGTGTTGATTCAAGCATCAATAGATGGGATGAACCATTGGTGCTGGGGATGGTTGACCCTCATGATTCTTTGTCCCACCCTGCAGGGGTCTCTGATGTTCAAGCTGAGTCTGCCACATGTATCGATCCTGATCAGTTTACTAATTTCTTGGTATGCTCAAATTGTTACAGTTCTTGGTCGAGCACTTAAAAAAAAATCAGTATCAATATGTCCTTTAAAATTTCTCTTTTTTTTCTGGTGAATGCTCAAAATGTGTCCTGTCCGTTTTATGCTAATTAATTTTCCTTGACTATTGATAAAACCTTAGCTGTATTTTTTAGTGTGAAACACTTCATCTGATATGTGAAACACTCTGTGGGCTTCTTGCTAATCTTCACGGATGTAACATCTAACAAGTTGCAATTTATTACATGCAGATTCCTAACTGGTTTGGAGCTGACTCACCGCAGTCCACAAAATATAACCCATTTCCGTTGCCTGAAATTTATAGAGCATCCCAGAAAAAGAAGGTAGAACCTACTAGAGTGTTATGATGACTACAGCTATAGTTGTATTTCTTCTATAATGCCATTTTATTAAACATTTGCAATCTGTAATTTTCTCCAGCACTCAAATCTGACTGATGTTCAAGAAGCTATCAGGGATGTGCAACTTGATGAGAACCGAAAGCGAGAATTAGCATCGGCCCTTCATGTACATTTTAGAGATTGGTTATACGGTAATGCTTAGTTTCCTACTACATCCAGCTGGTAGAACTTGGGTTAAAAATTTGGAGCTTTTGCTTCAATACAGTATGCTATACTTTTGTTTTTGGTGTGTGTGTGTCGCATAATACCTTCACTTAGGACACCTGTTATTTACGGAATATACTAGGTGAGTAGCAGCAACATAATAAATTTATATATTGTAAAATACTTGGTGCGTGTATAGTAAGATGTGGATATCTGTTTCATCCAGAACCTCTTCACAGTGATGGTTGTCACCGATGCCTTAAGACCAAAGATTCACCCCTTGAGGGCTGCTACTGAGCTCTTGCTGGGACTGGCCTTACACCTTTTTGGGATTGCATCTTTTGATCTTGGGAGATGAACATGGATTTTGGTGGCAGTGCGGAAGAAGGGAGAGATGAATTAGGTGAGAAATCACACAAGGTATCACAGGGATCAAGAAAAGAAAGAATCAGGAGTGATGAGGAGAGGGAGAGGGAGGGGTACGCTATGATTCAGTTAAACATTAAAATGAGGTTGCTTTGATTGTTATTCTCTTGAATTAGTGGTGGATATACTATAGGCTAATTTAGTAAATTATATGGATCACATAATTTTATACAATATAAGTTGGATTGGATTGTTGTTGGATCAGAACAGCCCTAATCCATACTTGATTCCAAGGTATACAATAGTACAATACCGTATCATACCGGTGTTTCGAGATTGGCTCGGTACGGTACGGTGCCGTGTACCGAGCGGTACACCTAATTTAGGTGTAAAATCCTCTGAAAATACCTGAAAATAAAAAAAAAAGTTAGGATAGGGTTTTTAAGTTAGAAATAAATATAGTAATAGCATAAGTTTAGCAAAATCAATATAAATTAAGTAAAAAAAGTATCACATATCTTTTTCGGGCTTTAAAGAATATCTTGTGCAAGGTTTGTATTTTAGTCCATTACGGATTGTCCTTATGTAAACATATCTCTTGATTAGAAAGTTCTTCCTCTTAATCTTCTTAAATTAGTCTCGATTCAATTCACAAATCGTTATTTTGTAGAGTTTATGAGAGCATATATGTGAGAAAAAAAGAGTTTGAGATAGTTTAAAAGAGTATGAGAATGTAACGAAGTGAAATAGGGGAGAAGAAGGGTTTAAATACTATGAGAAAGTATTTAAATAGTATGAGAATGTAATGACCGGTACATACCGGGCGGTACGATTCGAAATTGCATACCTTGCTTGATTCAACTAGATTGCTGGATTAGGCTAGCATTCGGGTCGTTTAGTAATGAACTTGACCTGTATCAGATTTAAATCCGGACTGGATCTCAGATACATGGATGGGGTCAGGGTCAGTTTTTGTATTGGATGATTTACAACACTAGATATCTTCATAATACATTATATTGATCTACCTAAAATGTCCTTATAATGTTTCCACAATTGCTTTTTGACTGACTGAGATTTTGTGTGCAGCTTCCGGGAACATTCGCCAGCTATATTGTCTACAAGCTGATTGAACTTACAAAAATGTTTGTTTGCTGGAGGTAATTCGTCACGGCTAGATTCTTGCAATACAACGGAGTTGTCTTTTCTCCTCCAATCTGTCCTCGCATGCTTGACAAAATTTTTCATCCACTGTAACTGGCATCTGTCCTAATGCATCATGTAACTGGATGCACATTTGGTACTAGAATTTTATGCACGTTGAGAGTTTTGATTTTTCTCTCTTTTTTTCCCCTTCTTCAAAGATCATCCCTGGGCTTGTCAGGTAGTTCATGTGCCTTGGCGGTGTTGTGGATGCCACGCATGGAGTTGCACTTATTGGTTTGCTACTGGTGAATAATGTTGGCTACTGAAATCATTACATTCTTCTGAGGTTTGAACTGTTATCCAACATGTTTCTCTTCACCAAGGTTTTATCTAAAGCGTATATGGCGGATCCAATTGTGATGTCGTGGTATCTGACGTTCATGGGTTTCTTACTGCAGCACCAAATCGTCGAGTTGGAGAGGACGCTTATGATCGGACTTGATCCGAAATAAACCGAAACCCAATTCCGGGCCAGCATCGAACGATTGGCTCCACCGGGCCGAAGGTCAGATCGTTTTTGACTTATAATCTCATCAGTTATTTGTTGCAGTACAGTGGTTATATACACTTCATTTTAGTATATCCATAAATTCCTTTGTTGCAGTAGTTATTTGTGCTTCTATTTTTAATGGATTCTACCATTCTAGAATTCGACCTGTTTTTTCAAGTAAAACAAAGAAATTTTACTGATTTAAACACTTGTTCAAATTTTACTGTTTTTTTTTTTTCTCTTCCAAAATAAATCGGAATGCCATGAAATAAGAGTATCGAGCTCAATATAAACTGTTAAGATCTTTACCAATTAAACTAATTAATACTTTTTTAAATATATCTTTGGAAATTTTAACCTTTGCTAAAAGGGTCTCACTAGACAAATGCTTAAGGTGTAAAGGGAGTTGAAAAGATTAAAAAAAATAACAAGATTTGTTAGAGATTATAAATAAAGATTCATCTCTACAAAGATAAAAATATATTAATCGAGCATACCATCAAGAGAAAATATTAATTTTCAAATTAATATTTTTTTTATTTTCAAAGGAAGATTTATTTTCAAACCAAATTAGAATTATTGCTTTGTTCCAAGAAATCACATCATGTATTTTATTTGATAAAATCATAATTTTTATAATTTTATCTATGTCTATAGAAGATGATAAAATATTATGATGCATCAATCAAGAGATAATCAACGGATTGGATTTTTCTCACTGTCACAAGACACGTGAAAGGTGTGAGACATTCATGAGAACATTCTGTGGACCGATATTCCTATATTTTTCTATTATTATTAATTTATCTCTTCTTATCTTTCGATTCCTGTCATTAAAAAACAAAATCCGTCATTGTTTTTCCATAATTTTATCGCTTTCATTCCTTGAAATGGCACATCAGATGGCGTCTTTTAGGCCACACGTGAAACAACTTTTGATGGAGATTGGTAGACTAACGAAGCTACTTGGTTTGTCGGTTTCGATGGATGGAGATTGAGATGCGCTTGGAATCGTTCTCGAACATCGATTCAAAGTGGTGACAAATTTTAATGGAAGTAAAGGACGGGAAAGAAATTACAACGACGTGAAAGAGAAGGAAGGGGAAGAAGGAAGAGGAACTACAAGCCGATTCCTTTGGTTGCGACGCCGGTGTCGTTGGTGAAGGTGATATGTGGAGGAGGGAAACGCCATTTTTTCTTCGTGCTACGTAGATAAGTGGAGGAGAACGTCGAGGGCTTCCGTGACCACCATTTCCTCCTCCTATTTTTAGGTATTTATGGTCATAATGCTATTGGCTTGCTTTCAACGTGAAGTTTTTTTTTTTTTTTTTTTTTTTTTTAAGGTGATGGTTAGATCCCTATCAATAATTTAGCCCTTTCGACTTTTATGATTATTATCTTGATCTCTTTCACACATAAATATTTTTTAATATCTTTTTTTATACTCAATCGTCTTTTCTTATTATTCGTAACGATAGGTCAAACTATAATTTACACCTATGTTTTTCGTATCAACATTTAACTCTATTTTCAATCTTTTTGACTCACTCATTCATTATTATTATTATTATTATTATTATTCTCTAAAGTGTGATATCATGTTAAAAAATTGATAATGAGAGTTCAAATCAAATCGATCAAAGTTAGATTTGATCTTAATTCAATTTAATGTGGGGAGCTTTCTTCCTCTAAACACTTTTTAAGAATATAAATGAATACATTTTGTCTATATCTCCAAATTTTTTAACCTTGATTACGCCTTTAACCTCTCTCTCTAGCTTACTAGCTTACCAAATGAATAAATGATATCCTTATACTCAAATCACTTGTCAACAGCTCTAAATAATCTCTCTCCACCGTTGTCTTCGCTATCAGGGAAGAAGATGCCGTGCTTAAGACTCGACTCAAAGGTATGTACTATTTTCGATAAGATAGATGACACTGACAAAAATAAAATACATTATTTTAGAGTTTGATGGGACACAAATCTTAAGGAATATGGCATGAGAAACTCGACATCATTATTTATTATTATTATTATTATTATTCTTGAGATTCTTAATCTTGCTTACATCACCAAATCCATAACTTAGTTTGACAGATAGATATCAATCAATAATTGTATACACGTGCATAGGTCTCTACTTAATGATCATTTGTTTAGACGAATTGATTGATTGCAATCGACAGACTAACAGTTGTTGTCTCCTTGATTCGGTGTTGTTGGACCTGAAAGCTTTAGCTTTTCTCCATATGTGCATCCCCACCTTTAATCCTTGAGTATGAACCCTAGTTCTTTAGGGGGGGACCCACCCATGGATTAAGCATGTGTCGTGTGGAGGAGAGGTATCCTCCTTTTTTTTTGTTTTCTTTTCTCTGTCCCATCAAACATACCTTCTTGATTGACGGCGATTGCGGATCCAATGATCCCTGTTCTTAAATTTTGGGAACCGAAACCAAACCATATTGGGTCGATTTTGGAATCGGATCACGACCGACCAACTAATTTAAATAAATAAATTAGATTCGATTCCAATCGAAACTTAGCTAGGGTTAGAACTATGCAGACCAACTTGGACTACGGTTCGGTCTCCTCGTTTTCTTTTCCCTCTTCATCTTGATGGAACCAGTCGCTAGTTGGGGAAGAAGGGCCCCATTACACGCTGTATCTCCCTGTCCACGTCGTCGGCGGCGTAAGCGGTAAAATATCGCTGATGCTATCGACTGAGAAACAAAAAGCCATGCAAATCTGCTACCAAAGGAGTCATCGTTTGTAGCAGAATGCACGAAAGAGAGGGCAGTCAGTTCACACGTGAATCATGCACCCATGGATGAACAATACAATATTCATCTATGATTGCTGCAGACTGTAGGCACCGCTGCGGCTGGCGAGCCCTCTATAAGGACTAGCCGACCCGTAGCCCTCTTCATCCATCACAGCACTCTCGAGCGTTCCTCCTCCGCCAGACTAATATGCTGAAGCAAGGGTTACGAGCTCCGACCCACGCCCCCTCCCTCTTCCTCTCCCATAAGCCCTTGCTCTCTGGCCATGGCGCCTCGTGCGTGCCCATGCTGTCGTCGTCGTCGTCGTCGGCTCGACGCGGGAGGGCGACGAGGCGTCGACGGCAGATCTGTTGCTCCGCCTCCGCCGAGGAGTCCACTCCGTCGGTGGTGGCGGCCGCGAAGAGGCCGGTCACCGTCAACGCCGTCTTGACGGTGCTGCCGACCGTGGGAGGAGCCTTCGCCCACATCGGCATAACGCGGGGGCTCGACGACATCGGCGATTTGCTTGGCAAATCCCTCCACCTCGAGCTCGTCAGCGCCGAACTCGACTCGGGTAATCATCTTCTTACGCGATGGAGATGATGTGCTACTGGTTTAATATCTGTCTAAAATACTCGAAGATAACGAAGAAGAGAATTCCTCTCATCTTCTCTTCTGTTCTGGCGGAGAAGATAACAATCTGGTGTTCGGGTAGACAAACTTATGGTTTGACTACATGAATATGAACGGACCTACCTGTAAAAAGATATCGACTCCGGCGAAGTTTGAATCCTTAAAGAGTAAGGAGAAGATAATAATCAATAAACTCACTTATAAATAGGAAAAGATACCCTAAATATTCATTAGTCTGAGACAATAAAATGAGTTGAGAGGATAAAATATTCAGGAGTCAAAGTACAGTAATATACCATGTTAGGCTCATAGAAACTTATGTTCTTAGATTGAATTGGTATCTGACCTGATATATGTTAAGATTTTGATACTTTTGTGAATTGTATTGGGTTCTCAATCCAAATAAGAAGTGTTCGTGATGTTTTGACAGCAACGGGACTGGAGAAGAAGACGATTGCGGCGTACGCTCACAAGGCCAACCACGGCGTCGAAGCTGCCAAGTACGAAGCCAGCTTCAGCGTCCCACCGAGCTTCGGAGAAATCGGTGCTGTGTTTGTGAGGAATGAGCACCACAAGGAGATGTATCTCAGTGATATCGTCCTCTCCTCGGCGGATGACTCCATTGCTGTAAAGATCAGCTGCAGGTCATGGTTGCACTCCAAGTTTGACAACCCTGAGGACAGGATTTTCTTTACCAACAAGGTCTCTCTCTCTCTCTCTCTCTCTCTCTCTCTCTCTCATGCTCTTTGATAAGTTGGTATCTAAATGCAAGAGACTGAATGGCGCTATTATACCTAATTTTTTGCTCTAGAGAGAAGATATATTACCGTTATCATTACAGTAGAAAATCTTAGATTTTGGGTTTTGGATCCTCATAAATTCACCTAAGATTTTGCCCTACCCTCATAAATCAAAATACATTTTTATTAAGCACAAGTGACAGGCTGAAGATGACCGGCGGTCCACAATTGTGGGGAACGCGCCAATCAATCATTGAGCACAACTATTAAGGACCCTTCACCGGGATTGCCATTGTCCCATAACCACTCGACCGACTCTGACACCCTCCTCACCGTATTGTGGTCTGCCAATGGAAGAAGCCCACATCAGCACTTGAGATAAAGTGGGTATATCTATACATATAATTAATGTTATTCCCGCACACCAAATGCTTATCACAGAACCCTAATAGATATGTATTCATGATCTTGTCATTCGCCACGTTACAATCACAGAAGATTCAAAAATAGCTTCAGAACTACTAGTTTTATATTACACTTGTTTATATTAGCCTAATCTGTCATAATGGGATCAAATTGTTTGATACCTAATTTGTCAGAATTATTCATGTGAGGCGAGAGAGATGAACTTTGCGAATAATTTGAGAGAATCGGTTACATATATTGAGTTTGATGGACAATAATATAGAAGGTTGAGTGTTTTATTTGAATTGATGTTAAATCTCTAATATATATTAATATTTATCGGTTTAAATTGATGTTGTGGATGTGCCATGGCAGTCTTACTTGCCGTCTCAGACCCCGAGCGGGCTTCAGATGCTGAGGAAGAAGGAGCTGGAGATACTGCGAGGGAATGGCACCGGGGAGCGCAAGAAGTTCGAGCGGATCTACGACTACGACACGTACAACGATCTCGGCAACCCGGACAAGAGCCCGAGCTTGGCCAGGCCGGTCCTCGGCGGAAGCGACGCCTTCCCCTATCCTCGGCGCTGCCGAAGTGGGCGTCCCAGGAGCAAGAAAGGTATCCATGCAACTGCATGCTACACTCTTCTTCTGCTACTACTTCTTCTTCAGATTTCTTTTTCTTCACGCTGCAGATCCTCAATCGGAGAAGAAGGGAGATTTGTACGTTCCCAGGGACGAGAACTTCTCGGAGGTGAAGCAGGTGACGTTCTCGGCGAAGACGCTCCGCTCGGTGCTCCACGCTCTGGTGCCCTCGCTGCAGACGGTGCTGGTGGATGCCAAGCTGGGCTTCCCCTACTTCACCGCCATCGACTCGCTGTTCGACGAGGGGGTGCCGCTGCCGAAGCAGGACGCGTTCCACGTCTTCCGCACCGTCGTGCCGAGGCTCATCAAGGCCGTCACGCAGGGCGCCCATAACATCCTGCAGTTCGAGGTCCCAGAAATGCTCGAGAGTAAGCCATCTTCCCCATTATGATCGTGCCAAGCAAGCTAATATTTCTATCGCAGAAGGTCAATTGCATTTACTGGTAGATTTCTACGCGTCGTTTCTGATTCGAACTGATTGCCTGAATCAGGGGACAAGTTTTCATGGTTTAGAGATGAGGAATTTGGTCGGCAGACACTCGCAGGCCTCAACCCTTTGAGTATTCAGCTAGTCACGGTATGATCCTTTTTATCTCCCATGAATTCTTTGCTCGAAATCTTGTACCCGTTTCGGACCTACGCCATGAATCATCTCTTACGCTCGACATGTTGCAGGAATTCCCTTTGGTTAGCAAACTCGATCCAAACATTTATGGTCCGCCCGAGTCTCTGATCACCGAGGAACTTATCGAGAGAGAAATAAAGGGAATTATGACTGTGAAAGAGGTATAGTGCAGGATATGCTCCGTTATCTTTCCAAACATCACAACGAGTTGTTCATAATTGCACAATAAAATGTTTGATTTAGGCGCTGGAGCAGAAGAAGCTGTTCATTCTGGACTACCATGATCTGTTTTTGCCGTACGTGCATAAGATTAGAGAGCTGGAAGACACCACGATGTATGCGTCCCGCACAGTCTTCTTCCTCACGCCGGACGACACACTGAGGCCTCTCGCCATCGAGCTCACTCGGCCGGCTTCCCCCACCAAGCCTCAGTGGAAGCAGGTCTTCAGCCCTGCTTGGGACGCCACTGGAGCCTGGCTTTGGAAGCTTGCAAAAACCCATGTCTTGGCTCATGACTCGGGCTATCATCAACTTGTCTCCCACTGGTAAGATGAACACTTGGCGTCATTAGAATCGAGATCGATTCGAGTTCTTAAGTCGGAAAGCCCAGCATTTTGTCGAACACCGAGCTTCGTCGTTTGTCTCAGATCATCTGAACTAGACTTACGAGCGACTCTGGGTAATGTCATTCCGCAGGCTGCGAACTCACTGTTGCGTGGAGCCATACATCATCGCAGCCAACCGGCAACTCAGTCAGATGCATCCGATCTACCGATTGCTGCACCCTCATTTCCGATACACGATGGAGATCAACGCGCTGGCCCGCGGCTACCTCATTAATGCAGACGGCATCATCGAGCAAACCTTCTCCCCGGGCAAATACTCCTTGGAGCTCTGCTCGGTGGCCTATGGCAAGCTTTGGAGGTTCGACACGGAGGGCTTACCAGCTGACCTAATCCGGAGGTACTTGACATTAGAACATTGATGTCGCCATCGAATCTCTACAGTTCAGCTTTGACGAAGCTCCTCTGTTGTTCGACAGGGGAATGGCAGTGGAGGACCCAGCGGCGGAGCATGGATTGAAGCTGACGATAGAAGACTACCCTTATGCGGAGGATGGTCTCCTGATCTGGTCAGCCATCAAGCAGTGGGTGACCGACTACGTCAACTACTACTACCCAGATGCCAGCCATGTCAAGGAGGACTCCGAGATCCAAGAATGGTGGACGGAGGTCCGAACCAAGGGGCACGCAGACAAGAAGGACGAGCCATGGTGGCCGGTGCTGAACACACAGGAGGACCTGATCCACGTCCTGACCACCATCATCTGGGTGGGCTCCGGCCACCACGCCGCCGTCAACTTCGGACAGTACCACTACGCCGGCTACTTCCCTAACCGTCCCACCATCGCGCGCACCAATATGCCGGTCGAGGACTCCAACGACGAGGAGCTCGCCAAGTTCTGGACCAAGCCGGAGATCACCCTGCTCCACTGCTACCCCTCGCAGATCCAAGCCACGATCGTGATGGCCATCCTCGACGTGCTGTCGACGCACGCGCCCGACGAGGAGTACCTGGGCCGCGACCCGGAGGCGTCGTGGGCGCAGAACCCGGTGATCTACGCCGCGTTCGAGCGGTTCAGCGGGAAGCTGAAGGAGATCGAAGGCATCATCGACGGCAGAAACGCTAACCCCGAGCTCAAGAACAGATGCGGCGCCGGCATCGTCCCGTATCAGCTCCTGAAGCCCTACTCCGAAGCTGGCGTCACAGGAATGGGTGTCCCCAACAGCATCTCTATATGAAACACCGACGAGAAGTAGAACTCCTCCCCTTCCTTTTTCTATCTTCTCTTCACCACTGTAGGCAGAGTTTTCGATCGTTTCCTGGATCGCCATTTGAATAAAGCCAAACATTAAGGTGTTTGATGTTTGGTCCTCATTGGATATGTTCAAAGAGGTCACAAAAAATCCAGCCTTGGATAATCACAAAGCTATCTCACGAACATTTTATGGGACTTGAACTATAGGTAAGCCATATTAATTTATTTTCACCAAGTTGAAATTTTCTTGATTCAGCCAAAATAAATTATGGGAGAGACTAAAGTGGATATTACTACAACTACAAAACTCAATTTACTAACCACGATAACAGGAACTTGAGGTATTATTAATGTCTACTAAAAAATATGAACCGGAAAAAAAGCTAATTGATTGTGTTGCATTTTGTTGGGGAAAGAAAAACTTAAACATCAAAAGAAAATTTCAGTCATCAATAAATAAAAAATATATAAAAAATTAAATATGATTTGATAACTCTCTACCTATATCCGTAATGAAAAATTAAATTATTTATCTTGTGAGATCAGTCACAAGACCTAATTTTAATGATGACTATTCTTGTATTTCAGAATCCTAAATATCTCATAAAAATATTATTTATCATCTCTTTTTCTTCATAAAAAATTAAAGATATATTAGATATTTATAAATAAAATAAAATTTTATTTTTAAGATTTTTATTTTTTTAGAAAAATTTCTTTTATTAAAAAATATAGATTAATCTCAACATATTTTATCAAAATCTTAAAATTCTTATCGATCTTCGTTAACTACTTTTAATATCTCGGTCTTATATTTTAAAAAATTATATTAATAACTGTGTGAGAGTGAAACATTTAAATTTATTTACACGTCGTCGATTTTATCAATAAAAATATAAAAATAAAAAGATAAAATTATAATTTTAATGTTCTAATTAGTGATGATGGACAATATTGATGGTGGCAAAAGATGGTGTCACTGGAAGTCATGGGTAATTATTGTAAATGAGAAAAGATAAGGGTCGCTTTACATTTACATCAGTATCAACATAAATATAGAGTGACACTCAAGTTATGTTAAGCTGTGTCGCTCACGAGAGATGAGTTCTCAAGAAAAATAACTTAAGAGAAATGTTATCAAACTGTATCGCTCGACATTTACATCGATATGATACTCATATTTTATCGTTATTTTCATCATTCATAATAGCCGCCTGTGCGTTTCTAGACATCATCGTCCATCATCAATTTATTATCTTTTTATTATTTATTTTTATATTTTATTTGATAAAATTAAGATAAATAGATTTAAATATTTTACTTTCATAATTATAAGAATGTTAATATAAAGTATAAAAATTGAGATGACATGTAGCTAAATACAAACGTAATTTATGATCAGTCCTAAATTAACCTTAAAGAAACTTAAAACCGGTAAGTGCCCGCCTTCCGAGTTCTCGAGATATATTCATATCGTTCATCTCTCGGTCCTCTTCTTCCCCTAAATCCGATCTCTAAATGAACCCTAATGCTTCGAAATCCTCCGTCAAGTATCCTAATGCAACGCGCCGATGTCCCTCGTCTCCGACAGGCACGACTAGCCTGGACCGCCATTTCTCGGCCATGGATCGGGGCACTGGACGAGCTCCGGGGATGTGTGGGTTTGAGAGCGATGGCTTCTGAATCTGAGGTGAGCTTGTTCCGTAACCCCTATGTTTGTTCTATTGGTTCTCTGTTCCTTTACCCCTTATTGGATTGGCACGATGTCATGTTTGCGGTTCCTACGTTGATCTATGATCTAGTTCTCTTTCACTGCTTTCTATTTCATCTGCAGCTTTCTGATGGGAAATCATGCTTGCTGACCGAAGCTATGGGATTTCTGGCACTGCGAATCTTTCATTGGCCCAGGTATAGTTTCTTCTTGTGTGGATCGAACGGAACTGAGAAGAAACATTTGATTGGAGAGTAGATTTTCTTATGCGGTTCTAAAACATTCGCCGCTATCAAGTATATGTGCCACAATTTGGCATTCCTTTGGAATCTAGCTATCTGCTCTAATTGAGAGATGATCTTAACCCACCCTTGAACGAGTTGTCGCATCAATCATTTTGACCTTAATCCTTTAAAGGCCTATGATTCTGCCACATGATAAATTTGCTAGAATCCCCTCAGTAATAGCTTGTTAAAGATGGTTGGAAATCCTATAAACTCCTTGATTGTAGGATTTTATTAGAACTATATACGCCTCATCGTCACTCTTGTTCTACACCAGATCATGCTCTTCACAAGAGAAATGTTTTGTACTCAGACCACTTGTTCCAATATGTTCATTCAGCAAATTGTGAACTCAGTTGTTGCAATTCAATGATATCTAATGACTTAGGTTTGTTGGTTGGGACTTAGATTTGTTATCTTCAGTTAATTTATCTTTGAAGATTCAACTTCTTCATTTGCCTCCGGTAGATGTTCCAATATAACATGTTCTAAATTGTTCCGTAATTTCAGGGACATAGTTATATGGAATGTGAAATTTCTATGTCATAATTCGAGTGCGATTACTAGGTAGGCCACTCTGCTAACCAATCACGATATGCATAATTGGTTCATTGTTTAGGTTTGCGGTCGCCTAAGGTTGCTTGTTACATCATTAGGTAATGAACCATCCATCTGATTAGGTCATTAATAGAAGGCTCGGAGACTATTCACTTGTTAAATTTTCTGCCTGCTTTTTTCTTTAAAAAGAACTTTTCTTGAAGGATTCCAGATTACAATTGTCTATGATTATATCTGTACTTGTTGGATAATATTTATAAACACGAATTGTTTCCATGGGAATGGATCTCAAATTTTGGCTTTTTTTGATCAAGATGCAACTCTTTCATGAATTGAGATGAGCAACCAGGCACATAGTTCCCAGGGAATAGAGGAACAGTGATAGCTAATGATGGTTTTTCTATTGCGCTCCAATCGAGCTCATATGTTTTTCTTTCCTCACTTCTCGGATGGTGGCTTGTGACTCTGCTAAAAGTTACAGCATTCCTGTCTTTGCATTTCTGCTTAAACAGCAAAAGATACTTTGTATATTTATCCATTTATATTCTGCCATTTTTACATTTGAAATATCTATCTTACAGTGGGTCTGCTTCTTTTCTTAACCGACTTTTTTGTAGTAAAAGTACACGGGCTGTTCTAAAGAACATTCATCTCATTGCGGAAGGTATGCTTTCTTGTCTATTATGTACTTTAATTGCTTCTAGAAAAGTTGGGGGTTATTTATGATATCGAATTTATCATTTTGGAATATTTGTTGCGATTTTCACAAAGATATTTCTTTTGTTTTTTAGATTCAACATCTAATTTTGTGCAAAACTGCAGCATTATTAGGGTGTTTATAATTTAGGTAAATTTAATTAAGCACAATGGTAGGCATGGATTTTATGAGAAAGGTTAAAGTGGGTGGAGATCTAGAAAGGTAGAAGATCTAGAAAGGTTAAGGTAGAAGATGTTGTAGCAATGGATACAATAGGGAAAACCACCACACAAACTAGGAATAAAAAAAGAGAAAAGAAAAAGAAATATGATCGATCATATAAAACTAAGATATTTACATGATTCATCCGGTAGATCTATGTTCGCATGCAGAGTTTCTCTATGGAAGAACAAGGTAAAAGTTATCTAAAAACTTCTGAAGATTCAGAATCAAGTTTTAACGCCACCTGATATGCCTTTCTTAATCCCCACTGTTATCTCTCTCTCTCTCTCTCTCTCTCTCTCTCTCTCTCTCTCTCTTAAAGAAACTCTTTTTCATTGCTTCTTTTTTGTCTCCCCAAATTCCACAACGACCTTATCCTTGATTAACTATTTTAACCACAAGAAAAAAGAAAATAATAAATTAGTGCATTCAGGAAGAATTATGCAACAAACTATTTCACTGGTTTCTTGTTTAAATTACAAGATACTATCTATGACCAATGTATTGGTCCTTCCCAAATTCAACATAGGGGAGAGCCTTGCAGACTGGACTTCTATGTATACTGACAGTAGGCATATTAAGAAACAATAAGGCTATATGATTAGTTTCCATAATACACTTGGTTTGGTACCACGATATGCGCTTTGCAGCGATTCTTGCACCAGCCATGGGTTTCAGGAGACTTAGAAGCGCAAACCTAAGTCCAATAACAACCGACATATAAGCCATGGGAATTTTACCGTAGCAATCGGGAACCCTGTGACTAATTTGTGCTCAGGAATGGGGAAGGATCGGGTGGCAGAGAAACTTCAACTGCTCCTTCCAGCATCTGAGTCACCTTCTGCATCGAAGGCCTGAGCGACGGATCCTCTTGGATGCACCAAAACGCTATTTTCACAAACCTCTCCACCTCCTCCATATCGGCCAGTGCCTCTTTGTCATGCTCCACCAAAAGATCTGCCATCCCATCCTTGTAACAATCGTAAGCCCAGTAAATGAGCACCGGTTCCTCCTCTTCCCCGATCTCTGTTTCCAAGTTCTTCCTGCAGCATATGATCTCCAGCATCATCACACCAAAGCTGTACACATCCACCTTCTTCGTGATCGCCATGCTCTTGAACCACTCTGGTGCTACATACCCTCTTGTTCCCCTTATGCCGGTATTGGTTCGAGTCTGGTCAGCCCTCAGCAGCTTCGCTAACCCGAAATCCGAAATCCTGGCCACAAAATTGTCATCCAGGAGTACATTCTGAGGTTTGATGTCACAGTGGATGATCGGAGTGCTGCACTCGTCGTGCAAGTAAAGCAATCCTCTTGCGATTCCAAATATAATTTGGACCCTCTGCTGCCAATGCAGCTTCTTATCGCCGAACAAGAAGCCCATCAACGATCCGTTTCGCATGTACTCGTACACCAGAAGCCTGTGCGTCCCTTCGTTGCAGTATCCAATCAATTTGACCAGATTCTTGTGATGAGTCTGCCCAATAGATCTCACCTCATTTATGAACTCCTTCTCGTTCTCGCGAAGCAGCCTTTCTAACTTCTTCACCGCAATATTAGTGCTAATGTAGGATGACAACACACCTTTATAAACTGAACCGAAGGCCCCTCTTCCCAGTTCTTCTTTGAATCCATCAGTTGCTTCTTCAAGCTCCTTGTAACTAAAGACTCTGATATTAAATTCGGACATGCTGCTCTGCGGCTGAAACGTCTGACTCCTCCCCCTAGGGGAACCAAAGATCTTTGCAATGATCAACGCGATGAAGATCACATTAAAAAATCCAGAGCACCCCAGAAGCACTGCTCCAATCTGAATCAAACTCTTCCTTTCCTTCTTCACCACAGATATAACTGGACCCGATGGCAGCAACAGGGAAGTATTATTACTTTTGGACACTTTGATCAGTGCCCTCCTGTTGATGTAGCTACCCATCTTTCCATTCGACAGCGGCAGCTTCTTCTTCCAGCATTCCTTTTCGTCCCAGAAGATGGCAACCGCGCAGAGGCAATCCTCCAAACAGTACTGTCTGCACTGGTCTTCGTTCACGTTCGTGTAGTGCTCGTAATCCGAGAAGGGCCAGTCGGCGTTGTTTATGGGGATCAGGTTGAACTGAGCAGGATCGTATCGTTTGCAGCTGGGTGGGAAGTCCTGGTCGCAACCTTTGTACTTCCGCTCCGGGTCGATGAAGGAGTACCCTGGTGGGCACAAGCAGTTTACCTCGCTCTGATCTCCGCCCGATCTGCAGTAGCTGTTAAAGCCACAGGTGCCGCTACCAGCGCCGTCGGATTGAAGATCTTGGCAGATGTCCGCCGGCACTTTGGCCACTGCATTCCATTTCCCACTCCAGGATCCGGTCGCCCTGCCACTCTTGGGGTAGATGTACTGGCGGAAGACGCCGTCGGGATCCAGCCTCGTACGTTGGAAGAAGTCTTCGGTGGAATAGACAGAAGCCATAGTTACGTTGAGCAGAGTACCATTAGTGAGAGCGAAGTATATGCTGCCGGATTCGTTGTAGACGAGCTGAAAGCCGGAATCGGTCGTGTCGATGGACCAGTATGGATCGTATTGGTTTCCAGAGGGAATGGCTAGCGGTAGGAGCTGGAGTTCGCCGCTCGTTTGCGCCGCGAGCTCGAATCGGCCATCTGAGAAGTCGGAGTCGGTGAGCTGGGAACGAAGGTCGGAGCCCAGGCCCAAGACTTGACCCGGCAGGAGCGTGTCCGTAGGAAGATCGAAGCTCTGCCACAGGATGCCGCCGGAAGCAGTGAGGACGACGTTGCCGGAGTCGAGGACGGCGGCGGCGGCGGCGGAGGCGTTGGCAGGGCCCGCGCTCCACGCTTCGTTTCCGCCCTCGTCCTTGAGGGAGAGGCGGCCGTCGCTGGTCAGCTGCAGGGTGGACCCTGATCGGACGGGAGCGTCCCGGTTGGCGGACCAGACGACAGCTTTGGGGGAGGTGGACTCGAACCAGATGGCGACGAGGAAGAGGGAGGCTTGGGCGTTGGTGGGGTAGAATCCGAAGGCGAAGTCGCCGGAGGGAGAGAGCCAGGAGCTGATCGATGAGCCAGCCGTGAGGGTGGTGCCCTGCGTGATGTTGGAGTAGCTCTGGGCGGAGGAGATGGTCTGGGATAGTAGCAAGACGAGGAGGAAAGTGCGAGTGAGGATGAGCGAAGGCAAGAGATAGGGAGAAGGGGGCGACGCCATCTTTCGTCGTTCTCTCGAGCTCTATTCTCTGCTGCTCGCTGGTAAGATCATCTGCTTGCCGAGAGGAATTATTTGTTGGACGGCAAGAAACCTGCGAAGTCTTTCTCCGTCGTCGTTGACTTGAAGTAATCCCTGCATTGGTGTCGTAGAGGCCACGTCAACAGAGGCCCGGATGTCTCAATCCTGCTGACCTGGTCAGTCACTTAGTGGGTTGAATAGTAAGCTCGCACGCTGATCACAGGATCTCGCATCCACAGGAATACTAAGCCGAGTTCGGAAGATGAGAGACCAGTGATCTGGATGTTTCCGTGTCATGCTTTTAGATTCGTTCTGGCGAAACAAGTGCTGTGCCCAAAAGAATGTCAAATCTCTGGGCTGATGGTTAAGCCTGATTGGAGAAAGGCTTTGCAACGCCCTTTGTCTATTCTAATTTTTATCTCTGTTTTCTCTTTCAATTTTTTCCCCTGAAAAGATTATATATTTGCTCATGATAAATATAATATATATATATACATATTTTTTATTTCAATTTTTATTGCAAGCCCATATAAGAAACCACCATTACAGGGAAGAGAAGAGGGGGACCCCCGGGAGCGTGGCACCTGCATCAACGATGAACACATTCCCATTCACGTACTCCGACGCATCATCGACCAGATAGCGGATGAGCGAGGTGACGGAAGGATTCGCCGTGCCAAACGTCCCCAAAGGTACTGTCCTCCTCGCCACTATACCGATCCATTCCTTCTCCATGAGACGCTCCGTTATCTCCGACTTGAAGATCCCAGGACACACCGAGTTCGTTCTTATCCCGTATCGTCCCATCTCCAATGCCATAACCTGCACAGGTTTTACGAGACTGAGAGGCTCATCTCCGGTTTGTATTATTCCTAAGCCGGTCGAAGGAGAAGTAGACATGGCAAGCTCACCCACGTGATGGAGTTCACGCCTGTTTTGGATGCAGTGTAGGCGAGCGATCCGGGCAGCTGGCCGCGTGCAGCGCCGGCGATGGATGAGATGTTGATCACCGCGCCCTTCTGCTTCGCATCTCGCATGCGTATGCACACGTGCTTCGACACCAGCCACAGCCCGGTTAGGTTGGTGGTCATGATCCTGTGCCACTCTTCCTCGGACCAGTCCACCGCCGAGTACACGCCACCTGAACTCACACGCAGCGGACATCAGTAGAACGCTGTGGGACGCAGGAGATGCTTTCTCGAGCACGACAATGCAACGATCAGAAATCGTTATGGCTAAAATTACCTCTAACTCCGGCGTTGTTCACCAACGCGTCGATGCGGCCGAAGGCGTTCCACGCGTCGTGCACGGCGGCCTCGATCGCGGGGCTCTTGCGACTGACGTCGAGCTCCACGGCGACGGCTTGGACGGTGTTGGAGGAGCCGTTGATCTCGTCGCAGAGGGATTTGAGGCGATCGACCCTCCGTGCGGCGGCAACGATCTTGCACCCGGCGGCGGCGAGGTCGAGGCATATCTCCCGGCCGATGCCTGAGGAGGCGCCGGTGACGATCACCACCTTGCCCATCAAGCTCCCCTGATCCATCGCTCCCACCTCTGCCGCCATGAGCACCCTCTATGGTTCTAGGATCTTCCACGGAACCACGATTTCCACTCGGACTAGACTCGCTGACACGATTTTCTACCCCGCCTCCGCTCTCCTTATATAACCGGTCGCTGGCACTCGTAGCGGCGGGCGATGGCGGCTGACGTTGGATGAATACGGACGAGCGCAGAGAGAATCGTATGCGACTCCCCTCGGCGGGGAGGACGGTACCAGCGCGGCTCGTTCGTTCGCTCCTCCACCAGATAGAGACATCACGTCACGGAAGACGCTTACGTGGAGTTCATAGTCTTCGTCATCGAATACGTTGTCACTGCAGGATGGTCTCCGCCGTCGTACACTCGAGCCGCTCGCTGCCGTGCGTGGGTTTCGTTTTGTTTGCGGACGCGATTTCCACGCAGGCAAAACTGCCCATCGCCCCTGTCCCATGATCTCAGCCGTCCATCTGATCTCGAGGGAGACGGGCATGGTTCTGTGGATGGTCGTTGGTGCGGCATGGGACGTCACGGCACTTCCCGTAAGAAGCTTTTGGTGGTGGGCGGCGTCCATGTGCATGGGCTTCCTAGGCATCGTTTCGACGAATGGAAACAATCTCGTGTGGGGGTGGGGGGAGGTGGGGGTGGGGCAGATAACACCGATCAATCGCTTTCTGAAAAAAATCGAAGTAAGATAATCAAATGTAAAAAGATGATGAAGGAAATAATATTTGCAAGTTTGTGAAATTTCTCGCATACATATTTCCACGTTGACGTGTTTAACACGTGACGCACACAGTGGGAGATCAACCATTGATTCCGGGAAACATATGATTCGAGCAGGTGTGAGGACTTTTGCTGTGGGCAAGCAAAACGTCACGCCTGATGTCACGTGACAACGTCCGCCAGCTGTGTTCGCCCCTGATAAGTTCCAGGGGTGACATCACCTGTGACGAACCGGACTGCTCATTCTCCTTGTGTTCCACCTTTTTGTTGTGGCTCCACCCATTTTTACTGATTTGATGCTGTGGAGGGTGGTACGATTTCTTTTTCTTTTTTTTTGGGGACGGATTTTAAGATTTTTGTTGGTCATTGGGGTGGTGGTTTTGTCCTTCGAGTATATTTTGAAGATCATGTACATATGAGACACCAGAGTTTGGGTAAACTAATAGTGACATTATTTTCTATAGGATTACATATGACATGAAAAAAATATATGAACCACGAACCACATGGATCATTATTATCAAATCAAAACGAAACAAAAAAAGATATTCTTCCAAATGATTCATATATGAGAAATCTTCCATGCAATATTTCTTTTAAGTTAGCAGCCATAAAACCTTCGAATTGGAAATCATATGGCTTCACAAAATTCCATCACACATATATATATGTATAAACTTCTTCTCCCGTGTGGAAATGATTGCATGCATGAAGTCAGTTCAGTACAAGAAGATCTCAACCATTTCACCAAGTCACACTTTCTCATGCACACCAAATGGATGAGCAGCCAACCAGCCCGGTCCTCTCAGTGAGTGCCTCCAAGCTTTCGTGTGCATACGTACCTCATGCTCAGTAAGGAGATCCGATGATGTCATTGCTTTGGAATAGAGCTGCAAGCTTAAAAAGCATACAAGACTTTTGAAGTAGTGAAGCTGGCTGATACATGAGAATTGAGACATGCAAGATAGACACTTTTTTTATTTTTAAAACACAAGAAAAGCTCTAAAGTTAATATTATTTTAGAACGCATGACATTTTATTTTTTCTTTCTTTCATTATTATCAGAGAGTTTTAATCTTTTGATTTCATTATTTTCATGTTGTGAAAATTTATTATTTTCTCTATCAATGTGGATAAATATTATAAAATTTGATTGTTATTTTCCAACATATATATTTTTTAATATCAATGTATCCTCCTCCTCCTCCGAATATGTTTAAAGTGAATTATGACTCAATCTAACTCAAATCAATATATATATATATATATATATATATATATATATATATATATATATATATATATATATATATATATATATATATATATATATATATATATATATATATATATATATATATATATATATATATATATATATATATATATATATATATATATATATATATATATATATATATATATATATATATATATATATATATATATAGCACGATCCAACGGTGATCTCATGTCTTGACGTACCCTTTGATCTTGACTCTAATACTAGATTAACTTTTGTATCAATTGTCAACTTGATGAGACAACCAACTCTTATCAAATATCATGATCAGATATGATAGAATAATTAACATATTAATTTCATTGAAATTGAACTACTGACTTAAAATAGTTAGGTTGAATCTTAGTCTTAATATACTTCACGCTAAAACCGAGTGTTGATGTTACTACTCGTTTGCTTTGGTTTCCTAGTTCTAAAGATCCTCTACGCCACACCAACCTTCTTTCAACGTAACATCCCATCCTCAGGATTTAATTCATATCAAACCAATATCGTCAGAAACACCAATTGCTTGAGTGGCAAAAGTCGTCACAAAACCTCCCCGTGAGATCCCTTACGTAAGAGGAGATCGCTCTTATCCTCACAAGCAACTTTAAGACTTGTAAGAACGGATCAAATCGGAAATATGAGGAAAGAACACAAAGCTCTCTTTGGAAGATGCTTATAAAGGCCATGGTCTCGAACTGAGTTGCTGAGCCTGATGTGATGGCCAGGCAATACAGTGTAAAGCCCCTGCAGTCTTTCTATGGCTTGGGAGCGGAATCGCCATGCCCAAGCTCAACTTCCTTCAAGATCAGAAGCCTGCTCAAGGCCTACCTCCTTCGACACATCTCCCATGCCAAGTCCATGGTCGCGGAGCTTCTTAAGAAGAAGAAGAAGAAGAAGGCCATCGACAGCAACCGCGACTTTAAGCTGAGGAAGACGAAGAAGAAGCTCTTCGGCTTCTTTAAGCTGCACCGTAGCTGGTCATCCTCGTGCGTGACACCCATGCCGCCGCAGCTTCCCATCTCGGAGTTTGATGACTCGACGGTGATCTTCACCGAGGACAGCGCTGGTGAGGCGGAGCCACCACTCGGTGGGTGCCTCGACTGGCTCGAGGACGAGTCGGAGGCTTCGGGAGGGGATACGGGCGAAGGAAGCGAGATCGACCGGCTCGCGGAGAGGTTTATAGCGAGGTGCCATGAGAAGTTTAGGCTGGAGAAGCAGGAGTCGTACAGGAGGTACCAGGAGATGCTTGCAAGAAGCATATGAGACTGCCATGTTGCAAGAAGCTTTCCATTGGATTCACTGTAGCCTGGGGAATGTTTCTGGTGAATAAAGTTTGGCCAGTAGAGGACCTCTCTCTCTCTCTCTCTCTCTCTCTCTCTCTCTCTCTATATATATATATATATATATATATATTCTATGACTGAACAACTTAATCTCTCTCTCTCTCTCTCTCTCTCTCTCTCTCTCTCTCTCTATATATATATATATATATATATATATATATATATATCTTTTATGGCTGTTCTATAACGATGTTTTGAAGATTCTAGTGCATAGATTAAACAGGTAATGACTAAAATAATTCGTATATATTCTCTTTTTCTTCTTTGTTTAATCTTTGGAGGATTCTTTTTCTTTTGTATTTGATCTTTGGAGGAGTAGCTCATGTAGCTTTTAGGCACATCAAGAATCTTTTTAGTGGGAAGCTTCAGGGGCTAAGAGGGATAGGAATCATCTTTCATAACCATCACCAGTGATGAAGCGTGTTAGATTGCTGTAAGCAACCAACAAATACTTACATGGCATGCGCTAGTTCGTACGTACTAAGCCTAATCAAACCATACAGCTTGAGGGATTACAGAACTGAATGATTAAAGGCGATCTGCAGCCTGCTGTTGAGTTAGCAATTCATATCATCCATAAACCGCACACAACATGACAGGAAATTGACATCGACCCTTTTAACTACTGCATCACTTCCCAGAGAAAGGTTGGAAGGTTTCGATTACAACACAGATTAACCACTGGTAAAGCATAGGAACGTAAACTAATAAACAGAACGGGTGATGCATTTGATAGCGCTATCCTCATAATACACTATCGGAGTAAAACTTTTTAATGGTATATACAATCAGGTTTGAGTATATGGCAGTGATGCCCAATCAAATTCATCCTCAAGATGAGCATGATAGCATGCACACACCTGGTCTGTAAGCCCATGCAGGTGGCAACCGTGCGTACTTCTCCATTCCCGGTTGATCATCATATGGGTGCTCCATGAGTTTCAGTAGCCTGCGAACCTCCCCATAGTCGCCTTGTTCAGCTGCATCGATGGCGCTTTGGCACAGATAGTTCCGGAGGATGTACTTTGGGTTAACAGAGTTCATCGCAGCCTTCCGTTCATCGTCCGACGTACCACTAGCAACCAACTTCAGAAAAAAGAAAGCGACCATCAGGAAAGAGTGAAATAAGCATGCTCATAGCTTCAGAGATGCCCATGCAGAGCCCGAACCACTAAGCAATGCACCAGCCTGGCTGTGGGCCCTAAGGGTTCCATGGGATGCAATACTAGCAGGGCCCCAAAATATTATTGTTATCATATATAACCTAACAAAGTTCAGTCTGTTTTCACTTGCATCTTAATACAATCGGCTTTAAGCAAAGAATACAGCTAACCTCAAAACTATCAGACTGAAGGAAGTTCCTATATGCATAATAAATACACGTTTCCTGCCATGTTTTTGCGAGATTCACTTCTTTGTTACCATATGCAATCATCAAAGCATATTTGCAATGTTCTTTAGGAAGACACATGCACTTCTTTCCTCCACTCCATCATACATTCAAATCGTTAAGTGAAGAGAAATAACTTGCCTATACCTTATATTTGGCAACTCCTCTTTCCGCATGGGATGTATTGCTATGTCCTTAAAATACCTCATAAAATCCACATGCCATTTGATTTCAACATACATTGCCATGCTTATCTTAAAACTTCCTCCTTGCTCCTTGTTGAGCTTCTTGCTGTATCCTCACACTCACCATCACCACTTCTCCTAGTCTACCCTTGGTTGCTCACGTTTATACTATAATTGTATGTTACGAACCATTCTTGCCCCCAATCTATAACTAATAAGCTGAACTGTTGAATTAAATTCCTAGGCCAAGCGGGTTAGGTCTTCATTCTTTTGAACCTGAAGTCAGAGGACCAAAAAGAAAAAAAGAGGACGAGGATGACATGGACATGTGCTACTACGAAAAATCAGAGTAAATGTATCAACCAAATGAAAATCATACCTCTTCAATATAGGTTTGCACCCAAGTGGTCCATGCCTCCTTCCGCTCCTGGCCAATGTCCAACAAAGCAGCTTTAAGAGGGACAAGGAGCTCATTTTTGGGAGTACCAGTGTCCGCTTTTATATTTGAAAGCAACCGAAAGAAGTTTGTGTAATCAACTTTGTCAACAGCCATGTTGTTGAGAAGGGTACTTATAAGTTGTTTATTGTATTTGGATAAACCTAGTTTCCTGGTCATTATGGACTGGTATTCATCCATGAATTTGTCTCCATATCTGCAAAAAAGATGAACAGCCTAATGTCAACAATCAAACTACATGTTTTTCAAAGCATAATCGACCACATTTTTCAAAATATAATCTCATCATAAACTAAAAAAAATACCTTTCCATAGCATAGTTTGCCTCCTCTTTGTTGATCAATTGTGCAGCCGATAAGGTTGCAGTAAATTGTGCAATATTCCACAAGCCAATATCAGGCTGGTTTGCAAAACAGTACCTCCTCCCAGGAAGGTCTGTAGTATTTGGAGTATAACTTGGATCAAATGCATCCAGAAAACCAAAAGGACCATAGTCAATGGTCAGACCCAACACACTCATGTTATCGGTGTTCAGAACACCATGGGTGAAGCCAACTCCTTGCCAACTGGCAATCAAGGAAGCAGTGCGCTCAGCAACCTCAACTGACCAAGCTGATAAGGTCCATGCAAAAAACAGACGGTCAAATATTTAAGTATTTCCAGAAAATATTGATATTTTTATTCATAGCATCCAATATTTGGCAGATTTAGAGATCAACCTTAGCAGATGCACATATGAAGAACATTACCTGCATACTTGTTAGATGTCAGATCCACTATCAAAGAGCCCTCGACACCAACCTCAAAAGACAAGTCATCACTTTTGCTCATTTTCTCAATATGGGGAAAATGATGGCGAATTGTGTAATCTGCCAAAGTACGAACAAGATCAAGGTCTTCTTTTCCCCTAGAGGCATGAATTTGATATGAACCAAAACGCAGGAAGGACTGAGCAACACGGCAAACAACTGCACCAGGTTCATCCTTAGGATTGCCGCTGCAAGGCCCATGAGCATATATAAGGATGATAACATAACAGAGAAAGGTTAAGAATTTAAGATAAAATATGGATATTTAAAACACACAAGTAGAATCACAAGGTTTATATGAGAGGACCTGAAGTCTTTAAAGTAACAAAACCCGAATATTCTGTCTATGCATTGTGCTCTTCTGTGAACTTTCATTAATAAAATGCTACCATCACGTACCTCATATTAAAAAGAAAAAGATGAAAGGAAAAACAGATCCATTTGGAAGGATATGCCCAAAGATGTAACTGTCTTCTGATTTGTGCTACTATGAAGTAATAGTCTATTGACCTGGGATCACTACCCTGTGATTCTAAATAGTATCAACTGTGCTATAACCCCTTCATGAAATGTGTGTAGTGCTGCCATTTGTTAGATGTACAGAGGAAAAAGTAGTCATAAAAATGTTCAACAGTAACATACTCGTAAAACATGTCTCGACTAACAAATTTGCCAGTGGTAACAAGAGAGAGTGCACGAGTAGTGGGAATTCCTAGTCCAATCATTGCCTCACTGCAAAGAAATTCACGAATGCTGCTACGAAGGACTGCCAGACCATCTGCAAATCGGCTATAAGGAGTCTTCCCAGCACCCTTAAGCTGCAATTCCCATCTTTCGCCTCGAGAATTTAGAAGCTCACCAAGAGTAATTGCGCGTCCATCCCCTAGCTGACCAGCCCACACACCAAATTGGTGACCCCCATAGCACTGTGCATAAGGTAACCTACAAAAGATGATAATTTAGATCATCATCACAGTTGAAGCTGAGAGAAAGGTACACAACCAAAGTTTATCATTTAATACTAACCCTCCCTTTAGAGGTAATGCTCCAGAGAATATTAAAGGGAAATCAGGCCGCTCAAATCTGTAACCATACATGAGGGTAGAGTCAAAATAGAGCTCCATTGAAATAGCATATTACCCGAGTGAACTAGTCAACAAATCCATGCCAAGCCATCTAAAAATGGAACTATCCAAGATTCCGATGTGTCTTTAAATAATTGAAGATGAAAAATCAATCTTACGAGTCAAAATATTCTTATATATGCTTTAGGCAATAGATTCAGGCAACTACAACGTAGTATGGATGATGTGATCCAGGTATTGGGGAATGAGAACAGATTAATAGGTATTTTCCTGGGGAAACTTGTACATCAAGTCATATTATTGCAAACCAACCGAAGATGCAAGACATGACACTTGAATTGCCAAATAGTAAATGTAAAAAATGAAATGAACTTGTGATTATGCAGTTTTTAGAGAAAAGTCTAGATTTGAGCAATAATTTATCTAATTGGTGATAAATGTTGATTACTTAGCTGAAAATTTTATATATTTTAGAATTTAAACAGCTGTAGAACAGAGCTAGTCAAGATGCCCACTCTTTTGGATCCAAATCAAGCAATTCAGCAACTGATTCTGACCAAGCTACAAGCTCAGGACTTTCCACTTCAGCAGATGGAAATACTTTACTGTAACATGCATGAAGCACCTGAAAACCATTTGAAAACAGATCAGCTATTTTCTAAAGTTCAAATATTAGCTGCAAACAGAAACGTGTTATTGTTGGTCAAACATATGCAATTATGTTTAAAAGAAAGATAACTACAGGTAACAAAATTATATTATTAATTATACCAGTTGGAAGATCGGTAACTTTGAGATGTGTTTTTGAACAAAAGGTGGATAATATTATAGTCAACAAGAATTACCACTCCACTACCAGATATTCTTTAAAAATAATACTCATTATGCAAAGATCTTCAAATAACAACCCATGTGTGTATCTCTCATTAAATCTTTCTCAATGCCAATTAGGTAGCTGACAAACAGAGAACACAAAACTTTGTAAAATCAACGTATCTCTGCTGATACAGCAAGAAAAAATCCGTGAGAGGACTTTCAGCTTATTTTAGTTATGCGGAAGTCTTCAATTCAAGCTTATTAAAATCCAACATGATGGCTTTCATAAGTACTATAGAAAGTTTAGAAACTAGATTGGGGCTTAGGAGACCTAGAAAGCAAACAATCAAGGAAATGAAACAATTTCTCCTGGATGCTTTATCCAGACCGGACTGCAGCGAAGAACATGGGCAAGAAAGGTAGAACGATAGCACAAGATACCAGATCTATTGCAGCCAAACATAGATTAAGCTTAGGGCGCTAAGAAATTCAAATATGTCTTTGATTTGTGTATGCTTCTTATTTATCATGTTGCATAAGATAAACCGACAAAAGAAATTATAACTTCTGCACATATACAAAGCGTAGACAGGATGGCTAATTTTGTTACATGGAAAATAAAATGTGTGGTGGAAATTGCAAGAGTAAACACGTCCTGCAAATGAAATAAGTAAAAACATCCACGCTCCAGACACCGACACATCTTAAAAAAGGGTTCTTTTTAGATGAATTAGGACCACGACTCTATTCGTCTAAGTGTCGATCTTGATCGAGAAGCAAGATCCAAACCCACTAGGTCGGTGTTGCGATCAAAGGGTAATATTTTTCATGAATTATTCCCGCAAATAAGTTGAAATTGATCAATACACTAAAAACAATAAGAAGAACATTCGGACACAATAGCGAGCGTGTCCTAAAACAATCCGTGTAAGAAAGGAAGAAGAAGTACCTGGCGAGGGATCGTATCGGATCTTGGATCACCAGGCAGCTCCCGCACGAAGGAGTGGTCCCAACTAAACTCCTCGAGCTTCAACCGCACGCCCTTTCCGCCATCGGCGAGCGCGGCCGGAGATTCCGCCGCCGGATCCCGCGCCTCCGTCTTGGACTCCATGGAATGGCTTCGTGATCCTCCGATCTGTCGATCGGGTCTCCGAGAACCCCGTCGCTCCGACGGCCGCCGATTCAGGTGCCAGCCCCAGCGAAGAGCGGATCGAGAGATTGGGCTGGAGAAGACGGAGGAGGAGGAGAAGTAGGTCTTGGGGAAGGCGGCGAGAGGAGGAACGTGACGAACGAGGGGTCGAGAGGCGAGATGGCAGAGCAGCATGGCCCCTTTGGGGTGTGAAGACTCCGCCCCTTTTGTAGGAGTCGGCGTCTCGTGCGGTGCGAGCGGGGAGCAGAGTAATCGTTGCTGCGGTGGTCAAAGCTCACGAGCTGGCGCTCGCACGGGCGAACCGAGCCTCGGCCCGCACGTGCTCTTGCCGTCTTACGATCACACACATTGGATAAAACAGGGAAAAATAATTAATCGCAAGAGGGTTCCCCAGGAACAACGTTGGCGCTTAAACTGTTCCACCATGTGACCCGAAATATCGAATTAAGGAGAACAAGGGAAAATTAATTACTCACAACATTATTAAAACATCGAATTATGGTCCTAAATTCATAATAAAATAAAATAAAATAAAATAAATATATTTATTATTATAATCATGTTCGAGATGCTTTTGTCGAAGTTAATCTGTTACACTCGAAAATAATCTAACGTAATATATCTCAAAATATATCAAATTTGATTATTATTATTATTATTATATTTTAATTATAAAAAAATCCTCTACTAAAATATTTGTTATGATTTTGTTCTATTGGAGTTGTGAAAGTTTAAGACCGTTTGTTGGAAGTTAACATCGTTAGTACTAAAAAATAAATAAAAACTATATTAGTTCACAAAATAAAGTAAAAACGTGTCAACTTTGATAATTAATTATCTTAATTTTTTATTTAAAAAATAAAATATATATATATATTTGTGTTGGAATCATGATTTGGAAGAATTACGAAAGTTTGATTAAGGTTAACTCGTTATTACACCCATTCAAAAAAATAACTAAAAATACATCAAATTATATATTTAATTATCCTAACTCCATTACATTCTAATAAAATTATAAAAGTTTGAAATATTTGATTGAAGTTGACTCCATCACACTCGAAGAATAAATTGAAATTACACTTGTTTATAAAACCATATCAAATTTATAATTAATTATATTTAAATTTATCAAAAAATAAAGTACATTAAAATATTTTATAGATTCATATTACAGTATAATTATGAAATCTTGAGGTTGTTTGATAAAAAATGACCAAATATACTAAAAAATAAATTAAAATACACTCATTCTACGATCAGATTGTAGTTGACTTTAAAATAGAGAGTGTATTTAGGTAACACTTTTTCATAAACCTTTTTATATTTTTGAAGAATTTAGAAGTATTATTTTTAAAAATTTAAAAGTATTTTTGAATAAAGAAGAGATAAAGTGGGAAGAAAGGAAGGAAGAGAGAGAGACAAAGTGTTGAAGGAGGAGTAGGAGAAAGATAACTTAAAATGATAAGGAAAAAAGAAAACTAGATCGAGAGTTTAGAAATATTGACTCAAATAAAATCAAATCAATAGGAAAAAATTAATGCCACAAATTTCTCGGTTGGCTCCATGTCAAGTAGATTCATTCAAATAAAAAAAAAACCTTACATAAAAATGATTATGAGTAGTGCGAATAATAAGTCAATAGTTAAAATTTTCAAATAAAATACTTAATTTGTAAGAAAAAAAATCATATTAAGTGGGAAAAAAAAACACGGGATTCATAGTGAAATCTCACGAATCAAGAGATTATTAAAATAAAATATTATTTTTGATACTCTAAATTATACGTGTCAATATTACATCAATATTGTAAATTTAGTTATTACATTTTACTTATCAATTAATGTTATATTCATCATTACTGTATGTTTAAATATTTGTTATGTTTCTTAATTCAAATTAGTCGTTGTTTCTCACGTTTAGAACGGATGTTAATGGAGGAGACGATCCATTCGTAAGGGCACGTACGATGTTTTCGAACCGTGCAAGGATAAATACGTAAAAGCAGAAACAACGGTAAGTCACTGGAATCTCATTCGGATTCGGATCTTAAGTGAAATCCGGCTCGTTAGCGATATCCCCATCCATTACCCGTAATCCCCGCTCTCGCGTCGCGTATGACCGGACCCAAAAAAATATACGCATCCTCTCATATAAAGCGTTGGAATCCGCCTTTTTACGGATTTCCGTTTCGAACCCTCCCTCCCCCCTCATTGCTTCCCGTCGCCTCCTCTGCCTTCCCCTCGCCTCCGATCCCTCTCGACCCCCTTCCTCTCCCATACCTAATTACTTCTCGCTCGATTCGGAATTTCGATCGAATTCGCGTTCTTATGCTCGTCTTCTCGTGAAGAGCGGAGGGAAATCGATTTAGAAGCGGCGGTTCTCTCTCTTCTCCGCAGGAAATTGGTTCTTGGTCTCTCTTCCATTTCGACGTGATTGCAGTCGTTCGGGTTCACGCGGTGGAGGATTTGGTTGCGAGAAGACCGACATCATGGCGTTCGATCCATCCGATAGCAGCGGTGAGCGTTACTTGGCATCCTTGATCCGATTCGTGATTTAGGGTTTTGTATTTGCGTTAAAAATCGTTGGCTCTCTTTGCGCGATATCGTTCTTAACGAAGTGGTGGTGCTGCAACTTCGTGGATCAGCTCTGTTTGCTAGCGAGAAACGCTAGGTTGGAGAACTAGGGTTTTGAGTTTGATATGCGGCAAATACTTGGGTCGTGTCGTAGAACGGAACTGTAAACTTCGTCTTTCAGCATGTACTTCCTAGGTCAGCGTTCCGTTTCTTTGAACATCTGTTTAGCTGAGCAGGGGTTTGAGATTCTTATTGGGAGTAGAAGATGTTTTTCTTTTGCATTAAAAGACTCGTAATATATGAAGTTGTTGAAGATATCAATGTTTGGGCTGTTGTGTAAGATATGCAGCAGCATGAATTGCCATGGTGTATCTTGTACTTTTCATTCACATGTTGAATTCAGTAATTGGTTCAATGACAGAAAAGCTACATTTGATTCTGTTGGATATAGGCAGATGAGTACAGTTAGAACATGCATGTCGAATTCAAGAGTTGATTGGAAGTGTCTGGATATTTTATTTAACTCTTTGATTATGTGATCATGTCAACTTTTGATTATAATTTGGTTACCGCAAGTGTTAAAGATCGCCGGACTCAAATGTCATGCTGAGAGCGCAAGAGCTATAAATAATTATTATATTCATTTTGCATTCAGGTATTTCTGTTAAAATATTTTGGTTTCAGTGCAGGATTCTAGTTTTCTCCAGGTTTCTAGTCCTGATTCTAGAGGAAACTGATGGTCATTTGTTGCTAATTTTGGATGTACACATTGATGCTTGTTTCATGGAGTCTGTATATTGCATAATTTGTACAGCTGAATTGTTGTTTGTAAGACTTAAAATTGCTTTAATGTTTCTTTTTGGCCCTTGCTAGCTTTTTTACTGCTCTAATATGATGAGCCTTGTATTTTGAGATTTCACATTAGATGATTGTGTCCCTAACAAACAGTCTTCGATGGACTTCTTGAATTTGTTTTGATAATAGTTAAGTATCCTTCAGTCTAGACTTGTTTATGTCTTCTAGTAAATTGCAAGAAGAAACTAAATATATGGGTGATAGATGGGCCAAGTTTGATCCAGCTTGCTTGTAAATTTAATTTAAATTTTGTTGGGTAGATAGCATAAATGTTAGGGGAACCAAACTTGAACTTGCAACCTGGTCTTGAGCCCAAGCTACCCTCAAGTGCAATAATCCATATATTTAATTGGCTTACTTGCAAACATTAGCTTTACACTCTTTCCTCTGTTTGCACTTTGTTGGCAAGACGAGGATGTAAGCATAGGATAAATAAGAACATCAGAGTGATGCCTTTGATGATGAGAAAGGCTTAGATGAAAGATTCAGTTATTGTGGAAGCAGCAAGGCATACGACATATTTTTCTGATTTTGTGCATATTTCTTATAAGATCCAACAATTATCTATGATGTGAGTACAATTTGAACATCAGCCTACCACTGTAATTGGAAGCTTTAGTAATGGAACTTAAGTCTACCACTGCCCGATTGCACGTATCTTTTTCTTCGTCTAGTATTTGTAGATTAATCTCAGGAAATTTGGGGTGTAGTAGTCATCAGCTCCTCAAGCATGATGGAGGTCTAGATGATGCGAAACTTCAACTGTTGGTGTGGACATTAATGTACATGTTATTTGTCATGAAGAAGGTTTGATCAGTTGCAAATTAGTAGCCTTGGTATGCCAATTTTGTTTTTACCAGCTTAATTTAAATGCCACCATTTTGCACTTTTTTCGCCAAGACGCCAGCTAAATGCATGAGTATTCACAGACCTTCCAGAGCTATTCACTGTGCAACATATTTGCTCAGCTTCTTTTACACATCTCCTTTGTGATAGTATGCATGGAAGCTGATGCTACTGATTTTGTCGTTGCTATTTGGCTGCAGGAACTGATGATGATCTTCCACCAACTCATCAGAACAGGGGCATAAGAGGACATGTGACTGGTAATGGAAGAAATATTGTTGGTGCGATTCCCTATGCTAGGATGCAGAATGATATGGAGTTTCAGATACATCGAATCGAGCAAGAAGCATACAGTTCAATTCTTCGAGCATTTAAGGCTCAATCTGATGCCATTACTTGGGTATCCATAAATTGACCATAACTGACCTTATTATTGTTGATTTCTTTTGCTTTTTACATGCAAATGTTAGTTACAAGTTGGCTTCATGATGGAACATATACATTCAGGAGAAAGAAAGTCTAATAACTGAACTTAGAAAGGAGCTGAGAGTGTCAGATGAGGAACACAGAGAACTATTATGTAGGGTCAATGCTGATGACACAATTCGAAGGATAAGGTTTGTTAAGGAACAGATATCTGAAATTTTTGGTTGAAGATATGTTTTTGGCTTCGTTCCTTTTCCAGCTATAAGTTGCTCTTGTGAACTATTTCTTAAATAGGGAATGGAGGCAAGCAGGTGGGCTTCAATCTGGAGTGCTTAATAATGTTCAACCAGATGGTGGCAGGCAAGCACCAAGCCCCACCATCTCAGCTTCTCGGAAGCGGCAAAGAACGTCACAGCCAGCACGTTCTTTGTCTTTGGATGCACCATCTCCTGGTCTGTACTCACAACCTATTGCATCTTCCATGCAGCCGTCATTATCGACTGCAAAAAGGGTAGCTGCAACAGGAGCTAAGGGCAAAAAACCGAAATCGGTGAGTGGTTAGGATGTTGAAAATGTACGTAAATTATTTGTTTCTTAATCCCGTATATTATTTGAATATTCTTACAGTTGTCATATGCCATCTGTTAAATTTCTACTTAAATTGCAGGGTCAGGGATTGCCCAGTGCATCTTCGATGAAGTCCATGCAGTATTCTTCTGCAGGTCCTAGTGGAAGGGGCCTAATTGCAAATAGGAACTCTTCTGGTGCTCCTGTTACAGTCGAACCAGCTAAAAAAGCACCATACGATCCACTAATTGGGCGAATAGTCATGACTAGGTGGCCTGCGGATAATCACTTTTATGAAGCCGTCATCACTGATTATAATCCGGTCGAAGTAAGCTTGTTAAGTTTTTCTATGTCTTTATTGTTTTTGCGAGTGCTTTGGCAGTTAGAAATTTCTGATTATCAACATTTCACAGGGTCTGCATGCTCTGGTCTATGATAAGGGCACAAACAACGAGACGTGGGAATGGGTCAATTTAAAAGAGGTAAGTTGATTGCTTTTATTATGCCACAGCTACTCTGGTTCTTTAAGTGATCAGAAATGAAGTGTTTTCTTCTTTTTTTTGCAAAAATTATGTACATGCTGTGCTGATGGCAGTTATAGCATTGAAATTTTACCTCTTATGTTAGCTTGGTCATTGCATATGTCTAATGTTCACATTATTTTACATTATGCTCTAAGTTGAAAATTTGTGGTGATCCACCATTATGAGCAGATGCGTGAAAAAATGGATCGATGTTTTAGGACCTGTCATAATGCATTGCTAGCCAAAGCACTATCTGCATTCTATGCTTACTAGTTATATTGAAGATGTCCAACATATTTGGTGATATTTACTGTTTATCTTTGTTTGTCAAATTTGCGGTGAGTCTGTGACCATTGGATTGATTAGGGATGATTGGCTAATCTGTTATTGTTCTTCAAGACATTGACTGCATGCCTGTAGCTATTATTGTCATATTTCTTGAGTTTGTTTACCTTGCATTATGTTCTTACACAATTTTTCGTAACTTACTGATAGAGTAAGTACATATAGCTGCCATCTCTTGTTTTGTAAGCCTAATTCAACTTAAATAAGGTCAGGTAGAGTTTGAGACTATGCAGAAAGCCAAAGAGGCCCTAGAATAAGATGGAAATTTTACTAGACAATTATTTTTCTTTTGAGTTCATGATGCCGAAGTTTGCCAGAATTAGAACAGAAGGATGTTGTTTGAGGTTCATTTTCCTAGGGTAATTGAATGTAATGGACTCAAAGAAGTGCATTTTCTCCTTATTGTAGCTTTTATTTCTTTCATCTAATTAGTTGTTAGTTGTGCGCTTCCACAATTACATAAATGAGGTAAAGATAGGATTTTGCTTTAGCCCAAAATTATTCTGCTAGCCTGTGGTTCACTTCAACACACTTAACTCAGAAGGTATCCTTCCAATGTGATGGTAAAAATGAAGATTTACAACAAAAAGTATGTATATTGTTCAATATGAGAATCATTATATTTATAAAAAAAATCAAAACCAACAAATAATTTATGAGCTTGCTAATTTTGATTTCATCAATGCTTCAACTTTTAATTTTATGGCTTACCCGATTGCAGATTTCCCCTGAAGATATAAGATGGGAGGGTGAGGACCCAGATATTAATTATCAGCCTGGGCAAGGTGCACCAGGTCGCAAGATCAAGAAATCCACTGGCCGTGGCGACGCCATTCCAGGTGCCGGAAGGGGAAGAGAAACTATCAAGAATCAGCCTAAGAAAGATCTTCTGACATCTCAAAATGGCGTCAGCAAGAAGAACACTGGCGACATCGAGATACTTCACACCGAGACTCTCATAAAGGAAGTATGTTTTCTTAAAAGTTTAGTGAACATGGTTTAACAGTCAGTCAGTATTTTTTTCTCATGTAACAGAATCTTCTGTTTCCTGTTCCAATCAGGTGGAGAAGGTTTTTGGCGCGAGCCATCCTGATCCTCTTGAGATTGAGAAAGCAAAAAAAGTGTTGAAAGTACGAAAACCATGACAACTTTCAGTACTCAGCAGCTATGTGTTTTTATGGATAAAAATTGAGGTACTCATGTTTGCAGGAGCATGAACAATCTTTAATCGATGCAATTGCAAGACTTGCCGATGCATCCGACGGTGAAAGAGGTAATTATGCGTAAACCCATTATTCTTTTTTTAAGTTCTGAATGAGATCCTTATGCATCTAAACCTATTTTATTATATGCAGTTAATGATAATCTTTTGTGTTTCTAAAGCTTTCCACATATGGTAAAGCAGAACCAGTTGGTCTGGTTGAGATATGTATTCATTCAATAGGCTGGTTATAGAAATTGGTATTGATTGCTTACCGATACATGTAAAGCATAACAAGATTAATGGTATCGGTAGTTAATTGTTTTCCTTTCTTTCACGTACTCCCAATTACTAAATCGAAGATAGTACACATGAAACTTCCACTGGATGCGTTATTTTTGGTGGTTCTAGGAGAGCCAGGTGCTTTTGATATCTGTGTATCAACACTCTACAGCGGCGAGACTGTAGACAAGTTTACGTCTACAACCATGCTGAAATGTTAATAGTCTAAAAACGTTATTTGTGGGACAAACATGCTTTCTTTTGTTGTGGCAGAAGACGACGAGCACCAGTTTTCACATGAGCAGTACATGGAGCGAGATGGGGAATGGAGAAATGAGCAGTACGGTGGGAAGCAGCACAGAGCTAATCATCATCATGAGGACGACATGATTACAGGTGAAGGTGGAGAAGACTCGGAAGGCCATCATTTGATTGGGGATGGTGTTGCATCAGGAGGCTACCAGCATCACGGTGACAATGATGACACGTAACTGTATCTCTCCCGCTGCCTTTAGACGCCTGCCTGTAGCTGCCCCATGGCTGTACTAAAAGGCAAATTTGCTTCCTACGCCGAAGAAGAAGCGCATATCTTTAGGCCATTTCTGAGGGAAATATGCCGAGGAACTGTGCTTCCTAATATTGTTTTATTTATAGCTTTGTAACTTTGTAAATGCTTAGAACGGTTGCCATGTTTTAGCATTGATGTTGCACAAATGCATCCTCAGTTATGGTAGCATTTATTCATGAGAATCAATATTTTCTTTTCTTCTTCTTTTGGGATAAAATATAGATACAATAGGTGACGTCAGCGTCACGTCTCCATGGTAAGGTATGGCCCATAAGATAAAGCACTTGGGAAGAGAGGAGTTTGTATCTGATAGTCCTCTCACGGTTTGATGATAGTCCTCTCACGTCTCCACGGTTGTATATATATATATATATATATATATATATATATATATATATATATATATATATATATATATATATGTTGCTCATCTTGCGGATCAAAAAGGAAGAGAAGCTTGTACGGTTTTCTGAGACTAACTTTCCATCTCCTACCACAAGAAGGGATAAAATGTTCCGTCAAAAGTAGCTGCATCTCTACATCGGTGGGAAATAGGGAACTCCTTTCGGCAGCGGCATTTTGACTTAACAAAATCGACCACGCTATTGCTGATGATCCATCTTCATTGACCACCGACCAAAACCTACATATTCATGAGGTTATTGAAAAGGTATAAGAAGTTGCAATAATGCACTAAACTAAATTGTAAATCTCAAATCTGGTATCATAAAAAAAAAAAAAAACAGTCATTTCAGCAAATGCTTGTACTAAAAGAGATACGTATGCAAAGAAATCAAGAGGTGTGTAATGAACTGAACTGAACACTGGAAGATGATGTTTTCGCAAAACCTACAAAGTTAGCAAATGCTCTGATAACAGTGCTGTGTACTTGCTTTCAATTTCTAGTGAGAACTAAAATGCATTCTGTCTTATGTATCAAGATTACACGATATTGACCGTGTCATGGATGCTTGAAGAAACCGCAGTTGCCATATATTGAACTGGCAGCTTCATGAATCATGGAGAACGTGTGGACGTCTGTCAAAAAATTAAATCATGGAGCAGTCAAATTAAATAAAGAGTCGAGAAACAAACTGTTCTTCAGTTGCATTTTTACAGATATAAAGAATGCATGTGTTTGTGAAAAAGTAGTATTATTCAGATGCACGTATAAGTAGAGTTATACATTCATGTGATTATCGATGGAAAGTCATGCTGTTTTATCTCTTTCTCTTTCAACAATAATACTATAGATTTCACATCATCGAGATTCCAAAATTCATCACTATCATGAAATACTTCAAATACAAAACTCTAATAGCTAATTAATCCACTCAAAGCACGAAAGAAACTGAGCACAACCACACATTGAAGATGAATGTTAAAAATGTCTAAACCAAATGAAGGTCACAGATGTAAAGATAAGAGATAATAGAAAATGCACCTCAGGAACATAATAGCTCGACGAAGTCCATGAAAATGTTAATATATGATTTTGAAAGATAAGAGATGATAGAAATGCACTTCAGTAACATAATAGCTCGACGAGATGATAGAAAATGCACTTCAGTAACATAATAGCTCGACAAAGTCCATGAAAATGTTAATATATGATTTTGAAAGATAAGAGATGATAGAAAATGCACCTCAGGAACATAATAGCTCGACAAAGTCCATGAAAATGTTAATATATGATTTTGAAAGATAAGAGATGATAGAAAATGCACCTCAGGAACATAATAGCTCGACAAAGTCCATGAAAATGTTAATATATGATTTTGAAAGATAAGAGATAATAGAAAATGCACCTCAGGAACATAATAGCTCGACAAAGTCCATGAAAATGTTAATATATGATTTTGAAAGATAAGAGATGATAGAAAATGCACCTCAGGAACATAATAGCTCGACAAAGTCCATGAAAATGTTAATATATGATTTTGAAAGATAAGAGATGATAGAAAATGCACCTCAGGAACATAATAGCTCGACAAAGTCCATGAAAATGTTAATATATGATTTTGAAAGATAAGAGATGATAGAAAATGCACCTCAGGAACATAATAGCTCGACAAAGTCCATGAAAATGTTAATATATGATTTTGAAAGATAAGAGATGATAGAAAATGCACTTCAGTAACATAATAGCTCGACAAAGTCCATGAAAATGTTAATATATGATTTTGAAAGATAAGAGATGATAGAAAATGCACCTCAGGAACATAATAGCTCGACAAAGTCCATGAAAATGTTAATATATGATTTTGAAAGATAAGAGATGATAGAAAATGCACCTCAGGAACATAATAGCTCGACAAAGTCCATGAAAATGTTAATATATGATTTTGAAAGATAAGAGATGATAGAAAATGCACCTCAGGAACATAATAGCTCGACAAAGTCCATGAAAATGTTAATATATGATTTTGAAAGATAAGAGATGATAGAAAATGCACTTCAGTAACATAATAGCTCGACAAAGTCCATGAAAATGTTAATATATGATTTTGAAAGATAAGAGATAATAGAAAATGCACCTCAGGAACAAGTAATACATGCTTTTTTAGGATCCATCCATTCGCTGACTGATCGCCTTCCATCCTTGTTACCAATATATATCTTTCCCATACATACTACAACAAGAACTAGAGGGCTTCATCATCAACATTTGTAACGGGGGTGTGACACGTGGACAACTGATGTCATATCCTACCCTGATGCCTCGTCAACTTGACAATGTAAGATGAGTGACTCATGCAATCGATACGATGGTGCCAACCGCAATGTCTGATAGTTTATGTGACTAATAATGCCAAGTAATATCTGGCAATGTTTTGAAACCGCTCCCATAATGATTACCAAGTTACGATTCAAGTGCTATCTCGCCTAGAATCCTTCGAATCCTAAATCACGCTTTTTTAACCTTTGTCAGGCATGTACTCGACATAATTTTTTTACAACATCCTTTGCTGGATCCATTAATCTCCCGACACCAAGTATGCAACAAACTTGTACTCAAACCAAGGATAGCTCTGAATCTTGGACATCTTGGACAATTGAATCCTAAATCACGCTTCTTAACCTTTGGCTGGCATGTGCCCAACGTAATTTTTTTACAACATCCTTTGCTGGATCCATTTATCTCCGACACCAAGTATACGACAGACTTGTACTCGAACCAAGGTTGGCTCCGAATCTTGGACATCTTAGACAATTGAATCCTAAATCTCCTTAATTTTACAACATCCTTGTGACAAACTTGGAATCAAACCAAGGTGGCTGAATTAGACAATCAAATTCTTCTTTAACCAACACAAAGCAAAAGGAACTATAATGACCAAGCAAGTCATGTAATTCGGTAAGCTTCCTACTGAACTTATCATCTGTTTACAAATAACATCACTGACGAGAAAGCATACGCAAATAAGAAATGGAGAAGGGAATTAATTGATTCGATCTTCTCTCTTGCTCTCTCGTGAATGACTGCTACTGACTAAGGTCTATAACAGATGAAGCTCATCATTAGCATATTTGCACACAAATAAATCCTTTAAGACATGTATTTTGAGGATTCACATCCATCAACATGTGATTGGACCGGCGATACAAACAACAAACAAAAGAGAGAAGAATAAACTGATGAAGAAAGTAGTATAAGCAGATAATCTTACCAGCCACTATCAGCAATAGTAATGGAAATTTCAGTTTCATTATGTTAAACTTGGACCAACACAAAGATGGTCAAGCATTTCTGTGAATCCAGTTGGTTCTTTCGAGGGAAACAATAATCCATCTGTCCATCGGAAGATGATACAGAAAAAATCTACAAAAACAAGAACCGGATCATCCCATGCTGAGGATACATCTGGACAGAGGGATCGAATTCCGCGATGGTATATCCCTAAATTACTAAGTAAAAGCAACGCAAAGCAAAGCCCTGATCCGATAGATCTCAAGATCGACTGGTATTTCACACAATTAATTCAAAAGATTTAAAGAATTCATCGAGATATTCCATGGATTACATGCATTGACGATCGGAAAAAGATGGATCAACTTAGCCAAAAGCAACGCAGCGATGATCGCGGAGGAAGAAGAAGAATCGCGCACCTGTTGATGAGTTCTTTCTTGATCGGGTTTGGCCTCTGGCGAAACCCTCTCGAAAGATTCACGGTGTAAATAGGGTTTGAATAGATCCATTTGGGGGGAGGGGAGAGAGAGAGAGAGAGAGAGAGAGGGGT
Source organism: Musa balbisiana (assembly GCA_004837865.1). NCBI lineage: Eukaryota > Viridiplantae > Streptophyta > Magnoliopsida > Zingiberales > Musaceae > Musa > Musa balbisiana. The sequence continues at coordinate 9,078,144 of CM017190.1, read as the reverse complement.
AGACTCTGATGCTTTCTTTCTCCGGGCGAGGACACTTCCTATCCATGGGAACGAATGAGACGCATTGCGGTTGGGGAATAAAGAGGGAAGAGGTGCCTGAATTAGGGCTTAAAAAAGGGATTTTTATTATATATTTATATTTTCCTAATTTTAAAAATGTTAATAATATCTCCTCGGTGAACCCCCATTAACCACTAATGATAATGACCATGATGTTAATAACCACTTGAAATTAAAAATTGATTATTTTTTAAAAAAAGATAATTTTTTCTTTCACTATATACTTTCATTTCCAAGAAAAAATAAGTAGTCCATAAATCGTATTTGAATATAAAAATTATAAAATCTAAAAGGTAAAACAATAAGTGATCTAACAAATTCTGTATATGTCAGGTGATTGAGAATGAATGACCTGTTCCAGAATCGTCTCGTGTCTTCTTCTTGGGAGAGGTGCTACTGGTGCCCTCCGATCATGGCACGAAACACCAACTTATCTTTTACCCGGAAATGGAGGTGAGTTCGGGGGACCCAACAGATGGGTCCCACACTGTGGAGGGGAACTATCAGAAGACATTGTCTACCCTACCCTAATTACGACGCTTCATATGAAAGGAGAACACAAGCAAATGAACATCCAAAGTAGAAAAAGCTACATTATGCTAAATATTCTAATCCAACAATCACGGCTTTTCGACGACTCCTAAATAATTCCAACTCCTATTTACCTGCAACAAGACAATCATCCCGCTCTCTATTCAATGATGACGATGGTGCCGCGGTCATTAAAAAAAAACAAAAGAACATGGAGAGAGCCTTCTGCTTGTCTCGACCCCTACTATTATGCAGAGTGTTGGGCTGTTGATTGCAGGTCCATCGTATTCAACCCGCTGTCCACGGCTGAGGCCAGAGGAGAGACCAAGAATGCTGATGTGTTGCCGACTTCATCTGTAAAATGTAATTTGGATTGATACATGAAACATTACTCTTCGGCTTGATCAAAAGAAGATAGGGACGAACTAATAAGTGTTGAACATGACCTGCAAGCAGTTCTTTCTGCAGTGGCAAGTTCGAGTAGGAGTAATCTATCATCTTCTCAATGAACCCAATGGCTTTTGCTGCTCGACTTCCCAGTGGCCCTGAGCACATGTTCAACCAAGTCGATCAGCAAGGAAACACTTGCATATACAATCATATATATGCATAGTGAATGATTGCGACTGAACTGATCCAGTAAAACATGATTGATAAACAAAGATAATAATGAACCACATCATGCCTAGTACAAAATCAGGTGGGAAAAAAAGAAAAAAAAATCAGTGAGATTTCTAACTGAAATAAGCTAAAATCTTTCAGGAAAAGAATTAGATTAGAATGATTAGTCTTGTTTGTAACACCAAGGAGATGCTCACAATTTTTAACCTAACTATGATTTATGAAAAGACATACCTGCAGATATTGTATTTACTCTGATTTGGCCTTTTCTTCCAGCTTCAAACACCAGCACCTACAGCCAGAAACAAATGTGATAAAACAGTTAAATGCAAACCACAGCAGTAAATACATTGATGAAAAATCTAGATACTTCATGGAAAGTAAGGTTTACTCGGGTATCACTCTCTAAGGCTGCTTATGCTGAACTCATTCCACCTCCATATCTGCAAGTTGATACAGCAGCTAAATACACAAGTGTAAGCATTATATTAGCTGATTTTGACGAAGAAGTTAAAAACACATTATACCCTGGGATGGTTCTTTCACAAGCAATGTATGTTAGAGACACTGAAGCAACCCCTGCCGAGACACTTTTAAACTTAAGCAGACCAAACTTTCAAACAGAAGTAACAAAAGACAAAGATGTCAAGATTCACCAGCAGAAAAGAAAAATAAAAGGAGGCAGAAGCATGAAATCCGGGCAACTTTTGAAAGGAATCTAAAGAGTGTATTGGTTTACTTTGGGCAATTATAATGTATTATATGGGGCCAAAACAACCTTGTTTAGTTGAAAATGTTTGATTCGGTTACTTTTGATTTTGAATTGTATTTTCTTTATCTCAAAAAATTTCAGATGATTCCAATCCATCTTCCTCTACACCCAACCCCCTCTCATATTCACCTGTATCTGCTTATAGAATGCTCCTTTATTATCATGCTACTTTCACTTTGAAGACAAAATTATCATATAGGGCTTCTACTGAAACATTCTTGGCTTGCAAGGTAAGCTCATTCCTGGATTGGAAGCCTTAGCCAAGAGTCGTCTAATAACAAAAAGGAGCACATACTGTCATTCTTCCAAAATCATTCTTCACAGATTCAGCGATTTCCTGTGCAAGCAAAAAGCAGCTAGATATCCTCTTCTTGATGTCTCTAGAAGCAGCTTGGTTACCTGTTTACAGAAATTATGATTTTCAAACACTATATGTATGTGTATATATATATATATATATATATATATATATATATATATATATATATATATATATATATATATATATATATATATATATATATATATATATATACACACAATTGATTACCCAATATAACAGTAATATCGGTTGGCATGCAAAATCACATACAGGACTAGAATTTCTGCCCCAGCGGCAGCAAGAGCTTTTGCCATTGCCCATCCATAGTCATTGTCATCAGCCACTCCAGCAATAAATGCCCGTTTTCCTGAATAAACAAATAAGTATGCTGATGAAGCTTACTGAGGAAATAAGTAAGATCATGTATTAGAATTGGAGATACGTCATCCTGAAACAGTTAATTTACATGAATATGAAATCATAATACCATATCATCAGTTCAAAAATAAAGCAGCAATTGTGTTTCATAAAGTGGTTTTCTGAACATGCATTGTCAACAAATAAACATCCAGCATATAATTGTCATTAACAAAAGAGAGGAAAACCACTTGGGTGAGTCTGAAAATAACAGTTACCGAGAATCATGAGCAAGATAATCAGTGATGGATTCATGCAAGAATGTGAGTCGGATGGAATAAATTGTGTGGACCAGACCATGACTTGACTTCAACAAAGTGAATCATATAGACAATAACAATGTATGCTTAAGTTAGTCATCCAGATTTTCATCCTGGGACATATATAACAATGTATGACTTCAACAAAGTACATCAAAATCATTTCACCTATTTTTAGCCGTTGAAATATCCTCCTAGGCACAAATAATTCAAAATGCACCGAGATTGCTAGCAGTACCACCACTCACTAAACTTGTAAGGGCACCAGAAATCATCTGATAGCTGGTAATTCCAAAGATAAGGGATTAAGGAATAAGGCAATAAAATGTGGCAAGTTACATTTGGGTCAAGATTTCTAGGTGCTACAAAAGGTAACCCGGAAAAGCTTTAAGCATTAATATTTAGTACAATACCATGTTGGTGCAGAAAGGTGAAGATATGAATAAACAGTTTCTACTAAAGGAAGAAGACAGAAATGACAAAGTTCACTTAATCCCACAATAATTTAAGTAAAAATCTACAAAATTTCAGACAGACACATAAGATGCATACAACAATTCTGATACCAACCTGAAACCCTTGTCTTGCAGAAGCAAAGCATTTCTAACCTAACACAGACTCTGAATGTAACTCCTTTCTTACTTCATTTTAGCAATGAGAGAACCAATCTCTGCCCCTTTCGTTCCTAACATGACACAGAAAGGTTCATCCCTCTAACAAAAGAGATGTGGGAAAATATCAAGAAAACCCCACTTCTAAGTCAATTGAAAAGATTTTTCACAAAATAGGAAATTGTTACAATATGGATAACATAAATTGTTGTAGACACACAAAATATGCACCAAAGATAAAGGGATAATTTCTCAAGTCAAGCAATGCAACACCTCTGAGATCAATAGGCAACCCATATGCTGTGCCTTCCTCACTTTCCCCAGTCATTGCCCTGGGAACAATTCTGTGATACTTTGAAGAGGAGGATGGGTATCTCCCAGGAAGACCTTGAAGAGAGATGTTTGACAATTTTGTTAATCCTTGACTGGCTACTTTCGGGTTGAACTCGGAAGCTGTTGCTCTTGACATGAAGATTCTCTGGGGAGAAGAAACGCAAGGCCATGCTGCCACCACTTGCAAACCAGCAACTGGTGATGCTCCCATTATTCTTCAGATACCAAATAAGCCTGCATGATCCATGATGGAAGACAACGGCTTTAGATCAAACTACGACGGCAGGGATGCCAAAAACGAGGAGGAGAAAGAAGGAAGCGCCACTTTCGCTTTAAAACATCGCATTCACATCAAGCCCACGAGATTTCTCACCTGCGGCAGAAGGAAGCGCACGGCTATCGACGACGCCGGTTCGTCGTCGGATCAGTCTGAGGCAGCCGTCGGGTTCTTAAATGGAAGTGGTTTCGATGAGATGGAGGAGGCGCCTCAACAAGTTGCAGCAGCAGCAGCGGAGAGATCGAGGTGGAGGGAGCAGCAGCAGAGAGGAGGCGCGGCAACCCTGTTCGCGTTGTTGAGCTGCCAATGCTAGCGATAGGTTTGGTTAGGGTTTGCGCCGAGATCTGGCGGAGCTCAACCCTCCTCTAAGATCGATCTCATGCGCTCGGCACCATCTTAGGTAAAATTATACTTTACACAATGCTTTTATTAAATCATTTTCTTATGTCATTTCTCTTTTTGTGTCTCATAGCATCGAATGTTTATGCATTACTTGCATTTTCGACTGTGGCTGGAAACCAATTGCTAATAGAAGGGGGACTACGTGATGTAGCATGGCGAAAGCAAAGAATCCGTGATGCATGTGATGGTTGCATGCGGTGTCTTTTGCAGGGCGCATTGCACCGTCAATTTGCTGTCGAAGGTTGTATTGTTTATAACGCGAGAATATTTTAGGATAGTCTTTTTATCACGGAGAAATGATACGTGATAATGAGACATAAAGCTACAGAGACTGCGTTGTGTGATGCCGCAAAGGCAACTATTAGGCGTACGATTCATATCGGAGGCCGAGGAAGGTATATATCCAAATTGCTCGCTTCATTAACGTGTGTGATGTAAGTCTAAGAGAAAAAAGCATCGACATTATGCAGCAATTTTGTGACGTCAAGTAGTTGATGATCCCAGTGCTATCACA
>CM017190.1:8905524-9068024 GCA_004837865.1 Musa balbisiana | reverse complement strand
TTATTGGTGGCAAAAGCATTATAGCTTCATGAACATTACTGTATCCATAACTTACATAGACATAGATCTCTCTTGGGATTTTCGATTCGATTAATATATTAATGCATAAATGATAGGTTTCATTTTTCGATCCACATGTGTTATTCAATATAATAATTTTTTTTTGTGAAATAAACAAGAAAACTATTCCAACTTTAACTATACTTTAGTACCAATCGAAGGTAGACAAGGAATTTGTTTGCATTTTTCAGACTCATTGTCTATAATATACTTGGATAAAGGAGAGCCTTCAGAATATGTAGAGAGAGAGAGAGAGAGAGAGAGAGAGAGAGAGAGAGAGAGAGAGGAGAGAGAGAGAGAGAGAGAGAGAGAGAGGATAAATGTTTTCTCCTTCTGTAAGAGACTAATGTCTTGGATTCTATTGACAGATGTATGTTCATCCCCCTTTAAGTGAGCCATCTTCTTAGGCAGATTCTGCAATTTCTTCATTGGTAAGTTTTAATTTTTCACATATCTGATGTAACCACGAATAAAAGGAGTCTGATAAATACAACTTCATGTTCATATCCTTAATGCATAACAATATTACATATTTGAGTTAGTATCCTTTGGGAAGATTAATCTGCACCTCCTGAATGAAGAACAGTACTTGATCGGACATCGACCCAATCAAATCTTGAACCATTGCATCATTGATTGAGATTGAACTGATGGATCCATCGTCCGGAGTGCAGATTTCATTTATAACTATTAAGATTTAAATGCCCTTTAAATGAATTTAAAACTCAAATCTTTTAATGCTCTGATACTTAACCCGATCGATTGAAGGTCCGGTTCTCAGTTTGTGCGATCGGACTGACCGATTCAATTCGGGTTTTATAACGCTATGTTTTCGGCGTTAAATATCGGACCTAATTTGTTGGGTTTTTCCTTCAAAAAATCAGTGGTATAAAAGTTCATGGAAACAGCACGACGATCGAGAACGTGCGATATCCAATACCACCTCTTCAAGCTTAAAAAGATAGAATGCAAAGGATGTCCGAAAGAAATTATTCACGAGTGATTCCACGAGATGCCAGTCAAAATCAATCGAAACCACTGTCTTCATCACAAGCCTTCTCTCCGGTGCATGTACAAAAAAATAATAAGAAGAAGTTTCGGAATGCGTGCACGCGAAAAAGAGTAACGAGTTTCAACCCAAACCCCACGTAAGTGGACTTGGGAAATCAATTAATGCTGGCATCCTTTACGTAAAGAGGTTGTTTATATTAACGTCAGTGCTCTCAAATATATTTTTGTGTGTGTGTGTGTTTATATATATATATATATATATATATATATATATATATATATATATATATATATATATATATATATATATATATATATATATATATATATATATATATAATTTGATGAAATAATATACTAATCAAATTGAATATCTCAACATTCCTAATCGATTACATATATTATATATGTGTTATTATTGATTATATATTTATATATATATAGTAGAATAATGAGTTTTTAAGGATATTGATGTAAATTAATATATTACATATATAAAGGGATAAATAAGAATATGATCCATTTTTTAAAAAAATCTCTAAGGAGGTGCCCCTGTTTTCAATATTCGTATTTGGGTTTTTTTTTCTAATATCTTAAATAATTTTTGTCGATGCTTATCATCTCTATCTCAAGCTTTATCACCTCCATATGGTTATCTTCGTATTCAATCATACCTAAACAATGAGATGGAGATAGCAACGATAAAAAATATTTAGTATATTAAAAATATGAGTATGAAAAAATTGAAAGCTGGGAGCATAAGTTGGTAAAAGTCATTTTTTTAAATAATCATCCTAAAAACATTATTGACTTTAATATATATATATATATGTGTATATATAAAATTACCGTTTTACTTCTTTAATAGACGGATGAGATGAGAGAGTTGGAGATATGGAGGGTGGAGATGAGAGATCGATACCAATTCAGAAACTTCTGTTGCAATGCTTCTAACAGCTGTTGTATCGGTGTCTCTCTTTGGTTTCCATCCATCACTGGCCTTCTTTCTTGCGTCTACGTAAGTATCTGAAGTCCATCTTGCATCTTGCTCTGTGTAATTCTCCATGTCATGGATTTGATATATCAGCACGGTCCAGATTTATCGAACACCATCTTTTAATTCTGCTGGGATCGAACATTATCCATAATATGAATCAAATTTAACTGATTGTTTCTTTCAGGGTTGTTTCCGTCTCTGTGTCCTTGCACTCGATTGGGAAACCGCGACAACAAAAGTGAGTTCGTTTTGGCACTGGTCTTTGCCAGTGGTAGACGGTCGAACACATCGAAGGGTGTGTTTGAACATGGCAACATATGGAAATGTACATGCGTGCAATATATATAAATCGATTGATGTGGCTTTACGAAATGGCCTGCGCTGTCCCCTCGCAGAAACTTTCCCTTTCCCATGCGTGAACGCTTCAAAGTAAAGTCTAATCCAAGTTATGCTTGCGCCAAAAGGCCCGGCAATGTTCCGGTAATTTGGAGAGCTTTACTTGAAAGCAACCTAGGAGGAGACTCAATATATCTGCCTCGCCTTTCAGCTCTCTCCCATTGTCTTGTGCTGATCTCGATGGCCTCTTCCACCATGAATCTCGCCATGCTCCTCCTCTCCGTGTTCCTTGCTACATCCTTCGCCCTTCCCAGCGACTTCTCCATCGTTGGCTACTCTGAGGAGGACCTGAGCTCCCATGACAAGCTGATGGAGCTCTTCGAGTCATGGATGTCCAAGCACAGCAAATCCTACGCAAGCTTCGAGGAGAAGCTGAGGAGGTTCGAGGTCTTCGAGGACAACCTGAAGCACATCGACGAGACTAACAAGAAGGGCCGCAGCTACTGGCTCGGGCTCAACGAGTTTGGTGACATGAGCCATGAAGAGTTCAAGGCCAAGTATCTGGGAGTGAGCACCGACGTGCCGAGAAGGAGAAGCTCCAGTCCCAGCTTCAGGTACGAGAATGCTGCAGACCTGCCCGAGTCAGTGGATTGGAGAAAGAAGGGTGCAGTGACCCCGGTGAAGAACCAAGGTCAATGCGGTAAGCAACTTGACCAAGCCTTGTTCTGGAACGCAGACTCCAGCTAGTTAGAGACACCACTGATCGACCATATACACATGCAGGTAGCTGTTGGGCGTTCTCGACGGTGGCAGCTGTCGAGGGCATAAACCAGATCGTAACAGGGAACCTGACCTCGCTCTCCGAACAGCAGTTGATCGATTGCGACACCCAAAACAACGGCTGCAATGGAGGGCTGATGGATTATGCCTTCTCGTTCATAGCCTCCACTGGTGGGCTGCACACCGAGCATGACTACCCCTATCTCATGGAAGAAGGCACCTGCGAGGAGCAGAGGGTAAGTAACAGTACATGCGTGTCTATGTGCTGCCAAAAGCTCAATGCATCTCGACACATTTGCTCTTCATGCTGGACTCAGGCTGATCTCGAGATGGTCACCATCGGTGGCTACGAGGATGTGCCGGAGAACAGCGAGGAGAGCCTGTTGAAGGCGCTGGGAAACCAACCTGTAAGCGTCGCCATTGAAGCTTCCGGCAGGAGCTTCCAGTTCTACAGTGGGGTGAGGACTCTTGTACCTGTTTCTAATGTTCTGTGAAGGTAGTGGGGGTTGGAGATGAAGAGTCCTGTCGCCGATTGCTTGTGCAGGGAGTGTTCGATGGGCCGTGCGGAAGTGAACTGGATCATGGGGTGGCCGCGGTGGGATATGGCTCATCCGAGGGACAGGATTACATCATCGTGAAGAACTCGTGGGGCCCGAGGTGGGGGGAGAGGGGTTACATAAGGATGAAGAGGAACACGGGGAAGCCCGAAGGCCTCTGTGGCATCAACATGATGGCTTCTTACCCCACGAAAGATGATTGAGGGATTGCCTTTCTTACGATCCCACTGGAACAATTGATATGTGATTTCCTCCTGATTTACTGATAATCAAAAAGTATATAATATATACTTCAAATTCATCACAATTGGTCCCATGGTCTAGTGGTTAGGACATTGGACTCTGAATCCAGCAACCCGAGTTCAAATCTCGGTGGGACCTACTTTTAATCTTGTTTGTAGTTTTACTATTTAAATATGAAAATTCTGATCCACTTCTAAAACGAATTGGTCCCATAGTCTAGTGGTTAGGACATTGGACTCTGAATCCAGTAACCCGAGTTCAAATCTCGGTGGGACCTACTTTTAATCTTGTTTATAGTTTTACTATTTAAATATGAAAATTTTGATCCACTTCTAAAACGAATTGGTCCCATAGTCTAGTGGTTAGGACATTGGACTCTGAATCCAGTAACCCGAGTTCAAATCTCGGTGGGACCTACTTTTAATCTTGTTTATAGTTTTACTATTTAAATATGAAAATTTTGATCCACTTCTAAAACGAATTGGTCCCATAGTCTAGTGGTTAGGACATTGGACTCTGAATCCAGTAACCCGAGTTCAAATCTCGGTGGGACCTACTTTTTTGTCTTTTTTGTAGTTTTATTATTTGAATATGAAAATTCTGATCCATCTCTAAAACGAACTGGTCCTATAGTCTAGTGGTTAGGACATTGGACTCTGAATCCAGTAACCCGAGTTCAAATCTCGGTGGGACCTACTTTTAATCTTGTTTATAGTTTTACTATTTAAATATAAAAATTCTGATCCACTTCTAAAACGAATTGGTCCCATAGTCTAGTGGTTAGGACATTGGACTCTGAATCCAGTAACCCGAGTTCAAATCTCGGTGGGACCTTAATAGTCTTATGTTTTTCGTAATTTTAACGTATGAAGATGATGGATCTGATCCAAACCCGAATCGAAGGCCCAAAATTCGACCCGTTAAAAACCTGTCAACAACGAAATATACGGATGCAGTCCGACTTCCAATTCGACCCGTTTGCATCACCACATCGCAAATAGCAGAGGGCTACCGTAAGATGTTCTGTTAAATTTGCTTTAAGATTCGGGCACTGTGCAGGTGCTTCAAGAACCCTAACCCCCTACCCCCAGCCGTCCCCTCTCCTCGCGCTTCCGAGTCGCCATAGCCTCTTCTTCTGCGCGCCCGCTGAGTCGGATCGACTAAGGAAGCGCGAGACTTCTGTTGATCCGGGCCGCGGCATTCACATCCGCACACGCCGTAATCCAACGTTTTCTCTTTGTTTGTACAATATTTCTTCTTTTCTTCGTCTTATTAAAGATTCGATTCGATTCAAGTGACCGCTCTTTTCATTAACCTCTTGATATAAATCGATGATTTCTGTTAATTTTGTGGGAAACGACGTTTATTTTAGTGGGTTCTTGAATTAGTTCTTAATGATCTCTTGAATTCTAATTAAAACGATCAATGATCGTAAGTATTTGGGTGATTGAATCAGTTCTTGCTGCCTATAGTTACCGAGGAAGGGGCTTCGCTGAACTTGGTTGCGTGACGATGGGGGTGGAATTGGCGAGCAACGATCTGCCGATTTTTGAGGTGGAGGATTGCTACCTCAGTGACTCGGAAGCTTTTGCTTCTGTTATACATGTCCTCGACGGTGTTAGGATGGTAAGAAGTTCAAATAATAATTAAAGCTGTGCCATCTTTCGCTGCTTTCTTTTTCTTGCGAGCCAGCTTAGAATCTACAAGCATGATGACAGCGATTGGATGAGTGTCATCTTTTTTCCTGAATTGGCCATTACGAGAAAGTTCATGAAGCTTGACCCCTTGTACAGAGTTTATCTTTCAACAGAATCAGCAGTGCACCTATGGTTATCCACTTAAAATGAGACATTTATTTTTGCCTGTGTTAGACTAGCTCAATTTGACGTCAATTTGTGATGTTCCTCGATATAATGGACACATGTTACTATTTTTATGGATTAAGCTTCATTGAAGGAGCAGTTGTATTTGTGCCGTACTATCTGTCTTATACATATTAATTTACATTCTAGAAGTGCTTAGTGAGAGTGATTATCATGTTTATTTTTTTTCCAGGCTTCAGTTTTGGTAGCTCAGAATGATAGAGATCAGTATGACTACCTGCTTAGCATTGCGGATCCAGGAAAGAGAATGGGTCCTGACGAGGAGGCTTTACTGGCGGTTGGTGATGATACATATATACAATTAGGGATCTGTGCTGAAAATTTTAGAAACCTGACATTCTTTCTCATTCTATTCTGCAGACGGCATTGAAAGCACTATCAGGAGCTGTCTCCAAAATAGACATTGTATATCATGGTTCTCTAATTAGCAATGTATGTCCTAGGAGAATACAATCATGGCTCGCTCTGTGTGTTTGTGTGTGTTTATGTATGCTCCATTAGTTTCTTAAGTCATAATTGCTTGGTCAATATATATGCCAGATTTTTGGTTTGTGCCTATGGAACTATGGGTTGGATGCGAGGAATGCATTGTTGGAATTGATCACTTCCTTGGTATGCATATTTATGAAGAGGATAATTTCTTACTATTAGCTTTATTCAATGTGCATTACTTATGCAATTCTTTTGGTCACTGACACCAGGCTGCTGTTCCTGATAAGTTTCTTGATGGTTGTTTACATATGCTTGTGAACAACTTTCTGCCACCTCGAAGGCTAAGGGAGTCCATCAGCCAATCACGATGGATTTCAAGAAAGAAAGAGGTTCATAGTGAGCTTCGCATGGCTTTGCATTATATCACTGATGTAGTACCTCTTGCTCCAATGAAGCTGAAGAGCATAATTGAAAAAAGGATGCCTAGATGCACAGACCCCAAAGATGTAAGTTATGAATCTTCTGATTGTTAAACCTTTAACTTTCCTTTTTAAAACCAGACTTAGAAACATGCTTATTGACTTGGAGTGGTGATTGTGAACTTCTGCAATTGTATTAATAAAACCATCTTTCCCTGACATGCTTCTTTGGATTAGTGAATGAAAATCATTCTGATATACAGAGACTGTAGGCTAAAATCGTTCTGTTATATAGAGACTATAGAATATCATATTGTTAATCTCTTATCAAAATTTGCCTTTTTCCTCAGTTTATTCTAGCAATCTGGACTTAATTGTTCTGGTGCAGTTCACTATCACCTGAATATTTGTCAGCATTTCTTTTCTTTCAGATAAGACTTGGATGTATATCTGCAAAGTCTTATCATCAAATTGTCATTGGCCTAAAATAATCTATAACTATTAACTTGTGAAGACATTTAAGACACACTTTCTTCTAAAAAGATTTCTCATCTCCAGTCCTCTGGTAGTTTCTCTTTGGAAATATAGAGAACATGTTACTTCCAAATTCCATTCCCAAAATTGAAAGCTATTTCTCCTGTTTATCTCCAAATAGTGCATCAGAAGATACCCAAACTTTTCTTTCTCTTCACTAACAGTGTAGTGGTGAAGGCTGCAGCCATGGTATTATTTCTTTCTTGTGAGTTTGTTTTTCCTCGTTATTGCATCTTGTGCAATATGTGGAATTATGACAAACAAAATTCACTTATGCAGCTTAGGCAATTGGTACTTCTAGCTGGAATCAGTCAGTTGATTAGAAAGAATCAGGAATGAGAAATATGGATGGGCATATATCTGCTCTGAAGAAAACACCTTATGATATTTGTAGGGGATGGATTCCATCATGTTGTTGTTTTGGATAGTGTAGAGGTCATTCTATGCGTGATATAAGTTATCAATGCTTTAACTTCAAAAAGACATCAATATTCTTTTATTTATTTTTTACGATGGTAAGCCTCATCTATGGCAAACACATTATTTTGCTTAGACATCAGGTGTTTCTCTTACACCTGTACTGCTGGTTGCTTCAAGTTGACGTCGAAGTTTCTTGTATGATTTCTTTGCAATATGCAAAAATAGTTTGACTTCCTGTGGTAAATCTGGAACCAACTCATCAAGTTCAAACATATGCAGATGATTGTACTATATGTGGAGTGCATGCTTGGGCTGGAAAATGATGAGATTGGAGAATTCCTAGGAAGCACATTGTTGGCAAAGGTGGTGGATTTGCTTACAGATTTGGATGTAAGTTCTAGTCCTGTTAGTTTCTTGATGAGATTGTGTTTGCAAATAAATCTATAGCCTTAAGTGCTAATTTCCTAGTGTTGCAGGTAAACATAACCTGGGAGGATATTCTGCAGGAAGAGCATAACAAGGGCATATTTGAGATGGAACTTGAAGAATGGGAAGATAATATGGGTAATGATGTTGAAGTTGGAGTCAAGGTTTGTTTTTGACCAACATGATATTTAGTGGATTGTAGGATATAATCATACAATATTCTTGATGGAATCTATTAATTACTTTATCCCGACTTCAAATTGGGACTGAGATGCCTATCACGGTTTTCAGCCTCCCATGGAAAATGGGGTTTTAAAGGGCAATGCTTTTGCCGAGAAATTGGATGGTCTGATGGTGATAGTCTGTGAACATCTCAAATCACGGGCAGAGAATGGCCATTTATTAAAGGTGAACTTCTACATCAAACATCTATTGTTTTTAAAGATATTGCATCGACCTAGAGAAATTCCCAATATTCTCTTAGGTTTTATTTTCAATGTGTATGTTTAGTGTACGTAGTCAGATTTTTATATGAAAGAAAAACAATATTTTCTTTCTTAAAGGTATTGGTTATTGATTTTGTGGCTTGAGTATTAAACATCCGACTTGTTCTTGGGCTTAGGTACTCAAAAAAGGTCAAATGAGGTACATAAACTAAATATGTTTACCGAGTGGAAATAGACCCACGAGCAATAGCTGAAAAGACTACCACTGCCTGAACGTTCAGGTTGTGTTGATGTTACCATAAGTTGGCCATCCATCAAACTGCGTAGATGCTCAAATTCTTGTATGATCCATATAGCATCTAAAGAAGAGTTGTTTGTTGGTTATTTTGTTTAATATAGTATAATATATTGTATCTAATTATACATGATTTATGTTTTTTCCTTTTATATGCAACTGTTCATAATATATAAAACAAGTTCAATTGAGATATCCTAAGTGACGTATACTGTAAAATTTTACCATTTGCCAAAATTATGGTATTCCTTGTTTCTTTGCTTGTGACATTAAACTAGCTCTCATCACTTGATCATCTAGTTTTAGATTATTAAGCATTATGTAAACAACCTAACAAGGAAAAGACTGCTTGGAACAGAAGCTGCTGTTAGTATTAAATTGTTGCAACACCTCTTAACATGTTTAGTACTGTTTATGTGTGATACTCTTTTACTATGACATGGAGATGCTTTTCCAGGTTGACTGCATTCCAGTTTGTGTTGGGGCAAACTGTAAAATCAATCTATTCTGAGGTCACATTTGTGATGTATATGTTGCATATTTTGCATCCTCACGTGGATTTCTTAAAGGAAATTATCATTCAAGCAAGAATTTTAGTCAATGTCAGTCTTAGAACCAGACAGATTATTAGGAATGACTATCTCAAACGCTCTGATGATTTAGTCTCTACAAATGGTTATTTTCATATTGAAAAATAGGCAATCCAGTCCTTGTGGCGTCCACTAACATGTGGCCTAGGAAGGGTCAATGTATGAAATCTTACTCTTGAAAGCAAAGAGATTCCACGATTCGAACCTTGACACCTCGTTTGCTAAAAAGTGACCTTGCCATGGCCTCAAAGGTCACTTTCTGATGTTTATTTCCAAATTGTAAGATATAATATAAATCTTGGCCTCAAAGCTTGCTCTCTATGTGACATGCTTTGAATAAAGTAATTGTCAGTGACCTGTTTGCTGATCTATGCATGATGAACTTCAGCAAGTTACTGCCTTCTTTGGCTTTACACTAGATATTTTGTAACCTTCTGTTTTACTCTCATCTTGATCTTGGTTAAACAGGTTTTTGAAGTACTCTCAGAGATTTTTCGAAGAGCTATGTTAAAACTTCACAAGTCAAAATTTGCTCAGGTAGTTTTGTTTTCTGTTCATTCTTGCTTTTGAAATATTGTTTCTTGTCTATTATCTGGTAAGCTTCACTCAGTTGCTCATATGTGCAGTTCCTGATGTTCTATGCATGTTCCCTGGATCCTGACATTTGTGGTCTGAAATTTGCTGTTCTGCTGACTGATATCTTTGTTTCAAAGAATGAGGATCCAGATTCCAGGTTATTTCGGAACTTCAAACTGAACATAATAAAGCGGAGTTTTTCCTAGTTACTGATGTTTTAATGTTAAAATTGATGATAAAGTTTAATCTCTTACCAGTCCATGAGCGGTGAAAACCCAGTGGACAACTTTTTGTCTGTAATTAGAGGTTGGAATTGTCTATAGTAACCATAAGCAGTAGAGAAGGCATAATAACACATTGTTGTAGAATAGTTCATTTTTCAAACATATATCTTGTCATCTAGTGTTTCTTTTGTGTTGTTAGTGACTCTAAGCATAGGGTGAAGTTTGTGGCTTTACACTATCAAACATTTTATAAAGGATGAGAGCAGGGAGAGAGCATTTCGAGTCAGCAACTCAGCATATTGACTATACTGAGAAATTATCTGCAAGAACGCGGAAACCAATGATGATTTTGCCAGACCTTATGCTGCTTATAATGTTGTTTTTGACATGTGACTTTTAATGGCTCAAAAGTTGCTATTCTTATCCCTTCAAATGGTTCACATGCCTTGGTCACTTTCTTTTTGTGAACATTTTTAAATATCTTACTGTTATTATTGTTCCCAGATTTTGACCAGGACTGTACATTCATTTTTTGTCTCACAGTTTGATTTTTACATAAAACCTATGAGCTATAATGAAGATACACATGGGCTAGCAATAGTTTCTTGTGATTATGAGGTCAGGCTTCTGCAATAATTTCTAGGACAAAATGTCCAACTGGTTGTCAATTAACGTATTGTCCAGTTTCATACTTTTTGATTCTTTGATGTTGCTAAGCTTGTCAAATATTTGTCACTGGTTTCAGAAAACTGAATATGAACTCCTCTGGTAAGTTCTTTTAACTTTTTTCTGCATTTGTAAGATACTCTAATGTAACTTGAATAGGAAAATAGAAAATAGCATTACTTGCTATTTTGTTTCTGTTTCAGCAAATCCATTTGGTTGTGTATGTACATCGTAGCTTTCAAAATTTAGCTTTTTACTCTAGGAGGGCTTTGAAATCTGACATTGGTTCTATATTCATTAGTGAGCTGGATATCATGTATGCTATTCTGGGCTTAACATGTTCTTGCAGTCATAATTATGTTGGAATTGCTTGATTAATGTATTCATTGCTTAGCTTAATACCAATCAATAAGAGATTGAAATTCTTTGATTTACCAGGATTCTTTTTAGTTTTTTTTTCTCAGTCAACAAGTGTTATATGATTTTTTTTTTGGGTATAATCAATGTAGAATGAAGGCTGTTGCATATCTTGCAAGTTATCTGGCACGGGCTAAGTTTATTTCATCTTCCATGGTTGCAAGTATACTTAAAAGGTTTGTGACAAATCCTTCTACATCGTTGCATCTAATTCTGTATCCATATATTTCATCAATCAAGCCGGTCCTTATTTGAATCCTGATTCAGATTAGTTGATTGGTGTTTTGAATATTGCCAATTCCAAGATAATCACGGAAAGATCAATCCTCAAGCTCATCGAGTCTTTTATTCCGGATGTCAGGTAAGATATGAACTGTTTCGAACTTGAGGCTCTTTAAATGTCTCCCATATTCTTAGTCATTTTGCATGCTGAGAATGTAATATGAGCTTATGTTCTCATCATCTTTTGTTGTATGAACAGTCGGACACCTTACCAGGATATAAAATATTTGTGTATGGAAGCAACTGCATGGATTCTTTGTCTTTTTCTCTCTTTGTTGGGAGGAAAAGGCGATTTCTCCCCTTGTTTCTATTTGTGGGAATAAATATAAGACAATAGGCAAAGCTGGTGAAGTAGGATGCTT
Organism: Musa balbisiana; assembly: GCA_004837865.1. Lineage (NCBI taxonomy): Eukaryota > Viridiplantae > Streptophyta > Magnoliopsida > Zingiberales > Musaceae > Musa > Musa balbisiana. The sequence continues at coordinate 9,056,068 of CM017190.1, read as the reverse complement.
TGTTGGATGGTTTAGTACTTTGGTATTGGCATAGTTATCATCTGACTATATTCTTGTTATGGCAACTATAGTTCATATGGCTTCTAAAAGTTTTGGTTTGTGCTTGTCAACAATCAACAGTCTGTCAGATTCCTCCACCTCTATACGACCTATTCAGAGGTGGTGGTGATACCTTAACCGCATTAATGAAAGAATCCCTCAACTGCAGTTTTTGGTTGTGGCTTGAGATCTTTCTCTTCCTTTCTACAGTGCAAGCCCAGCTTGCAAATTGTGGCCTGGTTCCACTTGAATGCAATATTAGTCGACTGAGATCTCTTTGGTAGAACCATGGTTATGGTGATTTGTTTTAATCATATTGAATTAGGATATAAACCTTGTTTAAACTATGCTTTGTTCTTTTGTGGGCATTTTAATAATTTCTAAGTGATTCACGCCATTTTAGGAACATAAACAAGAGCAATTGCAAGTGACACTATATGTACATTATAACTAATTATGGTGGTTTACATAACTGTTGCCAGCTTTTTCTCATTTGTTTTCACTTTTCACTATGTAGTTGTTGCCTTATTATGTATTGGAGTATTTTGAACTGCAAATCACGATGATATAAGTTGCCATGATGTATGTTCCCACATGATTTAGTTGAATTTTACTCTTTTCCCTGTAGGCTGCAATGTACATCTTGTGCTTTCGCATGAGATCAATCTTGGATGTTCCTCACCTCAAACATCTGCTTTTTCATATGCCTCTGGGTTCAATCTTGTGTCACCTGACCTTGGATCCTCTTAAGGTTTGTGGGAATTCATGTTTATTTGCTTTAAGTTGGGTATTTAAATTGCTAATCATGCCTGTGGAGTGGAGTATTTAAATATTTGTAACTGCTGATATATTTGCAACACATGAAGATAAAGAGTCTTACATTGAACCCATAGACATACCATTACAAATTGAAACAGAGAAAATTTCCGAGATGTCTCTTTAAGGAACAAGAATCTCTTCTAAAGCCCCTCAAGTACGAAAATGTAATCACCAACAAAACCTTAGTCCTTAGTGTCAAATGTGCATATAAGAGCTGTATGAACATCAGCCCCAAAAAACTTGGTTGGGCTTCCATCCTAAACTCCATGGTGAACTTGGACCTCCGAAAAATATTGGACCCACCCTCTTGGGAATCAGGAAAAATGCAAGAAAACACAACATACTTGATCCTTTTTAAGTGTTCCAAGCGAGGGGTTGACGAGTCTGATACTCTGTCTCCATTGCAAGAATAATAGTTCTTGATATTTCAGAAATGAGGGACTCTCATCAAATCAGGCCCTCAGTTAATATGCATTACGTTGAATTGAAGGTGATGGTTGAGAGATGAAACCAAATTTCTGTGACATTCTTCTGTGGATCATAAATGTTCTGATCTTCTTTGCCTGACCATATTGCAGGTTTGTTTGCCCTCTATCGTGCAAGAGTTTCTTAGACAGGCAAAGGCTGCTCGGTTGTTTAAAACATCAGTCCCTTACCTTTATGACAACTCACTTGAGTCTGAATTCTCAAAAGCTTTTGGAGGAATTGAGCGGTTGGACATGTTCTTCCCATTTGATCCATATTTACTAAAAGAGTCTGACAGGTTTGTCCTTATTCCCCACACCAAAAATTGTTTGGAAAAATTTCAAATCTAAATTACTTGTTAGTAGATTATGTTTTCAGAATCCTGTACAAGAATATTTTCAAGCTTCTTATGCTAAATTTAGAGGACTAAAGCATCACAATGATTCTGATTTCCTTGGATTTAGCTTTGATGTGAGTCACATTACATATGACTCCTAATAATGGCAGCCTGTCAAATTCTTTTAATGATAATTAATATAATAGTTATATTGTTTGGCAAGATTTGCTATCGTTGGTTCTAGTGAAATTTCATTTATTAAATATATAGATACCTCTTCTAAATATTGTCCCTGAACCATTACTTCTCTTTTTGAAGATTCGTGCGGCCGAATTTTGAGTTCTGGTCCATGGTAAAGACGACTTACAGCAATTGCAACAGCGAAGATGAGTATGAATTTGATGACCTTGATGCCCCTGATTTCCCTGAGAATGCAGGGATTTACGAAGAGCATGACGATCTAGACCTTGACAATGGGGATGATCTCGAGTACTCTTTGAACAAGATGTCAATTACTCCAAAGCCTGCCTTCCAGCATCCCATAAATACCAACTTCCGCCAGCCTGCACGAATGCCTGCAAGAATCAGACCATCTGTTAGTCCCACTTGGTAGCCACCACCACCTTTCTTTTTCATGGCAATTTATTCTCTCTTCTGAACAAGGGATTCATCTAAAGGGGAATCGAAAAGATTTAAGTTCAGCTAATACCGTCGATCTTTTATTTATAGGTCATTGTTGTAATCATACTGATATATTTTTGTTGACGTTCCCAATTCAACCATAATCTGCTGTAAAATAGGACGATTATAATGATTGGTTTGTGCAATTTTGTTCGTGTATTCTTGGAGTTAATATAACTGGCATCTGTCTTGAGTTTGTGTGACAGAGGGGGATTAGTGTAAAACTTTTAGTATTCTGTTTTGAGCAGTAATGTGCCGGAGAGAATCTGGCACAAATTGTGTGTAAAATTTTCAGTAAAAAGTCGAGAGGCCCGTTCTTCTGTCGAGCTTACCGTCTGTAAAAGGCTTTAGCAAGGTGTAAAAATATAGTTCAAAATTGCTGTGTGTTCACCGTGGTTCAATTGCCGATCAATCGTCTCAGCGACGATCGGCGTTCAAAATAAACAGCAATAATATAAGTTAAGTGGACAACTCGTTAATCCTGCAACAGAAATCGATCTAAGATTTCGCTCGGCACCCTCGGGTCGAACAAAAGAATCATTACTCCCTGGCGGGCTCCGGACGCGGTAAGTTGATGGACGGTGATTATATCCGAAAGTTAGGCTTGTATCCGCATTCGGGTCATATGATCTCCGTCGGCCATCTTCCCTTTCATATTTCCAAGGCTTCGCTCCAAAACCCTGGACGCCAGTAGAGCTTCTTCATATTGCTTCTCTGGTCCGCAGGCATACGTCTTCCCCTCGTCTTTCTTCGGGACTCGGGGTAGATTCCGCTGTGGGCGTCTCAAGGAGTGGCCGTGTGGATCGTTAACCAGGTTTCTTCCGTTCGAATTACTTGTTCATATTGCAATTGTTTGTCTATATTCACCCGTTCGATCGGATAAGGCTACGATATCTTTTGTTCTATCAGAAAGAATGTATTGCTAGGGGATAGTAGTTTGGAGTCTTGTGTTCATTTAGGGATCAGGTAATGTATGGCGTTGATGCGATAACGAAGCACTGGGATCAGTAGGGTTTTGCGCTTACCTTTTCGTTCATTACGTTCAAGATTTAAGATATCATTCTTTCTCAAGACTGCAAATGGAACTTCTGAAGATATTTTGATATGCATATTAGAGCAAGAAATAGGATCATGTTAAATTTATCTGTTCGCTGTCAAGGTTTATTGCTGATTTTTTTATATGTTGAAACATTCTGCCCTTGAGAAACTACATAGTCGGCGATGACTGAGCCAATGGCTGAGGTTGACTCGGAGCAAGAAACGACAGGGCTCTCTCAAAATAATGAGACTGAAGTAGAGGTTGAAGGTAGGGACTTATTACTGAAGGAGAATGATACAGATAAGCAGAGCTCTCAGCCGTCTGTGAAGGCTGGTAACTCTGAATCCGTTGAGACCTCTGCAGAAAACAATTTGGCTGAGATATCTGATAAGGCTGATGATAAACTGACCGAGAAGAAAGTTTATGGCGCACTCTTGGAGAAGAAAACTGATGAGACACTCTTGAACAAACAAACAGATGGTCTGGTCACTGTGACAATGACTCAAATTGACACTGGTTCTGATCAAATAGGTGGTTTAGGTTCTCCATTTACACTGCTAGAAAATAAGATAGCATCTGTAATGACACATGTGAAGGAACCTCCTGCAGAAGATAATCACACCAAAACCTACTTGAATGATGAAAATACTGGAGGAGATTGTTCGACCCAGTCATCTACCTTTAACCCCTACTTTGATGGAAATCTTTCTGGATCTGAGGAAGAAAAAGCTTCTTTCTTGAAGGAGCTGGTGAGTTTCTATAAGAAAAGGAGGATGGTGTTCAGACCACCTAAATTTTATGGACAAACACTGAATTGTCTCAAGTAAGACCTGTGTCATTATGTTTGATTTTTGCTTTTTTTTTGTGCATAACTCAAATGGCAGACCAACACTTCTGAATTTTTCTCTGCCAGGTTGTGGAGAATAGTAAGTAGATTGGGCGGTTATGAACTGGTACGTATGATATATTGTTCTTCCAACAATTGCTCATTGCTTGATGAATTTTCTTTTGTCCCAGGGTCTTGATAGGACCCTCATGCACTGAGGGACCCCTCATTTAGTTGTTGCTATTCTTTGATATCTTTTTTTTTTTATGTTTTAAGTTGGCTATTACAACTCTTCTCCGTCATTTATTAGACATCTAACCTTAGACAAGAGGAAAGTATGCTGTTAAATCATTATATATAAACAGGTTTCTTTGATGTTGGAAGTGGGTCTTGTGAACTAACTTCTGATGCAACCACATGTAGAGTAGGTAGAACATAAAAAATAAACAGTGAGGGAGGCCATGGTAGAGGCGATAGAGATTATAATTAGGAGGATATCTAACAAGAGGTAGATGAAGAGGTTACCATGACATACTTGTAAAAAAATTCAGATTTATATTAAGAAAATGTTATAGTTCAATATATTATTAAAGATTCTAACTATGCTTCTAGCTATAGTTACATTCAACTGATTTTAATTAAGTTGTTAGATTTTTATTAGCTAGATTTGTTTGTATTGGATAACAATCAACTAGTCAATTAACCAGTAACAGTTTACTAAAAATTTAGATAAGTTTTGAATTTTAGCCCATGTAAAATGTACCAAAGTCTGTTAAAAATATTTTTGTAATATCTAAATAAAAAATTACCCCAAGTCTTGTTGGTTTAGGAACTTATTGGCGGTAAAAATGATAAGGCTTATTAGAAACAATAAAAAAAATAAACTGTTGGAAAATACAGCTTGTTGCGTTTGTCATTCCATCAAATATTAACAATTAACAATTTTATCTCTTTGATCGCTTTCGGCTATGGTTAGTGTCGTTGGAATTGCTGTTTGATGATGAGTCTGATCAACGTAACACCTTCTATGAAATATAGCAGAGGGATGCATTGATGTGTTCAGTCTACTTACAGAACTAGACTTAACCAACTGGTGATCTCTACATGGATCAACACACTTCAAGAAGGAAAGAATTTGTCATTTAAGTAAACTCTCATGACCAAGAAATTACAAGAAGATGAATGGTAGTAACCAGAAACATATGCCATTTTATTTGCTATGTCCTCATAGTATGCTCTTTAATTTCTAAGAATAGGACATGCAAACCATATAAAGCAATGCTATGTATATTATAAACCATCAGGTTCATTCTTTTGCTAAATGTGAGTGGATATTTAGGAATCGTGTTATTACTATTTTGGTACTGATATGATTGACCTGAAACTTATAGGTGACACAATGTAGGCTCTGGCCTGAGGTTGGACTGACTTTCAAGCCTCCCGAGTGAGACCTTTTCTTTACTTATATTGTTTTTGTTATTATTTTTAATTGTTTTTTAAATTGTTGATCATGAGAGAATCAGATGACACAAATTTATGAAGAAATCTATGGTCATAACGTTAGGAAAACTTTATCGCAACTGGTCAGAGCAATTATGATACCCTTGTCAGGTCTGTTTGAGTGACAAGGACCACCTTGGCTGCCTCAGTGTAATCTGGTATGCCATTAGGGATCATCTTTTATCTAGCGTGCCTACATATCAAAGGATGGGTTCCTGTTCCTTCCTATAGGATTTTACAAACAGAAAGCAATAATAAGATGATCATGAAGTATGCTGGTATTTCTTGCAGAAGTTTGAGACAAAATAAAACTAAAGTAAACAACTGCTATGAATACAATTCTGAAACCTTGTGATTGCAAAAGGTAGCAGCAGCATGATTTAATAGGAAGGGTATATACAACTGAAAACAGGAAAGTTGAAGTATTGTAATCTTGTAATGAAGTACGATACTGGACTTTGTATGACCTAAGGAAGTCACTCAATTATATTTCTCCAGTGCCATGTGTAGACAAATGGATTAAGACTTAAGAGAAAAAGAACAGGCAAATATGGTGATCTGTATCTTATTTTGTTATCATATACTTGTCCCGAGGGATCTAAATGATCAGTTGGTTGTTCATTAGGTGTCCTTTTAACTTTGACTGTTCATTTTAATTGCTACATTTTCTTAAAAGAAATTTGGAAGAATTTTCTTTCCTGACCTTCTTGACCATTGGGTTATAAAGTTTCATTATAACCAAACCACACGGTTGAAAACATGGATGAAGCTTATGCTTTATTAGCATCTTTTGAATGAAACATTTAGATGAACATTATGTAGTGCTGAATGCCAAGGATAACATGGAAAGCATGAGCGACAATTTTTGTCTAGGACTCTAGTATGATCAGCAACAGAAGCATTCTTTTTTCTTGGGGGAAAATCTATTAATAGATGCCACTACTTATGCAGGACTTGTACAACAGTGTCTTGGTCTTTCCGAACTTTCTATGAGAAGGTAATGCATTAAATGAAGGTGCAATTCTAATCTTGGTTCATTATATTATTTTAATTTTCTGTCATCCATTTTGACATGTCTTTAGAAGTTCAACTTCATCTATAGGGCTAAACAATGAGGAATTCTTCATGATGATTGAAAGCTGTTCTATCAATCTCAGGGCTCTCTGTTAAGGAAACTATTTTGTTGATATTTAAGCATAAAATTTCAGAAAACTGTTTGCATAAAATTTAGATCAGCATATTTTTCATTATGTGTGTATTTTGTAAGTATGTAAATTCTTATTTGTGGAGGTTTAATATCTGAGACCCTGGCAAATCTATATTTACAGCAGCAAGAACAATGACAGCCACAATGGTGACAACGACAAGCGGTAATGTCCCAAGTCCCAACTATCATGGCAGTTGGGACATTGGGGCTTGTTGCTTTTGTATATTTTCAAGGAATCATGTGCCTGTGCAATAGTTTCATTTTTGTTATTTAAAAAAGGTTGACGACACTTGCTAAAGCTGAAAATGGTCAATTTGGAATTCTTATTTTGTGCTTCTCAATGGTCATATGCCATATGGTATGTGCACAGTTTAGGATAGGAGTGGATCTGTAGACATAAGCTCATAAAGTAAATATGGTTTCTCACAGTTCTAATTTATTCACTCGAGGGCTTTCACATCAAATCTTTAGTCCTCCTGCATCTTTTTTATGCCCATCTTTTACTATAGTAATTAAAAATGTTTCTTGAGTTTTTAGCACATGGCTACAGGCATTGTGTTTCAGAATTTCAAGTAATCTTTAGATTAAGGAAATCATTATCAAGTTGATGTACAATGAGTCAGTTGCCTAGTTTAAGTTTTATGATGAGGATCGGTGCTACATAAATCTTCAGCAATGAGTACTAGCATGGTTATGTTAAATTATCTTGTTTCTTGTACCATTGATAACAATCATGGGATTTTATGTTGGCTTTTAATGTTATTTGTTCTTATCTTTATGCATGTACCAGCTTTTTTTCAATTTGTTGAGTTTGTTTTATCTGCATCATTTTTTCTTGTTTAACCTTACCATATACAGGTGCTCCTTGAGTATGAGAAGCATAAGTCCCGAACTGGTCAACGTAAAAACCCCTTTATACATCTTCCATCATTTATGAGGTTTGAAAATCAGGTACTGTTTTTTTTTTTCAGGTCTTCTCTGAATGTAAAAGTAGTACAGTTAAACCTATGAAAAAGGAATATTTGTGCATATTTTTACCATCCTTGGGACCTGAAAGAGAGCAAGCATTATATACAAGATTCATGCATATTTTAAATCACAAGTCATATTCAATTTATTTAATTCTTTTGACATGGTTTATGTCAAACATGTAACAAATGCATGTCAGTTGATGAATAGCGGACAACAAAACATGTAAAAGATAGAACATTGTGATTTTGTGAAGTACTAAAGGGTAAATGAAATGGACAAACCTCTTAAGAAAAATAATAAAATCAGGTACTAGTTTTTGGAGACTAGTACAATACATTCAAAAAAGCAACACAAGCACAATATGAATTGCATCACTTAATTATCAAACTTCTGAACAAATAGTCAAAATTTTCAATCATATCCGTCAAATGACCCTAACTATAATTTCAAAGTGCTAAAGTTGAGACAAATGATCTCATATTGTAGATTTAGGAAACAATTCACATTTGGTGTCACAACATTATTGATATTCTTTAAGGCTATAGTGAAGTGAGTATCAAATTCTCAGTCATATCCCTCTAATGAGCACAATTGTAATCTCAAATTGCTAAATTGTGACAAATAATTTTACCAAGTAAATTTAGGATAAAATTTCAATTTGGTTTAATGCTGTTAGTGAAATCTTTTAAGTCTCTTATAGTGGAGATAGTATCAACAGTTTCAATTTCATAACTTAAAGAATTTTGGGAAAGAACTTGACTAATGGGAGAATATGCAAATTAGTAAATGAGAATGTATCAAAGGTCTTTTAAAATACTAGGTATATATATCTCCAATTCTGTGATTTAAAAGATGCCTATAAGCAAAAGTGGATCGACGTGCTTAGCATGGTTGAGTTTGTTTCAGAATTTTTTTGGTTATCAGAATAAATAGATTTAATTTAATCAAATCCTAGCACACAGCTATACTTAATTGACCTCTGCTTGAACTATTTGATAATTTAGTTGGGCTAGGATGAAAGGATAATTTGAATTAAATTGATAGCTGATTTTGGAAACTGTATTTGAGATATCAGCATTTCAGGTGGATAAAACTATACAATAACAGTTGATGCATATTTACTACTATGAGCTAATTGAGGTCCATGTCAAAAGGAAAAAAACTTAATTGCTTATTACCCAGTGGTTTTGTTATACTCAAAATGATGAACCAACACATGACTCTGTTTTACAGGCCAGAGTTCGTATTACTAATTTTGGATGTATATATAAGAAAAATTGATTTAGAAAACTACAAATTTGAAGCCAAAGTTCATGTTGTATGTAACAAGTTTAAAGATAGCATCCATGATTTTTCTGATTAGCTGTCTCAATTTCAGTGATCTAATTCAAATACTTAAGTAAGATCTAAAGATGAATCCAAGTCATTAAAGAGTGACAAAATTCACTCTGAGAGTAACATAACCTTCTAGAAAAATATTACTCTCTAAGGTAATATATGTCTTACACCTTTTCTTTTGTAGGATGGGAATTCATCTATTCTGAGGGAGGATGAACAAGGTAAAAGCATTGGTATGTTTTCTACAACCCTTTTAATTAACGAAAAAAACCATTATTTACTTATTTTTTAGACTTTGTGTAGGCCCGTTAAAGAGGAGAAAACCTTACCAAGAGCATGCAGCAAAAGTTGTGAAAACACTTGTTAATCCACGGTTAAGTCTGTTTTTCAAATATTCATACTTTCATACCATTTCTTTCTCAATATGACTTTTGTTATGTATATGACTTCACAAGGATTTGAAGTTTTTTGTGTATTAAATGTAGAATTGTGAATGCTAGAAAACTATCCAGTACTTTTCAAGTGTACTTTTCTTGGCAAAATTTTAGAGAACCTGAAAAGACCCTCAGGCTTTCCTTTTGCTGATCTGAATTGGTTTCTCTGATTGTTAACTACTTTCAAATACAAAAAAAAATTCCCTTTTGTTTGGTATATTTCATTTTGAATTCCTTAAATGGTTTTAATTGTTTTGCAGTTTTCAATTATTGGTACCAAATGAAGATAATGAAGGTACTCGACATTTAGGGGTTTGTCTTTGTAGTTGAGCCCATTCACATTTTCAAGCAAGCACACACGCTCAGTCTTAACACTGGGTAGTTCCATTTCTTGGGTCGTTTGATACCTTTTCCTAATTGATGTATGGTGAGAATCATGTTAGAGGTTTCTGTCATATCTTATATGGACAAACCTGATCACATTGTCTTTGCAGCAACCATACGAATTACCAACATCACAGCCTTTCTAGTTCCACCCTTTTTGTGTCATCCCATTTGACAGCTGATAGCAATAAGTAAATATCAACTACCATGCAACCAGTACCCAGATAGCTTCACACTCAGACAACCTGACATTTGAAGTTGAGATTTTTATATATTTTTTTCAAGGTTTTGCTTCTACAATTTGTATACATTGTCTTGAAAAGTAGCTGATTTTCATGCTGTACTGTATAAGACCTCTAAGAATGTTTGATTTGAGGTTGAACTTTGAAGTAGGTTAAGTTATTTTAACCTGTCTGAGCTATACCCTTCGAAGTGATACCTGAATACCAAAATCCCACATCAACATTCATCAACTTATTCAAATCCTAGTTTCAGATTTCTGAGGGATAAGGTTTTATGAATTTGGTGGAAGAAACTTGAAAGAAAGGAAATTTTTGTTTAAAAAAAGGGACAGACAAGGCAAAGTCAAAAGAAAAGTGTGAATACAAAACATGTGTTGAGAATAGAGGAAGAAAAATGACACGAGAGTCATAAGAGAAAGATTAGCACATTCTGTTGGGTCCTGATAAAAACTTGTTTGTTGTAAATGACCAATGCTAATTTTCTATTGCCAATAAGTAGAAAACAGTAGTTGCAGCATCTTTGTGAAAATTTTAATGGCCTTCTCTTATATTAATTGCATATTCGAACTGTCAGAAGTTAGTGAAATAAGATTCTAGGACTATCTTTTTTTTTTCTGTTGGTGATATGATAGTTCACTTTCAAGAGTTGATAAGAATGTGCTATATTCCACTATTATATCCTTTTAATTTGCTGCAATTTTGACATGAGCTCTTTCAGAGTCTTTTGGTTGCTTATTGTTCTTTGCTGGTAAATGATGACATGTTATGTTTTTAATGTGCAGAAAGACTGTAGATGTTGCTGACTTTGGTGCCCCTGCGGACTGGGTTAAGGTTAATGTGTTGCAAACTGTATGTTCATGCTACTAATTCAGTTTTTTTTATCGTTATTCCATTGCATGAACTTCTATTTGCAGTGATGAGATATTCAAAAGCAAAAAGCATTTGGAGCCATTGACTTTACTAAGTGCTTTGATTTTTATTTCCACAGAATGAGTGCTATGACGTGTATGTTCTGGTCCCAGGACTAATGATTGGAGAGGTAGATTATGCAGCCTGTTCTCATTGTTTTAGAATCTTTTTTGTAGATTGATTATGTCTTCTAGCTTGTTTGCAAAATTACCTTTTGTTGTGGGGATGTTTGCCAATCCAATTTTGGGCACTAATAAACTCCTACGTGGCTGTACATAGGTACATGTTGAGTCAGATGGTACATGATTTTTAATCATTTCTGGTCGGCCTGAGGAGCACGATAATCCTTGGGGTATCACGCCCTTTAAGAAGGTGCATCTGCACTTTATTTCCAGCAAAACAAAGTGGTTGATTTATTAACTAATTTATTGGCGAAAATTGTCTTTACTTTTTTTTCCAGGTCATAAACTTCCCTTTACCGATTGATCCGCATCATACTACTGCCGTGGCTTCCTTACATGGCCTGCTATTTGTTCGTGTACCAATTCAACGAAGAGTTGGATGGCACTGCAGAGTTTAGAGATGAGAATTTGGGGGGACTCAAAACAATCGATCACTTACTACAGGTTTTGTCTCTGATCATGGCTAAATATTTTTCCAGTACTCCATTTTGTTATGAATGTCACATGGGCCAATTATCTCGTGTTGATCTACCTTGCTTCAAATTGGTCCTGCTGCTTATATTTTTCATGCCATCCCAGTACATGCATTACTGCCTTCCAACTCGATCGCTGAAATTTGATTCTTGGGCCGAGCTGAAGACGGAATTATGTTGATTTCTTGCCTGCGTCGCTGTTAGAGTCGATCTTCTTCAGGTTTTGGGTGCTTGTTATTTGGTCCTCGAAACAGTTTATTGTTCTCACATTCTGCTTGACATTTATCCAGTATCTCAAGTACTCTATCTAATTCATTAAATAATTGAGTGCTGATGTGTGAGTTTTGAATGTTTACGGCCTGTGAGATGGGATCGACTCGTTTAGAAGGAGCTGTCTCCTCCCTCATTCCAATCTGAACATGTAGCTGGTCCCAGCCATTGGCGTCCAATCCCCTACTGAAGTCGCTGAATCCTGCGTTTATGAAATTTATACATTTAGTTTAGATATTTGTCCGGTAAAAGGATTTCGATGAGAAGATCGATTGGTACAAGTCCGACAACCCATTGCACCATGCACTAATTTCCAATAAATTTAGTGCTCTTCTGAGAGTAGAGATTATTAGGATCCTCACGCGTGGTGTGATGGCAGTTCTCTCCGTAAATTTAGTGCTCTTTTCTTTTCATTTAGGACCAACGCATTCTTTTGTTATCGTCGGTCTCGGTGACCGCACTCGTAGAGGCCAAAGGGCAAGACAGTAGGAGGAGCAGTTTTGGTCACACATACCTCTAGCCGCCACAACTCGGAAAGATCAAATTTCTACAAAATATTAGCTGCGGTCGGACTATTAGCGGCGAACAGACTCCAGATGTTGCATAAGATCCGGACACCGTTTGGTGTGCTTACCAATTACGTCTTGGGCGCGAAAATATTAATAACGATGGAAGATCGCAATTTTCAATACTCTCGTGCTAAATCGCGGTGAACAGAGTTCAGTTGCCGTTGATACCCGTAACCGCTGATCCCTATAACAACAGTACGTGGAAGACGGAAGACAGTACACAAGTCACTATTAACACGTTGTTAAGTCTGTCTTCTGGTGATCGCTCTCCAACCATCGAAGAGTGGTGCGGCCTTTTTTATTTTTATATGGTAGAGTACCTCAAAAAAAATTTAAATTGGTTTGGAATCTGCCTAAGGCACCGATTTTTATTTTCACATCTGATGATCGTACTTCAACTAAAAAAAGGAGAGGATTTTTTTTTTTGAGCTTACGACAATAAATAATAATAACAATAAAATCATAGGCCTCAATTATTTGAGATCAATAATAAAATCATCTCATGATTTTAATTTTTTATAATTTAAATAATTTTATATGTCATCTTTATCTTTTAAATTGATACTAATGTTTTTCTATTAACCAATCATCCTTCTGAATTTTATGATTTTATTAAATAAGTTAATTAATTAAGATATTTGTTTATTTTTTTTAACTTTTTCATATCTCAATTGCATCATGCCTCATATTCTTAATTAATTTTATTTTCTTTAATGTATCTTTCACTTTAATAACTCTAATTTTATGAATAAATATATGATTATTAAATCTACTACTATTAGTTATCATTAAATCTAAGTCTTATATGAAATATTTATTAAATAATTTATAATAATAATTTTTCATCTTTTATTAATAAATATTCTTTGATCTTCATTTTCAATGCATCTAATATTATCTAAATCCTTACACTTTCTTTTCCTAGCCTAAGCAATTCAATATATATCTTTTTCACCATCTTTAATAGCTAATTTATTATAAAAATTATTATAAGTTTTATATCTTGTTATATTAATCATTTTTTAGTCTCTTTTTATATTCTTTATATCTTTTTATAATTTTATTGATCTTTAAAATATAATCTTTTAGTAAAAATTATTTTTTAAACTTTCTTGCACCACCATAAACTCTCTCTTAATGTTACACATCTATCTTTAATTTCATTAAGAATTTTTGTTGTTAAGATATTAATCTTATTAGTTATTGTAGTTCAAATAATATTATATTATCCTCATTTTAAGTAGTCTCCTTTTTCATCTTATTCTTAAAAGTATTTATATTATCATCTTTGAAATTTTACCATATGGTCATACTATTTTTTCTATTTTTTTATCTTCTATTTAATATAATAAATATTTAATATTATTTCAAAATTTGATTCATCAAACTTTCACTAGAAGATCATAATATAGGCAAATATAGAATGATAATTTTGCATTCCTTATATGTTTTAATTATTAATCCATTTATGATTTGAGGATCAATCACATATTTGAGTGCATGATTTGAATATATAATTTTAATCTAAAAATTCTTTATGGTATCAAAACCTTTTTGTTTCAGGCAAAGAATCTTTCTTCCTCACTCTCCTTATTGCTACTTATATATAAATTTTTTGATGAAAATAATAAGAGTGAAGTACTATTACTAATTATATATAAAATCTAAAAGTTATTATACATGATTTGACCTTAATATGTTACCCCTAAATTATAAAAAAGTTATTATTAATATTCTTAATAGCCTAAGAGAGGAATATAAGGAATTGACGATAGCAATTTATGCATGTGACTCATCAATATCATTTAAAGAATTATATAACATAATAATTGATCATGAAATGACAAGAGAGGAAGATTATCACAACTCAATTCAATCAAGAATTCAAAGAAAAAAGTAATCAAAATAATAAAAATTTTAATAAAAGATCAAACAAGATGCCTCCTGGACATATGGATAATACACAAAACTATCATCCTTTAGTACACTATAAACTTTCTAACCATGGTAGTAACTTCAATCCAAACAATTTAAAAAATAACTTTAACTATAACTATCAACAGTTCTGGTGTCCCAACAATAATTATAGTATCTGAGCCTCATGCATATTAATTCTAACTTACCATTAAAATAGTTTACTTTGATGGAGAAGATAAATACTAGGCTCTAACAACTTATCTCTTATTATGTTGTGATATACAACATCTTAAGTTATCATTACATGCATCTCAACTAGCTAGTTTTGCTAAATGAAAGTATCGATACTTAATTGAGACTAGTCTTACCCTCCTACATTAAGCTTTCATGCCACTAACATTTTAGTTAGTAATCTTTCAAGTTGTAGTTTACCTCATTAATCATATGCTCACCCCAATCCTATAACACTAATCATAATTTATAAAATTATTTTATAAAATTTTAAATATTTAAAAATTTAAAGTAAAGTATTTGATTGTTTATGTCATCCATGACTATACCTTTACGCATTACATAAGTTAACACCAATACCTAAGTATTACATTTTTATTGGCTACTCATTTGAACATAATATTTTTCGATAGTATGATCTTTAAACTCAAAAAGATCTTTGTATAACATCATATTATTTTTGTTGAGTCTACTTTTTCCTTCCAAAATCTTGCTCCTTTAGAATGTAAGTCATTACAATAACTATTAATCATTAGATTCATATTAGTATACCTCAAATCCTCTTAATCACACAGCTCTCACTACATTAACCAAAAAAATTTCTCTAGACTTATACTCTCTTATTACTCTAGTGCAGCGATATATAACTTCTCAAACGATAATTATCATATAAATCAAGCAATTCTACTATAAAATCTATGATTTATGTGGATGACATTATCATCACAACCTTGAGTCACTACTCTCCTCTACTGAGTCAAGCAATTATATAGAAATCAAACAATTCCTTAAGAAATTGATAAATTGATTCTCTATCAAGAATTTAGGAACCTTAAATAACTTTCTAGGAGTGAAAGAAACATTTATATCTTTTAGATTTTTTATATCATAAAAGAAGTACATTCAAAATTAATTATAAAAAATAAACATAAAATGCAAAAGAAGTTGCACACTACTCTCTACTACCGAGTCACTCAAATTATATTATGGCAGCTCTACTACAGATCCCACATAATATCAATAAGTACTTGATTCTTTATAGTATTTATCACTTATATATCTAAATATTTCATTTATAGTTAATAAATTATCACAAGTTATATAGCGGGCCTCTACTAAGCATTGGTCTATACTAAAATGCATTATGCAATATATTAAAGAGCATCTCAATCATAAACTTATATTTTGTAAACACTCATTACTTTATCTCTATACATTTCTCGATGTTAATTGGGTAGACAACACTTATAATATAACATCTATATCAATCTATATTGACTTCCTTAAAACAAATCTGATCAGTTAGTGTTCCAAAAAATAAAATATAATTTTAAGATCTACAACTGAAGCTGAATACTAAAGCTATCACTACCATCATTGTAGAATTCAATTTGGTCACCAATCTACTATATGAACTTGGTATCACTTCTCAATTCACTCTTACAATATATTATGATGATATTAGTACCACTTATTCATGAACCTGATGTTCTGCTCATGCATGAAATACATGATCATCAACTTCTATTTTGTTAGAGATGAGTTGTCAAACATCAACGTATTTCTCATATTTATATTTTCGATCAGTTAGCAAACTCTCTTATAAAGTCTCTTACTCATAGGATATTTCAGTTGCATCGAACGAAATAAGATTGATATCCTCAATAGAAGTTCAATTTTATGGGGGTATAATAGAAATTCATGATATAGACAAATATGGAATGACAAATTTATAGTTCTTATATGTTATAATCCTCAATCAATCTATGATTTGAGGATCAATTACGGATTTGAGTACATGATTGGAGCACATGATTGAGAAAAATCTTCCTCTTATGACCTGCATAAATACACATTACCACAATAAATGAAATTATCTCTTTCACAATATTTTTTTACAAATAATTTTATATACTTTTGTAGTAATAAAAAAATCTATTTGACTACAATTGTGATTATTCTTATAAATAATTAAATGTTCATCTCTTTTCTTAAAGTGAGTATTTGCACCTATAACATCATACAAAAATTGTAAGATCCAAAATCATACCACTATCTTCATTTACCTTTCTATAAACAAAACCTACATATACTGCTTTGTATTCACCATATATTTTTCTTTAAGTTTTTTAATTATAGGCATTTCTCGAATGATGTCATCTAAATTTTCTTAAAATTCTCTTTTAACTTAATCATCCAATCCAACTTGTGGGGTATAAGTACTACTGACATTCAATATATCTTATTTTTTTATAAATTTTAGAATTATAATTTTATCTCTAATTTTTTTAATCTATAATATTATTTTTAGATCATTATAAAAAATCATTCCTATATTATTTCTATATTTAACTTTTCAATATATCAAATTTTAAATTCAGTATTATTAATCTCTAAATTTTTCTCATGCTCATTTAATATCTTATAAGTAAATAATATTTATTCTTCTTCTAATTGTAATATCTATCAATTATAATCCCTTACCGGTGACGGCACTTTTAAAGCACGAGAGTAGACAACATCAAATATACAGCAAGCCGCCAAAACTTGGAAGGATCAAATTTTCCCTAAATATTTAGGGTCATAATGTCAAAGAGGTGAATAGACTCCAGATGCGCCAAAACATTCGGACACCTCATCGTATGCTTACCAATGACCTCTTGGGTGGGCAAAAAGCCCCAAAACAATAAAACATTCGGAAATCGTCAAATTTTCGTTCTCTTACGCTCCATGACGGTGACCAGACTCTAGTTGCTGGTGGTGTACCTCCTAACCGCCGATCCCTACAACAAGCAGGGAGGTAACGCTGCGGTAAGCTTACAGGTGCTTTTCTTCGTTCTTTTTATTATTTTACTTCTAATTTCCCTTCTCGTTGTCAGTAAGTTTCATCGTATGTGATCTACTCACCACCATCGTACATAATTTCTTGTTGGTCGTGTCAAAAAATCTTGCATTGCCAGCTGACGTGTGCTGCATATCGACCGTTAAATTGAAATCTGCCGAGATGTAAGGGCCAATCAGATTCCATTCCTAGAGGACACAACTGATGCTAAATGAGTATGTAGCACGCAAGCCAAAGGCTGAGTTGTGGATTCGATGATAAGACCCTTTTCTCACACCTTGACATTATGATTACTCTACTTATCCAATCACTGACATCAATGTCGATAAATCACTAACTTGTCGCAACAATTCTCTCTCTGATATAAGTAACAAGAACTGGTTTTAAAGACTCCACGTCTCTATGTATGCATGGATTAGGAGCGTTAACATGGTTGCAACCCACACACAGTACAACAGACAACGAAGAAAGCAACGCACTTACCACACGAGAAAACAAATCCCATTACTTCCGGCTTGCGAATCGAACGAAGCTTTGGCTGCAGCAGTTAATGGCGATATCGTCGTGATATGATGGTAGAAGAGGGAGGCTATCACTGCTTGTTGAAGCAATTAATGCTACTGTGGTTTAGTCTTCCCTTCCCTCTGTAATGGTTCCTCCGTGACTGCTGCCTTGAGTGACAGCACCGCCGCAGCTGCCTTTTCGATGGCCAACGCCACCTCCTTTCCCATGATGACCTCTACCACATTTTCCATCGCCATCGCCTTTTCCTTTCCCGTGCCCTTTGTTTCCTCCTTTTACGTTACCAACTCCACCACCATTACCATTACCTCCACCAGCACCACTGCCGCTTCCAGCTCCTCCGCGGCCATTGCCACTGCCACCACCATTTCCGCTTCCTCCACCATTGCTGCCGCCGCTGCCACCACGTTTACCACCTCCGCAGCCGTTGCCACTGCCACCACCAATTCCGCTTCCTCCACCGCTGATGCCGCCGCTGCCGCTTCCAGCTCCCCCCCGGCCATTGCCACTGCCACCACCATTTCCGCATCCTCCGCCTCCTCCACCACTGCTGCCGCCGCTGCCACTACCTTTATCACCACCGCTGCCGCTTCCAGCTCCTCCGTGGCCATTGCCACCGCCACTTCCACTACCACCACCGATTCCGCTTCTGCCGGTACCGCCTCTGCCGCTACCACCGCCACTACCCTTCCCGCCGCCGCCGCCGCCTCCATAATTGCCGCCACCTCCACCGCCGCCGCCGTTACCACCCCCACCTCCTCCTCCCCCACCGCCGCCACCACGACCCCACCCCCATCCAAAACCTCCATTACCGCCACCCCCACCTCCTCCGCCATTATCACCAGAGCTGGCTCGGGTGTCAACCTTATAGTCCATGACACTGTTGCGGAGAAGTGCTTGATTTCGGAAAAGGTCAGTCATGGTGGTGTTCTCATGATGCGATGATGGCGGGTGCTCATCAGCACTAGCAGCAGCAGCGCATGGCATCAGAAGAGAGACGGCAGCTACAACACAGAGTAATCCCCGCAAGAGGGTCCTCTGCAAGGCGAACGCCATTGTATTATCATCTCATCGTCCTTACTCCCTGCCTATTTATACCCAGGAAGAGATCAGAGAAGCTGCGGTGTTAATGATTGAAAGAGCTGGGTGATGTGACGGCGGCGCTGGTGGTGCGGGAATGGGGTTGACGGAGGAATACATCGTTGCTTGCATTGCACTACTTCATCCACCAACGTGCATGCGCGTGGTGGGTGCCATGGGTGAACCCCTCTCGATCTTGATAGTTGCGCCGCTCATGCGCTCTCTAAATTTTGGATCTGGAGATTAGCCCCACCATTTCTTGTTCTCCGCTTCTCTCTGTCTCTTAGCCGTACAATTCCACTGCATCCATCGACTGCATTCAAGCAAGATCACAACAAAAAGCTGTCTGAGCCCAGTGATGAATCCATGAGGTGCACCGCCCATAGTTATCATAGATAACTACTCCGGGATGACCATTCTGTGGGGGCACACCACGTTTGGCGCGCACCTGTCCGTCTCTTCTTCTTCTTGTTTTCCAAGAGAGAGATGGGAGCAGGAGTCATGCGATTGATGATGACTGTAGTCTGCAGGTGTGATGATGACTCCATTTAGCTCCGAGTTGGAGTATGCAGAAAGAAACAAGGATGAGGGAGCCATGCAAGCAAACGCACACATGTATGCCTCGGCATGTCATCATGTAAAATACGTTAATGCCATCACAAACGGACACATGCTGTAATAGGAAATTTATGGCAATGAAATCCAAAAGTCTGGATCTTTATTTCCTTTCCATATATTACCAAACAATCCACATTTGGACACAGCGGCGAGCTGCTCCATTTGGAACCTGCACAGACGAAGGAAAAGATAACTTAATTTCTTCCGACACAAGGTAGATTAAACCAAATATTATTGTTCGGGAGTGACGGCTTACAATACCAGTAGATAGATATATGATTTCATCAAATACTAAAAAACAATAAATAATGTGCCACATGAATATGATGGAGCAGTACAAGTATTTAAATGAATGAGAAAGCCATCAGAACAATCTAAGAAAATTGTAGCCACCGCCGTGTCCTTATTTAATTATTATTGATAAAAATGAATGATTAGGGAAAACACTTCACTATAGCACGTAGCTACTGCTACTTATTGGGTTAACACATCGAAGCTCAAAGCAAAAAGTTGAGGGATCGAGGCATTTGTTAGAAACTAATGAGTCTCGTCGGTAAACATACATCACATTTAAACATCAATTCAAAAATTTACGCTTGTTTAGTTACGAAGACACCATGAATATATACACAAGAACATAAATGATTCCAAAAACGATGATTTTAGTTTTCCAAAATCTAGAATCATAATCGAACCGATTTCAATTCAATCGATTTTGATAACTGAAAATATTTTTTTATTATTTTTAATTAAAAAATTTATAATATGAAAAAATTATAATTTTATTTTTAAAATTTGAAAAAAATGGATATACAATTATAATAAATGTAAATGTGTAATGATATTAAAAGAGTTATTATAAAATTAAGTAAAATTATAAATATCCAATCGCTTCTAATGTCAAATATTTCGATCATCCATTCGATTGATATGTTGAATAGTAATATCTTCTTGTGATTTTACATTATTATCTTTATTTAATCATCGATATATGATTGAGTTTTAATTGATTCAAGGATCATGCTCGATCTAATTTATCCTAGAATCTATCCTCTTGTGTTGAAAGTTTATTCCATAACTATCATCGATACTAGAGTTGCTAGTATTTACCTTATGATCATCATCAAAATTGAAAATGTGTTATGTATCACAATCATTATTCTAGAATAAGAAACTCCATATCTATAATACTATCACCAAACTCAAAAAGAAATTGTTAAGTACATATCAAACTTGGAGTTTAAACCGAATGATCCCTTTAATTATTATTATTATTATTATTATAATGATTTTACACCCTTGAAGATTTTACTACTCCCGATCGATAGAGGTAGAAGTTTCGGATGTATAATGTTCTATACTATAGTTAGCATTATAATAATGGTCATATAAGTTAATGTCCAATCTTTTTATTTCTTTGATTTTGTCACCAATATAACATCTACTCCTAAACTTTCATAATAAATGGTTAAATAATTATTGAAGCTATATAATCTAGGGTATGAGGATTACCAATGACTTTTAATTTTCTAGTAAAATTTTACGCAATGGATATAAACTTACCTGATATTATTTGTAATATTAAAAGTACATAATTATTTTTTATATTCAAAAAAATTCTTTAAGCACTTCATAGAATTACATCGGGTATGAACATCAAATTTGGCCCACTCTTTCATTACTTGTGAATGACTCATAAAAATGAAATAATTTACTTAATGAGAGGAGAAAAAAAATATAAAGATCTAAGACATTCTTGTATGCATAAATTCAAAACATAGCAAGCACATCTAATGTGAAAAAAAGATACCACTGAAAACAGGTTGACATCAACTGTGGAATAGAAGTAGTATTTGCCACTACATTATATAAACCAATAGAAAATATTTTAATTTTTTTATTTTTTATTATTCTATAAATATTATTGATTGTATGTCATTCATCAAAAAATTTAAAAGTAATATATTTTTTTTTTGCATGCTCCAATTATTATCAATCGAATTACTAAGTGATTCCTAGGAATACATTTCTTAGTAATCACTCTAAATATCAACACGAATAGAAATACAATCATTAAAAACTTCAAAAAATATTTTATAAATCTCTTTTTTTTATAGGGATTATGTAAAATACGAGTAAAAGTAATTTGAGGAACTCTTTAGTTGGTGGGATTCAAAGCCTTTGATAATAATAAACAAAATTGACTTTTTCATCGAAACTAAAAGATAATTATTTAGCAAAAATTATTCTAGCTAATACTTCATAAATTTTTTCAACAAAATGATAAAAAGTGAGATTAGTAAGGTACCTAAAAGTTTATGTTTGACTTTTGTCCATACCGATTGTGTCGGATATTTCTTCATAATATGCTTTTCGAAAGTTATATATTCTCTTTCTTTCAATTTAAAAATTTAGCCACGATAATTGCATATAACATATAAGATATCTGACTTGACTTTGATAGCCATATTGACTTTATTTGGCTCACGCTTAACGTTAATGTGTTGATTTTCTTAAGTTGTCATAGTTGACTTCATTTGATAATCATATTGACTTTATTTGATAGTCATATTGACTTCATTGGATTTTGATAGTCATATTGACTTCATTTGGCTCGCGTTTAACGTTAATGTGATGATGAAGTGGTGACTTTCACTTGCTATAAGAATCATGAAGAGAGTTTAAGAGAGAGAATACGAGAGTTTAACAATATTCAAAGAATGCTTAATTTAAATATGAGGAAGAATGAAAAGTTCGAGGGGGTATTTATAGGGGTTTAGATATTTTTTTCCTAAAAACCCTCAAAACTAATTATTATTTAGCTATTAGAATGGGCAAATCTTTTTTTTCTTATTTTTTATAATTATAAATTATAAATAATAAAAAATCTTTGAAAATAATTGTTAATATGACTATTGGGAGAGGTAAACCGGTCATTTGACTCTCCGCTAATCGTTGGGTTAGGTATGGATCATTAGGCTGAATGAATCATTTGATCACTCATTTTTATTTTTATTTTTTTTAAATCATCGAACGAATGATTTAAATAGAAATCATCGATTTTAGTTCTTAAATTATTAGTTTCGAAATTGACAATCTTTATTTTGGTCCGATTCGATTTCGATTGGAACCGAACCAATCCATGCTCGAAAGAAAGTCTTCCCTCGTTCCAACATAGCACAGGAGAGTGCTACAGGCGGCTTATAAAAATGCTGGATGACTTGTTATCTCCATGGAATCATTATCCCTCTCCAAGGATGCTTGGAATTATACTCTTAGACCTAATTTGGCTCTACATACATGTCAAAGGCATAGAAAAAGAAGCCTGCCGATGAATAACAACTGAGAGAGAACCAACCATGGTGCTTCGCCTGTTGCTATGGGTAGGTAAGCAGAATAATTTTCACCAGTGACGATAAAGAGAGAGGTCACCTGTTGCTGTACGTGGGCAGGTGAGCAGAATACTTTTCACCAGAGACGATAAAGAGAGGTCAGCTATATGGCTCAACGCCATGGTTGGGAAAACGCAGGAAAGCAGAGCGGATAAGAAGAGAGATTACCATCAGCAACTGCCTGCGGTTTTGAGACCCGGACAAGGGCGTCATACGGTAAGCTCACCGTCGTAAGAGGAGAACGCCATCTATTCTATCCTTTTTGATGGGCTGTTTGCTTTTAAAACCGTATGCAGTCTCGCCTGGGCCCGGCCCGGCCCATTTATATCGACTTAAGCAATCAGAATATGACAAGTCAGCAGGGTATATTATAATCCATCTTCTATCCCTGGTTCTGATCCCAGTTTGGAACAGCAAATCCAATCCCTCTCGCGAAACCCAACGCAGACTCATCGACAAGGGGGAAGGGTATTTTTGTCAAACACCAGTGTGGCGCGCAGGCCCGTGGCAATGAAGTCGCGAAACCGGTGGCGGCGTCGCGACTCGTTTCCTGCCATCGCCCGCGGTTAGCGTTACCTCGTCCCCCCGACCCTCTCTCGGGTCTCCTCCACGTCGTACATGACGACAATTATATATACACTGACGCAATGTGGAAGGATATTAAAAAGGATTCCTACACACACAGACAGGGCAAAGGAAGCAAACGAGAAGGGGCGGAAGATTGCAAGGTGAAGGAAAGGTATGGAGTCGGATTTCGGCGTTCCTCGGGAGCTATCGGAGCTCCAGAAGAAGCGAGCAGAGTACCACCCTGAGCTCCCTCCCTGTCTCCAGGTCTCTCTCCGTCCTCTTCTACTGCTATTACGACCAGTTTTCTTCTTGCCTTTTTTGGAGGGGGTTGACGACGTTTCCTTTCGTTTCTTCTTCCCTCGCGAGTCTGCTCGATGTTTGCTCGATGGTGGATTGTGTCCCTTTCGCCTTTGGGGGATCGAAAGGGTACTACAAGATAAGATAATTAAGGGGTTAAATTCGTTGTGGAGTCTTTCCCCACTCTTTTTCAGTGGCTCATCCGCGGTAATAATAGGTGTAAATTAAGTAAACCCTTCCATTAGCTGGTCTATTGGGATGATCGAGCTCGAAGATGATATTTTTTCTTGAAATCAGTTTAATTCTAATCATGATTTCATCTACCCTATATTCTGCTTACGAGGAAATGTCTTGGCTGCTTCATGAATCTGGCAGAATATGTGTAATACTGCTTAATTTGGGTTCCTCCTGCACTATATATTGGATCTTTATTGCCTGTTCTGGGATCTTCATGTGAATTACATGTGCTTGCTTCCTTTGTTGGATCAAGTCCGTAAACTTGTCTGTTTCCTCTATGGTGAACAGGGCACTACGGTGAGGGTAGAGTTTGGCGATTCGACAACCTGTGCAGATCCATCTAGTGAACACGTCATCAGTCGGGCGTTTCCGCACACATTTGGTCAGCCATTAGCCCATTTCTTGAGGGCCACAGCCAAGGTTCCTGATGCCCAGATCATTACGGAGCATCCCCCTATGAGGTTCGTGAATATGAGCTCTTCTGCAGTATGCTTAGTGTGCAACATTTTCTTGATTAATATCTGTAGATACAAGTTTGAACCATACTCAGAAATCTACATTGAAAAGCTATCCTACAACATTAATGCAAACATAGGATGGAAGATACACACTACTTTTCCTGTCAATTTCCTCAGGTCTGAGAATCATTGAACTTTCCCCATTTAAGTAGCGGCATGCCATATTGATGTCATCTTCTTTTTCGCATCGAACGTTTGTGACGCCATAACAAATCACTGTCTCGAAATATAAAATAACATGTACTCTAAACACAGTTAATATTTCTCTAACCAATAGAGTGTACATGTTGTACAAGTTGGCTACTTACATGATAAGACTTGGAATTGGTTTCTCAGTAATCCCAAAAGCTTAAGTGGTTAGGACAAGGCTCCATCTATACTTTTAATTTTTATTGTCCCTTTTTTTGGCATGGGCTTGTATTACTCTTTAAGTTACGAAGTTGAGTTGGTCATGTTTCTTCATCTGATCTCTCTTGTTGATGCATTCATTGTTGCACATGACGAAATGCAGGGTTGGTGTGGTATTTTGTGGAAGGCAATCACCAGGAGGACATAACATTGTATGGAGCCTTTATAGTGCTATTAAAATTCACAACCCCGACAGTATTTTGCTTGGTTTTGTTGGTAAGCATTTCTCAACATGAAGCATTCCTTTTCTACAGTGTCTACGTCAAGAAACATTTTTTGCAAGTAAATTCAAATTCATCATTCAGCTATACAGAAAAAAGAAATGTATGTTCACTTATCAATGGAGGATTTCAACACCTGTTCATAACATATTCCAGCCAGTCAGTGGTATAGCATGGACTGGCTTTGTTGGACAAAGTGGTTGTTAGCACAAAAGAGGGAGCAAGAAAGAAAGGGCATGTAATTGGGGATAAATAACATGTGCAATTTGGGGTTGGTCCTCGTTCCGGTTTTCATGCATGTTATTTTATGTGGTGTGCAAATAAGTTGTGCTTCTCATGAACCATACATTTCTGACATACCTGGTACTAAAGATGGATGAATATAGGTAGTGGCCTTTACTGATCCTTGTTAATTTAAATTGTTTAATACTCGACAAGAAAGCAACTTGTGAAGTTTTCTTGTCTTTTTGTTTTGAAATGAAAGTTCCTGTCTCTGATCCTCAAATTTGTTTGTGCTGTTTTCTTAACTTATTCTAATTCATTTAGCTGTTGTTCATCTATAAGCAGTTACTGTGAGTATGAGGCCAGGCTTTCTAGGTTAATTTATATGAATTATAAGCTAATGGCTTCTCAGTTGAGATAAATACAAACCAAACTCCTTTTCCATCACTTTGATACAGGTGGCACTGAAGGTCTATTTGCACAGAGAACTCTGGAAATCACAGATGAGGTTCTTGCTACTTATAAAAATCAAGGTGTGCAAAAACTTAGCTACATTTTCTTATTTTCATCTTATTAAGCTCATCAATCGTTCTGATCTGGAGAAGCTGTTTGTTGTTTTGAAGGTGGCTATGATTTGCTAGGCCGGACTGTGGATCAAATCAGAACAACTGAGCAAGTAAATGCTGCTTTGACTGCTTGCCGAGATCTGAAATTGGATGGTCTTGTCATTGTTGGAGGTACTTGATGATTCCACGGAAGACTTCTAGTATCTTTTCAGATTTGTGTGTATACCTTCTTACTAAATCCTTATTGCTTATGTCACAAGGAGTCACATCCAACTCAGATGCTGCTCAGCTTGCAGAAACATTTGCTGAGGCCAAATGTCCAACAAAGGTACCTCTGTTTTCCATATATTATTATTTTTACATTCATTTGTTGTTGAATGACTCAATCCATATACAAATTGACTATATTCCTTTTTGGTGACCAAACATCTACTATATGATAACATTTTACACAAAATATATATAAGGTGTTTTCTTTTCTCCATCTATGCTTATATCGGTTTCTTCCAATGATTTACAAACATAGAATGTGAACAGGTGGTTGGCGTCCCTGTTACTTTTTATGGGGATCTTAAGAATCAGTTTGTTGAGACCGATGTTGGATTCGACACTGTTTGCAGGGTAAGCCTCATGTAAGCTCATAACAAATGTATGGTTCAATCTTCACAATTTGATGCTTATTATGCTACTTCTCAATTCCAGGTTAATTCACAACTAATAAGCAATGTCTGCATTGATGCACTGTCTGCGGAGAAGGTAAGAATGATCTTACACCCTTAGAAAAGGAGAAAAAAAAGGATAGCATATCTATTAGTTATGATAATGAAATAACTCGGCTGACTTAGGGTTTTAGCAAGACCAGATAGGAACCTATCTTGGTTAAAAAAATTAAAAGAAACAAAAAAGAACTGGTTTTTCCTATTGGTATTAAAACCTTTTGATATGTGTTGCTCTGACACATGATGGAAATTGTTGGCACTTATTGCTGGTGCTCATGCAGTTAATCATTTTTTAACCAAATATTATTTTTACTTGAAAAGACATCAGTGACTTTTAGTCAGAAAATATTTGCTTGAAATGTACAACATTTCAATTATGTAATAAGAACTTTTGCCTTTTAGATACTTTTATCAACTAATGGACTCTGCTGCAGTATTATTATTTCATTCGCCTGATGGGACGCAAAGCTTCTCATGTGGCTTTAGAGTGCGCACTTCAGAGTCATCCGAATATGGTTTGTCCCCATAAGAAATTCTGTTCTTGTTGGCTTATTTAATAATGATTAGTGAGGAAATTTTTTTATTGCCGAGGAGAGATGCATGCAGGCTTTTGTTCTAATAGTGCTATATATTCATTTGATTTATCCATTGTCAGCTCATCTTGGGAGAGGAGGTGGCCTTGTCAAAACTTACCATTTTTGACATTACAAAGCAAATTTGTGATGCAGTTCAAACCAGGGCAGAGAAAGGTGGGACTATTTTAAAATGCTTAGGTTATTGGCTAATATGTCCTATTCTGATGACTCACCTTTTTTTCTCCAGAGAAGTACCATGGTGTCATTCTCATTCCTGAGGGACTCATAGAGAGCATTCCAGAATTGTATGCTCTTCTACAGGTAGTTCCTTGTTCCTACAATAAACGACAGCCTCACAACATCTATAAAAATAATCACCGCATGGAAAACTTGTAGTTTATTTGAACATGCTCCAACATTTTATGATATTTGGCTGTGACTGTTCCAGGAAATTCACGGTCTCCACAACCAAGGCATTTTAACTGAAAATATTTCTTCTCACCTTTCACCTTGGGCATCTGCGTTGTTTGAATTTTTGCCACCCTTTATTAGGAAACAGGTTCTTCCTACTTCTTTAATTAAATGAGAGCAAATTGTTTGTGTTCTTAATCTTACCATAAAAAAATTCCTAAATGCAGCTGCTGCTTCATCCAGAATCTGACGACTCTGCCCAGTTGTCCCAGGTACATCTTATTATATGTGGAAACAAGAAAAGGTTCCTATTAATGTTTTCTTATTTAACCCTAATGATTCTTTTCTGCAGATTGAAACAGAGAAGCTCTTTGCACAGTTAGTTGAAACAGAAATGAACAGAAGGATGGTAAGTCAACTTCTACAGTTGATGGTGGCATAGTTACAAGAACTTCCCATTAAGCGAATGTCACTTGGCTGATGATATTACCAGTTGCACTGACAATTCACATCAATATATTAGTTATTTATTCCTTAATTTAGTATGAGCTCCTTTGCCTTTGTGATTTTAACTTGAAAGTATTAAATGGTTCTTATTCTTCCAGAAAGAAGGCATATATAAAGGGAAGAAATTCAATGCCATCTGCCATTTCTTTGGGTATCAAGCTCGTGGATCTTTACCATCAAAATTTGACTGCGATTATGCATATGTATGTGCCAACTTGTGTGTTTTGCTTTTTGTCCCCCATTTTTTTGGTTATATGATTCAACAAATAATTTTTCTTGACATACAGGTTCTTGGACACATCTGCTATCATATCCTAGCAGCGGGTTTAAATGGATACATGGCCACTATAACAAACTTGAAACATCCCGTGAACAAATGGCGCTGTGGTGCTGCACCACTTACGGTATAATCTTCATTGTTTGCGCTCCTTGCATGTCAAAAACATCAATTATTTATTTAGATCAAATTGAAGAAATAATTTGGTTTCACCTAGGCAATGATGACTGTGAAGCGATATTCTCGTGGACCTGGAGCCACTCCTATTGGAAAACCTGCCATCCATCCCTCTACAGTGGACTTGAAAGGAAAAGTTTATGAGTATGTTTCAAAGATCGCACCTTGATGTCCCTAAGTTGCATTACTTTGCATTTCAACCGAACAAGGTCAAAGTACTCAAGTAGCTCTATCGGAAATCTATACAATCATCGTGAATAACTAACTGATCATCGTTATCTCACATTACACTCTTATAGATGTTATACTGAAATTTGTCAAGGATAGGCAGTAAATTTGGTTTATCTGACAATTGGAGTGTGATTTTCTAATCTATCAGTGATAGTGCTACACAACTACCTTTTTAAATCTATTTCAACTGTCTGGTATCTTCTTGCCTCTTTCAGGTTGTTGAGACAGAAAGCTTCAAGCTTTTTGATGGATGACTTGTACAGAAACCCAGGACCACTTCAATTTGAAGGACCGGGAGCTGATGTTAAGACCTACACACTCTCTGTTGAGGATCAAGATTACATGGGCCGAATAAAGAAACTCCAGGAATACCTAGATAAGGTTCGTGTTATGATTGCAATTGCTTCCGTTTTCTCTTCCGAGTTGATATGTTCCTAACAACTGACATTTTTCATACCAACCGAAACCACTTTGACATATATATTAGTGGGTTTTGTGAATTTATTTCAGTTTTCATTTTCTCGAGCCCATTTATGTGCAACATTCAATTTTTCCTTCAATAATGCTATATCATTAGAGCAGTCTCTTACGAACTTGAAGTAACATCAGAGGCGATAATGTTGTTTCCGGAAAAGTATTACAACATTTCTTCAACCATCATGTTGCTTAATACATTCCACATCATTTATCATTTCACTTTGCAATGACTTCTACATGCTTCAAGGCTTTCTTAGTTAATTATCTCAATAATCACATTCCTACTGGAATTTTCAGAATTATCAACTGTCACATGGCCACATCTCATCATGTCCTTCTATGGTTGGCTTTCGCCATATGCAGGTGAAGAGCATTGTGAAGCCTGGGTGTTCACAAGATGTTCTTAAGGCTGCTCTGAGTTCCATGGCTTCTGTGACTGAAGTACTATCGGTAATGTCGACTCCATCATTTGGTGGCCGTTATCAGCCACTTTAACTTCGAGGCCAAACTTTCCTGGACGTTTTGGCATATAGATATGTGTTATCTCAGGCTTCTGTTAATTCTGGTGACGGTCCTTTGTGTCCATGAGTTCTGTTGTCGCGCAATAAGAATATGAAACCTGTTATTTCAGCTAAAACAACTGAGAGTTAGAATGTTTGTTACTTCGGATCCTTGACTGCTTGTACATATGATCTAAATAATGATGCATTTTGGGTTGCACAGCTTGAGACTTTGTTCTGGTGGAAATCATCTGTTTTTGTCAACACCATCGCGAATCTTTTGTGCTCTCATCATCTATAATCATCATCAGTTTTCTTTGGCAAGTGTGCCAAAGTAAGGACACCTTGATACCAAGTAACACCAAAAAAATCTGTATGAGCATTATTGGCAAAATGGAGTCTTAAGAACAGGAACTTTGCCAGTTGAAGCACCAGCTTCACAGAGGATGGAACAGAAATCCCACTTAGATTACAAATCCTCCCAAAAGACCATCAAAATGATGTACAATTTTCCCTGACAACACACCTTTCAGTCACAGCTCGTGTCTTCTTTGGAATACGCATTTGTCTTGCGCTGTACATCTTGCCGATGCTGTAGATTCTTAAATACTCCCAAAACACTCACAAATTTTCGTTGAAAATAAATTATGAGCACCAAGTCATGATATAGTTCTTGTTCTCCTACCTCGAACAAGTTAAACAGAAGTTGACAGACCCGAGCAACTGATCCAAGGACAGGACTCTTGCTCGTGGCATTTCGTCGAACACTTGGCAAATCGTATCAAAGTCGGTCCCCTTTCGCGACATGCACACAGCGTCACCCTTTCGCGACTGCACCATCAGCAGCTATGAGCACGGAGGACTGCTTGATGAACACTAAGCAATCTGCAATAGCCTCCTCCGCATAGAACGAGTTCAACGTGCCCATCAGCTGCATCCCGCGATCAGCTTTTCTCGACACCAGCGGCCGTCTACTGTCGCTTCTGCCGCAGCGCTGCCTTCCCCCTTCTCCTTCTCTTCAGCAGACGCACCCATCGAACTAAGAAACCCAATACTCAACAACCTCATGCAGCAGCTCAGCGGGAAACCTCCATGCCATCTCCCGCATGGCCTCGCATACCTGATTCGACCCATCGGTGGACATGCTCTAATACATGGCTCTGTAGGGCATTATATATCCTCCATCTACTTTCATTGTGATGATATGGTCTAGACTTCATCATTTTCGAGATTCACACGTCGTATCACCAACAATATTTGTTTCTGTAAGCTAATTACATATTATCATCTCGATTCTTATAGTTTTAAAAATTACATTAAGATTTTTATAATTATAAAAATAAAATATTTAATATATTTTTTTCACGTAATTAATTTTGTTAACGAAAATACCGTATGTATTTAGTGATAAACTTTATAATATTTTCATCGATAAAGTTAATGACATTAGAAGAAACGAGGTATAATCAATCATTTACGCACATAAAGTGTTGAAACAGGAATCCCAAGCTGTCTGGTGATAGCTGGCTCACCTGCCGTAGTGTCTCCGCTTAAACCAGGCTTAATATAATATGGAACTAGTAAGGCTTACGTGTCTATATATCTTTGCAATTAATTTCTCATCGGGCTGTGTTCTCTCTCCTCCCTGCACATCAAGAAGGCCAGGCAGTTAATGTACAGCAGATTAGATTACCCTCTTCCATGCATCAGTGTACTTTCTTGAGAGATTTCGTATGGTAAGCTTGCTTTGGAGGCTCCTCTTCTTCATAATAGAGACCAAATCATTAATTATTCTTATGCTAAAACATAGTTGCTACAAGCTTTGGAGGAAAAAGCTGCTTAGACACCTAACAAATGAATTATGCAGCTGCATATAACATACATTTTAATTGCAATCAGCACCAGATTTGTACCAATGTGCAGAAGCCAATCATCATCAAGCCTTGATATATAATGGCAACAGGGAGGAGCCTAAGAACACGCAACTGCAGGTTTTGGGACCAATCATCTGAGGCTGTGCAGATGAAAATTGCGCAACGGATTGACTTTGAGCATTTCTGTTTCGCTGTACAAGACAAAAGGCATAGATGATCAAGCCAGCAACCTGAATAACAATGTATGTGGGAATCATCAAAATTTGGCTACTGCTTACTTCTTTAGGTTTTGGCTAGTTGCCTGCCGAAGTTTCAGTACCGAAGAATTCAGATTCTTGGCAACCTTAGCTGGGGGTGATCTGATGCAAATACAAAAGTGTGAATACATTAGCTAGGAAACAGTTGCTCCATCCGCATGGAAGATAGTGTAATATGAATGAGAAGCTTGATATCTGATGAGGATATGGAAATTTGAAACTGTCATTACAGTGAGTGCGAATAAATTCTAATTAAACTATTTCAGATAGTAAAATGGATTGTTAAACTAATTAATGGACTGAACTTAGTCAAATTTGCTGAGTCAATTGCATAATATATAAAAATCAGCAGATGACATACTCTGCACATTCTTCATCAACATACACCTCAATACAAGTACTCGATGTTGCTGAACCTGTTCTTTGTCCTATTTTTTGAGGGACCTATTACAAAAAAATTAATGAAATTACTCAAAAATTATCAACAGTTGAAAAAAAACTACAAGAAAGCAAAGTTTGACTAAGAAGTCAATGGTGCCAGACCTTATATGATGACCACTTTTTAGGGATTGAAACATTTTCCTTATTTCGATCTGATCGGCTTCCTAGAGTACTCCAAGATCTTTCGTTGGCTTTCAGATTCGAGGTCAATCCTGTGAAAACACAAAAATATCTACATGTCAAGTACAATAATGTTCATCAGTTTGAATGGTGGGGAAAAAAAACTACAAGAAAGCAAAGTTTGACTAAGAAGTCAATGGTGCCAGACCTTATATGATGACCACTTTTTAGGGATTGAAACATTTTCCTTATTTCGATCTGATCGGCTTCCTAGAGTACTCCAAGATCTTTCGTTGGCTTTCAGATTCGAGCATTGATCGTTTGCC
Organism: Musa balbisiana; assembly: GCA_004837865.1. Classification (NCBI taxonomy): domain Eukaryota; kingdom Viridiplantae; phylum Streptophyta; class Magnoliopsida; order Zingiberales; family Musaceae; genus Musa; species Musa balbisiana. The sequence continues at coordinate 9,022,852 of CM017190.1, read as the reverse complement.
CTAGTATTTGCATCTTTGTACACGGTGAGAGGCTTATTAGTATCAATCCTGTGAAAACACAAAAATATCTACATGTCAAGTACAATAATGTTCATCAGTTTGAATGGTGGGGAAAACATCATACAATATTCCCGATAGTAGAATCACCTAAAATGTATTTTAAAAAAAGAAAAAGGCAGGAGAGACAGGACATCTTTTCATTGCAACAATGCTAGTAAATTCAGAAATGGCGCACTATATATTAACTTATAACTTAATGATGTTTTGGGAAGTTCAACTACGAGGAGTTTATTTGCAATTGCAACAGATCTAGGAAGCACAGGCTCTAACTTAAAATAACTTAACAATTATGTGGATGTAAACAAAGTACTATATTAACAATATAGTTATAGTTCAAGTAAGTTTTTGTTCTGGTTGTTGACTGCATACAAAGTGGAATATCTCTGAAAAAATGCTGGCAGGAATTATCTTGTTTTAGGTTCCATAATTTATCATACTAACAAAGAAATTTGTCTTTGTTATTTGATTATCTTCTTTTTTTCCATTTTTCTTTCCTGTCTTCCAGACTTCCACATTTTTTGCTGCAAAAGCCTAAAAGTAGTAGTTTTGTAATTTAAGACAATTTAAAAATATGAACAAGTTGTGATGAGTACATAGTTGTATGAAATCCTTGCTTGTACATGCTTAGTAGGTAGTTTCACCTTTCCTCATTTATGAAAGCACAAAAAAATCTCGTTCACCTGAGAAATGCCTAATTTTGATTAATAGGGAACAGCTGACCTCTGTAGTGCGACCATCCTCTTAGATTGTCCAAAATTTTCTGCAGGCTGTCTTCCTGGTACTTCAGAAGATAAGGTAAGTGCTATACACTATAAAAATCACAATCAACTCCAAGAATGGCTTACTCGATTCTGCTGAAGTTAAAACAATTCCAAAGCTGCGAATGGGCAAGGGATAATCTGTAAGACCTTCCTGTATGAAAAACACAGGGAGATAAGTACATGGATAAAGATGAACAGAAAATTTTTTGAAGTTTAACGTGACATACGTCATTGCCATGCTTTTTTTGTGTTGAGCGCACAAGGAATGTCCTGTATGCATCTTCTAATTTCACTAATGATCTTGCCTTCCTATGATACAAAATCAACAATTCTATACTTAGTTACCTAAAAAACCAGCAAACAATTTAAGATACTTTTTTTCTTGTTATTTAATCAAAAGATTTCCAAATTCCAGAAAAGGTTTCTCCAGTGACTCATCACTCTTGTATGTCTTCATGATATGAGCCTTTTCTCATCAAAATTCACAATCTAAGAAAAAGAAAATCCCATGAAGGTCAGATGAATGTTACAATCAAGCATCGACGTACCCTCAAAGCTTTAATTGCATGCTGGAGGCAATTCCCGAAACAATCTTTACAAAAGGACTGTCTAGTTTGTTGGTGAAGGTCAATCTTTACAAACAGAAAGTAACTCTCAAACTTCTCATAAACCTTCAAAAAGTCTAAAATAATGAAAGCAATCTCTTGCCTTGGATGGAATATTCATATCGAAGGACACCTCAACCAACAAACCACAATTTTATGATTCAATATAAATAATCATATTACAAGTTTCGTAGAGAAATTTAACCTTGCTAGACCAAGATTGAGGATCTCATCAGCCTTCCTTAGCTTATTCTTGGACTCCAGGTGCATGGCATAGTATGTGTAGAAGATTGAATGACTTTGCCCAATTTGATTCGCCTCCAAGAATTGGAATATAACTTCAGCATCAGCACAGTTATCCGCCTACAGAAAGAAATCAAGGTCCCACATATTCTACCCAAATATGAAAAGAAAGGCCATAAAATATCAAGTAAGTAATCATGGTACCCACATATTCGAGCCACACTTTAAGATAACGCAAATCATCCCGATAGTGGTCATCATGCCAAAAGGTGCGCACGCATTGCTCGTACATCACGATCAACCCTGAGCACTCTCCTCCTGTAGGGAATGATTCTTGAACCCATTTGATGCACCTTCATCAGGATGTATAATCAGATTAAATGGGGAAGCAAGAAAGATCCAGACTAATGCCAATTCTAAGGCTATTATGAGGACAAAACCATTACAAAGATCTCAAGAGAACATCGTAACACATCCAGAGTAAGGAACTATAATTCAAGTATAGTTCACAAAGAAGATCTGGATAGAGTAATAATGTCAAAACAACAAGATAATTGATCTGTTTAATATAGACAACCACGACAACAACAATAGCAACTAATACCAATTCTAGATCAGATAATTAAAAAGTTAAACCAATTCAACCAATAGAACCAACTAACTTTGCCTTTTTGCAGAATAAAGATGATGAGTATTCATGCTTCTTCCAACCGATGGAAACAAACAATGCACAGGATTGAGGGAAGAGAGATAACAGGATGGGGAAGGGGTAGAGAAAATTAGAAACCCTTACCTGAGCCATGGCTGCAGAGGATCTTCGCCTTGGTACTCATCGATGGCCTCGATCATCCTCCTGATGTATTATCAAGAACAAATGAAAGAAGGAAACGACTCAATTAAGATGGAAACAGGTTCAAGAACCACGAAACCCTAAAAAGATATCCTCAAGAAACACGAAACCCCATCGTTTATCAACCCAACCATCTGTCTATTTCCAAGAAAGAACCAGGAAGAAGAGAAAGCCGAAGAGAAGGGGCAAATAGAGAGGAGTGCCTGCGGGTGCGGAGGAGAGAGGCATTCAGGCTGCGGTCGACCTGGGATCGGAGGGCATGATTGAGGAGCTTCACGTCGCGGCCGCCCTTCAGCGGTCGGACATTCTCCTTGTACATCTCCCACTCGAACCCACCACCCGTCGCCACTCCTCCATCCATCTGCTGCAAGAACGCAGTCTCCGGATCTGCATCCGCCACCAACAACGCAATCTCCGCTTCTGCTGCTGCAGCAGCAGCAAACGACGTCGCCTCCATTTGCTGCGGCTCTTCTGCTGCTGCCATTCCCAACGTATCGTCTTCCTTTCCTTTTCCGCGTCAAACGTAAGACTCGAATTCAAAACGAGCGGACTACCTAAATATATTCCGCTTGGGGTTTCTATCCGACCGTTGTAGTCACGATCATCGCACGTGCCTGCTTCCGCGTCGATTCAAATTAGACATTAGGGTCGGTGACGTTCACCAGACAACCAATTCCGCCAAATCAATCTCAATTTGCTTGAGATGCATGCGTATCACTTAGCAATCAAATTAATAGCTCTCAGAATTGTGCCCCAACATCTACAACTCAGACAGAATTATCAACAACATCTCGATGCAGAAGAAAGCCATGGAAAAGAGCACACTCATGATGAACAAAATCACATGATTTACAATCTTTGGAGTAATCTTTTCTTATGATTTGTGTCTAAAAATTATGACTTCCGACTGTACATCAGCATACTTAGAGAACAGTGTACATGTGTAGATGACAAAACTGAGCATGCCATGGAACATTATACAACATGCTGCTGGCAACATTGAGCATGCCATCTGCATTTCCCAACTGAGAAGGTGCAGTGATGATGAAGGTGCTTCATGGTGTTGAAGCTACACTTTCAAGAGGAAACCTACCTTCTCTTTGAGTTCCGTCCTGAATCTCTTCTAGTTCTTCATCTTCGCCTCGCTTTCCTGCATGTTCTTTCCAATAAGCTACCAACTTCTTTAGGCGTGCAACCTCTTTGGACGAAACATTCTTGCTTGGGTCATTTACAATTAATCGTACCCTTGATGCATACCTGCAACCAAAACAAATGAAGAACATCAGCAGCGAACAATACTGAAGGATTAAAAGCATGTAATGCCATATGTATGATTGGTCAATATAACTTTGTTTATGATTGCATTACCCATCCAGTTACCAAACAATGTAAGTAGCAAAGGAAAGGACTAGCAAACCAAACACATAGGAATGACGCGTTTAGATACTAACAAATAAAAAATTATACATACATTAGAGAGTTATATGTCTCTTCCAAGTTTGACTCTGCTGGAGAGACATTCACAAACATTAAAGTCTTTGCATTGCCACCAAGAGAGTCACTCATGAGCATAGTCAACTTATGATTCCTATATGGTATATGTTGTCCATCAGAACACAAAGCAATAATAACGTCCGCAAGAGCTGAGAGAGACTTATTGATACTCTGAGCTTCCTTCAATTGGTTTCCTGAAGAGCCAGACTTCTTAACCCTTTCAGAACCAGCAAGATCTACAAAACTAAGCTGCAAATTTATGATAAAAAATAATCATTGAGGAGTCAGCAAAAACAGTTAACACTATATAAGAAAAATGTAAGCTGATTGAATAAATAATATAAATTTACATAACAAGATGGCAACAAGATTGTTGATTTTAATTCCTTTAGCAGCTACCCATTTAAAGATTTACTTTTGACAACAAATAGTCCAACATGTCATCATAGTTCTTTTTTTAGTGGCCAAGTAGGTGCTTAAGACACATACTTATTAGGAACCAAAGAATGTCAATATGGTGGTTATAAAGACAAAAATCAAATATATAACTCGACATTCTATAGAAAATCTTATTCTGCTGCGAGAGGATGAAGAAAACTTCTAGGAGGGCATATGGTTGAACATAGGAAAATCCATTCCAGTCTGGTTTAATCTAGAGGTTAAGTAAATTGATGTTTTAAAGCATAGTGATCAGACGAAAGAACTTTTGCCAGCATCATTCAGGATCCATTTGGAAAAGTTCATCCTCAAATTTTGGTATAGTGAAAAAGAGCTTCTATAGATTTCTGAGATGTTTTCTGTAAATGATATTTCACAAATATATGTACTGTAATTTCTCTGTTTCTCCAGAAAGATGTTACTGAACTATAAAGTTCTTCCCTTGTATGTCTAAGATTTCATAAATTTGCTGGAACATCATGTTTTCCAGCTTTCATAGATTATTTAAAAGTTCAAGCATCCAGCACCACTAATTTGAGCAAGCAATGATTTTCAAATAATGTAATAAAGCAATAGAACTACCAAAGACATACTAATCCATTGCTGACACCTAACATAGAGCTTCTGAACAAAAATGATGTGTACCTTTCCTCTAGCCAAAGATTGAGTTTGAAGATTTGTACTTTCAATAATAATTGAGACTATCAAATGTGATCTTGAACTTTCATCATTCATTTGAGTCCCGGCAGTATGTCGTTGCTCAGATCCTCTAGAAATAATAGCCGTCAATTCATCAAAGTTAGAAATGTGCAAACTAATCCCTGAAGAGTGAGAAAAAACAAAAGAATTTTCAGTAAAGAAACACAAATTGTCAGTTCTTTGGCAAAGAGAAAAGTCAAAGCAATTACCTATAGCAAGGTTTTAAAAGCATAATATCTCTAATTTTTAAATATTATTGCTATCATTTATAAGTGATATGAAAACCAGCAAATTCGGATGCTAAGTTCGTATGAAAGATATACATACCAGTAATGGTTTACCAAGAAGTATGATGATCACTGCATATAGCATCATAGATGGAATTCAAATGGTTTTATGTTGCTGATATGGGAAATCCCTGTCCCTTGTTTCTGTATTAACGTTTCTGTTTATTTAATGCAATGTGAAACAAAAATCACACAATAAAGTTTTAGTTTTGGGCATTTTGATATTGTACATCATAGTAGATGTTGGATTATCAGCTGAGCTAATTAGTTAAGAATATGACCAAGATCCGCAATATATAATAGTCAAAGCTCAAAGTTTCTCTTTCAGCTTGTATATAGCATAAAGGGAGTAGAAAAAACTGAGACTCAAGAAGCATAGACAGAAATGCAATGTTACCTTTGAATCCTTTTTTATTTCCAACTTCAAGCGTTTTGCACTTTTTGGTAGTAAGAGATCCACAAGAGTGTCTTGATACAGTTCTACCATATATACCTGGAATAATATGAAGTAAAACATCATAATATGACCAAACAAACTAAGGGATTAAAGTACTCAAACAAGAAAAAGCTTTTTTTAATTAAAGTCGTGATAATGGTTGCATCACAAGCTAATTCGATAAGAAGTTGTCATATTCAGAAAGATGTCCCTGTGATAGGTCCCAGGATAAATAAATTTACAAGTTGTATGTCCAACAATCCGATCTTCTTATATCTAAATGGACATGGATAGACTGCATCATTTGAAAAATGTGACAGTACTATAGAATTGATAATCATGGTTGAAGGCCATATGCAGTACAAAGTGAAAAAGGGGGCATGGTAAAGATGTCTCTGTGGCCTCCTCTTCCCTCACCATTGTGTGGCCTCCACCTACTCTGCTTCCAATACAACCATTACCCTAGCTCCACCATTAAACTCCATCTCCAAGGCCTGCCACCATCATTACTACAATGGCTACCTTGCAATCTTGATAGGTTAAGTTGGTTAGATATTGTTGAAATCTTGAGATAAAGATGTCAGTTGTCTAACTTTTTTTAGGTCCTTCAAATACTACAACTAACAACTTAGCTATAAAAAATGATAACCACTTAGCTATATAAGACTTTCAATTGAAAATGATTATAACATTGAAATTGACATTTCCAGTGTATTGATAGTTAATCTTCCACTTCTCGAACCAAATTGCAATCTATCAACGAGGAAAAAAATTAAAACAATGTGAAAAACAATAGCAATAATGAAAACAGCAATTGTATTTTGAACACACCTTTAAGGAAAAAGAATACTTGTTGCTGTCACGCTTTATAACTCTAAAAAGTTCCTCAGTTGCTCTTGGTGTAAGCCCAGGATTACTTTCTGAACCATAAATTGTGAAAGTCTTTCCAGAACCAGTTTGCCCATATGCAAATATGCAAACATTATATCCATCAACTGCGGATTGCACCAAATACTGCATATTGATTGCAGAACCAATTAATGCAAGAGAAGCAAGTTAAACATTAATTAATAGATAAAAAGTAAGGTCCATAGGAAGAAAATGTCTACAGGGATGATTTTTTATCATAAACAACAATTTGTTTGTAGAATGAATGTCAAAATATAAGATTAAGTTTAGCTTCAGAAAACAAGTTACCTTTGTATCTTCAAAAACCTCATTCTGAGAAGCACTTTGATTGAAAACACGATCATAGATATGTTGTTTTGACTTTTCATCCTTCCATGGATGGGCAAGTGTAAATTCATCAAGACTAGCAACTATATTCTTTTCCCCTTCAGAAATCTCCTTCTCATTTAGAGGTCGCAAACGACAAAACACCCTAATTTTTCCTTTCATATCTATTTAGCCAAAAGTTAGATACAAAGTTTATTATTGTCAGAAAAATACAATGAAACAAAAGGAAAGATCTAGCATAGACAAATTTTAGAACACAATTAAAAACCTTCAATCATATTATAGTATTTCTTCCGTAAAACCTGCTCTTCCTTATAAAGTGCTTCTAGCTCAATTAGTTGTGCCCCCTGTTTCTTCAAAATGGCAGCAGTTTGTTCGTTCTTTCTATCAATATCCTACAACAATAGATTTGGAGCATAAATTTTAGCCTTCTCAGTATAAACCTAACGAATATAAAGCACTACCAAAATATAAATTGGTTCATCTTTTGCAAGAAACAAAATATGAAAAACCATGTCACCGCTGTATATACCGCTTTCCACTCTCGTAATTCCTCCAACTCTTTTGCATTATTTTGTAGTTCATCTATTTCTTTGTTTTTCATAGTAATAGAAGCATTAGCAATACTCAAGTCCTGCATGATGCCCTGCAATTTATGTTCCAGTTCTGTAATACGTGTCTTGAGTATTCTCCATTCCTCTTCGAACTTCTTCTCTAATGTACTCTTCTGCAATTTAAAAGCCATTTACCAAATGAACAAATAAGAGCAAATATTGCACTTACATAAAGCAGGTTAGAACATGTTAAAATTATGAAAAACCTTATATTATAGAATATGCATCCAACATCCAGGAGTAAAAACTTACTGACACAGGGTAGAGCATAATAGATGTCAAAATTTACCAAAAGAAAGGAAAAGCATATGATTCAATACCTCATCATTTTTCCTTTTCTCAAGCCTTTGGATCTTTTGTTCAAACAAAGATTTCTCCTTCAGCAAAGTTTTATAACTTTCTTTTGATGCATGCAACTCCTTCATACATGCCTTCAGATCCTCTTGTGTTTTGCTTAATGACTTGGTTTAGAACACCAGAGAAAAGGATTACCAGATTATAATATTAATGTAAACATCCTTGGAGTTACGATACAATTATCACATTAAAAATTAGAGAAGTTTAATAATAAGAAATGACAACCTAATAAATTGTCTGAAGTAATCAAATATACATACCTTGATGTCGACACTATCTGTCTTCATACTCCCCATGATTAAATCACCTTTCCCATGTTTGTTAGATACAACCAGAAGCTCCTTCTCATGATTGGAGTCAACTGGAAATCGGTCTTTAATGTTTGCTTTTGCTAGTGCAGCCTCCAAATTACTTTTATCCAGCAATGCAGACTAATCATATGCATAAATGATAAGAGCAATAGTTGTGCAAGTAACATAAGTTAGTAAAAAAATAATTAGAGTGATAGTCCACCAAGAAATTACCTGCAAAGCAGAATCTTTCTCAGCACATATTGCTTTAAGTTTGTCGCGATCACAAGAAATATCTCTTAGACTTTGCTTCTCCAGCCTCAATGATTCTTTGAGCTCTTCCAGTTCCGCCTGCATCTCTGCTTCTCGTTTCTCTTTTAAATTCAGTTCTTCCAACAACTATAAAAGATATGGCAATGAATATCCAAACCTCTTAAGGCCAATGTAGTACAAAAATATAAGCTTTTAGTCCAAACTTACATAAGGGTTATAGCGGAACTGTAAAATGCACAAAAGCAGAGCATGTGTCTAAGAAACAAAATAATCTATGAACATAAATAGCTTCATGGTTTAACTCTCTGATAATGGCTTGTCATCCGAAATGAAAAATGAACTGCATTAGCACAGCATATCAATGTGAAATAAACTACTGGCATATGATCAGGAGATTTTTTTGTAAGAAACCAATTCCATAATCTTTGCATTAAATTAAATAATTGCATGACCTTAGTCTTCAAACTGTTATCTTATACAAATAAATCATGGATATCTTTGTAACCATCTTCAATTTGGTTTTGTATACTCCTAAGTAACCTATTTATGTTAGCATAAAAAAATTCCACATAAGCTGTGCATATGTTATGGGATAAGCTAAGCCTGATGTTTCTCAGGCTGGATCTATTTTGTTGAATCAAAATGAAACAGGGTGTATAGCATTCAATTTGCTTATGAGAGATTCTCCATATAAAATTTGGTGCAGGTATCTAGCACATAATGCACTATAAACTAGAACTTAAATAAGCATGCCCACATCATGCAGATTACTTACATGATCAGCATTCTTTTGAGATTCTTCAGCAGCTCTTGACAAATCTTGTACACGTTTTTCATATAAATCTAGGCCTGGAGCTTTGACTGTTTGAGAAATATCACCCTGACTAGATCCACCAGTAGAAGAGCGTGCTTTTGCATATCGACGGAGCATCACATCATTTATATGTGTCTGAAGGGCAACACATATTTCTTCACCCTAGAATGTTAATTGTTAAACTAAATTAGAACTATTGTGCAATTTAGAGAAAACATCAAAACAGATAGAGGATCAACAAGGGAATGCAACCAAAGTTTGTGGGAAAATGAAACATATGGATGTGCTTGAACCTGTTTAGTTTCAAACTGAAAAATGTGAAGAACACCAGCAACCCTCATCTTGAAAAACACAGCAGTATTGCTGCTACCAAACTGCATAATGTCTCTTAGCTCTGCGGAATGCAAGTACTCTTTTGGAACTGGACGGAAAAAATGAACCTAAAACCATGAGATAACTTTTTTTTAAACAGCCCAATTATGGTAGATAAGATGCACCAAAAGCTCAATATGAATTGCAACTAACCCCACGCTTATTGATTCCTAAAATGATTCGTCCAGGTAAAAGACCTATAGGATCATCTATCTTCCGCACACTGAAAAAAACAGAATTTCCATAAGGAAGAGTTCTCAAGATTCGAAGGAACTGCTGTTTAGCATCATCCTTTGACAAATGTTCCTGCATTAACCCATAAAACTGAATAAGATTCAGGATAAGTAATAACTAAAGAAGGTTTCACTAAGGATATTTTGAAGAATATTTCAGCACATAACTTTGAATCTGGACTAGATATATATCAACACATTCTAGTCACATATGCATCAATAACCATTGGCTTACAGCCTCAATGGGCACCTAAATCATATACAGACACATGAATTAAACATCATTTACAACAAAGTGTCTCCTGCATATATCATCCAAGCCTTATCCCATCAATTTGGTGACAAACAACAATAGTCAATTCAGCAGAATTTTACGTGTTTCATTCTGGCTTCAACTTCTAAAATCTGATGCCAAATTCTTAGCTAGGGAGAGTTTAGAAAGAGAGACTTGCCACTAACTGAATCTAAAGAGATTTTAACATGCAGAATATTTAGGAGAATAAATTACATTAATTAAGTTTTGTTTGTAAATTTAACTTTCTAGAATTTCCATTGAGGTTCGCAGCTTACCAATAATCGATAGCGTGAGATGACATCAAGCTCCCAATCTCGCTTTGCTCGTGTAACAGCAATTTGTCTAGGAAGAAATCTTTCGAGAAGTGATATCCATTCACTGCAAACCCTTTAACAATTTAGAAAGAATTTCTGCTACATAAAATCAGAATCAAAAACAAAATCTGTAGATGTTACTTGAACAGTAAGGATATTAAGACACTCACACACATGAATCAGGATTTTCAACAGACCCAATGTCAACCAAAATTTGCAAAGCAGATAATTGTGCAGCATCATCCCTTCCAACAGGATAATTTCCTAGCATATAATCATGTTGTAACTGCAATAAAAGGAAAACAGTAGAAAATCTGATGACACTGTTATCATGAAGGGGTGTGTATGATCACAGGTCCAGCAATTGTTTACTTCTCCATCACAGGGACTAACATAGCATACCTGTACATATGACAACTGGACAAACATTGGATCAGCTACAGCTTCATCTGATTCCCGAAACAATCGTTTCTTAAAGATGAGCTTGCAGTGCAAGATCTCTCCTTTACTACGGTCCTTAGCTGCCTTAAATTCAGCCAGCAAATCACCAACATACTTGTTATCATCTAAAGCTAAATATTCCTCTGCATGTAGAACAAGGTAGCATAGCCAGTCACATCAATAGAGTTAATCGATCAAGATCATAAACATTAAGCACTGGAGTTATTAAATTCTCTTTTTATTATCATATATCTTAATTGTAAGAGGGAATTACCATTGCCAGCATCAGTAGATTTTGAACCATTGACAACTTTTCGGCACTCAAATAGACTGAAACTGGAATACACTGAGAGTTTGATGATTCCTGCAAGTTCCTAGAGGAAGATCTTTTTTTTTCAGCACCAAAAAAAGACAACAAACTCAAACAAAAAATGACTATTTTCGGCTCATATGAAAGTCAAAGATTGCATGCACCTAGAATTTCAGCAACCAAAAGCTAAGAGAATTCTGGGAAATGAAGTTGAGGCAATCTGCTCCATTATTCGGGCTATAGGTTGTCTGACCTTGACAGTAATCGATAACTCATTAGGCTTCCTCAGTCCCATATTGATGTCCTAAGTATCAGTCATGTTTTTTTTAAAAATCATCACAACTACATTTCAGGACATCCGTCTCTGTGCTCTTGATGTAGTGTGCTGGATATATCTTCAGCCAACACAAAACTTGAAGTGGATTTGATAAATAAAAACAAAGAGGATGAGTGTGTCGTCTATATGCTCTACTCATGATGTTCTTGCCAATTATTACCATATGTTGGTGGCTATCACTAGAAACTAATCCATTTTCCTCCTAACCACAAAAGTATATGCACATAACAGGACAAACCTATTTTAACCTAATTATTAATTGCGTTATAACTTTTGAGAGGTTTGTGTTAAGTATAGTGACCAAATGCATGAGCCTCTGAGATGCAGAATTTGAGGCTCACTATACACGGAGGCTGTCTTGTGACTCGAACACCCATGTAGCAAAGGGGCAACTTTATTGGTTTATTGAGTATCGTATATTAAACAGTATGGCAGTTATGCTAGAAGAAACAAAAGATTATCATTTCTTCTAACCACAATCTGAATAAGATTTTTGATGTCAATCTTCAGTGTCTTTTGTATTTTGCAACATCAAAAATAGTTTTTTTTTTACATGGCAAAAATATTTGCTTTACATTTCTTACATGCTAGACTGAAGATGTAACATATATTTGAAGCAACTGAGAACAAGCACACTAATATGCACTGTAAGGCATAACTGTTATGCAATCATGAATAGATACAGGATTTAATAACACAATAAGAATACTATGTACCTCCACAGCATCAGCGACAGTTGTTGCCATGTCATAAGTAATTTCTTCAAAAGTTTCATCCAGAAAAAATACAATTGTTGTAAGCTTTTTTCCAGTCAAAAGAGCTTCAATCTCCTCCCGTGCAGGTATTATAAGCCGAGGTCCTGCCTTTACTGAATTCTTTAATGCATTCAGTGTATTCAAAGCAAGGACTTGGATTTCAGGTTCGTTGTTCACCCCATGAGCTACATAATGAACATATTCTGATAAATATGCTCCAATATCCTTGCTTGGGGGCATGGCAGATGCACATAAGTACATGAGCTCCCAAGCTTTTATCATAGAGTTTCTGCAAAATAAATACAGCATTCCTATGCCATTGTAAGGGTGAATAACATATTATTAATGACACAAACAGAGGAAACTAATGACACAATATGTTTCTTCTATCTAGACATCATGGAGTCACCTACCTATCAGAATTTTTGCGTGTTTGCTTTGATATCTGGACAAAGAGCTCATCTCGAAGTTCAGAACGCTTCAAAGTATGCTTATAAATTTTTGCAATTAGCTCTATGCGCTCTTCAAGACTCAGCACCATTATTTTATCTGAAGAATCAATCCCCATGTACTTCAAGATCATCTGGAACAACTTTACAGACCGGCTTACCAGGTCACTGCTTATTTTAAGCAGAGAAGTTGGAATTGGATCCTGCACAAGAAAAAAAAGTATATTCCAGGAAGCATGTAAAACAGGACAAACTCTTCCTCATGTTCCTTTTTAAGCTTCCTTGTGGCTTGTGCTCAAGTATCAGCACTCCACATGACAATTTATGGATGTAGATGCAATTGTTTATACAAGCCAGTGAGCCACCATATTGATGGAAGAAGCTTTACCTTTTGAAAGCACAGCATGTCTTCCAATGTAAATTTTTCACGAACTTGAGGACCTACAGATTTTTTAGAGAAGAATCCACGTTTCCCAGCAGACTGGATCTGTTTCTGCATGGATCGTAAAAACCCCTCAACCTATGAAAAAGAGAAGGCAAAACTGAGAGTGGTGAAAAATAAGATGGGCAAATGAACAAGTGCATAAAAGTAGTGGTCATCTTTTGGGAAAACAAAACTACACGATGATGTAAATACTTTTTTTTTCCAAAAAGTAAAATTAAATTACTCTAAGAAGTATGAATACAACTCTAACCAAGCTCATCTGAGCGCAACAGTGCATGCAGATCAGGTGGCCAACTGGCATTCCACAATTGATTTGACCTAGATAATATTGCGTAAGTGGCCAACCAATGCACACACTTATTCCCGTCTATATGCATGAGAAAATTCTATCCCCATAATTTTTCACATAATAATAACAAATTTCAAAAGACATTGATAAGATGCCATGGAGGATCCTCCTTCAATATCTTGATCAAAGTCTTATACTTTAATGCATGAGAAGTACATTTTGTTCCATAATTAACACTTTGATTAGTTTATTGTCAAATTTTTAAAATAACATTTGCACTACGGAGCCTAGTTTCTGGTGAGATCAAAATGATCGTGGGAAGAAAATAAATGTCAAGTGCATAGGTCCATTCGGTCAAATAAAGAATGTAGAAAAATCAATAGGATATTTCTGAAGTGTAATGAAGTTAGCACCAAGAAATATTCATATCTGATTAACCACATTGCAGATGAGAAAACAAACAAAGGAAATCCTAAACTAGGATAAAAAACTAATGATATGAAAAGAATAAAGAAACAAATCAGCAGACATGCTAAAGGAGCATAAAAGAAAACTGATTAGCTCTTTCAATGATTAAAATTATAATACTATAGCAAACAGAGTTTATAGGAATGGAGCTACTAATGAATGAGAAAAATATGGACTACAAGCCACTATTCAGAATGAATGCTAGAGAAAGTAAGCCGTGACTTTGGCAGTTTATTATATGGATGTCCACATGAGCTACAGATAGCATCCAATCAAAAAGTAAAATGTGTTTTTTTTCAAGCACATTATAAGACCAGAAATAAATTATTCTAAACCAAGCAGTGTGAAAGAAAGTGCTTTCAGAGTTGCATGTACCAAACTTCAGCAGGAAGTTGAAACGTGCTTTATCATAACAGAATTATATGTGTTACTATCAGGGTGAACAAGGCAGGCTTTATGTAAAGGGAACTTAAGATAGACGACATAAAATGACGTATATTGTTCGACAGAGTGTATAAATTTAAACCAAAAAAATCATTTGGAAAGTACTAAATAAGTAAATATAATGAAATGAAGATGTAATACAAAAAATTGTCCCCCTCGTTCTGCATATGAATAGCCAGTATGGATGTATAGCAACAAGTTGCACAGGAATAGACCGCATTCAGTCAATAGCTGGGTTCGAAAATAACCATATTTTATAATATATTTAAGTGATCCATTGTTACAGGATTGGAATCATCAAAATATTAATATCAGTAGCCATTTAATAATATAAAAGGAAAATTTGTCAGTCCGCATAGCATCCACATCGTTATGAGACAAGTCTGTAAATTTTGAAAAAAAAGTCCTCCAAAATACCAAAATTCTAGCCCAAGCAATTTTTTAAAAGATGATAAGTACCAGACATAGAGCCAAGATATCATTAACTCTTTATAGTTGACCAATGGCTGTCTAGGCAACTGCTTAATGATCAAATCTGTTTAATCACTGCCAATGGTGCCTGTAAAACCCACTGCTATAGAAATGCCCAACAAAAGGGCAAATGTTGGCTTCATAATGATGCTGTGCAGCATGGTAGCAAGTAGCAACTACCTCCACCAACTCCATCAGTAGACGCAACTGGTATTGTATAAGTATTGGCTCTCAAATATTAATATCAGTAGCCATTTAAAATATAAAGGAAAATTTGTCAGTCCGCATAGCATCCACATCGTTATGAGACAAGTCTGTAAATTTTGAAAAAAAAGTCCTCCAAAATACCAAATTCTAGCCCAAGCAATTTTTTAAAAGATGATAAGTACCAGACATAGAGCCAAGATATCATTACTCTTTTATAGTTGGACCAATGGCTGTCTAGGCAACTGCTTAATGATTCAAATCTGTTTAATCACTGCAATGGTGCCTGTAAAACCCACTGCTATAGAAATGCCCAACAAAAGGGCAAATGTTGGCTTCATAAATGATGTCTGTGCAGCTGGTAGCAAGTAGCAACTACCCCAACAACTCCATCAGTAGAGCAACTGGTATTGTATAAGGTTGAGAAGAAAAACAAGGGTATGCAAAGAGTCAAGAGAAAGGAAGAAGGTGGCATTGGACATGCCAGTAGCTGAGTACCACATTATATTGTATGATCACGACCACAGGGTTTTTTGCCAGCTATTTTCAGAAGGAAATAAGTTCCAAAATGTCAAGATTAATATGAAGAAAAGTCGTCGTATTCCAATCCACTGTGTTAAAGAACCTGGGAAAGCAGATCGATATTGTCATCTGGCTGAATTTAAATGGCTGTCTAATTTCATTCACTCAAGCAATGCTTATGGGGTAAATTACACATCCTATAGGCCATCATGGTCTAGGAAAGAACCTGAACCATTTTTCAAAGCACAAATCCTAGCATACATGATTAAAGATTTGCTAAACCTATAGACAATGAATAAGTATGCTGATACCAACAGCTTATCTTGATTCAACAATCATCTATTCCAAGTAAATATCTTTCCATGTCTTAATTTAACAAAACCAAGCCAAATAACACAAAGATATAAAGTTCTCAATGCATTTGAAGTGCCAAAGTAATTAAGTTTCACTAGTTAACTAAATATAAGATGGTAGGAAAATGGTCAGGGTTTATATACACAACAAAACCTATCAGTCAAAAATAATTTGGCGAGAACTCGTGAAGGTCGATAAGCATACCTGGAATTTATCAATCAAAGATATAGCCCCAGCAAGCTCTGTGGGTAGAGACATTGACAGGGTCGTCGGGGTACTGCAAAAGCAATGATGTAAGAGAACAAGCATATGGAAAAAATGGAGGTACCTACAGCAGCTTCATATATTTGAATCTCCACAGCATTGTAACTTTTGAGAAAAAACAAGAAAAAGCATTGAAGCGACCATGAACCAGAAAAAAAAATGGCATCATCCATCAACAAAATGATGAGATCTGTCTGTCATGTTAATAACTGGACAAGATAGAGCAGTTGTCACATACAAAAGATGATTCGGGAACTTTGACCATGAATAAATCCAGATGGAACATAGAGAGGATTAAGAAAATAGTACAACACATATGCTGCAAAGCTTATCATGGATCAGAATGTGAGATGTGTACAATGCAAAGCTTATCATGGAGCTGATTTTGAAGAAGTGGCCCCAAAAGAAATTAAAAATTGAAGGTACATGATATGTATTTTGTAAAGTGTATAAAACAGTCAAGAATGTGTTTCTCGAAGAAAAATTAATGTTCATGGATGAAAAAATCGCATCACAAATCAAAGATATCATTCACAAATTAGAGTTTGACATATTACCATAATTTTCCAAAGATCAGCACTAGGTCCAGTATTTCATGTACTAGAAATTAGCATCACAAATTAAAAGATATTAATCACCTATTAGATTTTGGTACTTTAATGTAATTTTCTAAAGTTCAACACTACATCCAGTATTACATGTAAAGCCTGAATTATGCATCATAATGAAATAAAAATAAAACTGATCCCCTTGTTTCATCAATTGCCAATATAAGACTAACACGTGAGCTTCCCATAGAAGAAGAAAATAGCTTGAGTCTACCTGGGTTGTGAGCTTGTTGTTTTTGATATAGTTCTACTACAACTCATAAGTCACAAGGCCTTCTTTCACAGCCTCAACAGAAAAGTGAGGCGATAAGTTTGCTAGATTTAGATTCCTATACATCCACTTCTAGGGCAGAAGGAATCCAGGTCGAACATTTCAAAACTTAGAAAAGGAAGTTTGTTTTTCTTCTCGAAGAAAAATTAATGTTCATGGATGAAAAAATCGCATCACAAATCAAAGATATCATTCACAAATTAGAGTTTGACATATTACCATAATTTTCCAAAGATCAGCACTAGGTCCAGTATTTCATGTACTAGAAATTAGCATCACAAATTAAAAGATATTAATCACCTATTAGATTTTGGTACTTTAATGTAATTTTCTAAAGTTCAACACTACATCCAGTATTACATGTAAAGCCTGAATTATGCATCATAATGAAATAAAAATAAAACTGATCCCCTTGTTTCATCAATTGCCAATATAAGACTAACACGTGAGCTTCCCATAGAAGAAGAAAATAGCTTGAGTCTACCTGGGTTGTGAGCTTGTTGTTTTTGATATAGTTCTACTACAACTCATAAGTCACAAGGCCTTCTTTCACAGCCTCAACAGAAAAGTGAGGCGATAAGTTTGCTAGATTTAGATTCCTATACATCCACTTCTAGGGCATGAAGGAATCCAGGTCGAACATTTCAAAACTTAGAAAAGGAAGTTTGTTTTTCTTCTAATGAACAGTTTGTAGGAAACAATTGAAGCATATACTTACGGAGGAGCGAAGTAGGATCCATCACTGTCATATCCATCCCCGTTTACGCTGGCAGCAGAATTGTGCAAAGGTGTTACATTTCCATTGCCGGAGCTAAAGGAAGATTGGCTTGCCCTGGTAACTTGTGCTGTCATTGGTGGATTGTCAATAGTCATTCCGCGGATCAAAAGCAACAGCCTTTCCTCGCACTTCCTCCTGGGGCGTCGCACCTGATGCTTGTTGCAGCCCTCGTCTTTGTAAATCTTGGAACCGATGTGAGGATTGATAGAACATAAAAAAAAGTCATGCTACATTCACCATGCCGACCAGCAAAAGTGATCTTCACAGAGACTCTGGTAGATTCATAAACAACTTATATCGTATCTTCACTTCTACATCAAGAAAGCCACCATGAAAATATTGTCGGGAAAAATGATGGGCCTTACCGGCACACGACAGAAAGTCAGCAAAACCTTTATGTTTTTTTTTGTTCAGATTATGCCCGTAAAGGAGATCCTTTATATGCTAAGAGAAATCAACACAACAATACTCCAAGACCACAGAGGGTAAAACGCCTCTAAACTAGTGAAAGCATTTAGACAGCAGCAAACTCTGAGCTATTTCCCACAGTACGCACTCCGCGGACGGAAATGATACCACGAAGCGAAGCAATCGAAGAACTGTGACTTGAAAGCTTCGGATCGGGTACTTTCGGGGAATGGAAATCCGACGATGTGAACTGAGAAGACCAAAATGAGGGATCGGGCAGCAAGAGACTTTACCTTAGGGAAGAAAACGGAGAAATCTGAGGAATGTGGGTAGCACGAAGTCCGACGGGCCACCAAGACGCCGAGCGAGCAAGCCAAATAAAGAACTCCAAGCCCCTATCTTGCTCGGCTCATCGTCATCTGCTTCTTCTTCCTGCCGCTGCCGGCTTCCCTCCTTCTTTCCCTCTCCCTCTTGTCCCCCGTGACGAGATCTACTCCTGACGCATTAAAAGGGCGAATGGGATTGAAGGCGGCCAAAGGAAGCCGTCGGGAGTCACGAGGATTAAAGAAATCACACAGACTGAGGGAGAAAGAAGGAGCGAGCGAAGGCAACGTCGCTTTCGTTCGTCAAAACCACATTTATATTATTGTTATTATTATTTTTTATTTTTATTATTATTATCATCATCATCATTATTTCGAGAATTACAAAAAAGGAGAGAGATGGGAGACTTGGTTTTCAAATGTAGTCAGTCTGGGTCTACCACGTCAGCAGGTGGACTCGGCCAATGCGGATACGACACATCAGATTCATTTAAACAATTGTTGACACAAATCCAGCAAAATTAGGTCAAAAAAGTGTTTCTTTTCCCGAGAAATATCCTTATTTTCAGATTTTTTTAATCATAAAATAGCTTGAGTCTACCTGGGTTGTGAGCTTGTTGTTTTTGATATAGTTCTACTACAACTCATAAGTCACAAGGCCTTCTTTCACAGCCTCAACAGAAAAGTGAGGCGATAAGTTTGCTAGATTTAGATTCCTATACATCCACTTCTAGGGCATGAAGGAATCCAGGTCGAACATTTCAAAACTTAGAAAAGGAAGTTTGTTTTTCTTCTAATGAACAGTTTGTAGGAAACAATTGAAGCATATACTTACGGAGGAGCGAAGTAGGATCCATCACTGTCATATCCATCCCCGTTTACGCTGGCAGCAGAATTGTGCAAAGGTGTTACATTTCCATTGCCGGAGCTAAAGGAAGATTGGCTTGCCCTGGTAACTTGTGCTGTCATTGGTGGATTGTCAATAGTCATTCCGCGGATCAAAAGCAACAGCCTTTCCTCGCACTTCCTCCTGGGGCGTCGCACCTGATGCTTGTTGCAGCCCTCGTCTTTGTAAATCTTGGAACCGATGTGAGGATTGATAGAACATAAAAAAAAGTCATGCTACATTCACCATGCCGACCAGCAAAAGTGATCTTCACAGAGACTCTGGTAGATTCATAAACAACTTATATCGTATCTTCACTTCTACATCAAGAAAGCCACCATGAAAATATTGTCGGGAAAATGATGGGCCTACCGGCACACGACAGAAAGTCAGCAAAACCTTTATGTTTTTTTTTTGTTCAGATTATGCCCGTAAAGGAGATCCTTTATATGCTAAGAGAAATCAACACAACAATACTCCAAGACCACAGAGGGTAAAACGCCTCTAAACTAGTGAAAGCATTTAGACAGCAGCAAACTCTGAGCTATTTCCCACAGTACGCACTCCGCGGACGGAAATGATACCACGAAGCGAAGCAATCGAAGAACTGTGACTTGAAAGCTTCGGATCGGGTACTTTCGGGGAATGGAAATCCGACGATGTGAACTGAGAAGACCAAAATGAGGGATCGGGCAGCAAGAGACTTTACCTTAGGGAAGAAAACGGAGAAATCTGAGGAATGTGGGTAGCACGAAGTCCGACGGGCCACCAAGACGCCGAGCGAGCAAGCCAAATAAAGAACTCCAAGCCCCTATCTTGCTCGGCTCATCGTCATCTGCTTCTTCTTCCTGCCGCTGCCGGCTTCCCTCCTTCTTTCCCTCTCCTCTTGTCCCCCGTGACGAGATCTACTCCTGACGCATTAAAAGGGCGAATGGGATTGAAGGCGGCCAAAGGAAGCCGTCGGGAGTCACGAGGATTAAAGAAATCACACAGACTGAGGGAGAAAGAAGGAGCGAGCGAAGGCAACGTCGCTTTCGTTCGTCAAAACCACATTTATTATTATTGTTATTATTATTTTATTTTTATTATTATTATCATCATCATCATTATTTCGAGAATTACAAAAAGGAGAGAGATGGGAGACTTGGTTTTCAAATGTAGTCAGTCTGGGTCTACCACGTCAGCAGGTGGACTCGGCCAATGCGGATACGACACATCAGATTCATTTAAACAATTGTTGACACAAATCCAGCAAAATTAGGTCAAAAAAGTGTTTCTTTTCCCGAGAAATATCCTTATTTTCAGATTTTTTTAATCATATTTTTTGTAATAAAAATAAATGATACAAATCCAAGATTTTACGATAAATTGTTACACTTACTCCATCTAATTATTATAATATTTTTATTGTATCATAATATTTTTTAATAATATCAAAAATATTATAATATAATATAAAAAATTATATATATTTTTTGTACACATTATAAAAACACTGTGTTCATATATTTTTGTATTGTGTTAATAATATCAAAAAAATATAATATAATATAGAACTATAATATTTTTCTGATATTATTAAAAATATATTATAACATATCATACAAATATTATAAGTGGATCAATTCATCTTATCGAATGATTTATTGAAAAATTGAGAGTATTCCTGATTTTTTTTCTTCTTTTTTTTTTGTGTAATTAGCCCTTCTTACTTCATCCCTACTAACAATTTTGGGTTTTGATCGCATATTTATATGTAATTTTTAATTATGGATTTGTGGTGATTATTTAATTTTAGAAAATAAAGACTATTTATATACCAAATCGTTTATGGCGTTGAAATATTTATTATTTCCAGACATTTTTCGAGACTTTTGGAAGCAGAGATCACTGCAGATATTTATGCCATGTTTTTACTTACGAGGAGATTAAGCTAAGCTTCTAAACTATAAGTTGGTAAACATAAATTGACAACAACATTAGTCCTTCTCATCCAACAGCAATACGAAAACGAAAGAACATCTAATGCTTGTTTGCACGGAAGATTAACGCTAATGGTAACTTAAAGCAAGGCATTGGATCCACCATAGTTTGTTTTTATTCTTATAAAAAAAATAGATTTGTGTCTTGTCCCACACTCGATGCATTGCTCAATTAGCTAAATCTATCGTATCAAAAATATATATTTTTGTATCGTAAAGATTTCCGATTAGTCTGAAGATGTTTTTAGTCTCTGACATAAAATTTAGCATCTGAAAAAATTATCATCGATGATTAATTTTGGTATCAGAAATCAATTCAAAATGAATATAATAAATTATTATTTTAAAAAAATCATTTTATCCATTTTACTACTTATTAGGATCAATAGGCATTTTAAAATGTTTGAAACCAAATGTTCTAGAATGATAAGAAATCATAATAAGATATGTCATAGTAAAACAAAATCTAAAAATTAAAATTTGATTATTTTATAAGTATTCTATATATATCTCTAGATTTTGATAAAATGAGAGCAGAAGAATAATTTGGGTATTTGTGAGTTTTTCTCTATGATGTCATTCCTAAAGATGATAAAGCAAATATATAATAATTTTAGAGTTTATGCAAAAAAAATATAACTCGAGTATCTTAAAATTAATCGAACATAGTAAAAGAATCTGATTTCTTCAGTGGATATAAGCAGGGAATTACTAAACTATATTAATCGTGCATCGATTTTTTGATATATTATTTATTTATATATTAATATTGATGAAGCTGAATCAACTCAGACTGATGATTAATTTGGAGAGGTTTGTCAGTCCAATGCTTTTCTCCTGCTGCGAGCGATTGGCACAATCAACACAAGTGCTGGTGTGAAGGGTATAGATCGTCTAATAATTGTACTCCACAGAGAGAGCAATAATGGTAAGATAATTGTGCACGTCCAACGACGTGGAGTACTGCCTGGGCTGTGTCTAAATCAAGCTTACACGACAAGGAAAAATCCATAGCATTTCATCATTGTCTGCCCATGACCGACTTCACTTGCCCAACCAGCTTGTGGATGTCTCAATTCAGCTGCCTCATCATTCCTGCATGAATCTAGTTTTTACTCTCTCCGAGTGATAGAAGAGAGAGAGAGAGAGAGAGAGAGAGAGAGAGAGAGAGAGAGAGAGGTCCCATCTCTTGTTGAGAGCCACCATATATCGTTAGTCTCTTCCTCCGCCATGGATATTCCACTTCGGAGAAGAGACAGACCACATGTGGAATCCCACTGAGCGACGAGAAAATGGTTGAGAGAAAAAGGTCTGATGCAGCAGCTGCAGTGTCA
Organism: Musa balbisiana; assembly: GCA_004837865.1. Lineage (NCBI taxonomy): Eukaryota > Viridiplantae > Streptophyta > Magnoliopsida > Zingiberales > Musaceae > Musa > Musa balbisiana. The sequence continues at coordinate 8,999,838 of CM017190.1, read as the reverse complement.
GTACAAGAGGAGACATCATTTAAGCTTTGAAGTCTCCGTAAAAGAAAGTGGTTCTGTAGTCATTTCCAATGAAAGGTAAATATTAGCGAGGGCTATAGTTTCAGATACATACATACATACATAAATAATTTCAGCATCAGAGTAATCTATCTCAATTAGGAGAGCACCTTCTTTTTTGTGTGTGGGGTTCACATGCATAAAAGATAATTTTTTTTTCTCTATTGAAAATTTATAAGAGATTTTTTTTACATGAACAAGTATATCTTTGTTATTTTAGCTCCATTCAACCTTCTGGTAGATTCTTTTTTTTTATTTTTTTCTCCCGATTACCTTTTATTTTTAAAAGGAGAAGAAAGATGTCGGGGAGGAATAAGAGGAAGAAAAAAAAATATATATATAATGGAGAAAGAATAAGAGGAGGAAAAAAACGAGACGTGAAAGAGGATTCGAGATTGATTTAGTAAAGAATTAAAAAAATAAAATAAGAGGAAACAAATTAAATTTTAAAAAATATTCATGAGAAATTCTTTTTTCATAGATGAATAAGCATATCTTTGTTTTTTTAGTTTAGTTACATAATTTTAGTAAGATTGAGTATGAATCTATTCAGTAAACCAAAACAAATTTCAATCTTTTCTCTTGTAATTTTTTTAAAAATATTTTTCCCTCCATTATAGATTTATTATCGTCATCCATTACCCTAAGAGCAAGTTCAGGAGCACGGGGAAGAATAAAAAAAATAGGATGAAAGAAAAGAAAAGATGAAAATATTTGAGAAGAAAGATCAAAGATTAATTGTAGATCCATTTAATTTTTTTAAAAAATAATTTTTTTCTCTTCATGGTAGATCTATTATCGTCATCCATTATTTCATGAGAAAGTTCATAATAAAAAAAAAATAGGATGAAAGAAAAAGGATGAGAATTTAAAAAAAAAAAGAGAGGGAAGAATGATTTAGTGAAAAATTAAAAGAAAATGAAACAAATTAAAAATTAAAAATATCCATGGAGAAATTCTGGGTAAAGGAACGTCGGTAGCTAAAAATCAATTGGTTGAGCTTTTAAAAGTAAATGATCCTAATCTGATGATATAATTCCCCCATCAACTGGCTGAAGCAGTAAATGTCGGAGGATGATCAAAGAAAAGACGCACGTTGCTAAACTCCAAGCCGACACAAAACTAATAATGAAGGCCTCCGCTTTCTCTGACTACTGCTCGATGGCGACACAGAAGAACCGAGTCAATCCAGCTCACACCTCTCTTAATTACCCAACGCTACTTAGCAAGGAGAGCACCGCTCCAACGATGACCGACACCTACTGAGATGGGACTTTCCCTTTCATTTTTTCTTCTCTCTTTCCTCCCAGAAGAAGAACTGGCGTCATGTAGATGGATGTGACGTTAGATCAGAAAAAGATAACTCCCTTTTAAGACAAACAACCGAATAAGAGTCACGTAGAGTAGACATCACGAAGCTGCGTTGGTCACTACGTTTCCTGATAGGCAGAGCCAAAAGAACCCACATGGAATTGGTACGAAGCATACGAATGCAGAATTACCTTCTCCGGTGAAATGATATCTTCGTTTCACGTACTCGATATTTGGTTAGAGTGGGTCGTCGCAGACCTGTAGGCCAACTCCTCATTTGCAGGCCTGACCTTCTTCTCTGTCAACCACATCATCGGTGCAACAATCACAGCTGTGTAAACAGGAAATTGCAAGCCAATACGTAACGCATTGGGAGTCTAGTCTCCTCATGCTTTGGACACACGAATGTGCAAGCGTCTAAGAAGTTTCCTGCAGTTCTACAGCAGTTGGTGGGTTACATTAATTGCATCGTTTCCCTATACGGATGGTGATGCCCGCGCTGTGCATCAGACGTGTCACTTTGCGTGGAAAGTACCTGACGTCTTGCTCCGAGAATGTCATGGCATTAGCCCACTCTTAAATGTCGGGTAGAATTGATGTTTCAGTTAATCATCCCAACGTAATCTTTTAACGATGTTAGAGGGCGATCTTTCCACGTGTAAGAGAAAGAGGTGTGTGTGGGTAAATATTCCAGAAATATTATATACTCTCTTTGCTACAATAAAATCCTTCCAGTCTTGCCGTGGATATTTTCCTTCCTATGAGTTTTATCGTACTATATCTATTTATATCGAGTTTCTTTTCTCTTTTAATTTCAGTCGTAATTGCAATATTAATTCATCACTGTGAAGTTAATAACGGTTCGAATATACTAACCTCATTCCCATTCCAATTAAATTACAGGAGGGAGTTGGATCATCCTAACAGCCAAATCTCATCAACCACTCATCAGAATATATTTTGTTTCATAAGATATTATTCATTTGATTTTAAATTCCCTCCGCTTTTCATCTTGATAAAAGAATAATATGTGCTTAAATTAATACGAAACCAAAATGACATAATAAAAAACATAAATATAAAAATAATATCATACAGAAACAAATTATGAATGATACAAGTAACAAATAATAAAAAAGATTGCACTTTCAGTAATAAATAAAGAATAAAACAAAAAAAAATTATCACACGGATAAGTGGAAAATATATTAAGTTACTGAGTTATATTAATTATTCTAACAAACTCTAATCTCATTCTGATTCCAGAGTTTAAGAATCAAATATGCAAAAAGACTTTCTGCTTCAAATCCGAGAGCACATGAATTGATCATTCCAATTCCAATTTCATGATAATTCTGAATCCGATCCCAATGAACAATGCAAATGCAATATAAGTGATTTTATCCATAGAAAATAATTACGTCGGTCCAATTATAAAACATAAATATAGCAAAACATGTAACAGATGACTAGACATATGCCGATTCACTGAGTGAATCGTAGGGGTGGCAAAGTATTAATTGAATTTGTAAGAAACTTAGAATCCATATTCTGATAACAATGGACACAAATGAACCAACAGCAAACTGATACGAATATCTGTTACATTGAAAATTCAATAAAGTTCGTAATTTGAATTCAATAAAGTTCTAATCTCAAATATTGAAAAAAAATTCATAGGTTGAATTTATCGGAAGTGAAAATTCGTAAACTTTCCATCACTGATCGAAGCCGATCAGATATGTTCGTGTAAATCCATCTCTGTGCAGCCTCACCAAGTCCATCAGGGAAAGTCTTTGGCCATCCTAAAGTCTGGAGAGATCTATCTTGAGTGGCGCTAATGGCTTCCTGCTTTAAGCTTGGAAGGTCAAACTCAATTGGTTCACCAATTACAATTCGGATTTCTTTATTGCAAAGAGGCAACGGTGGCCTCCTTCCAAAAAATGATTTCTCCGGCATGACCTGTAAGTTTGATAAGATGACTTGAATAACATCAGAAGAGTAAAATGTTCTCACCATTGACTTGGAGCCAGGATGAGAATGAGGTTTAAGATGAAAACAAAATATATAGCAAACAGACCAATAAAAAGGTATAGTTTGTAGTTGTACAAGTGTGGTAGTCTAAAGAATATCAGGTTCCAATTGGATCCAAAGAGTTTAAATATGGTAACTCAGACATAAAAAAGTTACGGAAAAAAACCTTTTCAAAACCAGAGTGGATGATTGGCAAGACTATAGGGGTGATGGGTGCACGTACAATGAGACTGGCTGTTCCCCACTTTAGACGCCTTATGGGAGCTTTATCTTGACACACCTTTCCTTCAGGAAATGTATGCAACTGTTTAAACATAATGATGAACTCCATGATAATTCAACCATTCATTTCCTCAGAAAAGAAAAACAACATCAACTGGATAACGATAGCAAAAAATCGCAAAGCAACAAAAGCAATACCCAGCCTCCATGATTTAACACTTCAAGAGCTTCATTCATATGTTCTTGATATATTCCACCACCCCTGGTTATTGGTATGCATTTTCCTGTAAACTTAATCTCTTAAGAGAAATATGATGGAGAATCAGCCAATAATATGGCTGCATACAAGAATTGAAGGGCTGTATGCAGTCCATTTAAACCAATAAGGAGTAGATCAAAATTTAATGTTTGACAAAATAATATTTTTCTCGCTAGACAAATTGATAGACTGTCAGATAATTTAAAATCCTTTTAAAAATAGAAAATAACCAGACAATTCAGATATTTTTTCAATAAAAACAACAAAAAAAGTAAATGATGCACAATAATTGAAAGACATAATCAAACCAGTCTTCAACAAATTGCACAGACATGCAAGGATTTACTTGGTAGTTCCATATTTAAACAATAACAACGAAATCTAAAGACCAGAAATGAAAAGCAGGCCGATATTCCAAAGATGTAAGATCAGTCAAACAAAACCTATGCTTCATAAGTTTGTAATTACTTATATTACAATACATATTGTTGAATGTTTTTTTAAAGATCACGGCTGTTCCTCTCCATCTGGTCTGCTTTGCGTAGATAAGTTGTTTCCTGCTATTTAGTTATCTTGAGAACAGTGCCATCCATCATATCATTTATTTATTTTTTAAAATTCTATTGAAAGGTAGAGAATGTTGTGTAGTTGGTAACAGTGTATGTCTATGTTCATTCTCTGAACAATAAATATCCAACCAAGACTGCTTGGAAGTAACTGATCATATAATCATGATCGCATCATTAACATTTTGCTCCAGCAACTAAGAACATAATTAATTGTATAATTAAAAAAGAACAAGGTTATACAAATATTCAGCAGAAGTTCAGGGTTATCAGTCAAGTAAACTAGATTGCAATCAGTATCAATTTCTTGATTCTGAACTGCTGACTAGCTCATGCAACCCATATTCTCCAGTCGGCTGGTACTTAAAAGTCTGTAATGTCCAAGACCCTATTGTTGTTACATGGAACAGCACGAAGAGTTTACTTATGAGTCGATAGGAAGTGCCACTAGTTTCTTACTTGCTCTTCAAAGGCAATATATCCAACTAAAGAAACCTTAGAATTTTACAAACAACGACACACATAAAACAAAAGAATGACACTCATATAGTACTAACTGAGTAGAAGAAACTTGATGCACAAGCAACTTAAAATCTGAGTATCAGTATGAGGGTGAGCAATCTTACCAAGTCGAAATATGTAGGAAAATAGTTTATTTTTGAAGCATATGTCCTCTGCCGCCAGAACCCACCTTGCAAAATTTGTATCCACAGATGGAAATCCCTTAAACCCCCACATAAGAGGGTCATCCAACCTGTTTTATGATGCAAAACTAGGCAATCTATTTACTGCAGAGTATAAAGACAAGACAAACAGAAACAGTGCTCATATATTGAACATAGCAATGCCCAAAATAAATAAGTAGACTAATACAACAACATTACAATGACACATGCAGAGAAATATCATAATATATTTGAAACCATTCACAATGTTTCTACTGCAAGATATCTGTCTGTTAAATCTCAAATTCCTAGCTCAGGTACTCATAATAACAGGATCCATTCACCAATATTGTCTGGTTGGCTAAGTCAGGAGTTATCACTGAATTTGGAGAGAACATCTAAGCTGCTAACAAGGCCTTGCAGTCATAAATGTTAATCTGAACAAAGAGCTCAAGAAACAAAAGAAAAACTAAGATCAGTTTGTTACACTACATGGTTAAAATGTAGCACAAGTAATCTTGAAATAATTAAAAATTGCACTTGGTATTTTTTGAGGCAGTTCTGTCTGTTAAATCTCAAATTCCTAGCTCAGGTACTCATAATAACAGGATCCATTCACCAATATTGTCTGGTTGGCTAAGTCAGGAGTTATCACTGAATTTGGAGAGAACATCTAAGCTGCTAACAAGGCCTTGCAGTCATAAATGTTAATCTGAACAAAGAGCTCAAGAAACAAAAGAAAAACTAAGATCAGTTTGTTACACTACATTGTTAAAATGTAGCACAAGTAATCTTGAAATAATTAAAAATTGCACTTGGTATTTTTTGAGGCAGTTCAGTGCTAAAGTTTACAGACTAGATCATCTTACGTAATGAAATTTTGTATCAGAAGTCATGTCACTAGTAATGGTTTAAACTTAAGAGTACAATACCACACAGCTATTAGGGCAAAGTTTTGTTGGTATTGACAGAGACAAAAGAAATGGATAACCATTTCCTTCCTCAATCTAGTTTTTCTTCTTCCCATCCTCTGCCATATATTTAATGTGCAACAATGAAAATGCAAAAGTAAATGCTACTTCTAATTCATCTGAGCACAGAAATTTACATTATCTGATATGCTCGAAGATTCAAGGGAAGACTTCAAATGGCCTAGGTTTTCCGAGCAACTCAAGAGCATCAGCCTAGACTAACCCACAATGTGTCACCAAGAATCAAGATTCCAAATGCTAATCCCACCTTTAGTTCCAGACTAACTGGGCCCCTTCTTGGATAAACCTACCAAAATTAGTTCCTGAGAAAATGTTGAACAGTTTACCAACCGCTAAAATCAATTTAAACTTATTCCAAGATAACAATAAACTTGCAAGCGCATAACATCTCCAAACAATCAAGAATCATTGAATCAACTTCCTAGCTGGTGAATTTTTTTTTTCCATAGAGATCGGATTCGTAATCCAAGATTGGTTGACTATGGGATAAAGTTCGAAGTTAACTATCCTGACGGGCTATCAAGCGACGGAGGAACCAAAACACCGTGCACCGTCTATAAGACTTTGTGAAAGAAACAAGCGATGAAGCTTTTATGAGGATACCAACAAAATAACAACAAGATCCTGCTTTCGATTCATGGTGTTCCACAAGAGAGGGGGCGGGGGGCGGGAGGGAAAGAGACTCACGTTGACATGTGGTTGCTGACGGTGAGGAGGGGAACGCCAGGTGGGCGGGACTTGAGAAGGTGGAGGAGGGCTTGGGGGTTGTGGACGGAGGTGGAGTTGAGGCAGGAGGTGACGGTCTTGGCGAAGGCTCCCACCGCCAAGAACACAAGCGCCCGCGGGATCCCACCCAGGTGCTCCGCCCGCCCCGCCCACTCCATTATCCTCCTTCCCATCCAGCATACGAATCCGATCGACCGATCCGTGTCAAACGAAGAAGAAAGAAAGGAGGAGGAATCAACGGCGAGGCTGCGGAGGAGAGAGAGTGGAGCTTTGGAGGCTCGTCCCCTCTCCCCTCCGGTCCCAAGTTCTTATGACTCTCCAGTCTACGGCAGCGGCGGTCCAAAAGGGAGACTCGCACGAGACTACAGCCCGGTATTGAGCCAAGCCCAGTCTAAGACCCACTACAAGCATGGCTTGAAGGCCCGGGCTCAATACTAAAAGCTAATCCATCTCAAAGAAACGAAAACCTAATTGCTTGACTTATTCGAAATAGAACGGGACCTTCGGGACTCACCAAGGGGCCCGCAGTCTTCTCCAATTGAGAGGCAGGTAGCCGACACAAAGAAACTATAAGCGGGTTGGATAAAACAATACCTCTGGGTAAAGAGTGCCTTCTCGTCCTCAACCGTTCTCCACAGCTCGGCCCATGATTTTTCTTTGACCGATTGCCAGACCGCACAATATAACGTGACGCAGTCCAAGAATCGAGGGGTGCAGGGCAGAAGCGAGCCATGGCCTCCTCTCCTCTATCCGCGGCGGCGGCGGCGGCGACGACGACGGCCACATCTTCGTATCTCCCCCCTTCTTTTCACCTACACCGTGGCGGCGGCCGCCCGAGGGGCTTCATCCCCGCCCGCCCCCTAGCCAGCCGCCAACGACGCCCTTCCCCCTTAGTCCAGTCTGGTTGTCGCCTCTCCCTCCTTCCCCCACAACGGCGGTAATTTCCTTTGCTTCTCATTTGCTTCTTTCCATCGTCTTTCTTGGCGATGTCGTCTTCGTGGCCTGATTCGCAATTCTAGCTGTCGAATTGGAGGATTAGATACACTGTGTGTGTCGGAATGTTTTAGGGATGTCTTGTTTCTTGTTTTCTTGAACGCTTTTGGTTCAAGAATTGCTCTTCTTTAGCTGCGTATCAGTGGGATCTCTCGTTTACCTGTCTTGAAAGTCATGGGTGGATCTTTTGTTTCTGTCCTCTTGATTTCTTGTATCGGGTTTCTTTCTTGTGGGTTTACATAATCGTATCTAGTAGGCAGAAATCCATTGCCAAATGATGAGGAAAAGTCTGAAAACCCACGCAACAATGCCTAGACCGCTTCTTCTTCAGGACTTGGTAATGCCATCATATGCAAATTCACATAGTTGCCTTTCATCATATCAGATCTTTTGCTAATTTAAGATTGAAAAGTTGGGTACGGCCTTATCTGTTGATGTTCTTGAAGCCACATCTTCATTCTCCAACAAGGTGCATTGACCTAGCGATTGCAATATGAAAATTAAGATTCTCCTACGTCTTCATCTGCTTATTTCATCGTAATCCTTGTCTTTCGTCTCTGTTGCTTCGTTCCAGAATTGAAGAAGTAAAAGTACTTCTGAATAGTTTGGGAATGTCGTGCTTCTAATTTTCTTGAAAAGTTTTGGTTCAAGAAATTTCTCTCCTTGCTACATGTTAGTAGGCACACTCTGTTTGCTGATAGAATAACCTTACTTGCCTTGTAAAACTTTGAGGGCCTTCTGTTTCTTTTCTCTCATATATATATATATATATATATATGTATATATATGTATATATATGCATATATGTATATATGTACATATATATATATATATATGTATATATATATATTGTGGATTACATAAATTCTATCATTTTCTTCCTCCTGATTAAGTGATGGTTGAGGAGGTATCTGATGAGAGCACCATTATGTCCCCAACAAGCAGAAATCCATGATCAACTGGTGATAAGGGCTAAAACTCTAGGCAAAAATGCCTCTTCAGAACTTGATAATGCCATAAGATGCAAATTCATGTAATTGTCACTCGCCAAATCAGATCTTTTTCTTTTCAAGACTTTAAGTGTGAACTGTGAAGTATTGATATTCTTAATGACACGGACTTCAAGATTCTGTAGAACTAGCAATTGGAATGTGAAAAATAAGATAGGTAAAACTTTTGGAATTTTTTAAACAGTAGATGACTAGAAATGATTGTAGACTTGTTAAAGTTCATACTTCACCCCTCAATGTGAATGGAACTAAAATCACAGCTGTATGACTCTGTATCTTATTGCCTTTTGCTTTCCTGCTTCAATTTTTCTAGCAGAAAAAGGTGAAAAAAATGATGGAATTGTTATCACAATCTGTAAAGCATCTTTCATGAGCCTCAATATATTTTTCGGCGAACTTGCTTCAAGATTTAGGGCTTGGTAATGTTTGTTTCTTTCTACATAATAATTCTTTTCATTGTACATTTGCAGCAGTGATGTAATGTCATATGGTGAAAGTAATATCTAACTTGCATATTTGCTTGAAATCACTGATAAATATTGCACGGTTGTCAAGGTTGTATGGTTCGTGAAGATCTTAAGCACTATGCACTTTTTTATTCAAAAAAAAAGAAAAAAATATATCACTTCAAAAAACGAATGCATCCTGTGACTTGCTTCTTGTTGGTCAATTGGTCCATCTTTCATTTTTCAGCATAGTGCTAGAAATTCAGCTGGTATTTTCATCTGTTTATTATTAGCCATGGCCTCGATGGCATACAAGTTATTTGTCCTGATAATGAGAGAATTAATGAAAACAAAAACCGAATGCAAATCAAGGTTGAATGTGATGTACCACTTTATCAATAACTTTCTCCACATGACTTTCTAACTTATGTCTTTGTTGGTTTATGGTGTCTTTTGTGTTATAAATTGATCAGACTTGCATGAATTCTACAACCATTTAACTTTTAAGTTCAGGCATTGACCTTGTTATACGGACAATAGTTAAACAAAAGGAAAATGGTTTCTAGCACATAAGAATGTTTTTAATCAAATTGTTGTTTCTCTTTGTTGGCAATAGAAAAGTTGGGATTTCATGTCTTGTATGGTCAATTATCATGTTTCTGCACAGTTTTGTGTATGTCCACATTGCATCTAACTTGTTAATGTCTATCATTTGTCATCCAAAGATTGCTGGTACAAACTAATGCTATTTGTGGAAGTCATTGGTTTGTCTTCTGACAATAACTTTTCATTTTCTTTTTCAACTTCCTGATTGTTGCCAATGTATGGGTGCTTAGAAGTTCTGCCTATACTCTGTAGTTATCCCAGATGCTATGATTACTGTGTTCTACTCACAAATTCATGGCATTCTGTTGTCTGATGGTGCTTATATCACTGGTGTTCATAGTCTTTGGAATAAGCTTGCCCACTCGATTTTGATTGGCTGTTTATACTCTTTCATTTCCATGAATACAGAGGTATACATTTTCAAGCAAAGGAAAAGCAATTCATCACCACACAACCATGTGGCATTTCAAAGCAATATATTGATGAGATTGATGGAAGAGTCGTTGAAGGGCTATCTCGAGGATATCCTGGATGTGTTTCTTGTTTCCAAGGACACAATCGATCAAGGAGTTATCGTACAAGATACACACCAGGTGTCTTTCTGGACAAATCAGTTTGTCTGTTTCAGAAGCACTTAATCGGGGGTAGATCAGTAAGTTAACCTTCCAAGTTCTTGCAATTGTCCTTATCTAGGTATCAGTTGTTTTGATATTCCACTTTGGAACCTCATGAGGTAGTCATCTAGGATTGTGTTTCCTCTTCAAGCAAAGTTTTGATTCTTTGTGGAGGAAATAAGATGAAGTAGCAGTAAACAAGTAAACCACCTTTCTAATTGTTTATAGGCTTCTGAACTGTATCAAAAGTCAACCTTGCATTTATGGCATTATGTTCATCTTAATAACTTTTTGTCCATGAACATCAGCATGGTATATGAGGGCACGTTGATGCTTTCTGTTATGGTTGATCTTCTACAGCATAAATATGTATTTCCAGAGTTAGGCATGCCAGGAAATCTTTCCAAAGGTGCATGTTATTTATTTATGATTTTGAAGAATTCTGGAGATGTTCCCAAAGTGTCAGTAGTAGCCCTTGGTCAGATGATTGACGATGTTGCAGTTCAATGAAATGAAGCTGATCATTGTGTTACCATGCCGTGATATTTTTACGTGGAGAAAAATCTGTTGATGTGTGAAACATAGATGCCGATGCAAAGAACTGATGCAATACACTGTTAAATTGTCGATGAACGACCCTAATATATCAATTATTTTTTTCTAGATTTAAAAGTGGTAAATAATATATACATAGGAAGATGACCATTTACAAATTCATCTTGAATTTATATGCCTTCAAATCTTCAAAACCAGTGTTCCTTAGCTCTTTACTGTATTTATTTTGAACTCATGGAGCATATAGAGAGTTAATTTTTATATGGTTTCTTTTCAGGTGAAACTAGCTCATATTTTGCATGCTTTAGGTCCTGAGGAACCACATGTAGCAAGTACCTTGTCAGATACAGTCCTTGAAAAATCAGGTTCTACTTTCTGGGACCCAGAGGTGGAGAATGCCGAACTAGAAGGATTTCTGAATGCTCCACTTCCTTCTCATCCAAAACTGCACCGAGGGCAACTGAAAAATGGATTGCGATATATTATATTACCAAATAAAGTTCCAGCGAACAGGTATGCCATCAGCACAAGTATGATTCTTTTAGTTCTGTTTATGACAATTCAATGGTAGTTAAGCGGAATAACTGATAATCACAAACCTGCAATATACTATTTCCCAATATTATACCACAGCTGGCAGCCACACAAATCCTTTCTGCTTGGAACTTAATCCTACTGCTTAAGGTGTCATTCGTGTGCCAAGAAAATATTGTACATTTTTAAATTTTTCCTCACGTTGTTATTGTTGTAGTTATATGACTCATCTCTTATTTGATACATAGTACTTGACCTCAGTAGCAAGGTTCAGATGTTAACTTGTTATCATTGTTGTCATGTGACTCATGTCTACTATATTTATATATTGTACTTGAGTTTGTCAGCACAATTTATTGGTAGGTATATTTAGACCATACTACCATAAACTGCTTAAGAACATGAGTTGCTTTTGGGGAAAATAAATCAGCTTTCTTTCATGCCACTCATTAGTTGACATTTTGCTGCTTTATATTTGTGGCAAACCAGTCCTCTTTTAATGAGTCTGTGCCTTTAGTCAATGTATGTGGTGCTTATTCACTTAAATTTTACAGAAAGCCAGATCCTTGTGCTATATTTACTTTCAATTGGTCAACCTTTATATCTATCTTCTTTGATTTTTTAATCTCTTACATTTAAGTTTTAACCATATTTTCTATCCCATCATGCTTCTAGCCTCATGCTCTTATCCACTAGGAGTTCTTTTGACTTACATTTTCATCCAGACCTGTGTCAGTGTATTTCTGTTAGCATATACTACTTATCTAAGTCATTTAGAGTTGCTTTTTTAATCAAGTTAATTAGGATCTAATTATAAAATTCCTCTTCGAATTATTTATCATATTTATTTGAGTTGATATGAAAAAGTTTTACTTAGCTACATTGGAAATAATATTAGGTTGGAAATGTAGGATCTTATCGTTTCTCTCTATGTATTTTGAATTTACAGGTTTGAGGCACATATGGAAGTTCATGTTGGATCAATTGATGAGGAAGAAGATGAGCAGGGGATCGCACATATGATTGAGCATGTTGCATTTCTTGGAAGTAAAAAGCGTGAGAAACTTCTTGGTACAGGTGCAAGGTCTAACGCATATACCGACTTCCACCACACGGTGTTTCACATTCATTCTCCAACTAGTACAAAGGTCTGTTTCTTGAGATTTTAGACTGTTTTTTTTTCACAAGAAGGTTCAACTGTTTTTTTTTTTGTTTCTGGGGTGAAAGAAAAGCTATATTAACTCAAAAATGGGACTATACAGATCAATAGTAGGTGAATCACCTCTTCAAAATACACAAGTGTTCTGTCAACCAAAATTTGCAAGGTTACTTGCATAAAAATATTGCTGTTTCTGTTGATGTGAGACCATTGTATAACATTGACAGTTTTGGAAAGATGGAAAATGTCATGGCAGAGGAGTGTAGTTGCCATTGGGATGCTTTTGGGATTCAAAAGCATATTGACAAGGCTTTTGGAATTGGCAAAAACTCTGATGCAGGAAAGTTGCTCCTGTTGGACTGCTTTGAGACTGTTCAAAATAACTTGTTACATCCTGCCACTATTGGATTGTCCCTTGTGTCGGTAAGTAAGAATCTGGTCATAGGAGCCATCACAGTAGAGGTTGAAAGAAGTAGAGCAATTGAATTGGTTAATGGAAGGGGTGATCCCAAGCGATCTATCAGAAAAGTTAAAATGTTTTACTTGACCTTCTTGAGATTAACAATACTGTAAAGTCTGCCAGTTGTATGTGGTCTCTGAGTGGTAGGTCTTTGTGTACTATGAATTAGTGCATGAACTTAACTATTTAAGTTTGCAGAAACAATCTAAAAGATAAAGACAAATATGAAGAAAATTTAAAACCCTGCATTTGACAAATTTGACCCCTGGATTTTTCCATATAACTCATCCAACCGCCTCCTTTTTTTTCCCTTATATATTATGTTATAATTTTTGTTGATTGCCAACAATGAAAGCCAGTTCTACATTGAGTATGATGTGATAACAAGGTATATAAGTAATATGGTTGTATAGTAGGTTATGATGATATTATTAAAAGAAGCATTTGCTATGCTTTTCTTATGTAACGATTTAAAGAACGTTCCATTTCTCAAGATCCTTATCAGTTTGTTTGTGGAGCTTGTGTATTTGTCAGCGAACATTTACTCCTTGACAACTATGGGTTTATTGAACTTATGGTTAGTGTTTATGTAACTTCTTGTGAAAGACTTAGCTTGAGAAGCTGGATGTAAACTTATCAGTAGGATATAACACATTTTTACAATTTCTGCACTTATCCGCCCCGGGTCTGATGGTGCTTATTAAATTGTTGGGAACTGGCTTCACACACCAGTATTCCTGACAAGTTCTTATATTATTTAAAAAGTATTGTAAGAATTTTTGTTTCTATTATTATTTTTGGTGCTAAAATAAGATGATAAACTTTTCTTTTCTTTATTACTTTCTCATGAAAAATGTATATAAATGCTCATCGGGGAATGTTAGCATTCATATACATGGGGAGCAATGCATTCATTAAAGAACTACTAGATTCACCTACCAGCTAGATGTTTCTACGACCTCCTAGCGTGTTTGTACATTCTGCAAGCATGGAGATAATGGGTTTATATGCTCTCTACCTAATGTTTATATTTCTTGATACTTTTTATGTCCCTTCTTGGTCTAACCTTTTTTTACAAGATGTTCATGTTTTTAGTGATCAACTGACTTTTGTTTCAGGACTCTGATGCAGATTTAGTTCCATGTGTATTGGATGCACTTAATGAGGTAAATAGCTTTCCTTGTTTATCTTCACCAGATGAAGAACATTTGATTGACTGCATTTCTACATCTTGCTTCTAGAGCTTTTATAGTTTTTACAAGGGCTGTCACCTGATAATAATTGACTGTTCTTTTAGTGCAAAAAGCCATTATAAATGCTTTTCTCACAAATGGTGAATGAAAGGCTACCAAGTTGTTTTCAAGAAACATGAATTGAATTTCTGCATGCTAAGATTTTGTGTGAAAATAATTTTTGGTGCACTTGTACACACTTTATGATGGTTACTGCTTATTATTTTCAGATTGCTTTTCACCCAAAGTTTCTTCCATCTCGTGTGGAGAAGGAGAGAAGGGCAATTCTCTCAGAATTGCAAATGATGAACACAATAGAGTATCGTATTGATTGTCAGGTGAGCAAGAGTAGATCTTGAATTTGCTAAGTTTTAAGTGTTTCAGATGGTCCTTTTTGTATGATAGATTGTTAAATTCTTAGAGTTTATTGATCATGACTCCATTCTAGCAGTTGCTACAACATTTGCATTCAGAAAACAAACTGAGCAAAAGATTCCCAATTGGACTGGAAGAGCAAATCAAGAAATGGGACCCAGAGAAAATCCAGAAGTTTCATGAACGCTGGTATTTTCCTGCAAATGCCACATTATACTTAGTGGGGGATATTGATGACATTCCTAAGACAGAGGCACAGATTGAGGTATGATTAAAACATTCTTTTCATTTTTTCGTTTGTGTATAAGAACTTTATGTAAGGTGTTTACTGACATTTTGGATGTGATGTAGTTTGTTTTTGGAAAGACTCTTGCAAAGAATGAAATGGCTAACATTCATACTCCCAGTACATTTGGTGCAATGGCAAATTTCCTTGTTCCAAAGCTGCCAGGAGGTCTAGCTGGTAGTCTGTCTAATGAGAGATCTTCTATCTCATTTGATCAACCACAGTTTACAAGAAGGGAGAGGCAGGCTGTCAGGCCTCCTGTAGAACATGAGTGGTCACTGCCAGGATTAGGTCACAATACTAAGCCTCCGGAAATATTCCAGCATGAGTTGATTCAAAATTTTTCATTCAACATGTTCTGCAAGGTAACACATAATTGTCAGCTAATAAGTTTGTTCCTTGGTTTCTTTCTGCAATTCACATTGCTTTTCAGCCTGCTGACTGTCATCCTCTATTTTGTTGCCGAGCATTTCCTTCCTTTTTTTACTCTTTAATTATCTAATATAAATGAGACATCATTTTAGAATTGTTAAGCAAGTTTAATATAACTTGTCTTAAAAAATGTTTCTGTCTGGTATTACTATTATGAAACTGGTTGCAATCCACATCTTAAGATTTTAAAGTGAAAAAGTTGGGCATCTAGTTTCCATGAGACGGGTAGGGGGATGGTAGGTCTCGTAAAACTTAATAATAGTCATGGTTCCTTAAGCTTTTATATTTGACTATAAAAATGAATATTTTATACAAAAAAATAGAACATTGTGAACTAAAGTTGGGGAGACGAGATTGCTGATTGTTTTATTGGTGTCAAAAGCTTACCAAACATGATAATAGTTCATGTTATAGTGGGGAATATTAACCATTCACATAGATATAATCCCATATATTGACCTTTAAAAGGAAAATAGACAATCTTGAAGGGCAAGCAAGATTCAAGGGAACAAAAATTATCATCTTATCTAATATATAACTTAGTGGCATAACACAATGTTTGTCTTGTCATCCACATATGGCCTTTTATTTCCTGAAAATGCCCACTAGGTGTAGGTTTATTTCTGGGATGGAGTCTTGGGCATGTAAATATTTCATTTTACAACTTATATGCAGATACCTCTACACTACAGTGCCTTTAATCTGGCCATGTACTGGGAATATGTCGTGGACTTATTTCATTAAGGTTATGAAATAAGTATGAGAATGATGAATCGATTGCCGAAACTTGCCCTTTCTTTTCTTTTCACTTTCTAATAAAAGAAAAACTTCACTATTGGTTGGCTCCTTTTTTATTTTCTGAAATAGATAATCTTTTGTTCCTTCTACAAGTAAACCTAGCTTGATCTCTTACATGGTATATATATCAATTCTATTTCCTAATTATGGATTATACAGAAAATCTGTCTTGGACATTCAAGGTCATCCTGTGATCTGTGCAGCATGGTGGACACTACAATTTGTGTTTTCTGCTTACTGTTAAATTTGTACTTGATACATATGTACTTCTAATGGTTCTTGTCTTTTCTTTTAGATTCCTGTGAGCCAAGTTTGCACATATGGAGACCTGCGTAATGTCTTGATGAAAAGAATATTTTTGACAGCTTTACACTTTCGGATTAACACTAGATATAAGGTAATTGCTATTTTGGTTATCGAGGATAATTTCTCGAAGCAATACCTTTTTCAGGATAATTACTACCATGAAGCGTGCTTTTTGTTTAAGAGCACAGTTGGTCTTTGAGATATTTTATTCTTATCCTTTCTGTAGTATGCAACAAAGTGATAGTTGAGTGATGACAATTGTGGATCTACTCATTCTTGTTGATTTTAAATGTTCAATCAATGTTGCTTGTTCACTGAAATTTTGGGTATTGGGTTGCATATAAATGCTGTTGGGTTCCTTGGCATTGCAACAAAGGATGAATCCATCACCATTACAACTGAATCATTTGCCACTGTAATTTATTGTTTTTCATGTCCTAAATTACATTGTTGCATACCATTGTATGGTAAACTGAAGGTAGCACCAATTAAGAAAATCATAGAAAAAATTGTTTTGTGTGGCTTTGACACACAAAGAAAACAATCAAGTGTGCCTAGAGTATAAGCAAAGGTTTCAACTTAATACCAACATGGTTCATGTTCTCTACGCTAGCCAGCATGGACAAGTCTGGACTTGGTTGGTATGCCCCATTTCTTTTGTTTCACAATGTGGCTAGCACGAACTAGTCTGGTCAGCATGTGCAATGTTTGATTTGAATTACATATGTAGATTGAGATAAAAAGAAAAGCAGAAATAATAGTGCGAGACATGATGGGCTTACAGTATTTGCAGAGGTTGCCTCGATAGAGCTAAAATGAAACTAGAGTAGTTGTAGGCCTACCCAATTACTTGGGAATAAAGTCTTATCATTGCTGTTGTAGTAATTGGTTGTTGTTGCAATACTTTATAGGTTTATAGTATATACCATGGTTTTAAATCTCAACGCTGGATCCTACACCAGTCCCTAGCCAGACTGGTACCGCTACCGGTCTGGTATCTTTTGGTGTATCAACGCTTGGTATAGTGGCAATATCAGCTGGCATCAAGAAGGGGGAGGGGGAGGGGGAGGAGGAGGAGTAGAGGAGGGAAATAAGTGGAATACAAGGAGGAAGAGATAGATGAGTGCTATGGGACAGGCGAAG
This sequence comes from Musa balbisiana, assembly GCA_004837865.1. NCBI lineage: Eukaryota > Viridiplantae > Streptophyta > Magnoliopsida > Zingiberales > Musaceae > Musa > Musa balbisiana. The sequence goes on along the minus strand of CM017190.1, from coordinate 8,982,057 downwards.
ACAAGAAACCGGTGGCGCAAGTAATGCGCGGTCGTGGGTGGCACGAGGGGAATGGGGATTGGTGTAATCAGCAATTGGCTATGCCAGGACTATGTTGTATTTGTTTTCCTTGTTGCTGTCTTTTATACACTCGACACCTTTGAAGCTTCATTGCTTCTCCTGATTTATATAGACTATGTTTCGATCTTGTTCTAGAGCACTTGGTGATTTGCTTCTAGTGGTATGTTATTACTATGGAAGTATGGAACTATAACTCGCAAATGGCTATACTGATTTATATGGATTATGTAACTCGCAAAGTATCGTGAACAAAGGAATTAAAGAAAAAAATATTGTCCTGTTCATGTTAGAACTTCCTATTGTTGCTTCAGATGTTTCTTTAAGTTGAAATTACAATTATTTATATTTGGTTGTTGGAACTCTGCAGAGTTCAAATCCTCCTTTTACATCGATCGAGTTAGATCATAGTGATTCAGGAAGAGAGGGATGCACTGTTACCACTCTCACTGTAACAGCAGAACCCAAAAACTGGCAGAGTGCTGTTAAAGTTGCTGTACAAGAGGTTTGCACCTTGGTTTTCTCATTGAGATGCATTTCAGTTGATTAGATACATACCTGAACCATAATTGATGGAACAATCCATGTTCAGTAATGAAATTACTAATTGTTTCCACTTTCCAGATGTTGTATCGTAATATATGTTATTTTATTGCAAGCTATTTAAGGCTGTATTCTTCATTGAACTTGTAAAAATCATATTTTAAGCTGAGTGCCTCCAGTACCTGATGGCTATAATATATTGTCAGTCTTGGATTTTGGTACACACTCTGTGTGGTGCACAGTACCAAAATTGTGGTACTGCACATGTATGATTTCTAGATTTTATGAGTGAATCACCACTTAACATTTAAAATTGTGGTACACTAAAAAGTTCCTATTCCAAAGGCATTTCTTTTTTAGCATCATGTATCTAACTTGAAATGATGAGAAATTGGTCCTTGTATCTTTTCATCATTTATGATGTTCCATGACTTATGTTTGTCCTGGAATCAGGTTCGAAGACTTAAGGAATTTGGTGTAACAAAAGGAGAACTAACTCGCTACATGGATGCTTTGTTGAAAGATAGTGAACAATTGGCTGCAATGGTTGATAGTGTCCCATCTGTTGACAACCTAGAATTTATTATGGAAAGTGATGCTCTTGGTCATACCATCATGGATCAGACACAGGGGCATGAGAGTTTGGTCACAGTTGCTGAAACAGTCACTCTTGAAGAAGTAACTTATTTTAACTATTCTTTTTCTGATTGTGTGCTATTCAGTCTTCTCAACAAATTTTTTTGTTAGATGTTAATTGCTTATGGTTGCTGTAGGTTAACTCCATAGGTGCAGAAGTGTTGGAATTCATTTCGGACTTTGGAAAACCCACTGCACCGCTTCCTGCAGCCATTGTTGTATGTGTTCCGAGCAAAGTACATATCGAAGGAGTGGGAGAAACCGAGTTTAAAATCTATCCACATGAAATAACTGATTCTATAATAGTGGGTTTGGAGGAACCGATACATGCCGAACCTGAGGTATGGTCTTCTCAACTCTTGGAATCAAGTAATATGTATTTGTTTGTCCTCTCAAATATGTTACTATGTAGACTTTAGTGTGTCATTGCAGTATGTGCATACTTATATCTATTCCATTCTCATCCCAGTTGGCTAATGGACCTGTAAATATTAGCATTTATGGATCCGTACAGATGGTTTTTAAACCTTAGATATGATAGGCTGTGCAATGTACAGACAAAGAAGATATGTGATGGTTTTATAGATGACAAGGACTGAAATGTTTCTAGTTAATAGTTTTATTATGTTATTAAAACTTTTGGTTGTTTTATTTATTTTTTATCTTTGCTTGTAACATTAGGAATTAAAATAATGGTAAATAACTGGGTGGATATCTATTTCCGACAAGAACTTACTTTTTTAATTGATAGGATTTTATTTGATTATAAATTAAGAAACAAAAATCTTAGGGTCATACAAATCATAATATTAAATTTGTTAGCTAGTATTAAATAAACCCAATTTTGTCTTATATCAAAGTGTATCTATGACCATTTTGATAAATGGAAAATGTTTTTTTTATAAATTTCAAGTCCCTGTCTATTTCCTTTGAATCTCTTTCTATCAATTATAACACCATATGTTTATCCTTTTTCTATTTCTTTCTACCACCACATAAAGATCTGATTCTTTTTCCTTGCTGTCTGACTTCTATATTAAATTATGTTTACTATGAATGCAAGCCACAGGTTCGAAATTGCAAAATTTTCTCAACCTCAATGGTTATTGAGCAGCTGCCTTTAGGGGCTATGTTTTATTATCTCTCTTTTAGTATGTGAATTATATTGTCTGGGAGAGTTATCAGTTCCTATAGGAGAAAAAGAGAATAAAATCTATAGTAAATTTATGGTAGGAATTCTTGAATCAAGTTGTACATGCTCATGTAGCTTTTGAACTGCATATCTTTTTTCTGCAGCTTGAGGTGCCAAAAGAACTTATAAGTCAGGCTGTGCTGGAGGAGTTGAGGGTGCAACGAAGACCATCTTTTGTTCCCATGTCAAAGGAAGGCAATGCAACAAAACTATTTGACAAGGAAACTGGCATAACACAGTGTTGTCTTTCAAATGGGATTCCTGTAAACTACAAGGTACCTATCTTTAGTAATGATTGCTGTGTTCATCATTTCTCTATATAAAGTATAAAGTATAAACTATATAATTATATTCATTTTTTTGTTCATTTTGAAAAACCTTTTGTGGACGAACAAGAACTGATTGCCCGAAAAAGCACCCAAAAATTATTATCTCCTCAAGTCACGTATCTGCTGTCATATATGTTAAAAATGGAATAACAACCTTTTTTTTATGCATTGTGCATATAGGATAAATATGGTAGTCAAGTGAATACCCAGCATAGAAACAATGCATGCTGCATGACTGTGCTATGCTAATTTGTTGCTGGTTACGAATTCTCATTAAAGGTTTGTATTATATCTTCATAATATGCATGGTGGCCTGTGCCATTGCAGCATGCAAACATACCCTGTTAATGTCACCCAATGTTTCATGTTTTGTTCGGATCTGTACAAAACGAGCGGTACGTGTGGCTCTGGGCATGAACTGGACCGCCCCCGTTTTGGGTGGTATGGTCCAAACCATTATTATATATATATACACACACACACATACTTTAGGGTTTACATTCATGAGCCCTCTTCGCTTGAAAGTCAGCCTTTTTGCCTCATGCTCCTCTTCCTCCATTGCCTCCTCTTATTCCTTTCTCTTTGTTCACTGTCTCCTCTTCTTGTTCTCTCCTCCTTCCTCTTCGAGTCACCAGTACATATTAGTGTATCATGTGTTGGTACATACTACATAGGTACTGACTGATACATATCGGTCTGACTAGGTGTCACTGACATGCATTGACATTAGACATTGGCATGGTGCTTTATGGTGCCAACAAGTGACTCAAATGTGAGATGATATTGTCACTCTTGGTCACCATTTTGGAGGCAGAACCTGTGCAAAATTGTTAAGCCTTACTGCGAGGCCTGCATTTTCATTTTTCTAATTGTAGTTGCTTCTTATGGAAAAAGAATTGGAATCATTCTCCCTTACCAGGGTATTTCCTTTTCAGGTCTTGTTTAATGGAGTTATTTACTCTTATTTACCTTTTCCTCAATGTGTTTAATTGTTAGATATAGATTAAAAAGCATCATTATCTGCAGTTGCCTGATTTTTCTTTCTTTTACTTTTCTGTGTTTTTTTATGAACAGATAACAGAAAATGAAGCTAGGTGCGGTGTCATGCGCCTCATTGTGTGTGGTGGAAGAGCAACTGAAACTTCTGTATCAAAAGGAGCTGTTGTAGTGGGTGTCCGAACTCTGAGTGAAGGTGGATGTGTCGGTAATTTTTCCAGGGAACAGGTACAGTTTTCTTTTTGCAACATGCTTATATGGACAAAATGGGATTCATATACTTTTTGTGAATATTGCCAACTTTCTCATTTGAGAATGCATAAAAGAATGTTTTGAAGTTTCTGATCCATAAACTTTCGCATGAGTAGTTTATTTTTGACCTGAATGAATTTGTTCTTCATCTCTTACTGTAGGAATTTTATGGTTGTTCTTTATCTTGAGATGTATTTCTTAAGGATACTGAAGATTTATAGGCTCTAGGAACAGCAAAAAGTGGAATGTTGGTTGGAGCAATCTGCCCTATTCTATTAAGATTCTATTTGGAAATCTGTAGGATTGTAAAACTATTCTATGTATTATTCTGCAGTCTTGTAGTATTGTGTTGTTTCAAATAAATGACAACTATTGTATTCATATATTGGATTAATGTGTGATTAAAAGAAGGATGTTGGGTTAACGTGGAAAGAAATAAAAGTATATGCCTGAAAAGAAATAAAACAACCCTTAAAGAACAATATAAAAGGTAATTTATATTGTTGCCCAACCAATTAGACAAGGAGTGAAATGTATTTAGTTTTTGATCTGCTTCTCAACTAGTTGACTTGTTCTGCTCTTCTCCAGGTAGAACTTTTTTGTGTTAATCACCTAATAAACTGCTCCCTGGAGTCCACTGAGGAGTTCATTGCTATGGAATTCCGATTTACTTTAAGAGATAATGGAATGCGTGCTGCTTTCCAACTTCTTCATATGGTACTTGAGGTAACAATATTTCTTTTGAACTTCTTCACTTTGTCTATGTCCATAATTTGAATTCTATTTGTGCTTATTTTTAGGAGTCTAACATCTATCTAGAATGTGATTGGTTAAAGTTACATGAGCTGAGTTTATATTAAGAATTTTTGTTTTTGAAGTTCTTGAAAGACTTTTGATGTTGGCCCTATCAAATCTTTTTCTTTGTTTCATTGATTTATTGAGTTACCTATTCTAGTTGTACCAAGCACATTTTAATCTGGTCGTGATGATTTTTTGCCAACTGGAGATGCCAAACTGTTGTAGCTGTTGTAGTTGGTTCACTGTTGGAGCTGCAACACATAGAAAGTGAAAATTAATATAAGATGATTCTTCATTTTTTATTAACCCTTAAATCATATTGTGCGCTTCTCTTAGGTTGATATTGGATCAATTGAGTTTAAGTTTCTTGTTGCAGCATAGTGTGTGGCTAGAAGATGCATTTGATAGAGCCAGGCAGCTATATCTATCATATTACCGTTCCATTCCAAAAAGCTTGGAGCGCTCTACTGCTTTCAAACTTATGCTTGCAATGCTAAACGGCGACGAGAGATTTGTTGAGCCAATGCCAGAGTCTTTGCAAAATTTAACACTTCAATCAGTAAAAGATGCTGTAATGAAGCAGTTTGTTGCTGACAATATGGAGGTGGACATTTTTTTTTTTTTGGTTTGATCACAATGATTGTTTTGTTTCATGTTAACTTGTTGATTAACAAGCTACGGGTAAGTAAATGATTGCATGACATGCACAGGATTCCTTGTTCATATCACTTGCACATCTCTTTCTCTGTTAAACTAATTTGCTATTGATATAACAGGTTAGCATTGTTGGGGATTTTACTGAGGAAGACATTGAAGCTTGTATTCTTGATTATCTGGGAACTGTTAGCACTGCAAAAAGTCCTAACATTGAGCAGTCTTTTGAACCAATTATGTTCCGACCTTTCCCGTCTGATATTCATTTCCAACAAGTATGTGTTCTAAGCTATTAACATCATGACACTTCCATGAACATCAGAATTGCCCATGTTTTACCCTTCATTTACATAAAACATTCCGGAATTTGAGCTTATTATTCAGAGATAATACTGTCATTTTGAAATAACTAGTGCACTTACTGTATTTGCAGCCCATCTCTTTCCAGCAAGTCATAAGGGCCCAATCATTTGGTTCTGCTATGTGGATCATTTTAAGCAATTTGAACTATGTTAAGGCCAATATCAATAGTCAAACTGCACCCCGTCTCCCTGTCCTTAAACACAGTGCAGAATGTAAATGTTCAATGTTTAAAGAGTGGTTCTTTTTTCTTAGAGAGGGAGAGACAGCAATTTAAAGGGCTTGGCAATCCTTTTTTTTTCCTATGTAAATATCCTTTTGTTATCACTTCATTTTTAAAATACATATTTTGTTATCATGTAGTCCTTTTGTCAGCACTTTTTGATGGGGAACCATTAGGTAATTATTTTAGTGAAGTGAAATGATTTTAAATGTTTTTTATTCATTTCTTGTCACTGAGAAAAAAGAATAGCTAGCCGGTGTTTGGGATAGATAATCTTATGAGGCTCGGAAGCAGGAAGTCCAGGCAGTTGTTTTGTGAAGTTCTGCTTCATGGCAGCAACATGATTGGCTTATGTCTAGAATTTTGTGGATTTCCTCATTTGATTGATTCACTTATTCATATATTTCAGTGTTCAAATGTTGAAGCTTGTTGGTCTAAAACTCATTTTCATTGGCAGGTGTTCCTGAAAGACACTGATGAGAGAGCATGTGCATATATTGCAGGCCCAGCTGCAAGCCGTTGGGGATTCACTGCTGAAGGAAGAGATCTTTTTTATTTGATTAATGCATCAAATATGGATGGTACATTATGTTTGCTTGAAACTCTTGACAAAGACTGCTCCTTTTCTTTTCCATGGCTTCCTTTGTCTTTGATTCCTATGTGCATCCATCTTAGTTCTTTATGATTTTATTCTAAACATAATTGATGTGGATAAATTCCAAATGGGATGGTCATCTTTTATAGATATCATCTCAGTAACAATTCTAGTCTCAAAGCATGCTAATTAGACAGTCCAATTCATTTCCTCAAAAGATAGTACTTCAATTCCATAAGTGCTTTTTTTTTCTTAAAAAATGGAAGGAATTAAGCTTATTAGTAACTGCATCAAAACGAATTGTATATTTGTTTGGACAAACTTAGAATGCTGATATTTGCTATGTATTGGGACTTACATCTACTGGCTGAAACTGATTGAATTATTTTAATGCAGATGAAATGTCCAACTCAGCTAAAATAATTCACCTGGAAGAGAAAAATGTTGAAAATAATGGTAAAAAAGGTATTCGCAGTCATCCGCTATTCTTCAGCATAACCTTGGGGCTGTTAGCTGAGATCATAAATTCAAGGTACATGGGTTGTCATTGGTTGGTAAATATATTTAGGTCATGTCAATATTGCACTTTTCATAATATTGATTAATTAGTTAAATTAGAACTTGACTTTAAGATGTAACTATGAAACTTTTTTTTTGTGGCCTATTCATTTTTCAACTTAAAGATTCAAATTCCAGATGATATTTATCTCTTTGGTTCAACTTTGCCCTTTAATTTAGTTGGAACTTGGAGGATGGATGATTCTTTTTTCTCCTGTTACTTTCTCAATATGCAATTGGCATCTGTGATGTATAATCATGTCATTCATTTATTATCACATAATAGATTCAATGGATTTACCCTTTATCTAATCTTACACAACCATCATTTTCTCTTTGCAACTTTTTATAAATAACACTCGTGAACCGTTTACATGGCGATGACTGTCCTTTTACTTATAAGCTCAAATGGTTACTGACATAATGTATGCCAATACATGTGTATCCTGTTCCAGGCTCTTCACAACAGTCAGGGATTCTCTGGGATTAACATATGATGTATCATTTGAACTAAGCCTTTTTGATTGGCTGAATCTTGGGTGGTATGTTATATCGGTGACATCGACTCCAAGCAAGGTATGGTCAATCTGCCTCTGAACAAATTATCTCATGTGCTGGCTCCAATATCCAGGTGCATCAACTTGTGTGATTTCTTTTCAAGGTATATAAAGCTGTTGATGCATGCAAGAATGTTCTCAGGGGTCTACACAGTAACAAGATTGCTCAGAGGGAGCTGGATCGGGTTAGTGAATATCTAGCCTGTTATATTTATCTAATAATTTGTAACCACATGTCCAGATCTATGAAATGGAACTGTGCAACTACAAATTTGATAAATTAGGTTTTGATGTAATCTGGCATATGAAATGTAATAGGGAATTAAAGCTTAAATTTTAATGCACTTTCTATCTTCCTCCATGGAACCTTATGAAGTATTTTTTAGTCCCCACTAATATCATGTTGCATTGTTTAGTTGCTTAGGGTACATAACCTTGTTTCTTAACATGATTTTGAGTAGGAATATGGTCAGAATAATTGCCTAAGCTGTGCAATTGTTTACTTCTGTTTAGAAGGTTTTGATTTCACTATTGGGCCTGAATAGATAATATGGAGATCACTAACATCAAAACTATTGTTATTGCAGGCAAAGAGGACTCTGTTGATGAGACATGAGGCTGAAACTAAGTCAAATGCTTACTGGTTAGGATTGATGGCCCACCTTCAATCTTCTTCCATTCCAAGGAAGGTAAATTCAGTGCTTCATATTTCTTTGATGTTTCTTGTTGTAAGGTATACCTATTGGTATGTGAGTATCAGTTGAAAGTTGAAACAAAGTCTAAGTTTCATTTCCCTGGCTGTTGTTGCTGTCATTCTTTCTTTTATCTTTATTCTTCTGTGTTTTACATTTGTCTAGTTTGTGATAATTGTGGGATTTTACAAACCTGCATGGTTGTTGATGTATAGAAACAGTCTTATCTATTCTTAGTCTACAGAACCTTTTTGAAGGCCTCCATGGTAGCTGCTATCAGATTTATAATACATTGGACTGGTATGTACCAGCTGATTTTTACCAGTCTGATCAAGAACCGGTATCATATCAGGTGGCTCAATTATAGTCGGTATTATTATTAATTTTTTTTAATGATATCAATATATACAAGTACTGGTCTATCAATGTGCCAAACTACTATTGGACCAATATTTAAAACCATAACTTCAACATTTGTGGGTGTTCTGTTTTAATCACCTTTCCCACAACAAAACAGTGGAGACCTGGTGTCCATCTCCCATTACTCGAGATAAAATCTGCTGGTGCTCACTAGGCAAACATGAACTAACTTAGATTTCAACTGTGATGTTTTTTACTGAAAATCATCTTTTGTGATGAATGCACATAAAGGTTGAAAGTATTTTTCTGGTGCAAAAGTAATTACGCAAAATATTCTAATTTGATTTTTTTTTTGAAGTGAATACTCAAATTGAGTATGAGTTAGCTGTGTGTAAAGGCTATCAGCTTATTGAACTGGACCTGAAGTATTTGTTTCCTGTATGGTGTCTTTATGAATTGCTATAATGGGAGAAAACATCTATAGTTGTCGCTAGGAGTAGTTTTATAAGGTATGCAAATTCAGGAAGCAACATATATGTTGCAATAAAGTCCAATTCCAGTTGTCCTGTGCTCCATCTTTCTTATTTTCCCTAATGTTTCTTTGTTTCCTCTCCACTTTTGTTCATCTTTTCTCCTGGCTTTGCTTTTGGTATAAAACGTATCAGTCAGATTTTTTTTTCTTGTTTTCCTTTTCTGACAGTTTGTGATGGATTACAGGACATCTCATGCATCAAAGACTTAACTTCCTTATACGAAGCTGCAATGATTGAGGACATATATGTTGCTTATGAACATTTGAAAGTAGATGATACTTCCTTGTTTTGTTGTATTGGAGTCGCTGGTGCCCAGGCAGGCGAAGATATTTCTGGTAAGACAAGCATCTTATATAAGTTATATTGTTTATTGCTGAAATATTTTCCATAATCATTTCTGGAACAGTTTGTCTGATGCCCGTAAGGATCAACATAGGATCAAAGGGAGCATGCTTTTCTTCTATCATGTAGTTGCCATTCTTTTTAAAATTGCATCAGCCACTTGGCATCATACATGCAATTACATGCCTGCATTAGACTCCTCATGGGGAGTACTTGTAATCAAGGTTTGCTACGTAGTACCTTTATCTCTTTCTTGGGAGTACTTGTAATCAAGATTTGCAACCTAGTACCTTTATCTCTTTCTTGGTAGTACTTGTAATCAAGGTTTTATTGTGGGACCTGTCGTTGACAAGCAAAACAGCTGTTGATCGTCAACTGTAGGGAGCTGTACTTTTGACATGAGGATTGGATTGTGGGACATGATGTTTTGACTGTCAACATCAGGTCTCCAAATTTAAGAAGTAAAAGAACATTTTTTGAGTGAAATGTCTGGTCAAAGTGCTGGTTCATGGTTTCATCCGTAAATATGGGTCAATATGTACTGTTCCTACCAGTTTTTAAACTTTGATTATAATACAGCATAAGATTGTTCTATTGTGCTCTTATTTCCTTTTATCATCATCTGACAGATTTAGGTGATGAGGAGCTAAATGTTGGTCACCATGGAATGGCTTCTTCTGGCCGTGGGTTGTCAACAATGACACGTCCAACAACCTGATCTTCCTTGAGTGTTCCTATTGGCCTGAAATCTTTTTAGTCATCTTGGAGGTAAAGTTGTGGTGATATGCATATGCAAAAAAATTGTCTTTATTGGAATTTATTTGGCTTAATGCTACAACATAATCTTTGTTTGACTTGCTATCATTAATTCCTCGATGAATGGATTTGAGATCTGAAAATAATTCCCTTTGAGAGTACACCCATCTTTTACCTTATGCCACACAAAAGATATACCAGCGCATGGAGCATCATAATTTTCTGTCGAAGTGCTTTTTCTGGAATTAGAAAATCAACTAACATGACATTCATCTCATTTAGCACTTGTCAGACCATCTTCTGTCTGTCCATTAATGCTAGCTAGCATGTAGGCGCACGAGTGTTGCTTGTTAAAATTTCTTTACTTGAGCTCTTAGAAATTTGCCCTTCTTCCTGAAGCTAACTTATGTGTAGATCTATTGCACATTTTGATCGTCTTATACCATGGATTGAACTATTCCCATTTGTTTGTAACAGTTCATGGGTCAAGGTGGAAGAACCCTGGGATACTCCTTGGAACGCCGTTCTTCATGCAACATTGTAACCTCATACAGATCAGTCACTGGCGGGGATGGATACCAACAAGAAAAAAATTTCTCTGAATTTTAAACAGGTTTCATTTTTTATTATTATTTGGTGTAAATTGTATATGGAAATAAATGAAAAAAAAAGTTTGAGTTATTTCTTGGGGAGCAGTAGTAACTCTGCTATTATTTGGTTCATTTGATCTCACTCAGCGCAACCACTGGATTTGTTGTAGCTCTGATTCCAAACCCTCTGATCAACCTCGAACTCGATTTCGTACAATGTGAACCGACCCTTCCCAAAGAAGCTCCGAGAGCTGTGCGGCTGACCGCGAGATGGCATCCGTTGGTTTGGGTGCTCTCGGGGCCAAACCTGAAGCATGCTTGGGTGTGCTATGACTACAGGTTCGATCTATCAAGTGAACGACAACATGAAAGAGGTTCAAAAGACGCGAGAAAACAAAAAAGAAAGCCCTTGTAGCTAAGAAAAAGATACATATATTTCAACTGGTAAAAGATTTAAGTAAGATTCCATATACATTTGTACCATACTTGGGTTTACAAGAACAAATATGCAAAATGAAGGATTTAGTGAGGTATATCTATAAATATATAATTTTGCTCATTTTTAAAAATATTACACTCTAGTAATGCCTCTGTGATACCAACATAAATTTAAATATCATAATTTTTTATCTTTTACTGTGACAGCAAATGATAGATTGTTCTTTTGCTAATCATAGTCTGAATTATAGAATTAGTCTCTGTACTTTTATTATGCATTTTATCTTTTAGTTAAACGAAAATCTATTCAATGTCTCAGTATAAAACCTCCGATTCTCAAATGAGATATTCTCAATTAATATAATATCTAAGAAAGGATCTTCATTTTTGTGTACTATTAGTACCTTATTTTCTGTGGGTCCCTGGAAGCCAACCAACAGGAGGGCTCCTGTTCGCTGAACCCTGACTCCCGCTCTATACGGCATTCCAGTGAAACCCTAGGTGTTCATCTATATAAATCCCTCGTTTTCTCGCCGGCTTACCCCTTCTCTGCGTTCGCGTCTTCTTAGCCGCCCAAATAAGGTATTTCTCCATCTCTCTCGTCGGTCTGCATCCCTCTATTCGTCAGTCTTCCTAGAATTGATCCCCTCCTCGTTCTTTGATCTGTTATTCGGCGAAGAATTCCTGGTCACCGCCTCATGGCCTCGATTGGAGAGCTCGCCTGCTGCTACGCTGCTCTCATCCTGCACGACGATGGCATCCCCATCACGGTAATCCGCCCCTTATATCCCTGTTTCTTTCTTCAGCGTTCCTTCTCTCGTCCATGCATTATTTTTCATTGATTTCCTGATTCGTCCCACCGTGTATCGATCAGTCGGAGAAGATCATGACCCTGGTGAAGGCCGCCAAATTGACGATCGATTCCTACTGGGCGCCCCTCTTCGCGAAGCTCCTCGAGAAAAGGAGCATCGATGACCTTATCTTGAGCGTCGGATCCGGTTCGTTCTCGTTGCTTTTCGTCCTTCTCGTCCGTTTCATGCGATTAAAAATCCAATATTTAACCTCATTTTTCGTGATATTCTTATATTTTTTCAGGGGGCGGTGGTGCTGCGGTTGCAGTCTCCGCTGCGCCGGCTGCTGGGGACGGGGCTGCGGCCCCTGCTGCTCCTGCGGCTGAAGAGAAAAAGGTGAGAAATTTTCTCTTCTTTTGGGGTTTTATTTATGTTACACAGTAGAGTGTTTGAAATGTTTTTCGTCATTGTTGTTGCAGGAGGAGCCCAAGGAAGAGAGTGATGATGACATGGGATTCAGCTTGTTCGATTAGATAGGCAGAGAGAAAGCTCTGTGTTATCGTCCTCTGTTAGATACGAATGTTAGGTACTTGTTGCCGCCATCGTGTCTGGTCTTCTATGCTATTTTGGTTACTCTATTACGAGTCTTATATGTTTGCTTAGTTGAACTCGAGATGGCAGAGTTATTTCCTTGTGGATTTTCAGGTTTGTTCACTTTGTTATCAATGTTTCTTTTTAGTGAATTAACGTTCTTCAATTCTTTTTGTTTCTCTGAGCTATGAGCATGAGTTGCATGCGTAATTTTTGCTAAATAATGCTTCCTTCTCTATTTTCATTTTTATTGAAGACGTCTTTCTTAAAGTTGTATATGATCATTAGATTGACATATACAACTTATCAATCCTCATAAGAGACCATTGGAGAATTGCCACCCCTAATCCTAAGAATATCAACTCAGACATTATGATTGCCAACGTCGATGTGTGGCTAGTTACAAACAATCTTTTATATTAACAGATTGATTTTGATCAACCTTTCCCATGTATAAGAAAATGATGAGATCAGATACTGTTTATGTTGGAAGTATAGTAACACAAAATCAATCCTATAGATAAAATCACTTGGGAAAAATTACTTTGAATCGCATACATATTTTAATTATAAAAATTTTAGAAATCAACTCTTATCTAAATATGATCCTTCTTTTGGTATTGTTTCCGATGTGAAGTCTCATTTTTGACTCTCTATGAGCTATCTATGAAAGAGTTTCTTTTCTCATCTTGTTGATGTACGTGGAAGATACAATTCGAATTATGCAACATGAAAAACCCTAATCACCTTTTTCTTATATGAGCTCTTAAGAATATAATTATACTTAGGTCAATAAGTGCATTCTTCCCTAAAGAAATAGTTTTACTTGATGTAATTGAGTTAGGAATTAGTTGATCTCTTCAAGTTCCCATCGAATTGGTGGAAGTTCAATTACACAATTTTGATCTTGAATAGACATTATAGGCTCTTGGCAAAGGTAGGTGGAACTTATCCAATCCATTCCAAAATCTCAGATAGTTGATCTTGAATATAAATCTAGGATTCAATTTGTCGTATATTCTACATCTCATAAAATTTTTATATAACTTATAATTATATCTTCCAAATCTCATAAAACTTTTATATTCCCTCACCAAAGTAAAGAAACTCGTTTGTGGGAAATCTTCAGAGTTGGAACAGAGACTTAACTTGCTTTCATGAAGATTTCGTGAAGTTATTCATGTAGGTCATAGAAGTGTTCTATCATTCTTTTCTACTTGTGATTGATTTACAAGCATAATTTAGAAAGATTTGCAAAGTCTAACATTAATCTAAATATGATCTTTGTAGAAGCGATATAGATTCTTGATGTGATCTCACTTTTGACTTGACGGCTCTACATCAATGAGTTTCTTTTCTTGGATGTAGGGAAAGTCACTTGCCCATGTCTCTTGACTGTACAATTAGATCACTATGGGATGAAAATCTTTGTCACACTTTTCTTATAAGTATATTTTAGTAAACACGATTATACTTTAGGATTTAGGGTTGTATTCTAGTAATCACGAGTATATTTGGAACCAAAGGTAACAAGCATAACACATAATTTCTTCTTATGGACCTAAGGCAATTTAGGTTTGTTGTGAACTAACCACGCATAAATATTTATAACTGCTTGTAGTCAACTTTACAGGTTGATATTTACAACAGTAGCAAATTAGCTAGTCCCTGTTGGTTTACCGATTACCAAAATCAATGAATGCAGTCTCATTTATGTTGTCTGAATTCATTGTTATTAGCATGTCCCATTTTTCATCTTTTGCTTTTGTGAAGCTGAACTTTTTTTGCTGATCATTGATAGTTGCGGTTGTCTACAAAACAACCATAACACACACACAATGGAGACTGCTGCCCTTTTCGGATTTTTGGATCTTTTTTGTTGTTGGTTTCTCTCTAAGAAATTTTTGTTACTATGGTGAAAGAGCAAGAAACGCCTGTTTTGGATCTTTTTCTTCACTCATATAGTTGATGGTTTCTTAACAATGTTTTTGTCTTGGGAGGTCTTAACTTTTGTATGTAGAAAACGTTTTCAGTATCAGTTATCTTTTTGTTGTTGGTTTCTCTCTTAAGAAATTTTTGTTACGATGGTGAAAGAGCAAGAAACGCCCGTTTTTGGATCTTTTTCTCCACTCGTATAGTTGATGGTTTCTCAGCAATGTTTTTGTCTTGGGAGGTCTAACTTTTGATGTAGAAAACGTTTTCAGTATCCAGTTATGCAACATGTTGCATTGGACTTGTGTAATTAGTTTGCCCCGAATTGGGTTGGAGTAAGCCTGATTTGAGTTGGATATGAATTGATCTGAATCGAGCCATAACTATCTGAAACCAAGCCTGGTCGAATGAATGCTCTCGAGTTAGATCGAGACACAGATATGTCAACTTAATTTCAAGGTATAATGAACATTACTAGAAATACTTTTCGTTTTTGTTCCTCACACGTATCGCATTTCATTTCAGACAACACAAGCTACAGTCCATTTATTTCATTTCCTCTCCGTACAAAAGACAAATAGGAAAACTCGGTAGTTGTTGTTTGCATGACTTAGGAGACATCAGAGAAGAAATCTTGGATGATCACCCGAACTGCGATAGGAATTCGTACTGTGTGCTTCCCCCCACCGCACCATGTCAAGCTTCCGAAGGTGAAGTCCCCTTGTACCACGTGAAGCGGTGCAAAGGTCACCGCAAAGGTGTGCGTCGTCCGGGAGGAGTTGAACCGGAGAAGAGACGGCTCCACGGTCATGCTGACGCCCGGAGGAGACTGCACTATCGCCTCGTAAGTGGAATTCGCGTCGCCCACGTTGGTAACGCTTCTCCACACCGTCACCGGCGTGTTCTTTAGGTCGGGAATGGAGATGGACGGCAGATTCAGGTGATACAGGCGGTGGTTCACCAACTCGCATGGTTTTGACGAAATGCTAGTGCAGTGGAAGTACTCGAAGTAATCTTTAGGATCGACGTCATAGACAAGCCCAGGATCTGCAGCTCTGTTAGGATCGATGTGGCCACCGCCAAAGTCGAAAGGATCGGCGAGCTTTCGAGGAACCCCTTCTGCTTCTATCGGGAAGCCGTATGCGTTGGTTGTGTAAGCTTTAAAGGGAGGCGGTCATACATCTCGTGATCAGCAGCAACATCTCATGAACGGAACAGAGGAACAGTAACATATCTACTACTCACCAGTCGTTACGAGCGCTGATTTGACGGCGGCAGGAGACCATTGGGGATGCAGTGCTTTGAGAAGAGCTGCAACTCCAGATACATGTGGGCAAGACATGGAAGTCCCCGACATGAACTGATACGAAGTGTTCGCCGCGGCCAAGATGCCGACTCCCGGAGCTGTGATATCAGGCTGACCAGACAACACAACCATGAACGCATTCGTTGGTTTGCTTTCTTCTTGGGGTGATGAGTGATGAAGTAAAAGTAGGTACCTTCACCAGTTCTGGAAACAATAAACTGGGCCCTCTCGACGAGAAACCTGCCACCCTCGGCGACATCACTGTGCTTCCCACGGTGGTGGATGCTGGACTCACCTTCACCATGGCGGATTTGCCACTGTTGACACCATCGGTTCTTCAGAAATAGCCGTAAGGTGTTCGGAAGAACGAATATGCAGGAATCAAACCTTGAACCTTCCCGTTGCGCATAGTTCGATATTTGTAGGCCTACGTCGTAATCTACGAGGACACATATTAAGTCTTCGCAAGGTGCGAGGACACCCAGCGGGTATCCTGCAACTATGACACCTGCTGCTTTGAGTTGCCTCAAGTTCCTTACCACGAAGGATAAGTTTTGGCCGGCAGCCACGGAGCCGCCGGGAACCGTTATATCAGCGCAGAGCACCATCTTCCCTGCTACATCTGTGGAATTTAGATCGACTGCGGCACAACTACGATGGATCACATGTAGTAACTATCAGTCATCTCCTTACCATCTGAACACAAAATAGAAGAGAATAAAGGAATCAGCAATCGACAGTGCTCACTCACCTAAAACTAAACGCGAGCTCTTTGAATCCGTCATCCTTGGATCCGTAGAACAAAGATTGTCCCTGCAACAGACTTTTAGTCAGCAACATATTAAGAACAGCTCGTGAAGAATGGGGGCGTACCACCACGGTTTGATTGTCTCCGAGGGTTATGACTGTGGGAAAAGAGCGATCGACGGAGCTGGCTGCGACCGTGATCACCCACGGGAGGTCATTATGAACTGAATGAGGTATGGGACCGTCGTTGCCCCCGGAGAAGACCACCGTTATCCCCTTTGCAACCGCGTGTATCGAAGCGAAGTATGGGCTGAGCAGCCCGCTGATCGAGAGTGATAAGACATCCACACCGTCATCCATGGCATCATCAATCGCCTTCAGCACAGCAGCGTCCGGACACCCTGCTATGCGCCAGCACACCTTGTAGATCGCTAGCCGGGCACGCGGAGCTCCTCCTCTTGCGGTTCCGGCACCGAGCCCGTGGAAACTCGCGTTCCCCACGAACGAGCCGGCTGCGGTGGAGGCCGTGTGGGTTCCGTGGCCGATGGAATCCCGGGGAGACATATACTCTCCGTCCATGAGCCAAGGGCGGTCGATGCCTTCAGCGTACCATCTTGCACCGACGATCTTTCGGTTGCAGTTGTGGATGCTGAATTCTTCGCCTACTTGACACTTTCCTCTCCAACGGGACGGGACGGGGCCATAACCGCGATCATCAAAGCTTCTGGATTCCGGCCAGATGCCTATGTAAGACAAATTGGATAGCGCTGTTCATTAACAAGCTCGATAACAACTTGAGAACCGATGATGCATGCCTGTGTCGACAACGCCGATGATTACATCATCTCCGTGATTGCTTCTCCGAAGCAGCCCTATGGGTTGGTGTTGATGTCGGTGTTGGTCATAACCCAGTCCGAGGTAGTCCCAGCTTCGCGTGGTATGTAGCGGAACGCTGCGGCTTGGCTGTATACTGATCACCTCCGGCAATTCTAACACGAAAAATATGGTTTTTTGACATTATAAATATAATTCAAAAGTGAAAAACAATCCTCTCATTCTGATATCTAAAACAGAAGAATTGGATGCGTGGCTAAACAACCTGCAATTCGGTGTGCTTGAGATTGTGTGAGCATGGCCGCAAAGCCCGAGAAGCCATGTTTGTAGCTGTAGACGATTGAATTCGCAGCCTCTTCCTCGCTGAAGCACCGATTACAGTAACCCGTGAACGAAAGAAAGAAAAGAGAAAAGAGAAAAGAAGACAAAATAATCGTGCAAATATACACCTCCTTAGTAGCGAAGATAACATATGGTGGTGCGACGCAGTTACATTGTCTGGATCTTCATGTTGCCTCTCTCCGAGGTACACAATGTACAGCTGAAATGCAAGGATATTAATTACTGGAAATTAGCAACTAGTCTTCAGTGGATCACGGAAAATGACTCTCTCACCTTGGTTGATGGTTTACCTCCGTGTCCTACGATTTGGGTCGAAGCCAAAGCAAAGAGAAGCAGCAACATAGAGGATAGAACACGGAAGGAGCCCATCTTAGTTTGGCTATGGAGGGGGAGAGTGTTCACGCTATGGCACTATATATAAGCATCCTAAGCCACCAGATCAAGGATGGGTGCTACGGCAGCAATGTTCATCAACGTGGATAATTTTCTTGCGAAATGTGAAAGATGAACAAAAGACATAAACTTGCTTCTGACAATTACACGTGATTTACACAATATCTTAACTGATATCACAATCTTACAATATTTTAATTCGTTAGATCTGAATTGGAATATATTATATTTTCTTTAGACTTTCTCTATCGTTATCAAGTACTACAAGGGAGGAGCTATTCAAATCGATCGAATCGAATCATCAGAGGTCAAATTGTCTCGATTTTTTTTTATTCGATTTGATTAAAATAAGATGGTTCAAATAGATTGACGAGCCATGCTCGGTTAATTAAGGATTCCTTTTTGTGGAGAGGTTTTTGGCTTTAAATAATATATATATTTTTTTTAAAACAATAGTTTGAACCGATTCAAAATCGATTAATTGATTTATAATTTTAGATAATTAATTTAATTCAATTAAATCAAATCAGAATCAATCATGATCCAATTGAATGATTTACTAAGATTTATGAAATTGAGCCTACGAGTCGATTTAGTTAATCAATTTAAATTGAGCCTACGTCGTCAATCTGTAAATTTAATTAGATTGATAGTCGTTAAATTAAAATCGATTCGAACTGGTTAATTAAATTAAAGTGTTTATAGTCTTCAAAATTGATTTGAACACCCCTACTACTATTATATATTGATCCATCTATGTGACCAATTGAATCGTGCCACTCTGGAAATATTCGATGGAATGAAAAATTTTGCATTTGTTAATAAGTTTACTAGTCCTGCAGGATAAATATTTTTCTACTTTGACTTTGTGTATAAATAACAAGCTTAATCTTGACTTGTCTTAAAGAATGAGATAATGCAAAATTTCAAGTACGGATAGGAAATGAATTGAGCAGTCGAATGACCTGTAAGTTTGACTTGTGCATAACCTCTACTACGATAAATGGAATTAAAGTATTCAAGATGTGATAGATACTAAGAAGGAAATGGTGAAGTCAGAAACATCTGCACCCACAGTTTTATTTTCTTCTAGAAAGGACTGTGATTTCTTCCATAATCTTCCCCCTCTCGTACTGCTTCTGTTCCTTCCTGGGGAAACAAGACATCGCACTTGTAAGTGTTCTACATTGACTTGAGAGTTCTTTTTATTGGTTCGGTCAACTGCATAAATGTCGGCGATCGCAGCTTTTAAACAACTAAATTAAGTTCCTCAGACTTGAGAATCTTGGAAGCAAGATGATAGTGAATACTAATTATGTAAGAATAGTGCAAGATGTATATAGGACCGGTGATAGATTACCATATGTTCTAAGATAATATATTAGTCCATTATATCATATTTTCATGTATCAACCACATGTAACATATACATAATAACTAGATAATAAAGACAAACATGATGGTATACTCCCCCAACGGATGAAGAAGCATATTTCACGTGATAAATTTCTTCCAAGAACAAATGAAGATAATCCATATCGCACTCCTAATAGTGGATGGAGTGATATCTCTCATCCGTCCAAGTGGGGATACGTTCCTCCTAATAACGGATGGAGAAACTATCTAACCATCACGTCTGACGGCCCGTTAATCCCTGGAGGGAATCACCATATCGGACCTCAACAAGGATACATAAACATCCATGATCATTCATTTATACTCATCCATTCACTCACGCATGCATCAAGAAATCAATATGATTAAATATTATAAGATATCATACTTGATGTAAATTTACTAGACTATGTTCATTGGTGACTCTATGTTGTGATGGACCTAAAGCTCCTTTCATAGGTTGTATTTTCAATGTGAACTACTAGCCTAGCCATATCTACTACATGATAATAATCATATCAATATTATAAACTAAAAAAAGTAGAAAACCAATAATCAGTTTCAAATAACATAAAACCTTTAAATTTATCAAATCATAAATACATGAAACATCAATCTCTCAATGGTCCTTAATCAACCAAAACCCTAATTGGAATAACTCAATTGACTTAAACCAAACTCAATTCAATTATGATTTAATGGAACCAACATCAAATCTTTATAGAACTGTTCTAGAATCACCCTAGACTAGTCTAATTTAGATTTGATTGATCTTGATTAGGTCAAGTAGGTTTGAACTAGTCAAGTTAGTTTGGAATCACCCTAAACCAGTTTTAACTAATCAAACCTATTTGATTTAGTCAATTAACGAGCTCAAACCAATAAAAGGAGAGGAAACTAAACTATGTCATATAATACTAGCCCAAATTGAACTAATCACTTGAGTCTTGGATAGGTCACATGCGTTGCACCAGTTCGAAGTAATACGTTGAGTTAAGGTACAATAGGCTAGACAGAGGAGTGACGATGTATCTAATGTCAATCGCATAGCTGGCAGGCTTACCTTCATAGACTAAGCTAAGCCTCACTTATAAGTTGAGTTAAGTTTTACCATTGAACTAGGTCATGCTTGGCTCGCGAGTTGAACGTACATAGACACATGAGTTAGGGTTATACTTGACTGTATGAATTAAGTCATACCTAACCACATGAGTTGGCTCATTCCTAGCCACATGAGTTGGGTCATACATGACCACATAAACCAAATCAAATCTAGCCACATGGGTTGGGTCATACTTGGCCATATGGGTTAGATTGTACATTATCACATTAGCAAGCTTCTACTTGGTCACATAGGTTGGGTCATGTCGAGTCACATGAGCTAGGTTATATTAAAATTAAATAAATATTAAATTAAATAAATATTAAATATTAAATATTAAAACATGAATATATCTAATTAAATAAATATTAAAAGTAACTTAAGCTTAAGAAATGAATATAAATCAAATAATCATTCTAACATCATAAATCAATTGTCATTATTTATTAATTAAAATTTTTTGAAATTAAAATATCATTATGCATCATAAAATTGTAACAATCTCAACATCAAGATTTTAAAGGTGAGGAACAAGAGAAGAGTGATCCCCTTTATATAAGAGAAGTAGATCTTTCCGAAAAGTAAGTAATAATTTAATTTAATTTTTAATCTATTTTTATTTTACTTTCACACATAAAGAAAAAATATAATATTTATTTCTTATGGTCGAAAATAGAATGTAAACTATTTACTTCCTAAAAATTAAATCATTCATTAGGAAATAAATTAATTAGTAATTTAATTGATTAGTAGAATTCCTAACTTATCCACGTAATTAAAGAAACTAAATTTAATCATTTTTTAACTATAATTATAGTACACAAACATATAGAAGTTAATAATAAAATAATACATCATTTATAATAATTAATTTATGATGATTATATTTCTCCCATACTTAATAGAAATTTGATCTTTAAATTTGATTAAAAATAACATTAATCAACGCAATCGCATGACAATCTTACGTAGAGCTGCTATAGCATTATTGCCTATGGCAAGGCCAACGACCATAGTAGGGAATTGTTAATAATAACCTACAAATGGTTGCCCTTTGTAGCCCAACGCAATCGTTGCCTATAGAAGGGCCAACGACCATAGTAGGCCATCAATAGTAAAGCTACCATCGACCAAAAAATTAGTTGCATTCTTTCCGGTGCTTAAACATAGCAACTGCCCCTCCTTTTAGTTTTTAAATACATAAATGAGACAAAGGAAAAGACAAGTATAATCTGAATACGTGAACGATGTAGGATCACATGGTGAAAAAGCATCATATGATAGATCTTATTTTTTTAACAATCCATGATAAATTAGATTTTAATGACATGATTCCGATATCAATTATAAGAAATAAAATTATTATATAAAAATTTAATGTCATGATTGAAATCAAGTATCATAGATTAAGACTAAAGTTACATACCTTTTGAATATGATAGTTAGTACGATATCTCGGATGACATGAAGCAATGTATTATGATGATCTGCATGTGGTGTTAATCTACGCAAGGAAAGAAGCTAGATTCTCTTTATTCTCTTTTCTTATTTTTAAGATCATTATAATTGATGTAGCAAAGCCCGAGATAAAAGAAAAAAATCTTTATGATATATATGATTCATAGAAGGTCTTGCTGTTATATAGGTGATAACAAAAGGCCTTAAAAAAAATACTTATGAGAGTTTTTACTATTAAGTTCATCTTGTAAGAAATTTTATTATAATTGAATTTACTCTCGATAATTATAATTAAAATATAATCATATTTATAATATATTTTATCTAATTAAATAGAATCATATAATCTAATAAGATTTTATGAGAGATCTTTTAGTTTTATTTATTTATTATTATGTAGCCAATAGAAATCTAAGTAAAAAAGACTCCCCATCTCAAAAACCCAAAACATGAGAAAAAGTTAATGGATGGTTTTCGATTGTAAGTGATGAATCCATCCATAGTGCCACTTGTAAAAATAGTATATCGGATATCAAGGTTTAATATTTTTAGATCAAATTTTTATGTGCATATATTTAGAAGTTCAAATGTGAAAAAGTAATGCATGAATCCATCATGCTTTAGTGAAAATACAAAAAATGATAAATGCCCATCTGGTGCAATGCAATACTTTCTTAAAAATTTTAGAGCATTTGGATCGGTCGTTCCATGTAATACATTATATTTTATTTGATCCCAAAAATAATATATCATGACTTATTTTTTTTAGATTAAATTTTTATCAGAGACTGTCCATTTATTTAGAAGCTCAAATATTAAAAAAAAAATATGGATCCATCATATTTTGATGGAAATAAAAAAAATATAAAGAAAATAAAAAAACTATTCTGAATAAATTAGAATAATTTAAAAAATATTAAAATAGAAAAACTTTGATAGATATCTATTTAGGTCCAATTCAAAGCTTTGATAAAAATTTCAATGCCCTTATATATGATACACTAGTTTTTAGTTTAGACCAAACATTTATCATAAGTTGTTTATCTATTTAGAAGCTCAGATATTAAAAAATATTACATTGATATGATATATTTCGATGAAAATGAAAAAAACTTAAAGAAAATAAAAAAAACCATAAACTGTTTAGATTTTGAATAAATAAAAAATATAAAATTAGAAAAAGGATGATATATGTCAATCAAAGTACAATGCACTATTTTTTAACAAAATTCAAAGCATCTGGACCAGTCTTTCTATGTGATATACACTGTTATTTGATTTGACCCCAAAAAACTATGTATCAAATATCAAGGTTTAATTTTTTTGGATTAAATTTTTACTATAGTTTGTTCGTCTATTTAGAATCTCAAATATTAAAAAATATTACATGGATATAACATATTTTAGTAACAATAAAAAGAATATGAGGAAAATAAAAAAAATTATAAACTGTTTATATTCTAAATAAATCACAAAAGTAATAGATGTCTATATAAGTATAATTCAAAACTTTCATCCTAAGCACACGTTTATATTACAATCTTGAAGAACACGTTTATTTTGAAGAACGAAAGAGAGTACAAAGCTGCTTGACACGACAAGACATAACTGGGCTCCATACTATCACAATCTTGCGTGCCCTAAAGGCATCCAATCCAAAGACATATCTTAGGAGGTATCTGAGAACTCATCTTGAACGATCACCCGAACTGCAAGAGGAATTCTCACCGAGTGCTTCCCACCATCAACCCACGTCAAGCTTCCGAACGTGAAGCCCCCTTGCACCATCTGAAGCGATGTGAACTTGACCATAAAGGTGTGCACCTTCTGGGTACAATTAAACTGGAGAAGAGACGGCTCGACGGTCACTTTAACGCCTGGAGGAGACTGCACCACCGCCATGTAAGTGGAATTCGTGTCGCCCACATTGGTGACGGTTCTGAACACCGTCACAGAGGTCTTCAGGTCGGGAATGGAGATGGAGGGCAGATTCAGGTGATACAGATGGTGGTCCACCAAGTCACAAGAGCCCAATGCATCATCGCTGCAGTGGAAGTACTTGAAGTAATCTTTAGGATCGACATCGTAAATAAGCCCAGGATCTGAGGCTCTGTTGGGATTGATTTGACCTCCGCCGAAGTCGAAAGGATCGGCCAGCTTCCGCACACCGCCGTTTGCTTCTATCGGGAAGCCGTTCGCGGTAGTTGTGTGAGCTTTAAACACAGGCGTTCATATGCCACGTCAGCGAACGATCACGAGCGGGCAAAGAGCTGCATGCACGTAGCAGATTACTCACCGGTTGTTACGAGTGCGGATTTGATAGCAGCAGGAGACCAATGGGGATGCACTGCTTTGAGAAGTGCTGCAACTCCAGATACATGAGGACAAGCCATTGAAGTACCGGACAGGAATTCGTACGAATCTCTCACCGCTGCCAATATAGTAGCTCCCGGAGCTGTGATATCAGGCTGGCCAGAAGGTAAACGTCAAGCCATTGAAGAGAAACAAGACTGTTATTTTTCGGTGAAGGAAGATGATGATACCTTAATTAGTTCGGGGAACAGTACGCTCGGGCCTCTGGAGGAGAAAGCTGCCACCCTGGGCGCCATCACTTGGCTCCCCACAATGTTGGATGCCGGGCTCACCCTCACCACTGGGGAACTGCCAAATCAACTGACGTTAGATTGGAACATTGGCTTCCCGGCGTTCGAGAATATCCAAGACGAGAGAGAAGCTAGCAAACCTGGAGCTCGTCACGTATGCCAATATTCTCGCGCGTCTTCCTCTATCTACATTGACACACAAAACTTGGCAAGTCGAGAGGAGGCCGAGTGGGGGTCGTGCGACAATAACACCCGCTGCTTTGGCTTCGTTCAGCCTCTTTGCCACGTCGTGGAGGTAGCCATCGGCAGCGACAGCGCGGGCAGGAGGCTCGCCATCATCGCACAATACAATCTTTCCTGCTACATTCGTGCAGTTTATGGACTCCGCCGAGCAACTACAATGGACTGAGTATAGGTTAATATCTGTCCTTTTCTGATATCCTAACCAAAAGACAAAGCACAGTAGTTACCTCCCACCATCTATCAGCTCTATGGATCCGTCTTGCTTAGATCCGTAGAACATAGATTGTCCCTGCAACAGAATTTAGTCAGCAATTGATCGCGAGTAGATGCGAAATTTTCGAGTTGATCGGTGGTAGTAAAGATGAAACTCATGCTACCGAAGCTTGATTGTCTCCGAAGGTTAGGGCGGTAGGAAAAGAGCGATCGATGCTGCTGGCTGCGACGGTGATCACCCACGGGAGGTCATTAGCAATGGTCTGAGGGACGGGGCCATCGTTGCCGCCGGCGAAGACCACCGGTATCCCCTTTGCTGCCGCGTGTATAGAAGCATAGTATGGGTTAAGCTGCCCACCGAGGGACAGTGACAAGATGTCCACACCATCATGTATAGCGTCATCTATCGCCTTCAGCACAGTGGCGTCGGGACACCCTACATCGACCCAGCACGCCTTGTAGATTGCTAGCCGAGCACGAGGAGCTCCTCCTCTCGCGGTGCCGGAACCCAGACCATGGAAACTCACATTACGCACGAACGAGCCTGCTGCGGTGGAAGCCGTGTGCGTCCCGTGGCCTTGGGAGTCTCGGGGAGACTTGTACTCTCCCGCCAACAGCGAAGGGTCGATGCCTCCGGCATACCATCTTGCGCCGATGATCTTGCGGTTGCAGCTGTGGATGCTGAACAGTTCGCCTGTTTGGCATATTCCTTTCCAACGAGATGGCACGGGGCCATGACCATGGTCGTCGAAGCTTCTGGATTCCGGCCAAATGCCTGTGTTGTCGTTGAAATATTGCATGACGATGTGAAATTAGCAAGCTCGTCGACAGTACATTACTCGATGGCCGATGCTTACCTGTGTCTACAACACCAATGATGACTCCATCTCCGAAGTTGCTTTTCCGAAGGAGGCCTGTGGGTTGGTGTTGGTTATAATTCAGGCCGAGGAATTCCCAGCTTCGCGTAGTATGTATGGGAACGCTGCGGCTTGGCTTGACACTGATCACTTCCGGCAATTCTGACATGAAAATTGCGGCATATTATCTTTATTATCATTATGATCTCGATTGAATTACCTATTTAAAAGATTAAACCAATACAGAAGATATGATGTGTTCATCTTTGTTAGGGAAATTTACCTAGAAAACTCCTTGCTAATTAACTTTTTTACTAGATAGAAGGGCTTTCTTTTTCTAAATTTTGGTCTAATTTTTTGAACCGGTCTACTAAACCAGTTTGGATTAGTGAATGAGATGGTTGCATTAGAGAATGCGATTATAATAATAAATAAGAGTAATCGTTCAAGCCATCAAGTCTTAAGATATTTAGTTCCAAACCAGAGTCAACAAGTTCAAGTCAACTCATCACATATGTAAACAACTAAATCTCAAAGTATCATCAATGTTTTTTTTTCTCAATGTGATCTGTAACTTGTGATCATTGATTAGGATAGGCGATGGTTAAAATATTTAATATGCAAGTCAAAAGAAGAAGAATTCTCTTAATTTGTTTTATATTATCTCTTCTCCGTCTCAACGTCACTCTTCCTCCTCCATCTCCTTGGCATCTTTCATTTGTTCCATCTTCTCCTTGTCCGTCGCATTCTTTTCTATCGACATACAAGAGAGGGAAGAAAAAAAAAAGAAAATGGTGTAGTAATTCGGTTTGTGTTGAGGTTGATACTCAAACTCATCAAAAATCAAACAAAGGCATACTTATCAATCGTCGTCGTCGTAAAAAGGAACACCACTTGGTAAATTCTTCATAGAGGGACACTATTTGATAAAAACTAATTTGCGGAGGGTTTTTCTAAGTAAATTATCCCCTTTTCTTATATAGAAAAATGGTAAGCAATACGGTCCATTTTTTCACTAAATCTCTCTTTCTATTATGAAGTGCATATACAAAAGAAAAAAGAAGAAGAAAGTTGCAAGCAAAAATCCACTCGTGCAACTGAGGTGCACTCACAAGAATACCAGCATATCTCTCCATCTTTTATTCGATCGTTTTTGTTATCATAAAATAAAATACATACAAAAGAAAAACACGTAGAATGATTGGTTAAAAACCTGCGATTTGGTCTGCTAGAGATTCTGTGAGCATGGCCGCAAAACCCGAGAAGCCATGTCTATAGCTGTAGACAATAGAATTCACAGCTTCCTCCATGCTGAAACACCAATTCCAGTACTTCGTAAGCATAAGGAAGAAATGAGGAAAGAGAAGTAATCAGTCATGCAGATGTACCTCCCCAGTAGTGAAGACAGCAAATCATGGTGCGACGCAGTCACAAGGTCTGGATCTTCATGTCGTCTCTCTCCGAGGTACACAATATACAGCTGAAGAATAAAGACACGGTTACTCGAATTTAGCAAGTAATCGACCCGCAATATCATGGCAAATGGACTTCCACCTTCGTTGATGGTTTATCTGCAAATGCTTCCAATGGGAAGGAGTTCAACGTGATGAGAAGGAAGAGACATATGGAGGATAGGAAATGCTGGGAAGCCATCTTAGTTTGGTAATGGAGGAGAGAGCTCATATCATGGCTCTCCTTATAAGCACGTAATGGTCCATGGCAGAAGGCTTACCAACTTGAAAGATGAATACAAAACATCCCATTGTCTCACCTGCCACCATGGACTAATTCAAGGATTGACGCTTCGGACAACGAAACTGATTTGCCTGAGTCATAAGATCATAAACTTGGACGATGATTTCATCATCAATTTGCAGTTTGAAATGTCGGAAAGTGGGATTAGAAAAAAGTGTTCTGGATAAGCAATGTATGACTAATTCAATCACATGAAGTTTCACAGCTCCACTCGTTTATAATATCCATCGCACATTACGTTTTGCCATGCCAAAGAGAGGAAAAAAAGGAATACAAATCGTTAGAAAATTAGATTAGCACTTCAAGTTGCAGACGAGGTAGGAGACTGCAGCTCCGATGTCTCTCTCAAGAGCTCCAAGTACTCGTCTGTACTTCCATCATAAGCATTTAAGTATGATTATCTATAAATAGGTATTGACTATTATATTTCAAAGACTTTTGTCGAGAATTAGTTAAACGTCTAGTTAGCTATAATAGGGATAGTTGGTGATTAATATACTAAGCCATTTGCATTGAAATATGAAATAGAGAGCGAAGTCAGAAAACATGCATCCAACTGTATGCAAGTGGATTGAAATATAAGCTTGTTATTTTAGTGCTGAGATTTATAAGTATTTTGAAATTTCTTATACGAATGTCGAAAAAGAAAATCCTAATAAAACTTAGTAATTTATATCTAATTCTTTTATAAATATATCATATGTCTCTAGATTTTGATGGGACAAGCAAGATGCAAGGCACACTTTTGGTACTTTTAAGTTTTTGTGTATGATGTTTAGAGAGGGTGAAAAAAATAAATAAAATTTTCGGATTTATGTGATATGTATGTAAGGGAACTCTGAGGTAAGGATTTTGTAATTGATCTTATATATTAAAGAGTTTAGTTTTCTCCATAAATGTAGATGAGAGTTGTCAAATCATGTTAAATTTTATGATGATTTTTAGTATGTTATTTTGATTGTTAATTTCTTATAAATTTTTTTATTTTAAATTTTTTTCTCTCTTTCCAATAATATCAAAGCCTAAAAGATCTAATGGTTAAAGATTCAATAAGAATAATCAATGAAAAATAAAATGAATATGGAGCAAAAATATTTTCTCTTTAGAGATATAAAAGTGGATAAAATACTCATCTAGAGTGATTATTAAGATTTACAAGTATTTTAGGATTTTTAAAGTTAGTATCATAGAATAAAAAGTCTGAGTTTAAAAATAAATTCTTGTGAAGAAAAGAAACCATAATAATTATGATTTAATAATTTTATAAATATATCATATATTTTTAGGTTTTGATAGGGAGGAGGGTAGATAATACATGAGGAATACTCTTGGGTCTCTTAGGTTTCTATCTAGGGTGTCTAGAAGGAGTGTTATTTAAAATGTTTAGAGATAACGAGAGAAAAGATGTAAATTCTTCGAATTAAATTAAAGAGGTGTACAAGAAAATTTATGTTTAAAGTGGGATAACTCAAATGTCTTGTAATTGATCTCATATATTAAAATTTTCAATTTACTTTATGGATATAAACAAGGGTTGTTAAGCCACGTTAAATAAATTTTAATATACTATTTTAATTATTAATTTATGATGAATTTTTTAATTTTTAATTTTTTTCTCCTCGATTGGATAAGAACGTAATTTCTTCTATCCATTTTTCTATTATGCTTAGAAACCTTCTTCGGAAGGTAGGATGTCATCATCCTATCATATTTTTATAAAAATAAAAATTTATTCTAAAGATGGTGAGAGAAAATATATTTAGGAATCCTTCTATTTAGAATTTATATAAGAGAAAAGATATAAATTCTTTGAAAAAAAAATTATACTTAAGTGGGATAACCGAAGGGTTTTGTAATTGATCTCATATATTAAAAAAATTATTTATTTTTATTGATGTAGATAAGAGTTATCGACCCATGTTAAATAATTTTTAATATACTATTTTAATTATTAATTTATGATGATTTTTTTAGTTTTTAATTTTTTTTCTTCCCAATAAGATGATGATTTCTGCTCTCCATTTTCCTATTTGTTTGGAACCAGGATTTCATCATCTTAACATGATTATATAAGAATTAAAAATTATTATTTTTTTCTGGGGGATTTCCATACACTAATTCTACTACTAATAAATAAAAAACTCAATAGTTGCGTGATAAACACCTTACCTAATTCTAAGTTTTATTTAATCTCCAGCAGAAGGCAGTTGACTTTGGCTTCTGTTTTTGGTGCCACATTTTGTTAAAGAATCTTGAAACAAATGGCTAATCATGTTCAATTTGGGCTACAAGGGAAATGAGAGAGAGAGAGAGTGAGTGTAGACCAGACAGGCATGGAGTCTTGTGACTGCAGACTTTTCTTTTGTCTCATGCTTGAAGAAAACCATGGGCAGGATAGAGGAAAGCTGTATGGAGAGCAATGGTCTAATAGCCAGACTTTGTAGATCCTATCTTGGTTTGATCAGCTTATAAGATCTTCACAAATGGGTGTTAAACTCAATATTATATGATTATTTATAAGCATATCAATGAATAAGAAATATTTAGGAACATATTGATTTTTAGATATTAGAAATAAAACTAAAATTAATTATTTTGATTTGATTTTAAACCTGTTTAATTTTTTTTAAATTTGATAAAATCGAAGCCAACTATTCCACACTGAACCGATGGAAACTACTCCAAAGAACAAGATTTTA
Source organism: Musa balbisiana (assembly GCA_004837865.1). NCBI lineage: Eukaryota > Viridiplantae > Streptophyta > Magnoliopsida > Zingiberales > Musaceae > Musa > Musa balbisiana. The sequence goes on along the minus strand of CM017190.1, from coordinate 8,951,335 downwards.
AGCGACGTGAGTTGTCACTAAGGCAAGAACTAACAACTAGTACGAGCTTTCTGATGCACAACACAAGCAGAGATTTCGGGGAGTAATCATAGTTCTGCTCCATGCTTTTAGCAGCAACAGTCGAATTCGGAGCAGTGGATGAGCCGCAGAGGGATTAGCAGAGTCTCTGTAAGTAGCACAAAGCTGCCTCAACTGTGTTTGAAAGGGGGATAGCGACAACTCGGGCTTTTGATTTGGAACCGTATCTTCTCATCCAGGATGCTGCTCTATAAATTTATCTTAGATTGCTTCTTTTAATACAGTGTTCACCAGAGCAATACTTGCGTCCTCTTCTCACTTACATCTCAATCAGAATATTAAGAATATGAATGAGGAAATTTTAGCACAGAATTCGGAGAAAATTCACTATATGAAACGCATTATATGATAAATCTATTATATCTATGCTATGGCACCTCCACCAAAACACTATGAGACTATTCTAAAACACTACAATCTAGACAGACAAATGAACTCAAAATTCAATAAAAATCAGTGCATATACAAACATAAAGTTTCAAATGGATATACTTATTAGTTTAAGAATAAGGATAATTAAATATAAAAACTTCTATATCATACCAATTTTAAAGTATTTTTTGAATAGACTTACAATATTTTCATAAAACAATACAAGCTTATTCAACAACACTGATTATAATATTATTTCAAACAATATCAATTTTAAAGGAGATTTTTTTTCCATCAATTTGCCCAAAACTTTATTTGTGGAGATGGTTTGAGAAACCAACATGAAGGTTTGAAATGACGATTTACAGCCTGTTTGGGACACACACACACACACACACACACACACACACACAAAAAAGTCTCAAGAAGCTGTTTCTGAGAATATTTCTTGGCTTTGTACTCACTAGTCAAAACAGGATCTATTTTTTATCTGGGTAATTGTAAACCGACCACCAGTCTCAAACCCCAATTACCAGTAGTGTTTGTCTGCCAATTGTTTCCTGTAACTATTTATTACTTTGTGGTCTCCGTTTTCAATGAGCATATGGCCTCATTGACAAAAGAGTACACCTCCACTGCACATGATTGCACCCCCAGCAGTCGCACAGAACAATGGCCTCATTCTATTCGTTCCAAAAGCTACTGGAGTGGAGCTCATTTTTAGATGCTTTAATGGTTGATTGGTCCCCAACAAAGACTCGGGGCTTGAAAACTCGCAGACCCGACCATTGACCGGTGTTATCACCTAAATGATGCCATGATTCCCTAGAAAAAGAGGAGCTTTGCTAATAGTCTAGCACCTCTCTCACAAGCTACTCTTGTTAGGCTCCGCATCTGGCGGATATGAACACTGCACCGCAGCTTCCCCATCGAAGGCCATTCCACTCCAAGGCGGAGTCACTGGTGTCACGGACGATCGTTCTTGTCCGAATCCAGTGTCTGACACAGGGAAGCATTGTGCTTCGGCATGGTAGCTTTTCTGCAATCATCTCGAATTCGTATCGACAAGCAGTTGAAATATGAGGACTGCAGAGATCCATGCGGTCTTCTCGTTCCTGGGAAGAAAGGTGGGGCACTGCTCCAATAACTCTCTTCTTGCAAGTTGGACAATCGAATGATTCAACGAGTGATGGACCTACTCCGCACTCATGCTCTTGGATTATTGTGATTATTGGAGTTCCATGTTCAGAATCGCTCAGCAAATGCGACATCGTTCTGAATCCCTCCTGTTGCTCCAACTAGTTCGGGCCTAAATCGATTGCTGTCCCGATCCGGAAAGCTGACGCCTTTGCACAAGGATCGACGTCCCACGGTCTTTTCACATGCCCCAGAAGCAAACCTAATCATCGATCGGCAGCACCAGCTAGTGGACCACTTCTTCTTCTCCCTCTCCATCTCCGGACTACAACAGCACCTCCTGCTAGATGTTCTTATGACCTGAATGCAGACCATATTGAAAGCAGCAAAAAAGTTTGGAGAGGGGAAGAAGGAATGGCGTAAGGAGAAGGAAAAGCACAGAAGCAATCACTAAACCCCAAGACATTATAATCACCAACAGCAACATCAAGAGCGTGGGCCTGCCGCGCTCCTCTCTCTCTCTCTCTCTCTCTCACTCTCTCTCTCTGTACACACACTTCACAAGCACTACTAGCTTACTTCTTCTTCCTCTTCAGCCCTACCCTCTCTTCTTATTTAGCTAGATAGATAAGTAGAGGGCCTTGAAGCAGCCTCAGACATCATGCACACAAACAAGAAACAAGAGATCTTCTTTTACTGGTTTTCTGTTCTCTCTTCTTTTCGTGCGTGATGGCTGGCTACTGCTGCTGCTAAATATTAATGAAGAATGGAATAAGACGGCTAGTGATCGAGTGCGTTGGGTCCGCTACAGTAGCTCAAGTAGGGATTCCAAATCCACTGCACCAAAAACTTGCGGCCGCCCAGCCCGTTCATGTTGTAGGTGGCGCCGCTGTGGCCGTCGAGCAGCATCTGCCCCGTGTAGGCCCCGCCCCCGCCGGTGCCGTAGATGCCCTCGCAGAGGTCAGCGATCTCGGTGGGGAAGCAGGGGTCCTCCCCGGCGTACCACGCGTTGATCAGGGGGTTGGACGCCATCTCCGCTAGCTCGTGGGCCACCACGCTGACCATGCCGTCGACCCCGACGTCGCCGTTGGGCGGGCGGTCTGCCGTCCGCGGCCCGAGGGCGAATGGCGGCACGGCGAAAGGGTAGGCGCAGATCCCGGGGCACTGGATGGCGGAGTTGCCGATCCAGGCGTAGGGGAGGGTGTAGCCAACGATGGCCGGGAAGGTGAAGTAGTGGAAGCCGCAAACCTGGACGCAGAAGTCTTGGACGGCGACGTCCGAGGAGGTGAGGACGAGGTAGAGGCCACCCCGGGGGTTGACGGGGAGGGGACGGCGGGGGGAGTTCACGGCGTCGCGGATGACGGACTGGATAGCGAGGCGGGAGAGGGCGCGGCCGTGGGAGTAGCGGCGATCGGACCGCTCGGCACCGAGGAGCACTGTGGCGGAGACGTTGGCACCGGTCTGGTCGGCGTACAACCGGACGGTGCGCCACCAGGCAGCGACGGAGGGGTGAGGGGCGGAGGGGGCGGATATGGAGCGAAGGAAGGCGCGGAGGATGTGCTTCTGGGCGGGCGCCCACGCGCCGTACCAGATGGGGTGGACGGTGATGTTGGCGGCGAGCACGGGGCCCATGTGGTAACGCAGCTTCACGAATTCCGACGACCCCTCGTACTTCTTCGACGCCCCGATCCCCGCAGCGGCGGCGGTGGCTCCGCTCCCACCGCCACCGACGCTCATGGTGTTGGCTGTGGCGTTGCCAAGGAAGTGGTGCGGCCACGGGCGCCATGCCGCGACGCCTAGCGGCAAGGCAATCGCCAAGGCTACAAGGGTGACGAGCAAGAAGCGGGAGCTTGTAATACACATTGTTGGAGAAGAGCTTACAAAGAAACGCCTCAGCTCTCAGTGGTGGTGAGGTGAACAGAGGGAGGGGGGAAGGGTCTCTTCTAAATAGCTGCTGGCTTTTGTTGCCCAATTCCGAGGACGAGAAAATGTGCGGAGGGATGCATACGAACATCTCGCTCTTCCTATTGGAGCAGACAATTCAGAAGGACGGTTGAGATTAAAGGAACTAGTGCGATGAACGGTTTTGAACGAGAGTAGAAAAGCGCGCCATCAAGTGGCGGGGGTTGAACAGTGGCAGACAGGTTGGAAGCTCTGTGTGTGTTGCTGTCAGGGCTGTCCCCACCAGCCTGCGAACGCATCCCCAATCCAATTTCGCCGTTCTCGATCGTATCAGGAGAACAGAAGGACATGCGAGCAGAGCAGTACGTATCACCTCGCCGTGTGGGTCCCGTTGCAGTCCTAACAAGGGAAACTTGGCGATCGCAGAGGCTCGCGTCCGGTGCTCTCGCTCCCCTTGGTACGCGGACGGCGACAAATCATCCGGGACCCAACCAGTCCGGCGTCTCGGAGGGAGATAATAATTCGGCGGGGGGAGCACATCGCTTTCGGGCCCAACCCCGCGGAAGACAGGAGTGGTGCTCCCCTTGTACGATTATTATCCTCCATACTTCGCCTCATGCTGTAAATATAAGAACGCTCGGCCACCTCGCGGGGGTTGAATCCCAGGAGATTTGATGCATCGGTAGAGGCAACCCCGTCCTCGATCACGGATCGAACTGATGGGGCGCCATCTGACGCACAACACGAGGGCCTCTTTTATTTCTCTCGGGGACATTGTCGCAAACAGTTGGTGGGGTCTGCAAATGCGTACTCTTTATACAGCGGCACTACGAGCGAGTGGCGCGTACACGGCTGTGCCGGAGCGCAATGATGGGGTTAGATGGTGGTGGTAATGCGTGCATCTACCACTCGCTCCACCGTCCGTCCGAGTTAGGTCGGCGTTTAAATCATTCCGGTCACGGACGTCTCTTTCGAATCCCCAAATTGGTAGTGATTATTATCTGCGACGACATCAAAGTCAATTACAAATAGAATACACATCAAATAAACTAAGATCCTTTTGAAAGCGAAGAAGAAGCTTCGACTTGGCTAAATCCATTAAGCAAGCCTTGATCAAGTGTAATTTGCAAGAAGATTCATCCAAGCCCAATTAATGGACTCACCTAAATTAAATTTAATCCCATGCCAATCGATGGGCGAAGCCCAATTCAAAGGCAGAGCATTTCGATTTGGCCCAATCAACTACCCAAGCCTATTTTGTTTGTCGTAAGACAAGATACCAAAAGCAAATGATTTAAATGCCTACATGTTCAAAGTCGAGCCTATCAATTTGACTTTTCTTCCTCAAATCTGAATCGGAAGAGGTAGGTAAGCCACATCTAATAAAGCCAAGTTGGCTTCTCAGCACTCATACGAGACCGCAGCCTTGTTTTACATGTCCCTTTTCGTTGGATGGATCATCATAGTCTAAGTGAATACGTAATTGTCTACGACTCTATGGAAGTCGATATAAAGAAAAACATTAAAAGAAAAAGATTATGGTGGTAAGGGTTTGGTAATGTGACAATAGCACTTGTCCTATGATATCAGACTGTTGTAATCACCTGTCACGCATCCAACCAACCCATTCCATCCTCAACGCAGTGGGAGGAGGAACTAATTACAGGCATTTGGTTTGGAATCCAACAACTAGAAATCAAAAGAAATAAAACACAGAAAATTTTGGTCAATGAGACAAGATGGGCCCACAGCCAGCTATATGATCAAGCATCGCCTTTTTCGCTTTTGTTCTCTTCAACTCACGCCTTTCTTAACCCGAACCAAATCTCAGGGGGAGAGGGAAGAGAGGCGGATCAAACGTAGCAGTAGACTGAGAGCCCATGGCCGTTTCCTCCTCCGTGAACGCCGCCCGAGCCCTCGTGGGCCTCGCCGTCTACGACCATGGCTCATCTTCCAACGCCCGCCCCGACCGCATCGCTCTCCCGGCCGGCGGATCCGCCCTCAGCTCCCACGCCACCTGGTCACTCACGTCCTCCCCCTGCTTCCAGCAGTGCGCCTCTCGCCGACGGCCCAAGCCCTGCTCCTCTCGCCGCGCTGCGCCCGCCAGGGCCGCTGCGGTGGAGACCCTCGAGGCCGCCGCCACGGATGCCCTCGTGGAGAAGTCCGTCAACACCATCCGGTTCCTCGCCATCGACGCCGTCGAGAAGGCCAACTCAGGCCACCCGGGCCTCCCCATGGGGTGCGCGCCCATGGGCCACATCTTGTACGACGAGGTCATGAATTACAACCCCAAGAACCCCTACTGGTTCAACCGCGACCGGTTTGTGCTCTCCGCCGGCCATGGATGCATGCTCCAATACGCCCTGCTCCATCTTGCTGGCTACGATAGTGTCAAGGTACGGCCTCCGATCTGTCCCGAGAGTTATTTCCAGATTCGACGATGAGATTTCCAAGAATATTGGGAACTCGATGCTGATCTTACTTTTGTCAACCTTATCTTCAGAGATTTGGATAGTTCTTCTTCTTCTTTTACCCATATACTTTGATCTTATCTGTGGTTTATGAGAAGTTCTGTTTGGTCGCTTTTGCTTGGCTAAATCTTAGATTTCTTGATCTATTCTATCGCGAAGTCTTCTGCTTCTTGACATATTTCTCAGCCTAACAAGAAGAGAATTTGATAGATATGGTGGTCCATCTAACTTTTTCTTTGTTCTTAATCGTGGGGATATCTATGTTTATTTTGTTGGAGTTATAGAGTTTCTAAAGTGGGAGAACTTCTCGTTTGAACGGTTCATTCAGGCATCTCTATGTTAACCAATCTATTTAGCCAAGGCCTGTCGTGGAAAACTCATATTAGTACACTACACTTCTTGGGTTGCAGCTTCCTAGATATAATTGAAATCTTGCATTTCATCACCTTGATTATGTGAAAGAGAGCTCAGTGTTCAGTGGTTTCAGTGGTCATGCTTTGATTTGTATCAGACTGAAGTAGTTTTGATGATTGTAATCTGATTTTAGATGGAAGACTTGAAGCAATTCCGTCAATGGGGAAGCAAAACTCCTGGTCATCCTGAGAACTTCGAGACACCAGGAATTGAAGTCACTACTGGTTCGTTTCTATATCACTTTACAATTCACGTATTTTATTGCCTGCTCTGTCCAGATGTCCTGTTCTTGCTTTATATTGATGATTGGTTGTTAGGGAGTTTGAGAGATCAATTAATTGTCACAAAATGTTGCAGGTCCGCTCGGTCAAGGTGTTGCTAATGCTGTTGGTTTGGCTCTCGCTGAGCGACACCTAGCTGCCCGTTTCAATAAGCCTGACAATGAGATTGTTGACCATTACACGTAAGTTCTCTTCACGATTACCCAATTCTATCTTACTTATATTTGTGTACTGCATTTTGTGCTTAAGACTAGCTTGATTTTGATGGTGTAGATATGTGATGCTTGGGGATGGTTGCCAAATGGAGGGCATCGCAAACGAAGCTTGTTCTCTTGCTGGGCACTGGGGTCTAGGGAAACTTATTGCTTTTTACGATGACAACCACATCTCCATTGATGGTGACACAGAGATTGCATTTACAGAAGATGTTATTGATCGTTTTGAGGCTCTTGGATGGCATACCATCTGGGTGAAGAATGGAAACACCGGGTATGATGATATTCGTGCTGCCATTAAGGAAGCAAAGGCAGTGAAAGACAAACCGACTCTTATCAAGGTTTGTTTCCAGAATTGCTTTTTGGGCACCAAGGACATGGTCAACTGGTTCCATTTGCTTTGGGAGTGTCAGAATTTTGACGAAATACTGAATTCTTGCAGGTCACTACGACCATTGGATATGGATCACCAAACAAGGCAAACACATACAGCGTACATGGAAGTGCATTGGGTGCCAAGGAAGTTGATGCAACTAGGCAAAGTCTCGAATGGCCATATGAACCTTTCTATGTGCCTGAGGATGTGAAGAGGTCAGCAACTATGTAATTCCTACTATAATTGTCAAATAAAAACAATATTTTTCTGCTATGTGAATATATGCACTGGTATTATGCTTCAGTCACTGGAGCCGCCATGTCCCTGAAGGTGCTGCTCTTGAAGCTGAGTGGAATGCCAGATTTGTGGAGTACGAAGAGAAGTACAAGGAGGATGCTGCAGAGCTGAAAGCTGTCATATCAGGAGAATTGCCCGCTGGATGGGAGAAAGCCCTTCCGGTGATCACCTCTATTGACCCTTCACCTTCCGTTCTTCTTACAATATCTGTTATTATAGTTACATTTATGTTGTGAGATGGATTATACTAGAAATTAACTTCTTTGCTTCTTTTCCAGAGATATACTCCTGAAAGTCCTGCAGATGCAACTAGAAATTTATCGCAGCAGAACCTGAATGCACTTGCAAAAGTTCTACCTGGGCTTCTTGGTGGTAGTGCGGACCTTGCATCCTCCAACATGACATTGTTGAAGATGTTTGGTAACTTCCAAAAGGGCACACCTGAGGAGCGGAATGTTCGTTTCGGGGTTAGGGAACATGGGATGGGTGCCATCTGCAACGGCATTGCCCTTCACAGCCCTGGTCTTCTCCCTTACTGTGCTACTTTCTTTGTTTTCACCGACTACATGAGAGCTGCCATGAGGATCTCGGCCTTGTCTGAGGCAGGAGTCATCTATGTGATGACACATGATTCAATTGGTCTTGGGGAAGATGGCCCTACCCATCAGCCAATTGAGCATTTGATAAGCTTCCGAGCCATGCCCAACATTCTGATGCTCAGGCCTGCTGATGGGAACGAGACTGCTGGGGCCTACAAGGTTGCGGTGCTCAACAGGAAGAGACCGTCAGTCCTTGCTCTCTCACGACAGAAGCTTCCTCAACTTCCAGGAACATCAATTGAAGATGTTGAGAAGGGAGGATATACCATTTCTGATAATTCTACTGGTAACAAACCAGATGTGATTTTGATCGGCACTGGTTCAGAATTGGAGATTGCAGCGAAGGCCGCAGATGAGCTAAGGAAGGAGGGGAAAACAGTACGTGTGGTATCTCTTGTTTGCTGGGAGTTGTTTGATGAGCAAGCAGATGAATACAAGGAGAGTGTCTTCCCCGCTGCTGTCACTGCAAGGATTAGTATCGAAGCAGGGGTCACGCTTGGATGGGAGAAGTATGTCGGAAGCAAAGGCAAGGCGATCGGGATTGACCGGTTTGGAGCAAGTGCTCCTGCTGGGAGAATATACAAGGAGTTTGGCATAACAGCAGAGAGTATTATTGCGGCAGCCAAATCTCTGTGAGGTAAGCTCTGTCAGTGATCACAAGGAGAATTTAGATTTCAGTGTCAGTTTGAGAATTCTCTAGGGCAAAGGAACCTTGCTTAGTAGATTGAAACCTTGCCTTTTACCTGCAATAAAATTTTCAAATGTCCTTGAGCTTTTCCCTTCTCATAATTGATGGAGTTTTCTTTTTTAATGAATGACTGCATTTTGTTGTGCAACAAACCGTAATATGTATTAATTATTTGAATGTCGAATACTGCTTCGGGAATTTGTTTGGATTAACTAGTCCGTTTTACTCCCATCTTCCGGATTCTTTTGAGGTCATGCCATCGGGTTCCCATAACATTCATGAGGCATCTTTTTGTTCAAAGGAAAACCTCCGGTGCAGGGTTGAAATCGCATCCTTAGTTTAGAGATTCCTTGGTTGATCTGTTATATGTTGTTGCATGCAAGATATATCTGCTAAACAATTTCTGTAGACTGAGGACATGACGTTAAACGGTTGAGGATTTTTGCTTGTGGATTAAGTTGTGTGAAACCAAAGTGATATCGTTAATAAGTTAACATAGTTCTTATGGAAATAAAAGTTAATGGTGGAGGTGATCTTGTGTATCGACGAGCTTCATTTATATTTCTCTCTTTAAATTTAAGTTTATTATATATATTGTTATTTAAAATCTAAAAACTTGCATATATCATTGTGAGTTGAAGTTTAGTTAATATAATAGAATGTCTAGTCTGGGATTTTGCTATGCTAAGTTTCCAGACCCGTAAGGTCCTTTGTCATGATATAATAGAACACGTCTAGTTGGAGATCTGCTATGCTACATAAAAACATTTGTCTGAATCCTCCATAAAGCATTTTACTGAAGTACTTCTGCAAGCATGCACAATTATGTAGGCATAAGCACCTCCTTGGATAGTCTTTTTGTGAATCCCTTATTTTTTCTGAGGACCTTCAATTGCAAAACACCGCAGCGGCGGCGTTGGTTGGTTAGTTGGTTAAACACCCCATAGCTTCCCACCGCCTCTCGCTCTCTCTCTCTCTCTCGATCAGGTAAAACAGAGGCTGCGGTGGTATAGGAGCGTGTGGGAGAGAAAGAAACAGAGAGGGGATCGGAGAAGAAGAAAAGAGAAGGAAAAAAAAACAAAGAAAGAAAAGAAGAGTGAAAGGGAGGAGGGAAGGAAGAGAAAGAGAAAGGGAGAAAGGAGAGAGAGAGAAGACAGGGAGGCATCGGTGAGAACAGAGTCGGGGAAGAAAGAAGAATGAAAAAAAAAAAAAAAAAGGAGAAGAAATAGATAAGAAGGGCAAAGAAGAAGAAGAATAGAAGGGAAGGGAAGGAAGATGAGAGAGAAAAAAAGCAATCGATGATGGGGTTGATAGCATAAAAATCTATAATTATACTATATCAATAATATGAAAATAACCTATATACCAGGATTTGAAATCAAAATGCATAGATCTAATTTATGATACGTACCTTTAGATGTCATCTGTTCAGAGATCTCGTTTGATCTGCTAAGCACCGTCTTGAATCAAGATTGCTGTAGGCACCGTCTCCAAGATCGTTGCGCAACTCTGATCTGTAAGGAGTAGATCCTGTTCTTTAATAGGCGAGAGCAGAGGGTCTTCCTATCAATGTTATCTCCCAAGGAATCGCTTAATCGAACTCAATTAGTTATCTTATTCAATTATAAAAGGACCACAAAATCTAACATTCTCCCACTTGACCCATTAATTGATAAGATATAAAAAGATGTTAAAAATAAAAAATAAATAAAACAAAATTTGTTTGAAAATAGTTTTACCTAATTGGATTCCAAAATTTTTGAAAAGCATTTTATACATGGCCATGTTTTAAAATAAGCCAATAAGTCCAATAAACACAATAATACTATATTAAGTTTAACTATCAATGCGAGTCATAGCGGTTGTATTTCATCAATGTTATACTCCCTTCTATGTACCACAACATTGTTAATCTTCCCTAATATAATCCATAATGACCCCTGTAATTTGTCTTGTCAAGACAATCATGTTATTACATTCAACCATAATATGCATAAACATAAATGTAAACAGGATAACAGAAACAGATAACTTCTAAGAAGAATGTCAATAATAGCATCCACACAAACATGCATCACCATATCCTTTATGACTTACTCACAAGCCCCATTTTAAGAACATGTTCTTTGAATATTTTATGCTGTAGGGCTTTTGTCAATGGATCAGCAATCATCATAGTGGTGCTCAAGTTCTCAATTGACACTTGCTGTTTCTGGACACTTTCTCTAACCACCAAGTACTTTATCTCAATGTGCTTGGAACCATTAGAGTACTTGTCATTCTTAGAGAAGAAAATCGCTGCGGTATTATCACAAAATATCTTTAGTGGCCTAGTAATTGAGTCGACCACACCAAGTCCTGAGATGAAATTTCGTAGCTATAAAGCTTGATTTGTGGCCTCAAAGCATGCCACAAATTCAGCTTCCATTATTGACGATGCAATAAGCGATTGCTTTACACTTTTCCAAGAAATTGCCTCACCAGTTAACATAAATACAAATCCTGAAGTGGACTTCCTACTGTCGAGGCAATTTGCAAAATCAGCATCTGAATATCCTGTCACTTCAAGCTGATCTGATCTCCTGTATGTGAGCATATAATCTTTCGTCCCTTGCAGATATCTCATTACTTTCTTTGCAGCTTTCCAATGTTCCATTCCTGGATTACTTTGGTATCTTCCCAGCATTGCAACTGCAAAACTGATATCTAGTCTTGTACAGGTTTGAGCATATAATAGACTTCCAATTGCGCATCCATAAGGAATATTCTTCATTTGATTCTTTTCTAAGTCATTTCTTGGGCATTGATTTTGATTGAATTTTTCACCTCTAGTAATAGGTGCATCATTAGTTGAGAAAGCTGCATATTAAATCTCTCCAAGATTCAATTAATATATCCTTTCTGAGACAATTCTAATAATCCTTGAGATCTATCCTTGAATATCTCAATGCCAATGACATAAGCTGCCTCATTTATATCAACCATCTTAAAATTATTGTTGAGAAATATCTTAGTTTCGTGCAATAAACCAAGATCACTACTGGCAAGTAAAAAATAATCCACATATAAGACCAATATAATAAACTTGCTCCCACTTACCTTTAGATATATACACTGATCAACAGTGTTTTCCTTAAATCCGAAGAAAGTAATGGTATTATGAAACTTTATATATCATTGTCTAGAAGCTTGTTTAAGGCCATAAATGGATTTCTTAAGTTTACAAGCCCAATTTTCTTTTCCCTTTTCAATGAATCCTTCAGGTTGTTCCATATAGATTTCCTCGTCCAGATTCCCATTCAGAAATACTGTTTTCACATCCATCTGATGCAGCTCAAGATCATAATGAGCTATTAATGCCATGACGATTCTTAATGAGTCCTTTTTAGAAACTGGAGAAAAAGTCTCATTATAGTCGATGCTTTCCTTTTGAGAAAAACTTTTGGCCACAAGTCTGGCTTTATATTATTCGATATTGCCCGTTGAGTCACGTTTTGTCTTAAAGACCTATTTACAATCGACTCTTTTACGATCATTGGGCAATTCAACGAGATCCCAGACACCATTCTGGACCATTGATTTTAACTCTTCTTTCATTGCATCATACCATTTTTCAGAATCGTTACTTTCTATGGCTTGTGAAAACGATAAGGGGTCTCTTTTTATTCCTATATCATAATCTGATTCTTGTAGATATACCACATAATCATCAGAAATGACATATTTCCTTTTCCTTTAAGATCTTCTCAAATCTGCCAATTATGATTGTTCTATAAGTTCATCGGCGGCGATATCAACATCATGTGAGAGTTCTTCGATATTATTTTGTTATTCACCCTCATCAATACTCTCATTGATTTGAGGAACAACAATTTCTCGAATAGGGGATGATATTGGAGAATTAACCTGAATCTCCTTGATATCAATAATCCTTCGAGATTTTTCACTCCCATTGATTTCGTCATTTTTTAGGAATTTTGCATTACGAGATTCTACTATTCTCATACTATGATTAGGGCACTAAAATCTGTATCCCTTGGATTTTTCTGGATAACCAATAAAATATCCTGAAATAGTTCTTGGATCCAATTTCTTTTTATGTGGATTGAATATTCTTATCTCTGCAGGACATCCCCAAATATGCAAATGTCTTAGACTAGGCTTCCTACCAGTCCATAACTCAAATGGAGTCGATGAAACTGACTTACTAGGAACCCTGTTCAAGATGTACATAGCTGTCCTAAGAGCTTCACCCCACATCGACTCAGGTACAGAAGAATAACTTATCATGCTCCTAACCATGTCCATCAGAGTACGATTTTGCCTTTCAGCAACACCATTCTGCTGTGGCACACCTGGTAATGCATATTGAGCACAAATACCCCGTTGTTCTAGGAATCTAGCAAAAAGACCAATATTCTGACCAGATCCATCATATCTGCCATAGAATTCACCACCTCTGTCAGATCTAACAATTTTAACTTTTCTATCTAATTGTCTCTCAACCTCATTTATGTATACTTCAAGAGTATCAACGGCTTGAGACTTTTCATGTATTAGATAAACATAGCCATATCTAGATAGATCATCTATAAATATGATAAAATATTTTTCTCCACTAAAACAAGGAATATGGAGTGGTCCGCAAATATCAGTATGAATAATCTCAAGGAGTTCTTTACTTCTTGTGGCATTTTTCTTTATATGTTTAGTTTGCTTTCCCTTAATGCAATCTATACAAATATTAAAATCAGTGAAGTCTAAATGTTCCAGAATATTATCCTTCACTAATATTTCAATTCTTTTCTTGGAGATATGCCCCAATCGTTTATGCCACAATATAGAAAATCTTTCATTATTGAGACTACGTTTCAATCCAACACTTGATTGCAGGGTCATTAATGTCTTTGCAAACTCAAGATCCAAATTAATTCTGTATAAACCATCACACAGAATTCCAGAACCAACTTTTATTGAATCATAAAATATACTGAGTTTGCCACTACCAAAAGAAAGACAATATCCTAACTCATCAATTCTAGAAGGAGAAATCAAATTTCTAAAAATTGTAGGGACATAACATGTGTCAACAAGATCCAGCAAATGACCCGTCTCTAAGCGTAGACGATAAGTTCCCATTGATATCACTTTCGCTTTAAGACGATTTCCCATAATGATGAATCTTTCATGTTCTTTTGGTTTCCGAATTGAAAGAAATCCCTGCATGTTATTTGTAACATGAGTTGAACCAGAATCAATCCACCAAGTGTTAGAAGGAACTTCTGTAATGTTTGATTCGAAACATACAAATGTCGAGTTAATACCTTTCTTGTCGAACTAAGTCTTACGTTTAATGCAGTCCTTCTTCACGTGTCCTTTCTTGCCACAAAATAAGCACTTTACAATAAAGGTTTTTTTCTCATTAGTCCGTTTAACATTCTCAGACCCGGTAAGTTTCTTTGATTGATAATGCTTCAATTTTCTTTTCTTATTACCAGCTCCTTGAATAGTAGTTATGATATTATATGAACTTTTCTACCTTAATCTCAATTCTTCCTGAACACATAGTAGTCAAATCATTCAAGTCCCACTTATCCTTATTTGTATTGTAGTGAATCTTGAATGGGCCAAACTGAGAAGGAAGAAAATTGAGAATAAACTGCACGAGGAAAGATTCATCAACATTCATGCCTAAAGTTTTAAGTTTTGCAGCTTTATCAGCCATATTGAGGATGTGATCCTGAATTCCTCGAGTACCATCATATTGGGCTGTAGTCAGTTCTTTTATTAATGTGCCAACGAATGACTTATCAGCAGATTTAAATATATCTTCAATAACCTTTAAATATTCCTTTGCGCTAGTTGCAATTGGTAATGAAGTCTTTATGTTATTTGCAATTGTCATTCTTATGAACATTAAACTGAGTTTATCAGATCTTTCCCAAGCCTTCATTTCATTGACTTGTTCTACAGTATTTTCATCAGTCAAGTCTGCAGACTTTTCAACAAGTAATGCTAAATCAAGATCTAATACTCCAAGTGTGAATTACACATGCTCTAACCATTCTGAATAATTTGATCCAAAGAGTATAGGGATACTTGAAGCATATGAATGTATATGCGGAAGTACCATTGCAAAAATATAAAATAACATTAATGCTTTGAGTTTGTTAAAAAATTGATGAACTATTGATATCATCTATATTACACCTTTGATACTATCATTGTGGAATAGTATTGTTACCTTTGGGTATACAAGCATAAACTGCAAGGATATCCAAACCAGTATCATCCTACCCCATCACATAATTATTTGAATTAGATTCTCATTTGGGATTATCTAAATCTCCTAATTATATGTGTCATTATGAATATTATTTCCTTAATATCATTTAGGACTAATTCCTTAATATTATTTTATAAGTCATTAGTCTAGGTCACTTTGGTGGCTATAGGACTAATGCAATAATATAAAATAAAATGTTCTATAAATGACAAGACTTTTATTGCAATTCATATCACAAAAGTTTATCATCCCAAGATATTTTGGCAACTACAGGTCAGATAAAACTTAAGAAGATGAATTACAAAATAATATTCATCAAATTTCTTTAATTTTTATTACTAAGCAGTTCAATAATAAAATAATAGTAATAATTATTGAACATTAATGCTAAGCGATTCAATAATAAAATAATAATAATAATAATTATTGAACATTAAAAAATTTTAATAATAAAATAACCATAATAATTATTGAACCTTAATGAGCAAAAGAAAACTCATATGATAATTATATAAACCTGCTTCATGTGAAAGGTAAACATTATTTAATAATTTCAAATATATATACATGTGAATAAATAAATAAAATTTCAAAAAATAATAATAATTAGATTTTGATTTTATTTATCACATGTAAAATCAATTATTCATATGAGAAAACTATAAAGTAAATCATAATTTATAGTTTTTTAATCAAAAATTAAATCCAATCAAATAATCAAAAAAATAATTATAATTAAAATTAATCATAATTATAATAAATTATATTTATCAATTTTATAATTGAGAATATAAACTAAATTTCTCAATTTTTGATAAAACCGTAAATATTTAAAAGGATTTAAATAGGAAATATGCGATGGCAGAACTGTAATTTGGCAGAAATTCTACCCGAGGGCAAAACCGTAAATAGGTTGAAATTACGAAATTTACAAAGGGTAAAACTGTAATTTTGTAAAACCTAGCCTCGAGGGTAAAACCGTAAATATGCCAAAACCCTAATCTGCCTTCGCCACCGCCGCCTGTGCGCGCGGCGCTGCCGCTGCTGCCTGCGGCGCGGCTGCCGCTTGTGCGCGGTCGCCGCCTGTACGCGACTGCCTGCGGCAGTTCTAGCCTGCGCGCGGCGCGCATGGCTGGCCGCGGCTGTTGCCAGCGCGCGGCCGCTGCCACCGCGTGGCTGCCTGTTGCCCACGCGTGGCCGCTGCGGCGGTTCCTGCCCGCGCGCTGCTACTGCCAGCGCGCGGCCGCCGCCTGTGCACGGCTTACCTACGCACGGCCGCCACCTGGGCTGTGTGCCTGCGTGCGGCCGACCGTCGCATGGACGGGTTCTGGCCGTGTGCGGCCGGCCGTCGGGGTTCTATGACGCCGTACAGAACGAGGTTATGTGACGCAACGAGACGTAGTTTAGTGATACGCAACGAGGTCGAGGTCGACAGTGACCATTGCTGCTTAATAATCTTGAAGAATAAAAATAATTTTATACATCGTAAATGAATTAATAGGTCTAGTACATTTGATCTCAAGAAAATCTAGACTCTAATACCAATTAATAGCGTAAAAATTTATAATTATGCTATATCTTAGGATTTGAAATCAAAATGCATAGATCTAATTTACGATACGTACCTTTAGATGTCATCTGTTCAGAGATCTCGTTTGATTACTGAGCATCGTCTTGAACCAAGATTACTGTAGGCACCGTCTCCAAGATCGCTGCGTAACTCTGATATACAAGGAGTAGATCCGAAGTAGATCCTCGTCTGTACGTGTATAAGAGCTGATAACGGAACTCAATTAGTTATCTTATTCAATTATAAAAGGATCACAAAATCTAACGAGAGAGAAACAACAGTTGACAGAAAAGAAAAAAAAGAGAAAATGAAAAGAAGAAAATAGAAGAAAAATAAGAAAAAAGATTTGATTATATGACTATTTTTAGGTTTTTATAATTGAATTACTAATTGAATTATATAATTGAATCGATTATATAATTAATCGATTGATGAATCGATTAATCGATTGATATTGAAAAACATGATTGATATAATTAATCGATTATATAAAAAACATGATATTGAAAAACATGATTGATATAATTAATCGATTGATATTGAAAAACATGATATAATTAATCGATTGATATTGAAAAACATGATTGATATAATTGAAAAACATGATTATATAAAAAATAAGAAAAACATGATGAATCGATTACTAATTGAATTATATAATTAATCGATTGATATTATTATTTATATATATATATGTTATTTCGATTGATATATTAATCGATTGATATTGAAAAACATGATTGATATAATTAATCGATTGATATTGAAAAACATGATTGATATAATTAATCGATTGATATTGAAAAACATGATTGATATAATTAATCGATTGATATTGAAAAACATGATTGATATAATTGAAAAACATGATTGATATAATTAATCGATTGATATTGAAAAACATGATTGATATAATTAATCGATTGATATTGAAAAACATGATTGATATAATTAATCGATTGATATTGAAAAACATGATTGATATAATTAATCGATTGATATTGAAAAACATGATTGATATAATTAATCGATTGATATTGAAAAACATGATTGATATAATTAATCGATTGATATTGAAAAACATGATTGATATAATTAATCGATTGATATTGAAAAACATGATTGATATAATTAATCGATTGATATTGAAAAACATGATTGATATAATTAATCGATTGATATTGAAAAACATGATTGATATAATTAATCGATTGATATTGAAAAACATGATTGATATAATTAATCGATTGATATTGAAAAACATGATTGATATAATTAATCGATTGATATTGAAAAACATGATTGATATAATTAATCGATTGATATTGAAAAACATGATTGATATAATTAATCGATTGATATTGAAAAACATGATTGATATAATTAATCGATTGATATTGAAAAACATGATTGATATAATTAATCGATTGATATTGAAAAACATGATTGATATAATTAATCGATTGATATTGAAAAACATGATTGATATAATTAATCGATTGATATTGAAAAACATGATTGATATAATTAATCGATTGATATTGAAAAACATGATTGATATAATTAATCGATTGATATTGAAAAACATGATTGATATAAAGATCAGATATCATTAACGAATTGATATTGAAAACATGATTGATATAATTGAAAACATGATTATATAAAAAATAAGAATAAACATGATGAATCGATTACTAATTGAATTATATAATTAATCGATTGATATTATTATTTATATATATATATGTTATTTCGATTGATATATTATGAATCTTTAAAGAGTTATTAAATGTATTAAATATCATATGGGTGAATTGATTATTGATTGAATTATAAGATAAATATTTTCTGAAAATTATTGTTATAGAAAAATCTATAGGATTGGATTTGATTTCGTCTTCTTACATAAAAATCTATAGAATTACTTTTACACACCATCATCATACGAACGAGCGAGCAACGTAACAGATATCCTTTTATTCCTCGAGACATCTTAACATTGAACTTACTGCTGCAGCAACATATAACTCGACTCCATTATTACTTCATGTCTCGAATGCTCAGGCCAGAGCTTATAACTTGGACTCTAGGAGGTGTCAGAAAAGGAATCTACGATGATCACCCGAACCGTGATCGGAATCCTGACGGTATGGTTCCCACCATCATCCACCCAAGTCAAGCTTCCGAAAGTGAAGCCTCCTTGCACCTTGTGAAGCGACGTGAAGGTCACCTTAAAGGGAAGCTTCTGTGTCGAAGCCTTGAACTCCAGAACAGACGGCTCCACAACCATGTTAACACCTGGTGGAGAACGCATTACTGCCTTGTACTTGGATTTCTTGTCGCCCACATTAGTAACGGTCCTCCCGACCGTCACAGGTGTCTCCTTCAGGTCGGGAATGGAGATGGAGGGCAGGTTCAGGTCATACATACGTTTGTTATCCACTCCGGATGTCCCGAGGCCGGGAATGTCGTCCGAGGGCAGACTCAAGGCATGGTTTGTGCACGGGAAGTAGTTGCAGTAATCATCCGGATGGATATCATAAACAAGTCCAGGATCTACGGCTTTATTAGGATCGATGTGACCTCCGCCATAGTCGAAAGCATCGGCCAGCTTCCGAGGAATCGCCTCTGCCTCTACTGGGAAGTCGTACGCATCGGTCGTGTATGCTTCAAACAGAGGCAATCGGACATGAGCATACAACTAAAAGATGGAGTAGAAGTAGTAACATCATGATATTTACTCACCGGTGGTAACAAGTGCCGATTTGATGGCAGCTGGAGACCATTCCGGATGCACTACTTTGAGAAGAGCTGCAACTCCAGATACATGAGGACAGGCCATTGAAGTCCCGGACATGAATTCATAAGAATCTTCCACTGCGGCCAAGATACCGACTCCCGGAGCTGTGATATCGGGCTGACCGAAGGACGTAAACAACAATAAGCTAGCACGTTTCTTTGTTGGTCCCAGCTGAAGATATATGCAAGAATGAGATCATGGATGCGGGGTGGGCGTACCTTGACCAGGTCTGGATAAGATACACTCGGCCCTCTGGAGGAGAAAGCTGCCACCCTGGGCGACGTGATTGGAATCCCGGCCGAGGTTAAGGCTGGGCTCACCTTCACCACCGGAGAACTGCCAGTGGTAACCCACCCGTGGTTAATTAGCTGCAACGCGTTAACGGGAATAGAAATCTAGGAAGCAAACCTTTTCGTCTTTTCACCATATATCCATATTTGCTCGTGTACATCTTTGTCTACCAGGACACATATGAAGCGTTCGCAAGGTAGGAGGTTGCTGCGTGGGAATCGTCCAAAGATCACACCGGCGGCTTTGGCTCCCTGCAGGATTCCTAAAACGTCGTCGAAGTTCCCAGCAGGCCCACTGTCAGCGCACAGCACAATCTTGCCTACTACACTTCTCGAATGTATGTCCTCTGCAGAGCAACTACAATGGACGACGGAATTAACATCTGAACATAAATAAAGGGGAGAAACAGAGTTGTGATTGACAGTATCTACCTTGCAGGCACTACTAGGCCTTTGAATCCTACATCCGCCGAGTCATAGAACAGCGATTGTCCCTGCAGCAGGCTTTTCGTTAGCAAACCAATTAACAATGACTTGACCAAGTTGCCAAGCCTTAATTTGAGCATGCAACACATCTGCGCAGCATACCACCACAGTTTGTTTGTCTCCGAGGGTTATGACGGTCGGAAAAGAGCGATCGATGGTGCTGGCAGCCACGGTGATGACCCATGGAACGTCGTTATTTAATGTTTGAGGGACGGGGCCATCGTTTCCCCCAGAGAAGACCACCGTTGTCCCCTTCTTTACCGCGCCTAGTGACGCCGGAAAATAACCGTCCCCACCGATCGACAGTGACAATATGTCCACACCATCACCCACCGCATCATCTATGGCTTGTAGTACGTCGGCTTTCCCGCATCTTCCTGATCCCCAGCACACCTTGTAGATTGCTAGCCGCGCACGAGGAGCGCCTCCTCTTGCTGTACCGGCACCGAGACCGTGGAAGCTTGCATCGCTTACCAGAGAACCTGCTGTGGTGGAAGCGGTGTGTGTTCCATGGCCATTGGCGTCACGGGGGGAGTCGTAGTCTCGCGCTACCTCAGACGGGTCGGCGTCTTTACTGTAGTATCTTGTACCGATGATCTTGCGGTTGCATCTGATGGGGTGTTCTACGCCTATTTCACACGTTCCTTTCCAACGGGATGGGACGGGGCCATAACCATCGTCGTTGAAGCTTCTCGATTCCGGCCAGATGCCTATGTAAGAAAAACTCCCATTGACATGCTCAGTGACATATAATTAGGCGATCAGTGGTGAACAGATGCGGCTTAATTGCCTGTGTCGACAACTCCGATGATGATCCCATCGCCTTCCTTGCCCTTCTCAAGTAGTCCTGTGGGTTGCTGATGGCTATACCGTAGGCCGAGGTAGTCCCAGCTTCGCGTGGTATGGAGAGGAAAAGTGCGGCTTGGACTGACACTGATCACCTCCGCCAATTCTAACACCAAAACGACAGTACAAATGGAATTATTACTGTAACTATGCATATCATACAGATTAGTGCTTTCCTTTTTTCTCTACCGACAGATCATATCTCAATGGCCAATAAGAGAAGCTTTTGAAAGCTTGATATCGATCCTTCATGATCTCGATTTCAAGGTTACCCATAATACTAAAAGTTATTATCTAGCTTTTATGATTCATTCAAGTGTTTTTCCTGTTTTCGGTACGAGAATGCATGCTAAGGACCTGCAATTTGGTGTGCTTGAGATGGCGTGAGCGTGGCCGCAAAGCCCGAGAAACAATGTTTGTAGCTGTAAACAATCGAATCGCGAGCCTTTTCCTTGCTGAAACAACACAAGGTGCACCGACCAACCAACTTTTAGCGCGCAAAGCTTAGAGAATAGGAGGGGCGGCGAATTGTGACGGAGAATATATACCTTCCCAGTACGGCAGACAACATATCATGGTGGGAAGCAATCACAAGCTGTGGATCTTCGTATCGTCTTTCTCCAAGATCCACAATGTACAGCTTCGCAGCAGGAGAGGGCAGAGAGACACTCGCCTTGGTTGATGGGTTATCTCCAAGCGGGACCCGTTGGAAGTAGCTCCAAATGAGAAGCAAGATTACCAGAGACATGGAGGATAGAATAAGAAGCGAGCCCATCTTCGGCTATGGAGTGGCAGCATTCGGACAGTGGGCGCTATTTATAAGCGACCAAGATAAAGACGAAGGTGATGGTCGACTACGTGAAAGGAACCCACAGGTCAAAGTCAAACAAGAATAATAAGATTGTGGGCATAGTTGTAAGGTTCCTTTGGAGCTACGTTGATTACTCGTGACATACACATTTAAGCATGATTATAATTTGTTTTACTTGTAGATTTGGAACTTGATGACTCAAATAATAAAAGTCGTTTATACTATTATTGCATGGCTTGAATCAAACATACAACTATACATATGGGTACAATGACCAGTTCAAATGAAAATAATATTTCTTATTGACGTAGTCTTCTCCTTTCACATTATGTGATGATGTTAGTGAATTTTTTGTTCGATACTTAATAGTTTGAAATAAAAAAAATTATAATTATATATATTTTAATTATTTCTAAAGGGGCATTTCCAATTCTTTAAGTGCTTAGTCTTTTTATATTATATTTCTAGAGTCAATAATAATATATGGTCTTTTTAAAGAGGGTTTCCAATTGCTTAAATGCTTAGTCTTTCTATTGTTATATCTGTAGAGTCAATAATAATGTGGTCTTCTCAATTCACGTATTCTTTTCAATAATGGCAGTCGCGAGGTTGTGAGGGGATGACTCATCAAAACTGTAGACCCAATTCATCATCCGTCTCTTTTGATGGTTTTGTAATATCGGATTAATCTCCAATCCATTTATATTCATCATAGATATAAATATTCTCCAGCACCTGTAAAGCTTATATTGAGAACATGTCCTAATTTAACTTAATAAAACTTTTAATTATAATAAGACTCTCAAAATCAAATTGTCTGGAATATAAGATTTAATTGAACTTTCAACAGATCTGAAATTGACGTTGTTCCCTTTTTTGTATCTGATGTGTTCCACTTCAATGATGGAAATCATAATAAAGCGTTTATTGTTGTGCCATGTTTATCAAGTCAATCACGTAGTTGTAATTGAGGGGTCCATTTGACCTAATGATCCAAAATGGATTGCAAAAATATCTAAATTCTCAAACAAATAAAGCATATGAAAATATATAATATTTTGGATAAATTTTTGAAAAAAACCCATAACTTTGTGTTTGGATACCCTAAATTAAAAAAATTCATAGAGTATTTTTTTAATAAATAATCATTTTATTCTTGTCGGTCGTCACCCTTCGTCATTCCTTTACCTGCACCTCACCCCACCAACTATCCCCCTCCACCTTGTGCCTGGTCATCCTGTTCATCAGTCCTTGTCATGGTTGATTATGGCTCTTGCACGATGAATGAAAAGTTGCTTATCGGCCCTCGTATAGCTATTGTATTTATAATCATTGACAAAGGAGGAGGAAGATTAATTCGAAGAGGGAGAAGGCGATGGGTAGATCCACAAGAAGGGAGAAAGTCAATAGGATTTGTGGAAATGATCATGACCCTTGTGTTCTCTCCTACCTAGGATCACGAATAACTATAGTGAAAATCAACGAATCGATCGGCTAAGCATGGATAGAGGCGTTACTAAGGTTGAGACTATAGGTAAAATTATTTAAATATTATAAGGGTAAAAGAGACTTTTCATATAATTATGGATGTTCTACGAGAATTGCTCTATCGAAAAAATCATACGTGTTATTTGAAGTGTCCTCTCCATTTTATGTACAGGATTTCCTCTCTCTCTCTTCATTATTTCAATCCTTTTGACAAATGCAATGGCTTCCAATCACGAACTCCTCCTCATAAAGATAATTTTCTATGGAGATAAATAAAATTATTTTAACCCACTTGAAATTTGACAAATGTAAATAACACACAAAACAAATATTTTAACATATTATAACAAGATGGATAGAGACGGTGATAAGTATCTTAACTTTACATATTACTTTTCTAAAAAATTAATTTAGTGAAAATGTTATCATATTATATTAAACCTTATGTTGTCTTTGTTAGGAAAGAGATCAGCACTAAGAGGGGGGATGAATTAGTACAGCGGATAAAAACGTCAGTTTCAGAAAATCCTTTCGTATGATAAAATCAAACTCGAAAATGCTTAACTTTGAAAGCAAAGTAAGAGCGTATTGAAGGCAGTTTGCAGTTAACGTAAATTGCAGGAAGTAAATGCAAACCAGAGAACACGCCAATTTTATAGTGGTTCGGTCGTCGTGACCTACATCTACTCCGCCAATTCCTCTTCCGTCGAGGCCACCGGCATCCACTATCGATCTTCCTTTAATAGGCGAAGATCAACCTCCTTCTTACCCCCCTCTTATCTTTTTACTAGGTTTAGGAGACAACCCTTACAAGCACTCATCTCTCAAACTATTCTAACACTTAGACTAGAGGAGGATTCTCACAAGAGATTTCTATCGTGTTTTTCCCTTTTTAAATTCTATGTATTTTTTAACCAGGGATGAGAAGGGTATTTATAGGCTTCAAGTTAATTCAAACTTGGAGCCTAAAAACATCTCATCCCGGGTTTCCCAAGCACGGACGGTACCACCGCCTACAGCCTCTTGGAGACTATGTTTGGGCGGTACCATTGCCTAGACCGGCGGTACTACCGCCTGATACAGTCTCGGAGACTCTGCCACGACAGTGTCACCGCTTAGGCCATTGTTTGGGCCTTTTCATTGGGCCCAACACAGTTCTTACATGGGCCCAGCTGGCTCTTAATTGGGTTGGCCCAAATCCAAACCCAATTACGTGCTAACTATGAAATCTAAGACATTTGCTATGCTAAACAAGTCCATATGTCTTAGTTTCTTCCGGCGAGCTTCGACGAACTTCCGACGATCTCTCGGCAATGTTCCAGTGGACTCCTGACAAGCTCCTGGACTTCACGACGATCTTCTTGGCGAGTTCCGATGAGCTTCTCTGGCAAGCTTCGAGACTTCTCGGCTGGTTCCGACAGAACTTCCGATGAACGTCCAGACTTCCGATGAACTCTCGAACTCCTAACGAAATCGCGTCCTTGACTCCGAGACTTTATTTTGCTTCATGCCTTGGTATCATAGTTAATCCTGCACATGTAAAACACACTTTAGTCTAGACAATTAATACTAAGCATTAATTATGTTGTCCGGTATGTCATTGGTCCCTCGCTTCGTCCGATTCTTCGGCGCATCGTCCTCTCTTGTGGCATATTGCCCAATCGGTCAGTTGACTCCGCAACTCTGATATCCTTAACGCAATATCCGCTCTTCTTGGCCCAATGCCTGAATCCATGGCCTGAAGCCTTATGTTGATACGTCGACTAATCCACCAGCTTGACATCCAATTTTCTGACATGTTTTCCTTAACTCTCGGAGTTTAAACAAACTCTCATTATCAATATGTCATATTGATAGAACCTTGAATTCAAACCGAATTCAAATCAATGCAAATATTCATCATGAATATTTGCAATACATCATCATGCATAACATAATTATACTTCTCCCCCTTTGTCATCAACAAAAAGGAGAAGTTCAATTCTCATACGTTTAGAAATTCAAGTTTAAATCATTGCATAATAAACATAATTTCCAATTTTATCATTATGCAAGCTAGCAAGTCTTAGTGTTGTTCAAGATAGCAAATTCTACATCATGCAAGCTAGCAGTAATTAGAGATGTGCCATGTTTTGCTTCTTAAGATAAGCAAGATAGCAATGTTGCTTCTCTTGAGATTGGAAGCTAGCAAGTCTAGGTGATGTTCAAGATAGTAAATTTTACATCATGCAAGCTAGCAAATTCTTACATCATTTTACAAAATGTAAGCTAGCAATATTTCAAAAGCAAATGCAAGATAGCTTTCTTGTTGAAATGTGCAAGCTAACGATTCTTGCTTCCTTTAGCAATGTGCAAGTTGCAAGTTTTTATATTTTCTTGACTTGTGCAAGCTAGCTATCTCCCCCTTTGTCATTGTAAAAAAAAAGGGAAGAATACAATTTTGTATCTGCTTTTTCCTTTACAATAATTTTCAAAGCATGACAAAGGTAAAGTATCAATCTTATTTGTGCATAATTATGTTTTCAAATTAAAACATGCACAATTTTAAAACTCATATCATCCTTACTCTATGCATGTTACTAAAAATCAATCATCATAGCATACATGATACTCATAAGCTTACAAATTTTATATCATTTCATAGCATCAAAATAATAGCATGAGTATCTTATGCATAAATTCATATCATCACATAAAGAATATCAAGAAAAATTAATTGGGTAATAAGATAAACATTTCATGAATACAAGGAATTGCATAAAAATTATATCATGAAAGATAAGATCATGTGAATACCAAAAGGCATAATTTCTTTTGAAAAACCTCCTCATAAATAATCAAAAGAAAATCTTAGGAGATCAAATAATGAAAGATATTCAAAAGAAATTTTAAGTTATGAATTTCAAAAAAGATATTCTCGTTAGTAAATCGTAAAAGAAAACGTAGAAGAAAAAGATTTCGCATAAGAACTC
This sequence comes from Musa balbisiana, assembly GCA_004837865.1. Classification (NCBI taxonomy): domain Eukaryota; kingdom Viridiplantae; phylum Streptophyta; class Magnoliopsida; order Zingiberales; family Musaceae; genus Musa; species Musa balbisiana. The sequence goes on along the minus strand of CM017190.1, from coordinate 8,924,953 downwards.
TTATGATTCATATTGGAAATTTTCTCAAAATGCAAGAGAATAAAGAGTAAGAAATCTGGATTCATGAAGGATTTCATATAATAAATCTTGATAAATCAAGATCATGATTTCGATAAAACCCATTAAATTCAAACCATCAAAATTAATTTCATGGTTCACAAAATTCATAACATAAATAGATTCATGATTTTAAATCCAATAATATATTTTCCTTTTTATGTGTTACATTTTAAGTGATTGATTTCATATAATCATGCTCAAGTTATTTTTTTATATGAAAACCATATATCAAAATTTAAAATCGAAAGAGCAAATATCTCATCAAGATCAATAAACCATAAATTACCCAAAACTCATCATTACGTCAAATCATCATGCATAATTTCGAAAAATAAATTTATTAGGCATGATATCATCAAACATGATTTCATAAAGCATTTTTAATCAAAATCATTTTGTTTATCATAAACATATAATTTTTATTATCATTTTCGAAATTACTAGAAAGATAAGCGTGATCCTTAAACCCTTTTAATTTTTTTAACATTTTCATTAAACATGTAATTTTTAAGAAAAAAATTATATATAATTTTCTTTAAAAAAAATAATTTCATGAAAAGCATTATGTAATTTCAAAGTAAATTAAAGGCATTTTGATTACCTCATCGTCGAAAGCCGTTAAGGCGTAATTTGCCACATCACCTTTGTTAATTTTCTCCTCGTCTTCGGAGGAGCTCGATTCATCCCAATTTGTTTTCTTCTTCTTGCATTTAAAGCAAGTAGTTGCGTTCTTTTTGTCTTTAATTTTTATTTTATGAACTTTTTAAATTTATTAGTGAGGAGTTCAAGTTCACCATCACTTGAGCTTATGCTCGAGTGGTCTTCTTTTGTTCGATGTGCCAAATCCTTCATATTCTTTGGAAGGTGGTTCTCAAGTTCTTTATGTGCATTACACGTTATTTCATAGGTCAGTAGAGACTCGATAAGTTCTTCGATCAAAAAAGTATTCAAATTTTTTTATTCTTGAATAGCCGTTACTTTCGAATTCCAATTTTTAGAAAGTGATTGTAAAACTTTACTAACAAGTTCAAAATTCGAAAAAATTTTACCAAGAACCTTTAAACTATTGACAACATCCGTAAAATGGGTGTACATGTCTCCAATAGTCTCGCTTGATTTCATTTGAAATAGTTTAAAATCATACATCAAAAAATTGATTTTCGAATCTTTAACTTTGCTAGTGCCTTCATGTATGATTTTCGAAAGTCGTTTCGCACATAGAAATTCGATGAAACTTATTTTTGTCTAAGGCGCAAAATAAGACATTCATAGTCTTTGCATTTAGAGAAAAGGTCTTCTTCTCCAAATCATTCCAATGGTTCATTGGAAGAGAAGATCTTTGAAAACCAAATTCGACTATATGCCATATATCGAGATTCAATGAAAGCAATGAAACTCTCATTCAAGTTTTTCAATAAGTGTAGTCCGTCCCATTGAAAAAGGGAGGACGAATGAGAGAGCAATCCTTTTGAAAGCCAAAAAAAGTCATTTCTCTTTGGGTGTTAAACCAAATATGAAAATAAGGCTCTGATACCAATTATTAAGAAAGAGGTTGGCACTAAGAGGGGGGGGGGGGGGGGGGGGGGGGTGAATTAGTGCAGCGGATAAAAACATGCCAATTTATAAAATTATATATAATTTTTTCTTAAAAATTACATGTTTAATGAAAAATTAAAAAAATTAAAAGGGTAGTTGGTCTTCACTAAGTATGATCATGTTATGCATGATGACGTATTGCAAATATTCAAGATGAAATTTGTAATGACTTGAATTCAGCTTGAATTTAAGGTTCTATCAATATGACATATTGATAGAGGGAGTTTGTTTAAACTCTAGGAGTTAAGGTTAACTCCATCATCAATTGGTTGTCATCATAAAAAAGGAGGAGATTATTGAATCTCAGATTTTGATGATGAAACCAATTGATAAGTGTTTATATTTTAATCTGTGTTTTGAGTGACGTAGGATGCTTCAATCAGGATGAGACAATTAAAACAGGAAAAATCATGTTGGGCCGAAGGAAAACATGTCAGAAGATTGGACGTCGAGCTGGTGGATCGGTCGATGTATCGACAGAAGGCTTCGGGCCATGGATTCGGGTATCGGGCCAAGAAGAGCAGATATTGCACCAAAGATACCAGAGTTATGAAGTCAACTGGCCAATTGGGTAATAGGGCGTAAGAGAGGACGATACATCGAAGAATCGGACGAAGCGTCAAGGGACCAATGACATGCTGGATAACATGATTAATGCTTAGTATTAATTATCTAGATCGAAGTGTGTTTTTACATGTGCAGGATTAACTACGATAGCAAGGTATAAAGTAAAATGAAGTCTCGGAGTTAAGGACACGATTTCGTTGGGAGTTCGAGAGTTCGTCGAAAGTTCAAACATTCGTCGGAAGTTCTACCGAGAAGTCCAGGAGCTTGCCAAAGAAGCTCATCGGAACTCACCAAGAAGATCATCATGAAGTTCAGGAGCTTGTTGGGAGTCCGTCGGAACATTGCTGAGAGATCGTCGGAAGATCGCCGGAAGAAACTAGACTTACGGACTTGTTTAGCTTAGAATATGTCTTAGGAATCATAGTTAGCACGTAATTGGGTTTGGATTTGGGCCAACCCAATTAGGGGCCAGTTGGGCCCATGTAAGGATTGTGTTGGGCCCAATGAGAGGCCCAAATAGTGCCGCAAGAGGTGACACCATCGTGGAACAATCTTCGAGACTGTGACAGGCGATGATACCGCCCAGACACAGCCTTCGAGACACTGCAGGTGGTGGTACCGCCCAGTGCAGTGTCAAAGTCAGACTGACACTAGCGGTGGTACCGTCTATGCCCAAAAAACTCGGGATGAGATGTTTTTAGGCTCCAAGTTTAAATTAACTTGAAGCCTATAAATACCCCTCTCATCCCTTGTTAAAACATATAAGCATAGAGAGTTTAAAAGTGAAGAAACGCTGTTGCAATCACTTGAGAAATCCCCTCCTCTAAGTCTAAGTTTAAAATTCTGTTTAGGAGGAGTGAGTGCTTGTAAATATTGTCTCCTAAACCCGGTAAAAGGAGAAGAAGGGTGTAAGAAGGAGGTTGATCTTTGCTTATTAAAGGAAGATCGATAGTGGATACTGATGGTCTCAACGGAAAAGGAATCGGTGAAGTGGATGTAGGTCATGACGGCTGAACCATTCTAAAATCTGGTTTGCATTTACTTCTTGCTATTTACCTTATTGCAAACTGAATTCCTCCTTCACTATATTTCCATACAATTTTAAGTTAACATCTTTATGAAACCGGTTTTATCGAAACGAAACATTTTTGAAGACATGATTTTACCGCTACACTAATTCACCCCCCCTCTTAGTGTCGACCCATTTCCTAACAATTGGTTTCAGAGTCTCGTTTTCCCATTTGGTTTAACACCCAAAGAGAAATGACTCTTTTCGGCTTTCAAGAGGGTCACTCTCTCATTCGACCTCCCTTTTTCAATGGGACAGACTACACTTATTAGAAAACTCGAATGAGAGTTTTCTTGCTTTCATTGAATCTCAATTTATGACAAATAGTCAAATTTGGTTTTCAAATGTCTTCTCTTCCAATGAACCATTGGAATGATTTGGAGAAGAAGACTTTTTCTCTAAATGCAAAGGCTATGAATGCTTTGTTTTGCGCCTTAGACAAAAACGAATTCAATCGGGTTTCTTTGTGCGAAACAACTTTCGATAATTGGCATATTCTCGAAATCACACACGAAGGCACGAATAAAGTTAAAGATTCTAAAATCAATTTTTTAATGCATAATTTTGAACTATTTCGAATGAAGCCGAGTGAAACCATTATTGACATGTACACCCGTTTTACGGATGTCATTAATGGTTTAAAAGCTCTTGGCAAATGTTTTTCAAATTTTGAACTCGTTAACAAGATTTTACCATCGCTTTCTAAGAATTGGGATTCTAAAGTAACGACCATATAAGAGGCCAAGGATTTGAACCGTTTTCCACTCGAAGAATCATAATATGTCTAAAAAGAATCATGCAATATGTCTCTTAATATTTATAATTTATCTTCATGATTTGTATATCTCATCACCAATTTTTCTTGTTATCTCTTCATATGTGATTGTATGAAATCATGCAATACTCATGATATTGTATTAATTTGACAAATTGAATGAGTTGAAAATAATGATGAATGTTTAGAAAATAAATGATTGCATCATGTTTAATGATTTTACATGTTGAAATTATACATGATGAGTTGAAGTGATGATTTAAAAATATTTATTCAAATGCATGAATCGATAATCTTTTTATCCAAATGAATCATGATTTTTCAGAATTATAATTTTTATGATTCATAATAAATTGAGAGATATCATACATGAATCAAGATCGTTTATGTGTTCTCTCATGACATCTTTATGACTTGAATTTTATTATGTAATTTTTTTTGAATTTATGAAGTATATCTTATTACCAAGTTCTTTTTTATATTCTTTATGTGATGATATGAATGCATGAAACACTCATGATATTATTTTGATGCATGTAATGATGAAATATTCATGATGAAAAATTGTTTTTATATTTACGACTTGATTTTTCATCTTTTTTACCTTACCTTTGTCATAATTTGAAAATTGATGTAAAGGGTCTTCCCTTCTTTTTGACAATAGGAAAGGGGGAGATAAAATATGTTAGCTTGCACAATATAAGAAGAAATAAAAAATTGCTAACTTGTGCATTGCAAAGAAAGCAAAAATCGCGCTTCTCAAAAGAGAAGAAAGAACTTGCTATATTGAACATCACCAAAATTGCTATCTTGCTTATCTCAAGAAGCAAAACATACTAAATTTGCATATCTCTAATTATTGCTAGCTTGCATGATGTAGAACTTGCTATCTTGAACAACACCAAGACTTGCTAGCGTGCATAATGATAAAACTAGAAATTATGTTTATTATGCAACGATTTAAACTTGAATTTCTAAACGCATGAGAATTGAACTTCTTCTTTTTGTTGATGACAAAGGGAGAGAAGTATGATCATGTTATCCATGATGACGTGTTGCAAATATTCAAGATGAAATTTGCAATGACTTGAATTCAACTTGAATTTAAGGTTCTATCAATATGGCATATTGATATGGTGAGTCGGTTTAAACTCCGGGAGTTAAGGTTAACTCCGTCATCAATTGGTTGTCATCATCAAAAAGGGGGAGATTGTTGAATCTCAGATTTTGATGATAAAACTAATTGATAAGTGTTTATGTTTTAATCTACGTTTTGAGTAATGCAGGATGCTTCGATCAGGATGAGATAATTAAAGTAAAGAAAAATCATGTTGTCCTAGAGGAAAACATGTTAAAAGATTAGACGTCGAGACGGTGGATCGGTCGACGTATCGACAGAAGGCTTCGGGCCATGGATTCGAGCATCGGGCCAAGAAGAGTGGATATTACGCCAAGGATATCAGAGTTACGGAGTCAACTGGCCGATTGGGCAATAGGTCGCAAGAGAGGACGATGCGCCAAAGAATCGGACAAAGCATCGAGGGACCAATGACATGTCGGACAACATGATTAATGCTTACTATTAATTGTCTAGATCAAAGTATGTTTTTATTATGCAGGATTAACTATGATAGCAAGGCATAAAGCAAAATGAAGTCCTAGAATCAAGGACGCGATTTCGTTGGGAGTTCGAGAGTTCGTCGGAAGTTCTACCGAGAAGTCCAGGAGCTTACCAAAGAAGCTCGTCGAAACTCGTCAAGAAGATCATCATGAAGTCCAGGAGCTTGCCGGGAGTCCGTCGGAACATTACTGAGAGATCGTCGGAAGTTTGCCGGAAGATCACCGGAAGAAACTAGACTTACGGACTTGTTTAGCTTAGAATATGTCTTAGGAATCGTAGTCAGTACATAATTGAGTTTGGATTTGGGCCAACCCAATTAGGGGCCAGCTGGGCCCATGTAAGGACTGTGTTGAACCCAATAAAAGGCCCAAACAGTGCCCCAAGAGGTGATACAGTCATGGCATAGTCTCCGAGATTGTGTCAGGCGGTGGTATCATCGGTCTGGGTGGTGGTACCGCCAGTCTCAACAGTAGTACCACCCAGTGTCGGATGATGGTACCGCCCAATGTAGTGTCAATGTTAGATTGACACTAGCGGTGGTACCGCCCAGCGCAGGCAGTGGTACCGCCCATGCCCGGGAAACCCGGGTTGAGATGTTTTTAGGCTCCAAGTTTGAATCAACTTGAAGCTTATAAATACCCCTCTTATCCCTGGTTAAAACATATAAGCACAGAGAGTTTAAAAGTGAAGAAACACTATTGTAATCACTTGAGAAATCCCCTCCTCTAAGTCTAAGTTTAGAATTCTGTTTAGGAAGAGTGAGTGCTTGTAAGGGTTGTCTCCTAAACCCGGTAAAAGGAGAAGAGGGGTGTAAGAAGAAGGTTGATCTTCGCCTATTAAAGGAAGATTGATAGTGGACGTTGGTGGCCTCGACGGAAGAGGAATCGACGAAGTGGATGTAGGTCACGATAACTGAACCACTCTAAAATCTGGTTTGCATTTACTTCTTGCTATTTACCTTATTGCAAATTGAATTCCTCCTTCACTATGTTTCCGTACAATTTCAAGTTAACATCTTTACGAAACTAATTTTATCAAAACGAAACGTTTTTGAAGATATGATGACGTGTTTATCCACTGCACTAATTCCTCTTACTTCACTTTTAATAATTTTAAAAATTATATAATTTTGATGTTGAATTGGTTGAAAGCATACGAAAGATGCGTAGTGGATGTAAAGCAAGTTAAGAGGTTTGCAGCAAAGTAAATTGTTCAAATATAGAAATACAAACCACAGAAAAACACGTAAATTTTATAGTGATTCGGTCGTCGTGACCTACATCCATTCTGCCGATTCCTCTTCCGTCAAGGCCATCGGTATCCACTATCGATCTTCCTTTAATAGGCGACGATCAACCTCCATCTTACACCCCTCTTCTCCTTTTACTAGGTTTAGGAGACAACCCTTACAAGCACTCACTCCTCTCTTAAACTATTCTAACACTTAGACTAGAAGAGGAGGATTCTCACAAGAGATTACAATAGCGTTTTACTCTCTTTAAATTCTCTGTGCTTGTATTTGTTAACCAGGGATGAGAGGGGTATTTATAGGCTTCATGTTGATTCAAACTCGGAGCCTAAAAACATATCATTCCAGGTTTCTCGGGCACAGGCGGTACCACCGCCAGTGTCACTCTAACACTGACACTGCACTGGGCGGTACCACCGCCTGTAGCCTCTCAGAGGCTGTGTCTAGGCGGTACCACCGCCTAACATAATCTCGGAGACTTTGCCACGATGGTGTCACCTATTGGGGTACTGTTTGGGCGTTTTCATTGGGCCCAACACAGTTCTTACATGGGCCCAACTGGCCCCTAATTGGGTTGGCCCAAATCTAAACTCAATTACATGCTAACTACGAAATCTAAGACATTTGCTAAACTAAATAAGTCCCTATGTCTTGGTTTCTTTCAGTGAACTTCCGACGATCTCTCGGTAATGTTCCAGCGGACTCCCGGCAATCTCCTGGACTTCACGATGATCTTCTTGGCAAGTTCCGACGAGCTTCTCTGGCAAGCTCCGAGACTTCTCGGCTGGTTTCGATAGAACTTTTGATGAACATTCGGACTTCCAATGAACTCTCGAACTCCCAACGAAATCGTGTCTTTAACTCTGGGACTTCATTTTGCTTCATGCCTTGCTATCGTAGTTAATCTTTTACATGTAAAACACACTTCAATCTAGACAATTAATACTAAGCATTAATCATGTTGTCCGGCATGTTATTGGTCTCTTGACGCTTTGTCCGATTCTTCAGCGCATCGTCCTCTCTTACGGCCTATTGCCCAATCGGCCAATTGACTCTGCAACTCTGATATTCTTGGCGTAATATCCGCTCTTCTTGGCCGGATGCCCGAATCCATGGCCCGAAGCCTTCTGTTGATACGTCGACCGATCCACCGACTCGACGTCCAATCTTCTAACATGTTTTCCTCCGACCCAACATGATTTTTCTTGCTTTAATTATCTCATCCTGATCGAAGCATCTCGTATCACTAAAAACACAGATCAAATCATAAATATTTATCAATTGATTTTATCATCAAAATCTGAGATTTAACGGTCTTCACTTATGAGTATATTTACATATGAACTCTCTCTCCTTTTTTTTTATCAACTCTTACTTTTTTATATATATAACTAAATGAATTGTGTCCATTTTTTTTAGCAATAAGGAGATAAGATCAAAATCAAATAATTTTTCTTTGGGATTGAGTAATCTTAATTTTTTTAATTGATAGGAAAATAATAATATGATCGATGCATCAATATCATATGGTCAACACTTTATTATCATCTCATCGACTCTGATTTCACATAATCAATATCTAGGTCATTCGTGATTGACACTTCGAGATCGATATTTCAATGTCGTGTCTTTAATATTTTTCACTATACATAACTAATATTGTATGATATCCTAAAGGTTACCAACCAAGACATTCTTATCGCACGAATTCAATTTCTCATCATTTCATGAGAGCTGTGTGAAATTATTTTGATAACAATATACATCTAGGAGCATAATAATCCTGGTATCACACTATAAAAGCTCTCATCCCGTTTGGTGCATTCCTGGACATAGAAGAGATCTCATTCAATTCAATTGGTGCTTTTAACCTTCCAATTTTAATACTTTATTAATACTTCAATAGTGAAACTAATATAAGGATAGAGAGATTTCATCAACCATGTCTCTGATATAATTTTATAGGATTCGCTACCTTTAGGATTTAGTTATCCCGAACACTAATAAGAAATAGACACAAAATAAATTCATGATTAACTTTAAATCTATTTCATAATTAAATTTTGACATAATGCTAATCAAAATCAATATGTTTGCAATTATTATAATCAATATACTTATTTCAGAAGCATCATGAGTATCAGAGTTTATCCTATAAGATGGAGGGCACCATCCTATAAGTGTGAAGCCCCATCTTGACTAGTTTTATAAGTCAATTACATTGTTGAGAGATCCAAAATTTGACCCTAGCAATCTAAAATGCAACTCCTTCATTACATGCAAAATAGATATAATCACATGCTTAATGTTAATGATATATGTATATGTATATATATAATAAAGGTGCTTGTTCATGAATTTAAAATAAAAATATCAAATTCTGAAAAACAAAAACAACCTTATGTGAGTATATAATTTTCTATTAGTATGTGGACGTCTATTTTAATTAAGGCTCTAGGCAAATTTTTGGGAATTAAATTAGCAAGCTTAGCTTGATGTCCTAACGTTGGATATTGAAAGCTTGTATATTTTTTTTCTAATATGTAATAAACAATGATTTCGCTCATTATAGCTTAGCTCACATTTTTTTTCACATTAAATATTTATAGTTTTTAATATTTCTATTATATCTTAATTTCACGAAGCTCTTATTTTAATTATTCCCTTGTAAAATAGTTCCAAGCTATTTTATCATATCTTGGCAATTGAATTATTTCGACAATATAGTTTATGAAAAAATTGTGTCCTTCAAACCTATATTATTTCCTGACAACATCATATGTCGCGTATGAACAAAAGTAAAATAGTAGCTCACAAAAACAAATTGACTAAACCAAAAGCCGACATCAATATTTGGGTAGCATTTTACACACCTTAGTTTTTATTCCCCATACAACTTCAGCATTTAACTTATTGCCATAGTAGTCAACATAGAGCAGATGCCTTAGGAAGTATCAGAGAAGGAATCATGGATGATCACTCGAACTGCGATAGGAATTCTTACTGCGTGCTTCCCATCATCAAACCATGTCAAGCTTCCGAAGTTGAAGTCCCCTTGCACCATCTGAAGCGGCGTGAACGTCACCGCGAAGGTGTGCGTCGTCGTGGAAGCATTGAACTGGAGAAGAGAAGGCTCAACCACCATGTTAACACCCGGAGGAGACACCACCATTGCCCTGTAAATGGAATCCGTGTCCCCCACATTGGTCACGGTTCTCCACACCGTCAGTGGTGTCTTCTTCAGGTCGGGAATGGAGATGGAGGGCAAATTCAGGCGATACAGCCGACTGTCCACCAAGCCACAAGTGAACGACGGACCGTAAGTGCAGTTGAAGAACTTGAAGTAGTCTTCGGGATCGACATCATAAATAAGCCCGGGATCAGCGGCTTTGTTAGGATCGATGTGACCGCCGCCAAAGTCGAAAGGATCGGCGAGCTTTCGAGGAACTCCCTCTGCTTTTATGGGGAAGCCGTATGCATTGGCCGTATGAGCTTAAAACAGAGGTTGTAATGTACTTTAAAATCAGGAAAACAGACAGAGAAGAACTCATGAACGATGCAGAAGCAGGATAGTCAATCTACTCACCAGTTGTCACGAGTGCTGATTTGATGGCAGCAGGAGACCACTGGGGATGTGCTGCTTTAAGAAGAGCTGCTACGCCAGAGACATGGGGACAAGACATCGATGTTCCAGACTCAAACTTGTAGGAATCTTTCACTGCGGCCAGGATAAGGACTCCGGGAGCCGTGATATCGGGCTGTCTAAAGGCAGTAATGGTGAGCACACCAGTTCATCGAAAAGAACCAAACATGTGAGCTTCTAGTAGATAATAGAAATTGCACCGACCTTGACTAGATCTGGGAACAATATACTCGGCCCTCTCGACGAGAAAGCTGCGACCCTGGGCGACATAACTCCACTCCCGACCATATCCTGCGTTAGGCTCACCTTCACCAGCGGGGATCTGCCAATTTCCTTTCGTGGTTACTATTCCCGAAAAGAAAATTCTGATCTGTGTAGGAAAACTGAACTCGAGTTGAGCAGACCTTGTATTCGTTACATAATCTTTTATTTGTTTGCCGATCTCGTAATCAACAAAGACGCATACGGTGCCGTTGCAAATAACGTCGATGAAGTCGAGGATGTTGGCGGAGTACTGTGCAAAGATAATGCCCTTCCCTCCTGCTTCCTGAACATTATAGGCAGCCCGTGGAAAGTGTCGCTTGGGTGGTGAGCTTGAGGCGATGGCAAGCTGGTAACAGAGCACAATCTTTCCGACTACATCACTCGAATTCAGAACGTCGCGCGAGCAACTGCAACAATAGATCAAATGCACAATACTGGGTACTCTTTTCTTTAAGAACATTCAATCGAATTATAGTTACCTCCCACCATCTGCTAGCTCTTCGAATCCTCCATCGGTGGATTCATAGAGGATGGATTGTCCCTGCCGCGGCAACCATGAACAATTAATTCAATATAAGTAGATGCAAAATTTCAAATGTATTAGTTGTATGTGAAAACTACACGTTCGCACCACCACGGTTCGGTTGTCTCCGAGGGTTAGGAGGGTAGGAAACGAGCGATCAATGGTGCTGGCTGCCACCGTGATCGCCCACGGCAGGTCATTAGCAATGGTCTGGGTGACGGGACCATCATTGCCTCCAGAGAAGATCACAGTTATCCCCTTTGCTACCGCATGTATGGAAGGAAAGATTGGGTGAAGTAAGTGCCCAAGTGAGAGTGATAAGATGTCCACACCATCATGGATAGCATCATCTATCGCCTTCAGCACAGCAGCGTCGGGACACCCTGCTTCTGCCCAGCATACCTTGTAGATTGCTAGCCGGGCACGAGGAGCTCCTCCTCTCGCTGTGCCGGCGCCCAGTCCATGGAAGCTCGCATCAGTCACCAACGAGCCTGCTGCCGTGGAAGCCGTGTGCGTTCCGTGGCCCTCGGAATCTCGGGGAGACTGGTAGTCTCCTTCGATGAGAGAAGGGTCGACGCCTCCGGCGTACCATCTTGCACCGATGATCTTGCGGTTGCAGTGGTTGACGGTGAAGTTTTGACCTACTTCACACGCTCCTTTCCAACGGGATGGGACGGGGCCGTAACCATGGTCGTCGAAGCTTCTCGATTCCGGCCAAATGCCTATATAAGAAAATTTTGTAGGACCGGGCAAGCTCAATGACGATAAGGTAATGATTGCTTGCCTGTGTCGACGACGCCGATGATGATCCCATCGCCGAAGTTGCCTCTTGCAAGTAGTCCTGTGGGTTGGGGTTGTTCAAAACCAAGATCAAGGTAGTCCCAGCTTCGCGTAGTAAGCAGTGGAACGCTGCGGCTTGGATTGACACTGATCACTTCCGGCATTTCTAACCGGAAAAGAAAAGGGCGATATGATCAATTGCTTACTCATCTTAGTTAAGGATTATGTATACGTATAAATATGATATAATATACAAAACACGTGATGGATTCTCTCTCTCTCTCTCTCTCTCTCTCTCTCTCTCTCTCTCTCTCTCTCTCTCTCTCTCTCTCTCTCTCGCTGGCCGGCGCCCAGTCCATGGAAGCTCGCATCAGTCACCAACGAGCCTGCTGCCGTGGAAGCCGTGTGCGTTCCGTGGCCCTCGGAATCTCGGGGAGACTGGTAGTCTCCTTCGATGAGAGAAGGGTCGACGCCTCCGGCGTACCATCTTGCACCGATGATCTTGCGGTTGCAGTGGTTGACGGTGAAGTTTTGACCTACTTCACACGCTCCTTTCCAACGGGATGGGACGGGGCCGTAACCATGGTCGTCGAAGCTTCTCGATTCCGGCCAAATGCCTATATAAGAAAATTTTGTAGGACCGGGCAAGCTCAATGACGATAAGGTAATGATTGCTTGCCTGTGTCGACGACGCCGATGATGATCCCATCGCCGAAGTTGCCTCTTGCAAGTAGTCCTGTGGGTTGGGGTTGTTCAAAACCAAGATCAAGGTAGTCCCAGCTTCGCGTAGTAAGCAGTGGAACGCTGCGGCTTGGATTGACACTGATCACTTCCGGCATTTCTAACCGGAAAAGAAAAGGGCGATATGATCAATTTGCTTACTCATCTTAGTTAAGGATTATGTATACGTATAAATATGATATAATATACAAAACACGTGATGGATTCTCTCTCTCTCTCTCTCTCTCTCGATACGCCAACCTTATCTTAAGCAGCCTGTCGATTCAAGAGGTTGATAATGACCCGACGTTTAGCTAAAAAGAAGCGTTCAAAGGCCCACCTTAATCCTACTTTCTTATCATGATTCTAAGGTGATCACAAACTATAAAATTATTACTCAACATGGAATCAAGGGCTTAATTTAGATTAATACCATGAAGTCACATGAAAGGTCAAGATAAAGTCTTCCAATTTTTCGTTTTAGTTGCCTCGACACAAGAGCCGACTCTCAGGAGTATATCTATCCTTTGATCTCCCGTAATTAAGCACAAAACTATTGTGTTTGAGATTTTATTTTCACATATTGATTTATCTGGATCAATATCGTCCCTTCAAATTTCAGATATATTCTTGTATGAATCTTTTGGATTGTTCTCATCAGTTGTGCTGTTAATCATATTACAACTTGCTTCCATTGTCACTGGTAAAATAGGCCTGAAATTGAAGAAGGAAGAACCTGCAATTTGGTGTGCTTGAGATTCTGTAAGCATGGCTGCAAAGCCCGAGAAGCCATGCTTATAGCTGTAGACAATTGAACTCACGGCTTCCTCCTTACTGAATCACCAATTAGAATAACCTGTAATCGAGCATATATGACAAAAAGATGAAAGGAACACAAACTATATATGGTGCAAAAATGCACACCTCCCCAGTACGGAAGACAGCATATCGTGGTGCAACGCAGTGACAAGGTCTGGATCTTCGTGTTGCCTCTCTCCCATGTACACTATGTACAGCAGCTGCACAGAAGAGACCATTGTGATGTTAGTCCGTGGACATCAAATGTTAAGATGATAGAGAGACACTCATGGACCTTGGTCGCTGATGGTGTACGTCCAAGTGCTGCCAATTGGATGAAGCTTGAAAGGAAGAGAAGTAGAAGCATAGAGGATAGAAAATGCTGGTAACCCATCTTTCATGTGGCTGCGGAGGAGAAGCGTTGCTGCAATGGCGCTACTTATAAGCCTATGAAGCCACATGACCGATGGTGGTGATGGTCAATGATAGCTTGTTTGTGGTGAATTAAGCCAAGGAGGATAACTTTGTTGACATGAAAGACTAATGAAAATAAATGGATATTATTTTATTATATGATAAGGGAAATATATCATATTAGTCGTGCAACACACATCACCGGTATCTTTCATATCCGAATTTATCCTAATTTGGAATGAAAAATAATCTACTATGCCATAGGTGCAAAATGGACAATGAATCAAATGGCTCTAAATGAGATGTCACTCACTTGTCAGTTTAGTTGGGTAAAATTTTAATAGATCATTATAAGATCCTAACTTTGAATTCTGCTTATATAACCTTTTTTTAATTAAATAATAATAATTAATGTTAAGAGTAATTCATCTATCAGAAACTTATATCAGCCAAGGATTGTTAGAGGATCTCTAATATTTTTTTATATCATGTAGGAAAAGATATGCTCAAAGACTCGGTTCAAACAAAAAACTTTCTTATGTTTTGACACCATCTAACTTTCTTATATATATATATATATTCACGTATAAGAAATATATACCTCCGTATATTAATTTGCAATTTGAAGACTCAAACAGGGGCATTCAGATCCATGGCTTATTGTTCTCATTGGTTACAACGGACGTGGCTTCGATTCTCATTTGATGGAGTAGCCAAATGATGTCATGATAAGAAGATGATAAAAAAAGCATCCACTGTTAACGTGATATTTCCATCCATGTCGACGTCCAACTTTCTCATGTCGGCCATTCACTCACCCATAAAGTAATATACTTTACATAAAACGTTGCGACACCAAAGATTCAAGAGAGACCAAACCCAAAACTGGAAGTCTTCACGTCAAATGCTATTGCGTGGATTTTTATTTGCAGCAGTTCCTTATACAATTATTGTTTCTTATTATCCTCGTCTGAAAAAAAAAAAATCAAGATTGTTCCTACATCCTACAAGATGTCATGAGCCATTCTTTTTTTAGTATTTGATGGACTATAAAATGTTCAATCATTGTTATGCCAGTACTTTTTCTTGACATCTTAGGTCACCATAGCCAACTTTATCAAATCAATCATGTCGATATAATTGAGAGATCAATTTGATATAATAAAATAATAAATAGATAATAACATAATTAACATCTAAAAAAAGGTGACTCTGACACCTTATAATCAAGTGGTTTATACCTCAGAACTAAATGACGGATATCTTAAGGATGACACATCGATAACACTTATAGTCAGGTGACGGATATTTGGAAGTCAAATAACTCATATATCGATATCAGAAGGATGACACATCGATACCACTTCCATCAAGTATGGCTAATGTAGTCATGATCTCTAAATGTTAATGACTCTATCTGAGTCTAGTATATTTTTTTTTGATTTGATGCAAAACAATTTTACCTAGATTAAAGAATATACATATCCAACATCAATTCATATCTGCTAGTATAATGATCCAAAATTCACCCTATAAAAAGCTCTATCATATGGATTCCTAAAAAAGGAGTAACATTCTATTAATACTTTTGATTTATCACTCTTAGCGTATTGTTAATGCATCAATCCTCAAACTAAATTAAGTATTAAATGAGTTTTATCAAATACACCCCTAATATATTTATAGGATTAAATGTATTTTGGATTCAATCATCCTAACATAATCTAAAGACAAATATGGAAGAGGAAGACGATTAGCTCGGACTCCAACTCCAATTTACATAACCAAATTTTCACTTAAGATAATCAAAATAGGGAGATGTATTGTATGGATTCCTCCCAACATCAAATTTATCTATAATAGGATAGATATTATAACATAAGAAAATATCTTTTCAAAGTCAATATCTTTCTTTTGACTGAATCCTTTCACAACTAGTCGTGCCTTGTATTTTTACTATGAGTTATTATTTTTAATTTTTAATTTATAAACTCATTTATTCTTGAGAACTTTCTTCTCTTTGGACAACTTTACTAAGTCATTCTTAAGCAAGAATCTTATTTTTTCTTGCATAGTTTTAACCCACTCATTCTTATGCTCATATAGAAAAGCTTCTTGGTAAGTTTTTTGCTCTCCCCCGTTAGTAAACATAACATACTCATGTGAATGATATCTAATATATAGTTGTTGCCCTCTTGTGAATCTTCTCAATAGAATCACAACTATAGATGAAGATGCTTGTTAGTTAGTTCAACATCATTCATCAATTATAGGAGCATCATCATTGGCATTTCATCACAATCGTTTGTTCATCTCTCCCATGACCATCATGAACTACATATGAAGGAACTGGACCTAAACTCTAAGGAATATAGATAGAGGTTTTTGCTTCTCAACATTATCACCATCATCAAACAATTGGTCTTCAAGAAACATAACATCTTTGCTTCTAATAATCTTCTTATTCATTGAATCTCATAATATGTACCCAAACTCTTCATAATTATACCCCAAGAAGATACATGCTTTTGTCTTATTATCAAGCTTGAACCTCTCATCTTTAGGAATATAAACAACTTTACACCCAAAGACTCTCTAAGTGATTATAAGATATATCTTTTCTTTCTATACTTTCTCTAGAACATCACATTTCAAAGGAACTGATGGATAAATATTTATTAAGTCAACTGTAGTTCTCATAGCCTCCCCCCTAAAATGACTTTGGTAACTTGCCATGAGAAAGCATACACCTAATTATTTTCATCAAGAATCACAACTATAGATGAAGATGCTTGTTTAGTTAGTTCAACATCATCAATTATAGGAGCATCATCATTGGCATTTTCATCACAATCGTTTTGTTCATCTCTCCCATGACCATCATGAACTACATATGAAGGAACTGGACCTAAACTCTAAGGACTATAGATAGAGGTTTTTTGCTTCTCAACATTATCACCATCATCAAACAATTGGTCTTCAAGAAACATAACATCTTTGCTTCTAATAATCTTCTTATTCATTGAATCTCATAATATGTACCCAAACTCTTCATAATTATACCCCAAGAAGATACATGCTTTTGTCTTATTATCAAGCTTGAACCTCTCATCTTTAGGAATATAAACAACTTTACACCCAAAGACTCTCTACGTGATTATAAGATATATCTTTTTCTTTCTATACTTTCTCTAGAACATCACATTTCAAAGGAACTGATGGATAAATATTTATTAAGTCAACTGTAGTTTCATAGCCTCTCCTTTCTACCACACCATTTTACTGAGGAGTTTTAGGAACTATTTTCTCAAGCCTAATACTATGGAACCTGTAATAATTCTCAAAAGAACCCTTGTACTCGCCACCATTATCTGTTCGAATACACTTTAGCTTTCTATTAGTTTTTCTTTCAATGCTGACATGAAATTCTTTGAAAACATCGAGTACATGGTCTTTAGATTTTAAAGCAAAAACCTAATTTTTTCTAGAATGGTTATCAATGAAAGTAACAAAATAAAGAGTACATCCAAGAGTTCTAATTTGCATAGTATAGACACTAGTGTAAATTAAATCAATAATATTTGATCTTTTAGATAATGAATATGTATGAAAGACAACTCTATGTGTTTTTCCAACTAAGCAATGATCACAAGATTTAAAAGATATACCTTGTAACTCTAGTAAGACTTATTTTCTAGCAAGAGTTTGAAGTCTTTTCTCGCCGATATGACCAAGTCTCTTGTGTCAAAGATTTATACTTTTACGTTTCTAAATTGCATTAATCTCTTCTTTATGTAGCTTAGCTTCCAAGATATAAAAAGAGTTTAGCTTCTTTCCTATTGTCACAATTAGAGAACCTTTTAGTGAGTTTTCATTTGTTTTCCAAAAAAAAAAAGTGTAAATCCCTCATTATTATGTTTGCTTGTATATATCTAGTTAAGACGAATATCTGGAATATGTCTGATATCTTTTAGTATCAATTTGCTCTCAAATACTAGTCTCCAAGCAAATATCTCCAATCCCAAAATTTTAGATGTACCACTGTTTCCCATTCTGACATTACCAAAATCACCAACAATGTAATATCTAAAGAAATTACAATGAGAAGTAGCATAAAATGAAGTACTAGAGTCAATTACTCAGATATTATCCTGAGTTACAAGACTGACACAACCATCATCATAAACAATAATGATATTACCTTCAGCAACAACTATATTAGTCTTTTTCTTAATTTTCTTCCTTTTATTATGTTCTCGCTTCCAAAACATATACTCTTTCTTCATGTGACCCGACCTGTTACAATGGAAATATTTGATATCTCTTCTAGACTTAGGATCTTTCTTAATAACTATATGGATTTTTACTATAACTTCTTTCATGTCTTTCTTATTTTTCAGTAACAAGTACACCAAAAGAAGATTCTTCATATTCTTTTCTTTTAACATTTTTATTTAGCAAACTATCTTTATCTATATCTGTAGTTAAAATCTCCTCTAGCGTTGAGTTATAAATTGTTACCATATAAGTTTCCCAACTTTTCGGTAAAAAGCTAAGAAATAACAATCCTTGTATCTCAGCATCTATATTCATTTTCATAGTAACCAGCTTGTTTGTAAGACTCTGAAATAGGCTTATATACTCAATAATATTATCACCATTTTTATACTTCAAATTGACAAGCTTTTTGAGGAGAGAAATTATATTTCCCACTATCTTTTTCGCAAAGAGATTTTCTAACATTTGTCAAACAATATCAGCTCTGGTTTCATCAGAAATATGCTCATGCGAATTTATATTCATCCATCTTCTAATATAGGTAATAGTTTTTCTATGTTGAACCTTTCATTCATCATCTTCTATAATATAAGATTTTTCTTTAATTTTGATAGGCTTATACAAATCTTTGCAATATAATAAATCTTTCATCATATGCCTCCAAGTGAAATAATTTGTTGAGTTCAATTTAATCATACCGTTTGACTCTTTCATTACAATCACACATGAAGAACTAGCACCAAACAACCTAGAGTTCTAATACCATTTGTTAAGAAAAACTATTATAACGGAATAATTTTTTTCCTTCTTTGTATATCAAAATAGGTTCTTCATCAAAATACTAATTTATTATCAAAAGTAAATATTAACCAAAGAAGCATAAATATTAAAACAATAAATCAATCACATAATGGGACACTGAAATTTTTACGTGAAAACCCCAATACAAAAAAAATCACGGACCGTAATTTACTTCAAACTTTTACTATCACTAATAATAATAATATATTTATAATAAATCTTCTCTAGAATAATAAGATGATCATAATAACATCAAGAATATATATTTTGG